>CM018101.1:26540489-27259465 GCA_008658365.1 Alca torda | reverse complement strand
TTTGAAGTGCTGGTTGAAGAACAGTTGATTTGATTTGCTTTGGTAGCAGCAGGGACTTGTATTAGATAGAAACATGAACAGAACTGCGTCAACCACAAGAAGGGATAGTTACAGCGTTGGTGCAAAAAAGGCAGAACACAACACTATTAAAGAAAATATTTAAAATAAATGTAAATAATATTATTGTTTTTCCTTTCTTGCAAGTAGAGTACTATATAAAGATAAAATGTGTGAGTCTATTGTTTTACATGTAATACATCTCTTATTTATTTTAAATTCCTTTTTTGCTTTGAGATACCTTCCACGGCTATGAATTATGAGAGTGTCTTTTTTAATTGTGTAGCTTTCAGTAAAATCCATTATCAGTTCTTAGTTTGAATTCAGTTCACATCGTCTTCTCATAGGCTATAAAGAGGTTCAATCTGTTCCAGAACAGTAATCACAGTCCATTAAACTCTGTTCCCTGTAGTCTTTGTTCCCAGTTACATGTGATGCTGTAATTGCGTGTGTGTGAGAGGGAAAAAAATCTTTAGGCAGCCTTGCAAAATTGTCATGAAGATTTACCAGTCCAGGCAAAACATATGCTTGCCTGCCCTTTAGAGTGATGATAATTTCCCTGGAAAATTTAAAAGCATTTCACTTGCCCAATTAAAAAAACAGAAAAGCACTCCCCAGCTACCTCCCCAAACCAACCGCGTCCTGGAGGAGCAGATTTTCGCAAATCTGTATCTCAAAGAAGTATTCCTATATTAACTCATTAGCGTTCTTGATGACCAGATTAATCTGCACGCCATGAAGGGAAGCCAGAAAAATACAGCTTTTCATATTAGCTGCAGAGTTAATGGAGTTAATGATCTAAAAGGTCATCTCTGTAGATTGAAGGCCTGATATTTTTCTGCTACATCAAACCTGTTTTGAACAGCTTTAAAGTCATTGATTTCAACAGGGCAGATCACAAATCTGGTGTAAGATCTTAAGTTTATTGACAGATTTAAGTTAAATAATAGATACAGTAATAAAGGATGTTAGATTAAAGCTGCAGCCCTGTGTGGTTTTCAATGTGTTTTCAGTGTAAAGGGGTGAAGCGTCTCAAAAACAGATGTCAGCTGAGCAGCCTGTCTGATCATAGTAGTTGAGAAAGCTGCAGAAGAAGTATATTTTTACTGGTTTTCCATGCCGTTTCTACTGTTAACTACGCTATTCTCAGGACTGTGGAATATACTGTGGAGAGCTTCAGAGAAGCTAGGGTATTTTGCTTTTTATTTAGCTGTGTAAGATAAATCTGTTCAAATGAAGAATACTGAAAGAATGAGTTTCATCAGAAACGTTGATCTGATTACCATTTTAGCCCCAGCTCATTCATATATTTGACCTGAAATGAGTGAGTGAGTGAGTTTGGTTTCAATGGGCTACTCCCATACAGTTCAAATCTTTAAGCGTTTTACTGAAATAACACCAATGTGTTCTATAGTTAATAGGCTTAGTCTAATAGTCTCAGAGCCATAATGAGCTCCAGATCTTGCATAATATGGCTTGAGGTCTTTGGTCTTTTGTGTAGGCTGCCTTTTCCACAACCTGCTGGACAGTAAATTTGTGCAGTGTTGTTAAAACCAGCTTTAACTTCCTGTCTTAACCTGAAAGAGAAAATACTTATGGGTTAGTGGAAAAATAATTGCAGGAATTTTCAAGAGAGCAAGAACTCTCATGCTGAATGGTAAGGTGCTGGACAAGAGAGTACCCTGAGGCATCCTTTTCTTGCATTATGCTGCTGGGATTCATGGAAATGTAGCCTGTTCCTTTCAAGGCACCAGGGAGTCCCTGGAATTGGTGTTGGATTCTGTCTTGAGGAGTATTGGCTATTACAGAATTGAAAAAAGCTCTAACGATAATATATGGGGAGTTGCCATAGGTATTTCTCTTTTTATAAAAACAAGCACAATCAAACTGCAGTATCTATGTATTCTTTTCTTCCCAAAATAAATGCTTTTCTGGTGTTTTCTAAAAAGAATGAATACCTGCCAGCAAGCCATTATTCCTGAGGAACCATAGAGGAACATGCAGTCTATATGCATGGAGGAAAGACAGAAATTTGGTGAAGAAATAGATTTCAGTTTTCAGTATCAATTCTTTATTCTATAACAAAAGAGAAAAGTCTATTTTATGAAAATATTTTGACAGTGTCCTTTTAAAGTAAGCTTTGATTTCAAGGCATTTAATTTGCAGCATGGTTTGACTGTGAAACAGACATAGTAATTATCTGCCCTGTTCTTCCTTTTTTGTATAACAAATTTATTTAATTAGAAATTGGATAGAAACTTGAAACCAACTATACTTGGTGTGTATTTGGGTGAAATGGAAAGGACCGGGAGTGAGAAAAACATGTTACACAGTAGACAGCTGTACTATGTACTGGAGTCTTCATTTATTGGTGCTGGGATAGTAGTTTAAGAAAGACAAGGGAGATGTGGGGTTATATACTGTTAGAAAATATGACTCAGATAGATGGTCTGAACCTGTATATTAGAGTAATGAATAGGGGATTGGACATGGTCAGTGATCAAAAGATCAGCCTAAAGAATTATCGTGAGCCATCTTAGCATGGTCTTAGCCTACTATAGATGTGAAATATTTCATATTATTTTCTTGTAAAATTAATGAGATTCAGTCCTAGGCAAAGAGAAAATTCCATGAAACATACGTGTTATGTGGATCAACCATTTTGTCTGTGGAAATGTATGATATACTTAACATAGAGTAGCATCCATGTGTATACTATATGTCACAAAACACTGGCAACTGAAGGTTAAAGTTGATTTTCATGTAATTTCCATTGAGATGAGCTGATTTTACTTTAGTTTGGATATGAGCCTTCAATAACTATGTATGTATTAAATTTTCAGGTTTGTAGTTTGTAATTTCAGAGAAAAATTGAGGAACAATGCATATGTATGCATTGAATGTGCAAGACACTGCTGTCTGAAATTTAACATAAGAAGTATTCCTTTGTCAAATTGCAAGAGAGCCTTCATAACCTGTGTAGTTCTAGAAATACCAGGACACATACAAAGTTTACACTCCTATTTATTCGTGTCCTAGAGGTAAATCATAGAATCATAGAATGGTTTGGGTTGGAAGGGACCTTAAAGATTATTTAGTTCCAATGACCCTGCCATGGGCAGGGACCTCCCACTGGACCAGGTTGCTCAATGCCCCATCCAGCCTGGCCTTGAACACTTCCAGGGATGGGGCATCCACAGCTTCTCTGGGAAACCTGTTCCAGTGTCTCACCACCCTCAGAGTAAAGAATTTCTCCCTAGTACCTAATCTAAATCTACCCTCCTTCAGTTTAAAACTGTTACCCCTGGTCCTATCACTACACTCCCTGCTACAGAGTGCTAAAGAGTCCCTCCCCACCTTTCCTGTAGGCCCCCTGCGGTCAGGTCTCCCCGGAGCCTTCTCTTCTTCAGGCTGAACAGTCCCAACTCTCTCAGCCTGTCCTCGCAGGAGAGGTGCTCCAGCCCTCTGATCATCGTGGTGACCCTCCTCTGGACCCGTTCCAACAGGTCCATGTCCTTCTTATGTTGGGGGCCCCAGGACTGGACGCAGTACTCCAGGTGGGGTCTCATGAGAGCGGAGTAGAGGGGCAGAATCACATCCCTCAACCTGCTGGCCACACTTCTTCTGATGCAGCCCAGGATGTGGTTGGCTTTCTGGGCTGTGAGCACACATTGCTGGCTCATATTGAGCTTCTCATCCACCAACACCCCCAAGCCCTTCTCCTCAGCGCTGCTCTCAAGCCATTCTCCACCCAGCCTGTGTTTGAGCTTGGAATTGCCATGACCCAGGTGCAGGACCTTGCACTTGGCCTTGTTGAACTTCATGAGGTTTGCATGGGCCCACCTCTCAATCCTGTCCAGGTCCCTCTGGATGGCATCCTTTCCCTCTAGCGTGTCAAGTGGACTACACAGCTTGGTGTAAATGACAAACTTGCTGAGGGTGCACTCAATCCCACTGTCCATGTCGCCAACAAAGGTGTTAAACAACACCTGTTCCAGTACCAACCCTTGAGGAATGCCACTCATCACGGCTCACCATTTGGACATCGAGCCAATAACACTGGCATGACACTTGGACATCGAGCCATGATACTGACGTCTTAGGGGTCAAAGCTCCTTTTTAAAAAATACTTTCATTTTATGCTTTAATACACATAATGCATAACAAAACTGCATAATTTAAGAGGAAAATATCATTAAAGGATTATTAATTTTGAAAGGTAAAGCTCTGAAAAGCACCTCAATTAGGATTTATTATTTATGTAGTATGTATGTACTAATACTATAGCTGTAGTACAATAAAATCTTGAATTGTAAGTCATGTTTCTTAAAACACTTCAATATAGCAGCATAGCATTTTATTCAATCAACTGAGTTACACAGATGTATCAGCTTGTAATACCGTGTGCCATTTTGTTTGTGACAACTAAACTGACTATGATAGGCACATAGTAAAATGTTCCATGTATGGAGAACAGAGTCTGGCTCCTATGATAATGTTCCCATTTGTTCAGAGTTTTCAATATAGTATTTGGTAGTGGTACTGTTACCTTTTCTAAAATTGTTCACTGTTTCCTATGTTGCTTATAATTGCCCCAGATTTTGATTTTTTTGTCTAGAGGCTTTTTATAGCTTGTTTACTTTAATATTACATTTGTTTTCAGCCATTCTTAGGAATAACGATAGCAATAAAGTGCCTTTTCCCATTGCTTAACGTAAGGGTAAATAGAAGTTCTTTAATCCGACATTCCTATGGCTTTTGAGAGGGTATTGAAATTCTCTGTAAGAGCAGCCTTTCAGTCAAGGATACATTTATTTTGTTCCTATAACATTCAGTTTATATAAATCCATGAAGGATTCTAATTTGCATATGGACAGGTCTTTTAGTATTACTCAACACAAATTGCCCATCCTGGTCTGTCAGGGCATGCTTCAATTTCACATAACTTCTAGTGCTGACGCGGCCATGCATGGTATGTTCAGGCAGAGCAATTATGTCTGCTGCAATCTCTCAGTGATGCTCTCGCCTGCCCTGCAGCAGGTTGAGGCTGGGCACTGGAACTGGTGTTCCTCACCTCTTCCTTACCTAGGTGTTGGCATCTGCACCATATAGAGCAGTCAGTCTGACAGGTTCCTAAGGAGCGAGGAGCCAAGGACAATAACATGGATGGCAGGGCAGTCCCTTGCCAGTTGAGGCCCCGTCCCACTGCCCCCAGTGAGGTGAGCAGGGAAGGCCAGGAGATGATAGCCAATTTCAACCAAGAGTCCAGGTCACCATGCAAGTGCATGATGACAAGGCAGATCCAATGCCAAGCTGGTAAGTCAACCTGCAGGTCATGGTCTGCACCAATGTAGAGAGAGAGGATGGAAAGAATTAGACTTAATTAATTTTGGATACCGAGTGCAAGGACTGAGGGCAACTAGAAATGACATTGCACTCCGGGACTCGGGTAAGGTTGAAAAATATCTGCCTGGATGAGAAGACTTGGACTGTGAGGAGGACCCTGGCTACTAGAGGCATTAAACAAAGAGAAGAAAAGCCAGACTGGGTCTGGGGCAAGGACTTATTGAAGGGAATAATTCAAAGGTCCAATTTAGAGGAATTGGTTGAAACATCCATTGAAGAAAATTTGGCTCTGTCTTGTGAAATGGTAGTGAAAAATTCAATTCCTCTGTTCTCAGGAGATATTTGTAGAACACACTGAGGTACTTAAGAGAATGACTGCCTGTCTGAGGTTACTCTGTTTAAGTGGCATAGGTATGACTCACAGAGGTGTCAGTAAAATAGTTTACAGAGGATTTCGGATTTTCAGTTTTCTTCCATTAAAATAAATTTTTATATGTATTTATTAAAATCTCACAAAGGTACCAAAGATGAGATTGCAACTCTCCCACCCCCCAAGAAAAACTCCAAAACAATATGACCTCCACTTTACAGATAATCCGTACTGCAGTCTTTAATTACAGACTCATGTCCTGTTTTTTCCAGATAATGGTTGATATTGTGCCATAGATGGAGACCTAGGGTTTGTAGGATTCTGCCTCATTTATTGCATGAATTGAAAACTTCACAGTGAATGTGGAGGGGGACTGTAGTAAGGGGGTGGAACATCATGAAAATAAGCTTTACAAAGTTTAGATCAGTTGTATGAACATAGGCATTTGTGATAGTGTAAACTTGCACTACTTGCACTATAGATCGTGTGTCTTATGACAGCCTTGCGCAGGTAGCTCATGCTTTCTATAGAATAGCACTAGACATCTATATTTAGGCACTTGAATTGGGACCTTAATTTGTGCAAAACACTTAGATATTAAAGTAATGAGTATACTGAAAAAGAATCAACAGATAATGCTGATTTGGACATCAGAGAAATGTTGGAGTGGAATGGTGTAGATTAGATTTAGGGTTGTGCACTGAACAACGTAGAGAAAACAAAATAGATGATTGCTAAATAAGTATAATCCATTTGGTGTGGAATGGGATAGGTACTGCATATAAGAAACAGGAGAATAGGAATGTGATTGATTATTTTCATACAAATGCTCAGATCAAGTTTGCGTAGGCACCATAGACCTCAATTTTTGGTCCTTTGCTTTAGAGGCTTTTACTCTTTCAACAGTTTTCATGTGGAAGCATGCAACAGAAATTAGTGAGAAAATTTTGATTTTTCTCTATCCACAATGAAATCAACAATGGAGTTAAGCACCTCACTTCCGGTGTGACAGGAAGTGGTGGTGGCTGAAATCTGTGCAGTGAAAAAAAACCCCTAAATATAGCCTTCAAAAGAGTACATATCTAAATGTCTTGATCCATATTGCAAACCCTCTGATAATTACTGTAAGAAGAAAACAATGAAAGCCATACAAATAACAACATAGAGCCATTTAAGATTAGAAAATACTGCACGTGTATAATAGTTGAACTATGCTGTATTGTCAAGAAATGCCACCATACACATATACAAAGGTTAAAGTTTCACATTACAAATACTGACCCAGGTAGTCAGCCTTCCTGTTTGTGTTCTGAGCACCTGTGAAAGGTGACTTTGTGTGACACTTACTCTCTCTGTCTCAACTCTCAGGCTGCCCAAGTTCCCATTTACCTTGTGGTCCATCTAAGGACGTAATGGGCCGTTCCAAGTTGCGTCCAGCTGTGACAGCCACTGTGGATCTGCTGTTGACAGCTAAAAAATACCGCGGTACTGAAGGACATGAACTTCCCAGCCATATGCTTTTGGCAGCCAGACTGTCAAATGCCCTCTTATGTTCCCCTACATTGAAGGAAATTCTGTAGCAAAAATCATGCCAACTTTGCAGCAAATAAGGATTGCTACTGAAGCATTCAGGATGACCTTTGGTTCTCTGGTGGTGTAATACCCAAAGTCTGATCCATAAAATGTGTCAGAAGCAACAGTTTTGTTTTTCATTGGCAATATGCCACCATTATTTTGGAATTGTAAAGATAAACATGATTGGGTATAAATTGCAAACAAAATGTTGAGCCTCCAATCTTTCCTTTCTTTCTCCCTCTGTTTCCGCTCCCCTGCCTCGTTTCTCACTTATTTTTGGTTGGAAATCAAAAGAAGGGACCAGAATGCTAAAAGCTTTTCTCCCAGCAGTGTGTGTATATACTTGTATGTGTTATGAAAGCCTGCGCTGATTGCAGCAGCAGGAGCCAGCTTCAGGGAACAAAAGCTGTTTTCTCTCCCTGCCATTTCCTGTTCAGAAATTAATCTTGCATGCCCATGTGTGCATGCATACACACACACACACGCACACACCTTGAAACATAATGGGGGCTGGAATTCACTTCATCAGTGTGTTCCCCATAGCTCTGTGTGAGCTAATCTCAATTGTAATACATAATCTTTTTTGCCCTTGCAACTTTTATTTTTAATACTCTGTTGATTTTGTGTTTCAGTAAACCTAAAAAATATTTCTTGACATAGAACATCATTTATTCTAATACAGCAAATCATTGGTCCTGCCCAGAGAGAAGAAGCTGCATATGCTATTTCTTTTTCAATAAAAGGTACACTAGATGGGGTTTTCTGTTTGACAGTCCAGAATGAGAAATTTGAAATAGAAGTGCCAGGAGTCAGCTCATCAGTTACCAGGGGAAAACTGGAGAACATCAAAATGAGACTTTAGAGGTGTGAAATATATCACTTGTGGTAGTGTCCAAATCAAGTGAAAATGTCAAAAATTCCATCTTAAAAGGTTGTGTATAAAAAATTGCAGGCGTGCCAATTATGCCATGAACCTACAGCCATGCTGACATTTTTAACCACTTTAAACCTGTGCTTCTTAAAATAATGTAATGGTGGAAAATGTTATGTTAGTGGAAGACATCAACATTTATGGACATTTAGATGAAGAACTGAATGCCCATTTCACAGGTGTGCAAATTCAACATGTCTTTTTGTTTGTAGTCTTATTCTTTACTCAGGGTGGAAGGCTAAATTTTCAACCAATAATGGAGAAGAATACTTAGAAGATTCTCCCTTTGTAGGTACAGAATTGGTTAGAATACAAAAGTGACAGGAATGATTTGAGAAAAATAGCCAGTCATAACTAAAGGACATTGTCATCCAAATTCTGGGCAGGATATCAGTATATTGGTTTCATTTTTGCTTCTCAGTACTAACATGTGCAAACCTTTTATGTAAATCTTATTCAGCATTTCTACTTCCACAAAGACATTCAGTGATACTTCTTAAAGGGCTGAACTATGTGTACTTACAGGTGTCTTTCATGACTGAAACTCTGACGTTCCTGTTGTGGTAGAAGAGCTAAGAAGGAAAAAGAAGCAGCAAATACACCAGAAGGTTCTTCTTGCTTTAAATGAAAGAAGAAAAGGTCTGGTGAAATTACAGTATCCAAGGTGCTGCTGCTTTCAGCCTTTCATGGGATATTACTAGTTTTTGAAATCCATCCAAAACCTGATTTTTACTGTGTGAAATCCATGTACAGTCCTGCCATGCAACTTTCTTTTTCTAATGGAAGCGAAGTGGTAACAGAATGTTAACTAAAGAAAACTCTAATATTAGTGCTGAGAAATGAAATTTTGAAATAAGTTTGTGTAGGAATTAATTTGTTAGTTTCCACTTGATTCTTGGATAAAGCTGTCAGCTGCTCTTCAGTCGAATCAATGCTGCAACCCAGTGTCTAATACCTTTGTTGTAAAGAGTGGTTGGAAACAGCATTTCTCCTTGAGGCTTAGCTGTCTTCTCAAAACTGGCTTTGTTAGCTTCTGTGATGTATGAAGCCAACTAAGTGATTATTTCTTGGCTGAAGCATTTAAATGAATTGTAAAATGAATCTTTAGGAAGGTTTTTGTTTATTTTCTAGCATGGTCACATATGTGACCAGTCTTCCATCTGATAATAATTTGAATGCATGAATGAGGAAAATTTAAAGAACATGCTGAGGTTCTGCACTTGCAAAAGCACATCTCATGCTGTGTGTATCAAGTTAATCTCTGCCTCCCCTTTTATCACCTGCCTTAAATGGAAATTTGCAAAAAATTATAATAATGCAAATTATTTGTATCACTAACTTTGTAAAGAATTTGAATAAATTCTTATATCATGCTGGGGACAGTTTAGCTTAAACATATGCTTAAAGGACCCCGGACTTTGCTGAATAGGTATCAGACTTATTCATATACTTAAAGATGTTCCTTGACTGGAATCTTTGTTAGATTTTTGTCACATTTGCCTTTTTTCACAGCTTGTTTATTTAGTTTTGACTAGTGTTTAAAGTAAAGCGGTTCAGGTTAAAAGTCCTTGATGGTGTGGTTCTCTAATTAGTATGTTGGGTGATAACTGGGAAATTTTGAAATAACTTGTGAAAAGCAGTATGAAACTTTAGGAATGAAGAGAAAATAAATAATACCATCTGATACTAGAAATATGGGACTATGGACATAACTAGAGAGTTACCAGATTGGGAGTGGGATGAAGTTATGATTGTGATTATAACTGTAGCAGAAAAAATCATGTGTAAGTATCATCTTCTCTGTGTTTGGGAGCATGTGTTCCTCAAGAGGAATGGAGCAATTTCTTTTTGTAACGATCTTTTCCGTGAATGTGCCCTGTTTGGGCCAGCAATATTCAGGCCAGTGAAATAATGGGAACTCATCTCTGTATGCAGAAAGTCATTGGACTCTCTTATTTAGTAAGTCACCTCTGCCTCAAATAGTCAGTGAAGATAATTGAGTGTATTGGAAACGTGCAATAATTTAACTTAAATATTACATTGATATTCAGTAATGTAGCTCTAAAAGTGAGATTTTAATGAGTATTTTTGGCTCTATGCTGAAGAGTTTTTCCAGGTTTATACTTTTCCACTGTAGGTTGGATTTGGAAACGTCTGGCTCAAAACTTTTTAGTGACATAGCTGGAATGCAGTTTTACCATCCAAATAGTGGAGACTGAAACCAAATTAGGATTCAACTGTTGCTGATATATTTAATGAAAGAGACGGGTCAGAACTGGGCGGCAGATTGAAGAGGGAGTCCTGGACAGTCAAGCTTGCTATTCATCAAGCGAAAGGAAGATATTTACGTCTACTGGGAGAGAACATTTTTCTTCTCATCTTTCCCCTAGTAGTAGTTGCTGATTCATCTCTCAGTGGTGGCAGCAGTAGTAAACATTTTTTAGGGGTCTGATAGAGGGAAAGTAGTAGACTATGACAATTTTACTGCCTCTTCTGGACTTGTCAACTCCAAACTTCGCTAATGACTATCACGAGCCCTGCATTTCAGTCTAGCATCTTATTTGGTCATTTAGTTTGATAGTATACATGTTTTGAATGGCTTTTACCTCATTTTAACAAAACCGTTTGTTGCAGGCTGTGCATATATATACGGACACATACAAAATGCGTCTTATTTGGAAAGTGCCATTACCTGTTCAGCTAATCTTTTGAGACTATAGCACTCAGAGGACTAATTTTGACCTGAGGCTCCCTTTAAAGAAAAAGTAACATGTGCAGGGCCAAAAAATATCCATGTAATGATGTGCCTAATAGCCAAAAGAATTTGTATTGTGAAGTACTTCTATTGTCATCCAGTCCTCTGCTGCTGCCTGGTCCTGCTTCTGACCTGCTCGAACATGTCTCTCATTAATGTTATGGACATCAGTTTTCCAATTCCCAGGATTCTTCTTTGTGCCTCCTGTTAAAGTGCACTAGTAATAGTCTCAAAATTTGAAATATTCAGAAGGACTATGGCTTCCCCTGGAAATGGGATTATTACAATATCTTACTGACAAGGACCAAAGTATTTACCTCCTGCATAATTAAATTTCTCTTTTTTTTTTTTTTCCTTTGGGAAGTCCTTGCTGTCTTGCAGAGTAGCAGGGAAAAGAACATTACTGTAAATTATATTACTTCCTTGAAGTTAAGGAAATGTACCTGTCATATTTTTTTACTATCCTTGAGCTGAGTCATGAGAGAAGATTCATCTAGAAGACAAGAAACCTACTTTCTCTTATATTGGTGGGTACTACTTGCTCTTCCCACCATATAACTCACACTGGTGACTAGCTTATCTGTTTATATCAAGCTTTGTGTGACATACCAATTGCACTTGATTTGCTTGACATATTCTGGTTTTAATGGGTCCACATTTTTTTTTGTTTGCTGTAGATGTCTTCTTCTGATTTTTTTTTTTTTTTTATTACATATTTAGTCCAGAGCAAAAGTTTGGCTGCATTTTTTCTGCTAGCTCTTCCATTCTAACCTCATTGATAATAAAATAATGTTTAGGATCTAATTTTTCTGGATCACTATGAAAACATAGGTGCTTACCAGTTGGGGGTAACTGCTAAAAACTAGCAAATATGCTGAAAAAACCCCACAAACCGGTTGGCAAGGAAAAAATCCATGTGCCATGGTTTTCCAATTCTGCTAGTAGTACATAACTCTCCTGTCTGTGACGTGTCCCACTTCACAATGCCTAGATGTAATTTTTATTCCAGTTTATAAACAGTATCACAGATCATATTATGTTTTCCTTTTTACCAAGAAAATGTATTGTTTGCTTGACTTTGTCATGTTACTTGTGTTGATTTTAAGTGTGGTTTTATAGTATGTAGAGTAAAACCAAGTTAAACTGAGTCAATCTGAGGCCCAGGCCTTCACGGAAAAGAGAAACTGAGAAACCAAGAAACCACATTTTTAAATTCTGAGGCTGCCACTTCCCTTGGAGGAAAGAATACAGCAAACCAAATTCCTTCTTCCTGTCACTTAGCTGAAGTAAATGGAATTCTGCCACAAAATAATTTGGATCAACCTGTCACAAAGGTCACACGACTTCCCCCCGCCCTCCTAAGTTCAGAAATGTGCATATGTAATGGGAATGATGAAACATCGAAGAAAATAAGCTCTTAATTTAGTGTATATAAATATTGGAGATTTGAGGTAAAGCAATAACAATACACTACCCCCTCCATCATGTTTTTCTAATTATTATGTGTTCATGAAAGGTCTAGAGGAAAGTCGACTTTGATAAAAAAGACAGATTTCTTCAACATTTATGTTTTTGGAGTGTTCTTTGGAGAGAATTATTTTTGTACTGTGCATTTGAAGATGATGCACTGTGTTCTGTACCCAGCATTCCAGCATCCTGACCTGTGTCTGAATATCCTGTTATCATGTAATGGCAGAGGTCCTGATTCCCAGCTCACAAGACAGTATATGGTCCAGTTTTCTTCCAGAAGTCCTTGCATGCAGGCGTCCTTTTATCTCTTCCCATCCCCATGAGGGAAGGGAATGGGACAGGAAGAATCTGATAGGTGATGCATGCCTGAATCTTACCCCACTGTGGTTTGAGGTGGAAAAGTCCTACAAGTAGACCAGCAGCACTGAGGAATGCTCACATGTCCTGTACCTTTGGTATAGCCTACTGTGCAATAAAAAATAATGCTTTTGCATTATTCCTAGTCCCATACAGTATGTGCTTGCTATTTCAGTTTTTGTTACCGTAGTTCCATATTTTATTGTTCGTTATTTTGAAAGTACTATCCTTTTGCACGCTGATGAGCAAATGAATAATATACTATTATTAGATTGGCTGGAGAAATGTTTTGTGCTTTAAAAAGTGCCAGTCCTTGCACTTAATTTCTATAAACAAAGGAGCATATGCCTTGCAAAGAGACACTTTACAGCCTTGTGCCTGTGTATCATGCTGCATTTTAGATGACTGGCTTATCTTTAAAAAGCGTGATGTTAATAAAGCTGGAGAAGTGAAGAGGTATGTCAGGTAGTGCAGGAGTACTCATAAAAGGACTAATGTGCAGCTAGTAGAAAAACTATATATTATTAACTGGTTGTATGGAAAGTTGTGGTTTTTTTTCCCCGTTGATTCCATTCTTACCATTTACATTCCAGCCCTGCAAGTTATTTGTAAAACTATTGTAAAAGCAAAATTTAATCCCAGGAGATCTTATGTAGGCCTAGTTTTATGCTTCCAGTTCTGATGGTCTAGTAAACCTGTCTGGAATCTGGCTTGGATGCAGGGGGAAATGAAGGCACAGGTCTTTAGAGAGGAAATGGACCGCAGACCTGATTATGCATTCCATACGAAGTGGAGGAAAACCACTGCATATTACCGAAATCAAACTAGGGAAATGTTTATGAGATTTAGTGTTTGTATCAGTCTTATAAATAAATCTCAACACTCCCCTAGGTTGCATGACTGTGAGAGAGTCAATGCAATTTTCACTCAGAAAATTGGTTTTGTTAAAATGTAACTGCTACTATTTTTACTGGGCTTTCTCTGTTTGTTTTTTTTTTTTTTTTTTTTTTTCCAGGTACTCAATATAGTCAAAATCTTTCAATTTTTTGAGAGTTTAATATGTTAGTGGGATTTATACTAAGACTGTATTTGCTTAGTACTGAAAGAAAGATGTTGATTTTTGTAGCCCATCAAACTATTAGGGTGCCTTTCACTCTCTAAAGCATCGCTGCCATGATACTAAAAACCTCAGCTGTTGGGAAGCTGACATACTAAAAGATTATTTGTGCCTATTATTTACATATAATCTTCCCGAGAAAATATGAGGTTTTAAGTATATAATTTGTTCCTTTCTCTGCATATGTGCTGTCCCTCACTCTTAGATGAAGCCAGTCACACAGCCTGATTTCCAGTTCTACTGCTGCAGTGTTCTTCTGGGTTCCAAGCTTTGCAGCACAAGCCAGAGAAAGGAAATAAAAGAGAAATTAGTTCTATAAAATCAATAAATTCTTCCAGTTTTCTAAAGGTTTCCCACAAGCTACCATGCCAGCTAGCGTTTACCACTTTTTAGGATACTGTTTGGCATGATCAGCTGTGGCACAGAGTGCAAGTTGTTCCTAATGACAATGGCAGTCTGAGTGACTAGGTGATGACAGGCAGTGCTACCAAAGGGGGGAAGATATACTAATAAGCAGTTAAAAAAGCTTAAAAAAATTTTGCTGCCTTTAAATGTTCTTGCTTTGGGTGGGAAATGGTCACTTTAATTTACCTTTTTGTGAAGGTATTTCTCTGGAAATACAGACATCATGGCCAATAAAGGTGAACAAATTTGCATGTTTTTTATATCGCATAAATTAAAGAATGAAACCCAGGTTTTTGAGAGGCATCTTCAGGTATTTCTTAAAAGCATCTGACCTCCCTCAGATAAATGTATTTTATCAAAATAGTTATTGCAGAGGGGAGCAAGTAAATATTGCATTTCAGTGAGTAATTTTCCTTTTGGCAATTCCATTTCTGCTACCCAATATGTTTGGACTTCATGTCTGTTGTTAACCATTCTGATTCTGTGTCTGTCATTGCTGGCTTTGTGTCTTTTCTCTTTCTGTGTCACATATCCTTCTGTATGTTCCCATTGTTCCTCTGAGCTTTGTGGTTTCACTTTAGTGAAACATGCAAATATCAGTTCCACGGAAGCTTAAAATGAAGTTGCTGCTTATAACCAGGTTTCTGTATTACTGTCTGATGATAATTGCCTTTCCAGTTCTTTCCTTTTTGTCTAATGAATTGTATATTTGTGGATAGCAGCTTCCTCAAGAACCGACAAACTCATTTGTCTTCTTTTCTATGAATACAGCGGGTGACATTTTGTTAGAAGAGGGTATAAATCTTCAAAGGATTTTTAAAAATTTCTTGTAAATGTACCAAATTATTTTTATTGTCTGTTTATCAGGAAGAGACTTTACAAGATGAAATGTTCTGAGGAGGACAAAATCTCCCTGTGTGATGGATGACTAACATCCCAAAAGTAGCCCTCATTAATTGGTAGGCTTTTAACTTACACCCATGAGAAGACAATATGTGATCTAGAGTCCTACAGGGAAGGATTTTACGGATCTTGGTTTTACAAGGGAAAAGCACCTCTCTCATGCTTTAGGAAGCTAACAGAAGAGACAGACAGCATGTTCACAGTATGCGTCACTGCAGTGGCAAGGAAATGCTCACAAGTCAGTTGCAGCCTATGCTATTGTGGCCGTTCAAACCTCATACGAAACCTTGTAGTAAAGTCACTGGTTTGGGAAATGAGTTGATCTTTAGAGCATCATACAAACCAAAAGTACAAGAATAGATTTTAGGGAGAAAAAAAACAGCAGTGCTCTTCCAGGCTTTATCTATTTATGACATCAGAAGAAATCAGTATATGGAGAAAAATATAAAAATTTTCATAGAATTATATTACTGTCTCTTCCCTGTGGGAACAGGGGTATCGCTTTAGTGAATCATTTAAATACTTGTCTGGGCTACTACCTCTCGTCCAGCAGCAGACTGAGCAAGGAACATCAGATATAAAATTCTTTCAACAGGAGGATTTTAGGGACCTACCCCTACTACTTGAGATCACCGTAAGAATTGAAGTAAGAGCTGTAAAAGACTAATTTCAGAACACCCCCCCACCCCACCCCAGCACCTGATCCGGGAACACTAGGTGTCAGTCACTGGGCCAATGATATTGACTTCTTCCACCTTCTGATGATTGTGTTTTATTTGTGTAAAAAATGCTATCTTGTTCTTTGGAAAAAATATTTTAATTTGAAACACATCAGTTTTGAGACTGAGTAAGATTAAAGTCTTGGCCAAGGGAATGTGAGATGTGTGTATTTAACACTTAAAAGTCAACTTCCTGTGGTGTGTATTTTTTGGTGTACTGTATTGAACTCTTGTCATATTCAAATTCTGTGACATTACACCATTGCCTTTTTGCTCACCAGTGTTTACTCCTGAATAGCAGCAAGAGCCTAGAAGACATGGTGCAAACTGTGGCTGAGCACCCTCTGAAGGGGGAAAGCTAGTTCTCAAACCCTTTAATCAACAATAGTTTATTGCTTCTTCCAAAAGACACTGTGTTGATCTTAACACATTTCATAACAACTGATAAGGCTGCTAGACTGCCTTTTTGGAAAAGGTGGTAAAAAGCGGTAAAAAGCAGTGGTAAGCCAAATTCAGCATCAAATGGTTTTCAAAGATGCACACCGAAAATTAACACGTGCATAATAACCTGGGTATTGTGGAGCCACCTAGGACAACAGAGTGGTCTATATGTCCATAGTCTATATAAATATTAGACTTACCAGCAACCTTCAGTATTATTCATTATTGAGTACTACTATCTGAATATTTACTAAAAGTACAACCCACCTACGCTGTGATATCAAAATAAACATGCTTGTCCCCAATTTTAGCATTGATGTCAGCTGGCATGGAGTGACCTGTGTCCATGCTATTGACTTTTCTTACCTGCCAAACCAGGTTAATCACATCCAAACTACCTACTAGGAAAAATCTCTAGCCTGTGCTAGTTCACAAACCTGTTGTTTGCGCAAGTACTAGCTGTCACAGGTCCAGGCACCATTCTAACAACCAAAAGGAACTGATGGTCAAATTCTAGCTCCCAGGAACATTGCCTACTACTGTTTAATTAACTTACATACATACCTGCTCATTCTATTCACACTTGAAACATGTCTGGCTTTGACTTTGCTTTTAAAGTGTCAGAGAGACAGAGTTAACTCAGATTATTTCGTCTGTAACTGAGGAACTTCAAGTCTTATCTTCCCATTCTGAATGTTACAAGAGCTATCCCTGCTTGGTGTGTGGCTTATGTTGGACTAGATGTCTTATGGCAGTGGATATTTTTGAAAACTATTCAGAATTATTATCTCATTCAGAATTGAAGTTGCACAAGAATTTTTCAGTACCATTTTGTGACTAGTTCAGAAATTTTGCTGGAAAGGGTTGGTTATGATCGGTCAGAAGAAAAGCCCAAATAGATTGAGCATTAAAGATTGTGCCTTTTCCCATGGAGTTCCTTTCAAAGAGTTCTGCTTTTCTTGACCCAAGGAATGCTGCACAATGGCAGACCCAATTATTTCCATCTATTGCGTGGCGAGAAAGTGGAGTGCAAAAGAAAAAGTCCAGAAGTTTCTTTTTTTCTTCAATTTTCAGCATAGAAGTCTCTATCATTGCTCAAACTCCTCCATATTAGGGAGAAAAAAGAGAATGAGGAAAGATAAATAGGAGAATATAGAAGAGGAAAGACAGGATAACTTTAGCTGCCACCTGCTATGTATGTCGCTTATGAAGCTGTCTGGGTGTGAATGGCCTATGATAAGAAGATAGTTAGATCTGTCTTCCAGACCTGTGAAATTCTAGTCTGCATTAGATGTTGGAGAAATCCCAAGCTCCATGTGGGACTATTCGCCTTCAGGATTCTATTGATAAAATGGAGTCCCTGCAAGTCAAGTGAAACCGACTCTAAGCTGGAGACTTAATGCTCTGAAAAGGCTTAATGCTCAGTTTGTCTTGAGTCCCAGGTCCAGTGCGATGAGAAACGCTTAAAGTTGAACACCAATAAAGCTTTTTTTCCCCACAAAAATGGTGTTCAGAAACTTAGAAAAGAAAAGCAGGGAAAACACTTTTTGTGATCTTTTGTTGTATTTTTTTCTCCAGTTCACCACCTGGGCTAATAACTGAGAACAGGAGAGTGACTCTGCAACAGCTGCTACTGATGCACACCACTAGCTCATCTCTAATTAGAATAAAAGACTTTCGCAGCAGCAGTAAATCTGTAATAACTTAAAAAATAATAATGAGAGCACAGAAGGAACAAATGTCCTGCTGTGTGCTCTTGCTCATCTTTTTTTTTTTTTGAGGTTCTTTGTACACCTTCTGAATTCTTCCACTGTTTAAATAAATGCTCGAAAAAATTATTCTGCTGGTCATTTCATAGCAACAGCTGTTACCCAGATGTTTTCTATTGGGGTTGCATCTCTGCCTCACTATGAGTTAGCACTATGCTTCTGCAAATCTAAGAAATTTAATTTTATGCAATTCATCTGTCATAAAAACTCAGGTACAATGTTTTTTATTTTAAAGGTATTCTTTATTTTATTCTTTTATTTTAAAGGTATAAAAGTAATTCTGTTAGTGCGTTTGAATTGGCAACTTACTGGTGGCAGAAAAACAAGCACACTAGCCATTTTTTTATCATAATGGAGCTATTACATGTCTTGGCTGAACTAACCCTCAGAAGAGTTTACTTAGATGCTCCTAATCACAGCCTAACTAGCAAAAAATGCAAATGCAAATGCCTAGGTTTAAGAAAACATTTGGACTCCTCTCTCTGTTGTGTGTATTTCTACAGAGGAACATAGTTTTGGCTTCTTCAAGGTAGCCAGATTTATCTGTACAACCGCTTAATCTTGCAAAGGATACAGCAGTTGACGAGGCTGTATCCTCATGAGTGTTGAGGAGGCATTCCAGGGCATGGACTGTGTCCCACTTTGTGGCTGTGTCACATGCATATGTCATATGCATATTGTATGTACTTAATGACTGTAACAAGGAGCTGACCATGAAGCACTGCCATTAATAAGAAGGAGGGAAAATACTTTCGCCGTATGTGGAAGATGTTAATGATTTATTTACTTTTTTAATTTTTGAGGTAGAAGTAAATCACAAAAATCATAGAAAAACTTTGGTAGCTGTGAAAGGATTTTTTGTGCATGATGAACTGTTGGTTTCTGTTATCTTGTAAGTCAGTCATTTTAACTCGTCTTCTGCGCCTGGTGGTCAATGGTTACTCTCTCATCCTTTATCACTTATTAGCATCTTTTCCTTTGAACATGCAGCCACTGTTGATTCCACTGCCTTTCCTTTACGTTCTTCTCTCCCTGGGATCTAGCCCTATTCTTTGTAAGAAAAAATGCACCATCATTTAATATCATTCACGTTCCTTGACTTGTAAAGGGTTCAAGCAAAATTTTGAGAAGGATCATTATTAAAATGACTGTAGATGACTAACTTGATTAAAAACTTGCAAGTAAGCCAGGTATTTCTGAGATCTACTTTTAGTGATTAACCTTCTGTAGACTATTTTTAATTTTTCAGTATGATAAATGAATCACGGAGTATATACAACTGTATGTGTAGATGATGCATTCTGCTAGTTCCAGAAATACGTCATCACTAGCAAATAGGTAAAACTAAATAATTAGCTATTAACATTTAATTCAGAAGCCTAGCATGAAGTAGTGCTTCCTTATATAGTTGAACATTCTCCCCACCTAAGTCCCCCCTCAGATCCTCAGTTTGGTCTGGTGGTCCCAGAAGAGCTGTTTGTTACAGTATTCCCAACATTCATGATAAATAGATTTAAATAGCTTTCAGGGTATATTATTTGAAACAGAATATGGGTGCAAGAAGATACCTACTCCCTGTGCACGACCCGAGCAGCTGATCAGTGCTGTGTGGAGTCCTAGAAAGCAGATTTTCTTGCCATCTGAGAAGAAAATGGATTTTCTGTGCAAATAGTATTTTATGTTTGGGTAAATGTAGCTTCTGTTGCTCCTCTAAACAGATCCCACACTGCTGGCCTTTCTCTAAATCTTCGCATAGAGATGTTTAAAGAGCCTGAATTCTGTATGGGATCTGTAGATTTTAGCACAAAACTAGGTGGGAAATACTTCTGTTCCTGCAGTTGAAGAGGGGTAAGTTTTTCCTGACTGTACGAACTTGCATAAATGCAGTAAGAAGGAAAAGAAAATATGCTCTAAAGAGTTCTTATGCAATCAGAGTAGGAAAAAAATGGATGAAAATGCAGAATGAAGTCCATGTTCTAAAGACAAGCAAACACTGATATTCTCATTTCTATATCTTTCTGATTATTTAATCCTGTTTGTTGCTTTGTGGAACAGAAGAAAGTGTCTGCCTTCTTTTCCCTAAATTAACCAACTAAAAAGCCAAATATTTTTACATTTCTTTATTCCGTTCGGTCTATGAAAAGAGAAGTATACTTGGGAAAACATGGGAAAAAGACAATACAGTCAAATGAAATGTTTTTACAAAATTTCAAATTTATATTTCACAGTATCTGTTTGCTGCTGACAGTGGGATACATGCTGCCTGAGTACACGTTCAAGTACTTTTGTCATCATTGTAACAGAGGAATCAGTCTTTATTATCCCAGCCATATTGCTAAAATTACAGCAATATTAGTTTTCAACTTTCAAGCTTTACTTTTTTTTTCCCGAATTGATTTTGAAAATAAATGTCCCCTAATCTCATGGCTCTTTTAGACATAAAGATTGTAAAGAAAATAATGAAGATGACACAGAAGTTAATGGCGGAATTCTTACTGACTTCATTTAGGCCTTGATTCTGTCATGTGTTCAGAAAGTCACCAAGGATGGACCACTGGGGAAGTGTGATGCTGTCATTTATTAGAAGCCCAGAAAAAATAATCGTAGTCTCTAGTCCCCCAGTTTACTGTGTATAGACTGAAGGTTACACCCATGCAGACTCTCAGTGAAGTTAATGGTGTTTCATGCTGGCACAACAATCTGCCCATCTGCTATAATTGCAGGATCGAGACAATGACTTGTAAATTACAACATTGATGGGCCAAACTGAAATGCTAATTCTGCCTCTGAGACGGGGGGGAACACAGTCCCGCCTTTAGCAAGAGAGCTTTGCAAGAGATGTTAGTCCACTGTATAGATGGTAGTAATGTTTTAGAGGTAAATCACTATATTCTTGGAAGCATTCTCACTGCATTATGTGACTACTCTGAGACATCCTAATATTTCAAATTTACTGAATTTATTTAGCCTAATCAATGTATGTAGGATATAATCGATCTCTCTCCTGTAGGAGGTAACACAGGAAAGAAATGGCATAATTCTGCACATCTCTGTTCTGTAGTGACAGCCTGTCATTTCCTGTACTTTGCTAGAGGTTATGAATAGACAATGTATGTAGGCTGAACATAGTTGCTTGGAAACCATCTTTTTTACTTTCTTAAATGTAATTGCCTGTCTTCAGAAAAACATTGATTAGTTTAATTTCTTTTGATGTTGAAGCAATAAATTTGCGTTTAACTCCTCTGAGTATCTCAATAAATAGAGGGGAGGCTATTTGAAATTTCAAACTATTAATTTTCTTGGACTTTTTAAGGCAAGTCATCTAATAAATGTTAGTGTGGACATTATCATAATCACATTTATTTTTTCACTCGAGAGATTATATATGACATACAGTAAACTTTGAAACTATTATAATGTGGATTATTTTTGTGATACAGGAGTGAAAGATTTGCAAATTGCCACTCTTCTATTTAAAAATCAAGTTTGTTCACTAGTTAACTACATGAATATTATTAAGACTGCAAAGCCACAGACAGATTTGCACCCTACTGTAAATGTTAGAAAAGACTCCAAGTTAAAAAACTTGGAAGTAAACTCTGAAAAAATTGAGGAAAAACTGCTTAAGTTGATGGAGAATATGTTAAAAGCCCTATGATGAAGCACTTTGAAAGTATAAATTCATTTCGTTATGAAACTAGTTTGGTCCAGTCCACAGAACACATAGGAATAAACTCTAGAACATGAAGCACAACAATTTTAACACGATGCAGAAAACAGACTTCAGTAAAACTCTACCAGTTTGCGTCAGCTAAGGACTGCAATTTGAATATTTCAAGAATATTGTTCATTACATGGAAAACAGTGGAAATATTTTATGTTTTGTTTTGTTTTGTTTTTTATTACCAGTGCAAACAAACTTTCTACATAGAATTCTGCCAAGTAAGCAGTAGCTAAAAATAAAATGCTAAAAATTGTTTTACTCTTACAACAGCTTAGAGAAATCCCCAGTGCTTGGATCTCTTCCAGTGGCTTATTTGGGGGTTCATACGTTTGACAGAAAGAATCTTTTTCTTTTTACTAAATAGCTTCATCGTAGTGTGGACCATGGAATTTATAACATCTCATTGATCACCAGGAAAGTATTGTGAATAAAAATAAGTCTGTGTCAGAGACTGATAAATTGTTTTGCTGCTCTTTGCTTCTGACTACTTATAGTTTGGATATTTCTTCTTTGACATTTCTTTTGTTGTGAGTGTATTACCTTATTATTTCCTGATGTTAAGTGCTCCTACCCACTAATCAGTTGATGAAATCTTAAAAGATGAAAGGAAGGTGAAATTTTATGTCATCCCACAAAGTATAAGCCACATTTGCAGGCAATTTTTATCGACTTTTATTACCATTGTGCCTAGGAGTCACCATTTAGGACTGCAAATAGTGGCAGTTGTTCCTAACACTTTAGTATTGGTCATGACACATCCATGAGTGTCCAGATTTCAAAGGCTTTTTACAGAGTGTCCTAGAAGATCATTGTACTCAAAATTGCTCTTGTCCTATAGGGATAACTCAAGGACTGTGTAGGAACTGATTAGGAGACAGAGAAAAATGTTATCTTGAAATGGATATATATGCTTGTGCAGTATGCAGGGTAAAGTTACCAGAAAACACGGTACAAAGTTGTGGGGTTTTGGGAAAAAGTTCCTAGGGCATCCAGAACTTTAGGCTGCAAAAATGCATCTGTACCTAATCAGCTGTCCTTGACATAATATACATTGTGTCGCAATAAAGAATATTTCAGACCAGGTAGACTGAAGATTCAAAACTTCTGAATCAAACAGCCATATATTAGTGCTTTTCGCAAAGTGTGTACCAGTTCTGCAGAATGTGCCTCAGGACATTTTGCCTGATCTCTAGAGTATTTTCCAGCTCTCCTCACAGAGATTGTTTGGATGGACTTTGCAATTCTAGCAAGATACAGTGTTGGTTTTGAAAATGGTGATGAAAAGGGACCTCACCACTGTGCTAAATATGATAGCTATTACCTATAATTTCCCTATTAAAGTGGTATCGGCATATGGTTTATTATTATTTTTGGAATTTGATATCTAACTGAACACTTAAATTATGGTTGTATAAACATCTCATCTTTCCTTTTCAATTACATACTCTAGTCTAGGATTTATTATAAAGCTGAGAGACTGGGTTTGATAGTATTCATGGCCATGCTACAGGACCGCTTCTGTTAATATCCATTTGAATTCCATACTATAATTTTCTTAGGAGGCTGTTATCTCAAAGGTTTGCCATTCATCTTTATGAACATGAAAAGTATAAATCATTTGAGAATTCTGCCTGTTTCCTCATCAGGTTCAGTTTGGTTAGTCTCTGTCTTTATAATTACAAGGATAAATTTACACGCCTTTGCTTGAAAAGGAAAAAAATATATATGTCAAACCTACACTATAAAACACTGCTGGAAGCCTGGACTATAGAATATTGCTGAGCTGACTGTGCCAATTAGAAATGTTGAAAGAAATGACCTCCCATAAACAATTTCTTTATGCTTGCAAAAATATTTTATAGGTAGAGAGAGTATAGAGAGTAGTCACATTCTGCTCTGATAGGCTTCTCTACAATACCTTACAAATACTTAAATGTTTAGGGCATTTGCCAGGCTATATTTTTTGTTGGTTTGACAAGTGAAACAACAGCGGTGTTTTCCCTGATATATCTGACATTATGATGGGTGTATTTAACTTGCTGCTTGCATCTTTAGTTTCCATCTGTACCTTGACTTGTCTTTTAAAATAATTACGTAGGCTAGTGAGTGAGCTGTTACCAGAAGTCCAAGTTGTGTCATGGATGCTATGACTCAGAAGTGTTGTTAATAGTAATTCCAGGAATTTCATGTTTCCTCCTTTAGGTATGTCTTACTGATGTAGACTTTTGTTGTGTTTTTATATGAGAGATCATTCCTCAATGTCCAACTTCCTTTTGGGCCTGTTGATACTTACTGTGGCCTAGAGCCTGTAAACAGCATGTTGCTGGTATGAGGCAGACCTTAATTTGCTCTAGCCATTTACAGGCAAATTACTACAATATAGAAGTTTCCTTTGATGAGAAAGACTACAGCTTTGATGACCAAATCAAGCAATGATTGTCAGCTTCCATACTGGTCTATTGGAGCCATTGCAGGGACATGGCAATTTATGGCATGTGGCTGGCTCATATTCATGTCTAATTTGTAGCCCCCCCCCAGTCACGTATTTACGTCTGTTTCTGAAGACATGTACTTCAGGAAGTCTTGTCTGTCCAGGTTGTTTTCCCAGTATTGTTTAGAGAATAATATTATAATTAAACATATGTTTTTGCCAGTAAAACTCCCTAATGTGGATACTTTATTCTGGAACAGGAGTGGGAATAGGATGATATTCTGTACGTAGCAAGCAGATGCAACAAAAAATGTGTATTTTTGCTGTTGCTTGTGTATATAAGAGGTAAGTTTAAATTTTATGTGTGTTTTTAGAATGTGAAGAAGTTCATGTAATACTTCTACAGCACAGTTTTTACTGCCTTTGTGTCACATATTTTTAATGCATAATTTTCTTACCAATGCTTCACTTATTCCCCCCCCAAATTCTTCCAGGAAAATGGACAAGACTCTCCAGCGATATTGTTATGTCACTCTTTATTTCAAATTATGGAAAGATATTTATTATTTTTTTCTGTTACTGGAACACAAATTGATTAACATTGATTTATGATTTAAAATAGAAGTCAGCCATATATTGTGTGAGGTGTGTGGTCTTCCAGCATTGTTATTGTCATCTTCTTGTCTCATTTTTTTTGAGGTAAACGTGGGAAATGGAAGAAATTAGGACAGATTCCATCTTAACACTCTTTTGTTCTCTAAACTTTCTGAATACGTAATTAAAGCTATATGTTCCTTTTTGAAAGACATCATTGACAATTGATGTGCCGAGAAGAAGCTAGATACAGAACTAAACACACATGGAGTAGGATCTCATGACAGACTGTCTGGATTGTATGTGACAGTATATTGGTCTATTCACTACTATTTAAGAATTTACATATGAGTTATATGTATAAATGCCTTTGAGGACCTCAGCCACGCACAATCTGTATTGTGTACAGGGCAATGTATACTGGTGCCTTCTTTCTAGGTTAGTCACAAAGTTTCTTTGTTTTTTAATTTTAGTTAGAAGTAACTTTGTGATCTACTTTGTAGCTTGAAAGCGCCTGATTGTCCACATTCCTGTTGAGAATCCACAGGAAGTCATTAACTTTTGGCATGGGTCCTTGCTTTGTATGCTGATGTTTTATGCCATGGCTTTTTATGTTTGTAGTTTACTACAACTTAGACAACAAAATGTTGTACCCTGTGGTCTTTTTTTTTTTTTTTTGTTGTGAAAGCAATGAGAGGAATGATTGAACTTTTTTTCATCTTTATGCATTCTCATTATGAAGCCTTTTAAGTTCTTTCTCAAGCAGATGCTCCGGGGATCCTCTGTCTCTAATGGTCCTATGGGAGGGGCACTTAGTGATGGAATGAAACCTCTGCCTAAAATGGAAATACCTTCTGAAAATCACAACTCTAGTGTGAATTATGTACTTCCATAATAATTCATTTCTCCTTGAGGAGAGATGAGAAACCAGCTACAATTTTTAGTAGTAATTGTATTCTTAAAGGCATTGACACTCCAAGCAGACGATGTCTCTCCTGTAATTAACCACAAAAGAAAGAGGAGCACTTCAGTATTGCCTCCCTTCTTTCCCCACATCTTTAGCTGTAGCACTGTAGCTTTGGAGGTTTTTTTTGTTCCTGGTAGATGATATGCATATACTGAAAATATATTAAAAGAAAAAAAAAAGGTAAAGAAATGTTACAGATAATCTGCACTGTCTGTCAAGATTACATTGTACAGAGCAGAAGAATAGTACATATAATTAAACCTTCCTGTCTTTATCGTTGCTAATTCCGCCTACAAAGATCTCTAGGGGAATTTTTCTTATAATCACAAATATAATCAGCTTCCAACAGGGCTTTATTTCTGCAAATGTCCTCCCAACCCCTACAGAATCTCAGCAGCACTTCTGCACCAAAATCAGTAGTCTGAAAAATACCTTTGTAGAGAATAAGAAAGTCTAACTTCTAAATAGACGGTATGATGAAGAAGTTAATGACTTCAAATGGAAGAGCAAAAGGGTTTAGCTTCGTAAACTACATAACCTGTATCTCCATCCTTCTAAATATAGAGAATCTTTAAGATTCCTTCTTTCCCGCTGTTCTGACATTTGCTCTCTCTTTTACCTGTGTGCGGAGAGACAGAAGAAATGCAAAAATATGTTGCGTCTGCATCTGTGCAAAACCAACAGTTTCATTAGACTTTTTGTGTCGAATTTGCAGGGAATGCTTGAAGGAAAGTTAGAAATACCTGTTAGAAATAGCGGATGTTTCCACTTTAAAGATACCAATCATGATTTTTAGTTGTATCCCTGTTCCTAAAACCAGCCACATAATGAGCAGATAATGGCTACTATGAAAAGAAGGGAGATACTAATGAGATGAAGGTATCCCTGCTTTTGAGGGAAGAACACTGGCTACCTTCTCTTCGGCTGGGTTAGTGGTATTGCATAAAACTGTAGTGATTCTAGTTGCATTTCTGTGTATAGACTGGTGTATTATAGGACAAAAATGTAACCTTACAGAATAACCTTATTTTTATGAAAAAAATCATGGAATTGCCTGTAAGTGCTTCCATGTTAAGTTGTTAAGTTGGAGGAACACAGTATTTCTGAGCACAAATATATTCACCATGTGTCAGATACTATGATAATAACTTACAAGGAGAAGAGTGTATAAATAGCCATCTATCTACAGATGACTTATGATCAGACCTTAAGATAGAGTGTATAAGATGAGAACACGTGCAAATGAAATCTTTCACTTCAACTTCACCTACAGACTGCAGATGTGGATTAACACTGTGGATCGGTATTTAGTGATTTTCCCAGCTCAGAGAAGTTTCTGATGTATTTAGAGAGAGAGTAAGGAATTCCTACTTGCTAGCTGGGTATGATTTCTATCATTCTATCATTCACCTGGCTGAATTTAGAGCAGCTTCCAGGGTCAGGACTAGTCAAAATGTCAGGAAGTTGCAATCATTGGCTGACCACCCCCCCCCCCCCCCCGCCCCCACCCCCACCCCCCCCCAATCCTAATGCACACACCTGCCCTTCATTTATAGTTGGCAGGATTCTGCTAGTCTTGGCAGATCAATGTTGCATGGGCATTGTTGGTTTAGCTTTGAGGCTGCAAAATATCAGTGAGATAAAGAAAGAAATGGAAGCAGAAAAGAAACGTCAAGGGAAAAGATAATGAAAGACTGAAACATCAGAGAAATGCTCTGCAACATGGAATTATTGTAAGATCACTCCAAATTAATCCTTTTTGATTTTCAGCCTATCATCTCATCACTGAATGCATTTTTTTTAGCATTTAGTTGTTACAATAGACGCAATTACATCCCATAAGGTTTATTTGCTAAAATGTTTTTAGCGAAAGCTTTAATTTTTTTTTTTAATTTGTACTTGTTTTTCATTGAAAAACTAAATCTATAAGCATGCCTGTTTTCTATTCTCATACAGTAACAAAATATGTAAGTACTAGATATTACTTTTTCGTGTTTTGTTGTTTGTTTTGGTTTGTTTCCGGCCCCCCCACAGATGGTGTGTTGGGTAGGTTATTCTTCAGGGCTATTTATTCTTCTTCATTACTTCTCTGCAAACACAGGTTACTCTTCTATTTCTAGCATCCCTGATTTTATTAGCCCATTATTAAATTTAACATTCATCTGGTGTTATTTAAAATGTGCAAAGTTCACCACTGAATATTACTGAAATCTTTAAAAGAGTAGAAGCAAATGTTTTTCTTTTCAAAAACTTCTCTGTGGTGATGCTCTATGATTTTGTGCTGTTCTATAGTTTTATTTCTCAATATACACTTGATTGATTGGAAGGAAGTAAACATATATTAAAACTTTGTAGAGTTTGTCCCGGAAGGGTGTATATTGGCCCTGCATAATGTAACCCCTTCTTTAATTCACTAGCAAATAAGAGGCATAAAGGAAGCAGACCAGCATCTAGAGAGAATGAAATTGATACAATATGTCTTAATTTCTCCCTCCCCACAGTTTCCCCCAAAGTAAAATCAGACACCACAGCCAGCTGTGGTGCCCATGGTAATGTGATTAGCAGGTGAGCCCCAACGCTGAGGAGGCTAGGAATTGAGAAGGCAGAATATCTGGTGCTGCACCTTAATCGAATGATCAAACTCCTTGACGTTACTGTTGTACAAGGAAGAGCAAGCATAGTTTAGACCTGCAGCGAACCAGGTGGAGGCTATCTCTGTGCAGTTAACGGCTAAATGGTTTAGACATTATATCTATCTAAATACTGTGTGATTGAGCCAGTATCGTGATGACTGTATAGGTCTTTGTGCCCAGGAGGATGCATATGGATATATGGTTTTATTGTACAACCTCTCTATTTATTTATTTATTTGTTCCTAAATTAATTATCCATTGAACAATGCTTTATTTTTTTTGTCTTTTTATTTACATATGTGTAATCAGTCAAAGTCACTCAGGCATTATTATTCTGATTCCAAGATTTCTATCATCTTAGGCTCCATGGGTTACAGACAGATCTGGGACAGGAGAGAATCAGTTTAAGAGAAGATTAAAACCAGGACTAACCTGAGGAGGGTTCTCCAAATGAGAAATACATTGGCAGAGATTATTGCTTTTGTGAGGACTGTCACCTGTAGTACAACAGTGACAGAAGCTGTCAAGTATTAAAGAAGAGGAAAAAGTATCAGGTCATAAACAGTACCTGTTTGTGACGTCCAACTTAAAAAACAAATGGAGAAAATGAGAAATTATTGGTATTTGTAGTTTGTGTACAAATAGAATTCCCTATATGCTATTGTGCACTTTACTTTCTTTAAACGTCCCTACTGGTGCTTTTGAGAACAGCTCTTCCTTTCTCTCATATTAGCTGTTTATAATCCTCCCATTATGCCTTTGCAGGAATAGAATAATCCCTTTATTCCTGTCATAAAAACCAGCAGGTAATTTAAGAAGCAAAACTAAATATAGGTTTCATAGACCAAGTCATTCTACATGTACTGCCAGTGTAAACAAAAGTGCTAGAGAGGAACATTTCGGAATTACCGTAACTTTTATGACTTCTATAAAAATTTAAGGAAAAATCATTCTTTGGGGAAAAAGTGTTGTGAGGAGAAATTTAGGGTGATTGATTTTCATTGCAATAGACTAAAAATTGGTTATTAAAAAAATAAAGTATAGTTTAGATGGAGAAATACAATTCAATTATAGTTATGGTCTCAGAAAAACAAACAAGTTACCAGGAGACAAAGAGTCTCAAGGTAATACATGAGGCAATACACCAGAATACATAAGGAAACTCACAGAAGTTGTCTGAGAGATGCTTCTGGCCTTTCATGTCTTCCACCGGCAGCTAAGCTATCTTGGACGACCTCTCCTGGTAATTCTCTGCTCTCAGTTGACTAGAAGAGCATAGATGGACAGTTTGCAAATGTAAACTGATAGGTGTTGACTAGTTAATTCGTGATAGCCTGCTTTTAACTTTAGTAACTATTATCTGAAATTATTGTTAGTCACTACAACAGTACCGTTATACAGGAGTTTTGTACACTTTTGTTTTAGCAATACAAAGATGCATTATTTTTTATTAGAATTAAAATAGCCTCTAATCATGCACAGCTTGATATCAATGACATAAAAGCAATTACAGTGCAATCATGCAAAATAATATTGTTAGCAGTTTCCACTTACAGTTTTCTAAGTAACTGCATTCCAAAAGTCAAGTATTTATTAATGTTGTCATTAGAGCAATCATATACTGTATTGCTTTCTTCCCTTTAGTGCATCTGTAAGTCTTAAAAAAGAGACCATGATAATTTTATTGCCTGGTTTCTTGATGTGCCTTTTAAATCAAATAATGTCATCAAAAGCTAATTTCTGTGACTCTAGACTGATATTACTTTTGTCTTATTTAATTACATTTTATATATTGCAATCCCCTGAACTGACTTCTCTCTCAACAACAGTAGTTATACTGGAGCTTCCAGTTTTGTAAACATATATTTCTAATGGAATATCTGGATTATGCACCTACTCAAAATAAAGGGAAAATGGAAAGATTTTTGACTGAACTGTGTTTCAACAGAAACCAGCATTACAGTTTTTGAGATTCGTGTCATGTATTTTTAATTTAAGATGTTAACATTTAAAATATGTGCTTCAACTTGTGTATTTAGCCCATATAGGTGTAAAGAAGATGATAACAGGAGAGAGCTGGTGGGATTCTCTAGTCTGCCTTGCACGGCCCGTCACTACAACTGCCTTGCCATTATGACTAGCACTGCCTGTCCCTACAAGCGCGTCCAACAGTATTGATGAGATCCTACCATGATGTGGTCAAAGCTGTAACAGGCAGACACTAACAAAAGCTAAATGTCAACAGATTCAGAATGAGAGGTGGCATGGTATTTGCTATTGCGTTTAGGGATATTTTAGGAAATATATTCTAGGAAAACACATATGATTGTGTCAAACATAGAAGATATGGATTTACCAGAGATACTACTTAACTAATGAGCTAGAATAAAGCAGCTAGCTAGTTGTGCTCAAGTTTATCACAGCTTTGCAAGGAACCTCAGACTCATCAGTTTAATTCAGTGCCATTCCACGTAATGGAAAGGCATATCCCCTTGGCCTGAAATACATGTAAATTGGTAGACTAATTTTGAGAAAGATTTACTTAGAGTAGTCATGACCATTGTCCTCTCCTTTCTTTTTCCCGTGACTTTCTTTTACCTCAATCAGTATTTTCCTTTGTCAGAAGTGACAATAACCAGTGAACACCCCAGCTGGGAGATGGGAGAAATCACCTCTGATCTGGCACATAACCGCTGTTTTCTCATTGACAGGTACCATTCTTTTCTGGCCATGAATGAGACATATTCTCCACCTTACTTTTTGAATGATTTTTTTGGACCACATTTTACCCTTTCTTATTTTATACTTAGTAAACTACTGAAAGATTGCATGACAGAATATCAGAGTTCTTGGAGGGAGGAAAGTAACATTTAATGTTTTAGAACATTGACTCTAATGATATGTCCAAGAAAGTTTATAATAAGACTATTTACTCTTTTTTTTCGCATATTTTTTTCTATATTAATCTCACACTTTTAAGACTCATAACAAGAAACATTTTCTTTTTCTCTTAGTGAGTACACACGTATATGTATGTTGTTAGTTGAATAACCTATGGATAGCTGGTTGATGTGTGGTCCGTGTATGTTAATGGCTAATCAGCCAGATGAGATCAGCCAGAAATTCCTTCCACTCTCATCTCACTAGCAACAGCCATTAACCTACTTCTGTTTCCCACTGCAATATGGAAGATGAGCCACTTTTTAGGAGTATTTAGACATGTTTTTCTTCCAAACATTCTCAATCATGGGGTGTAGGTATTGGAAATACCATCTTCATTCTTCATCTGGAACATTATAGTTTTTTACAGGTCTTAAGTTTGCTGTAAGGTGTGAGAATCATTTTGCTAAGCTGGGTTTGTGCAGTAAATGATCTTTGGATCTTACGAAAATAAATACCCATTTTCTATTTGTCTGCATTTTCAGGACTTGCTGATATAAGGTGTAATTTAAGTCTGCATGACCTTTTTCCTCATTAACCAATGCTTATTTATTTGGCTTTAATGCTGACTCACTACAAGCTATGCTGGGAAGGAAACACTTTAGCTCTTATTTTCTTACTAGATTCCTAAGAGTTTGGTTAAGACCCCTACATGTTAGGGCTATATCCTTGTCAAAATTATACACAATAACATTTCATTTCTAATTGTTCTCAGTTTCAATTGACAACTTGACACTCAGGATTTCCTTCAGCCACAGCTAATAGACTTAGTGCTGCAAAATAAAATGTGTTGTCTCAGAGATCTGCATATCACTATAACTAATACACATCACTTCAGAGGCAAAAGGAATTTTTCTAGTTAGTTTAATTAATAAATTTGTTGTCTGTATGGTTTTATTTTCAACTTTTAAATAAGTTGTTGTGTGTTCTTGAATAGTGGAGATATAGGGCTTAGTTTTTAATTTTTTTTTGGTCACAGTTTCACCTGTGAGTTACCAGCATGGAATGGAATCACCATAAATATTAGCTATTAGTAGCTGTTCAGATTTCCAGACCATACATCTGATTTGTCTTTTGCAGGTGATGATTCCTTCTTTTGGTTGATGGTATTACTAGTTTGGGGGTAGAAAGTTTGTTGCTGCTTTACAACAGTTACAGCAGTTTGCAACTGCTTATTGTACAGTCAAAATGAACATATTAAAAGAAAAGGGTCTAATTTCTGTGAAAGGACATGCTTTGGTAAACTCATGTTAATAACTGAGATGAAATAGGCAGTATTTTGAGTGCTGATATTTCCTCAAATCATCACTTTCCTGTGAAGAATTGTTGTGTTGGAAACTCATTCACTAGCCCTGGTCTGAGTCACTTAGCCTTCCATATGTGAAAACTTGGCAAGATACTGGGACACTGTTGGTGTTGGCACCACTTGTCTGAGGTTTCTTATTTCCTACAACATGATTCCATGCTAGGTGATAGAACATTTCAGGATAAATGGTGTGTTCGAAGTTAAAATAAGAAAACACACCTTACTGTTAAATTGACTTGCCTTTACTGAATTATAAAGCAACACTGAATAAGGCATATTCAATCTTTAGTTCTATGTGAGCCCAAGGAAGAACTAATTCAAATACAAATGAGGTAGTATAAGAGGGTCCGACACTGTGGATAGATTTCTGGTACGCACCATAATACAGGGTACCGAAGCTTTGAAAGAGCTTTGAGGGGTAAAATAGTACAGTGCCAGTAGTGTGTTCTACACTACCATGACTACCTTGTTGGGTGTTTGCTGTGCTATCATTACACTACTTCTCAGTGAGGAATGTGGACATACAGTATTTTCAGGAAATAAGCAGAGCCCCAGAGACCTTTCATTCTTATTACAGAGGTGCATTTTTCTTGCTAGTTCATAAGGGCAAACGTTATTGTTATTACTATTAAATATCATAATTCTATAGCTACGTGAACTTGTCTGTTGTTAACTCAGCACTACAGTCATACATTATTATTATTATTATAAGAATGACTCATGGAACTGTGGAAATAACATTGTAGAATAAGTGCTCGTTCCCAGACTTACTGTTACTCATTCCCTTATGTAAGGAATTTACAGTCTCTGATAAGCCTTGAAAAATATGATATTCTGATCTCAGTTTCTGTAAATTTGGGCTTCACCTAAAATATCAGGCATATTTTCCTCTCTTCAAAGCATCTGGCAACTAAAATAAACCACACGTAATTCTAGTAATGGCCATTGAAACTTATGTGGCACAGGAGAAAAAAAGCAATTTAGTGAAAATCACAAACAATACGTATATTAAACCACTTACAGACAATTTTGATTAAACTATTGCAGACTTTGCATATTACCAATGCTCTGTCTTATTTGCTATCTGGCTATCAGGTAGACACTATACAATTCTGGAAACCTCTTGATTGGTTGACTCTTTCAGATATAAACAAAGATTGTCTCAAAGATTCACTTACATGGCAGAATTGGTCATGAACCTTGGTTCCTTTGAAAGACCTGACTGTGTTCTGATCTGGCTGAAAGACAGGTGTCCCGTTTTATTCTCCCAGTGACAAGTCTGTAATACCTTTAATACATCTTTGCCAGCTTGATGCAGCTTCAACAATTTACACATCACCTCCTTTAGCTCAGGATTCAGTACTTTGGTCCCTTAAAGTACTTATATAGGACATGGGACCCAATTCAATACTATATCAAGTACCAGTCACATTGGAAAGCAGAGCTTTGACTCTTAGGTTACAACAATTCCCTTGGTTTCACGGGTATCAATAGAAGAGTGCATAAAAGATAAAATGTAGTTGCTAATTTGTAATAACCTTCTTGTCTTGTATTCCTTGTCACTTTATGATGCAGGAGAGATGAGGAGGAGAAAATCAAATATCATTACAACTTTATTTTCCATCTTGTTCTCCCTTTCCAGCACATCTCTTAGTATGACACTCATTCACTAATATCTGTTGTATCTACTAGAACAGAGTACTTCAGAGGAGAAATGCCAGCAGATGGTCTTGAGCCACGAAGTAGGAGGAAGATAGAAGGAAATTATTCTACAGCTTTTGCTGAGGAGCAGGATCATTTTTGTTGGAAAAGTTACAGAGAAAGTAAGTAATGGGAACACTAAAAAGAAAAAGGTAACTCTGTGATGCAAATTGAAGCAGGAAAATTTTGGAATATTTCAGAGTACTCATTAATGGTTAACAAATCAAGCTTCGTATGCTTGTAAGCTATGTATAAGAAAACCCACAAGTACGTACAAAATTCCTTATTGTGGCCTTATTAATGAAATATAGCCCAAACACCCATATTCTCAACGACTTGATAGTTTTTGTCTCCTCATGAATGTTTTTCCTCATGAATGTTTTTCCTCTGTGTGTTAAAATCCCTGATTCATATGTTAGGGCAGATCATAACTTTACAGTCTTCTGTAAGTAAGGGTAGGACATTGTTTTAGAACTACTGTAGAATGAATGTTTGCATGGAACATCAAAGAACTTCCCTTGTTGACCTTTTTCTATGGGAAATACCAGCTTTTTGCCTCTATGTGGAGAAGCTTAGGCTCCCTAGGTGCTTGACCCATGATGGCCACAAAGCATGGAATAACGCAAAGACTGTATATTCTTTAGTACACTTATATGCTCTTCTCAAAGAAGTCAAAGCTATAAAGAAGGGTCCAGTAGCAGAGTGGAGGAGCAATCTTTACTAGGAGAAAGTAATCCAGTTTAAAAATGGGACACAGATTGTTTTCTGATGGAAAACTGTGCAGAATATGGCTCTGGTTTTCTACATATAAAGAAACCATAAAAGACAGAGGTCTATGTCATGAAGCACAGAAGAAAAACGGTTATGCTACTTTTTCTTCATACATAGAATCATTGAATGGTTTGTGTTGGAAGGGACCTGTAAAGGTCATCTAGTCCAAACCCCCACCAATGAGCAGGGACATCTTCCACTAGATCAGGTTGCTCCGAGCCCTGTACAACCTGACCTTGAATGTTTCCAGAGATGGGGCATCTACAGCCTCTCTGGGCAACCCGTTCCATTGTGTCACAACTTTCCTTCAGATTGTAAGATTTAAAATCTGCTAAACTATTTTTAAGGCACATCAAGATTTTCCTTTTTATGGTGCCCTGACTTTTGAAGCCCTTTTCAAGTTTGTGGCCCATACTAATTCGAACAATGTCAACAAGAAAAACCTTTATAGCTGCAGCGTTTTGTGAGTAGTCAGTCAGTTCCTCTGGAAAACCTATTCTTCTGTGTGAAAGACTGTGGGAGTTTAAAGAAAAATGAAAGGGTACTGAAATTTTGTAGAAGATAAGAGAGTTGTTAAATTGTACATATACTTTGGTTTTGTAATCTTTTAAAAAATAAGGACAAGTCCTAGTTTGTAGCCTCGACAAACAACAAAAGTTGTATGTAGGTGAAACATTGATCCAATTGAAGTTAAATGAGTTTTGCTGTTTTCAGCAAACACAGAATCCCGTTCTCTGTTTTAACACTTGGTGCTCTTCAGGTTTGCATAGACCATGACATCCCTAGATCTAATGACTGTGTCACCCAGAATACTTAATAATATGATTTTCCTGCTCTTCTAATCTTTTTTTAGCCTTAACCTTTTAAAACCATGCAATCACAAATTCCTAGAATTACAGTATTATAATTTTTATTACATATCACTAATAGCTTGCAAATAATGAAAATAATATTGCAGCCAATTGATTTTATTTTGTTGAGTCCTTCTTTTGAAATAAGTCTTTGGCTTTACAGCACCAGTACATTCAATAAAAATAGCTTGGGTTTTTTGTTTGGTTTTTTTTGGTTGGTTGGTTGGTTGGTTTTTTTTACAGTGGATTTCCCAATCCGTGCAGAGGCTGCAGTTTATGCTATCTGATATATTCCTAGGCAGTAGTAGTACTAACATGTTTTAAAATGTATTGGGGGACAAATATGTTCTTTCACTGTTCTCTTTTTTTCCATGACATTTTGTTCACCTGCACTGAATGAGACATAGTCCGTATTCCAGTAGGAAATTGAAGTGTGGGAAAATTTTAGTGTTTATTTTTCCTCTATTCAGAAACTGAAAAGTCACCTGGATAAATGGCTGCTGAGGATTACTATGAGGATTTAAAAAGTAAGATGGATTTGTAGAAACTGGAATTATTTCTAGAAAAACTGAAATGTTCTAAAAGAGGCTATAGCAAGTATTATTATGTATAGCTTATTGGGCTATTGAAAGGTATTCTGTCATCTTCATTGGAATGCAAAACAATGTTGGTGGTAGACAACTTTTTTTTTTTTAAAAAATCATATTTGCAATACAAGACATCATTTAAATGTAGTTGTAGTAGGGGCCACTCAGGGTATGTTTTCAACCAAATATATTGTACAAGCCCATCTATTTGCTGCTACTCTCAGGATTTTAAAGTTAATGACATTTCCATTGAGTAGTTTCTTTAATATTTTCCTTGACCTTTAGAGGAATACTTTGAATATTTTCCATTTCATCTTCAATTTTTCACAGCATTTCCTTCTCTTTGCTGATGCAGAGAATCTCTAACTTTCAGTTAATTGCTTCTCTTGTAATGGCTTTCTCTTCTGTCATTCCTTTACAGATAACGCTGTCTTAACATAGACGCACTAAACTAACTGTCACCATTTTGGTCAAGCCATTGGTTCAGTATGTACTGTTTTAAATCAATCAATTTTTGTGGCTTTTTTTTTTTCCAGAATTGTTTGGACCTAATTCTTCCCTGTAGCTTGTGCAAAACTTTTTTCTCCTGAGCAAGGATGAATCCAAGATTTAGAAGCCATTCTCCAATGCCCTTTTAATTTGGAGGACATTAAGATGGGTATGCAGACTTTGTTTTCCTGTAAGCTTATGTTTAATTATATACAGAACTACCACTTTGCTGGAAGGGCAGCTGTTACTGTGGTTTCTCTTTGGGTGCCAAGCTGTTAGTCAGTCAATGTCACCTCATTTTGGAAACTTTATAACTTGTTTGTTGCTTTTCAGTTGTTTTCATTAACTCAAAACAATTAACAAGACTAGAAGAGCACATGTCTGTGCTCAATCATGATGGGCCTCTGTTGTGGTTTAACACCACCTGGCAACTAAACACCACACAGCCACTTGCTCACTCCCTCCCCAGCTGGGGGGAAAGAGCATTGGAAGGGTAAAAGTGAGAAAACTCATGAGTTGAGATAAGAACAGCTTAATAATGGAAATAAAATATAATAATAAAATATAAAATATAATGATAACAATGAAAAGGAAATTAACAAAAAGAGAGAGAAATATACCCCAAGAAAGACAAATGATGCAAGCTAAAAACAGTTGGTCACCACCACCCAAATGATGCCCAACCAGTACCTGAGGAGCGGTCCCCCAGCCAACTTTGCCTCTAGTTTATATGCTGAGCATGACATCATACGGTATGGAATATCTGTTTGGTCAGCTGGGGTCAGCTGTCCTGGCTGTGTCCCCTCCCACCTTCTTGAGCACTCCAGCCTCCGCACTGGCAGAGTGGTGTGAGGAGCAGAAAAGGCCTTGGCTCTGTGTAAGCACTGCTCAGCAAGAACTAAAGCATCCCTGGATTATCGACACTGTTTCCAGTGCAAATCCAAAACATAACCCCATACTAGCTACTATGAAGAAAATTATCCCAGCCGAAACCAGCACAGTCTCATTTCTGGTCTTCCTTATACAGGATAGTTTCCGTCACCAGATATATGTTATAAAATGTTGACTCCAGGTGTGGGTAACTGAGCAAGATTTAGCTCACTTGTACCTTTTTACACATAGGATGTATGCAGCAATTGCAGTTTTCTTTTATTTTCTTTTTTAATACATGACAGAGGTTTTATTGTTTTTCATTTTTATGCTTTCAGACAAACTGTTTCTCCAAATAAAAAAACTTTCACAAAGATTTCCTCATAATTTTCTTGTAGTCTTTTCTTTAGTTGTTACCGTCATCTTTCCGTCTTCTCTCAACAATATCTTTCACAGCTTCGCATATGGGGGTAAGTAAAACTGCTTCATTTTTTCAGTTATGATTTCATGAAATAGTATTACTGTGAAGTTCACAGTGAAGTCTACTGGTAATAAGTGTACTTGTCTCAGTTGCTTCTCAGGGATCCAAGTGTAATTGTTTATATTTGTTGGATGTTATCTTTTGACAGTAGTAGACCTAAAGGAAAGTTCAGACATGGCTGTGCCGTTTAGTTATTTGCAGTGTTTGCAGTAACTCGTGGGGTCTCTACAGTTAAGCATCAGAAAGCCATGCTCAGGGATTTATCCAATCTGATCGTAACTACACAGCCTCCAACAGAATGGCACAGAATCACAAACAAGTTGAGGTTTGAATGGACCTCTAGAGATTGCCTAGTCCAGCCCGCACCCCAGCTCAAAGCAGGGTCAGGTAGAGCAGGTTGCTCAGGGACTTGTCCAGTTGGGTTTTGAGTATCTCTAAGGTATGAAAGTCCACAGCCTCTCTGTGCAACTTGATCCAGTACTTGATTGCCCTCACAGTAAAAAAGGGGTCTTTTTGTGTTCAGATAGAAATCCTTGTATTTCTATTTGTGCCCATTGCCTCCTCTTCTATCACTGGGCACCACCTGAGAAGAGTCTTCCTCCATTTTTAAACCCTGCCATCAGATATTTATAAACATTGATAAGATTACCCAAAGCCTTCTATTTTCTAGGATAAACGATTCCCGCTCTTTCAGTCTGTTGTCATATAAGTAACATTAAAGGGTGGCTAGAGAAGATGGAGACTCCCTTTTTACAAGGAGTCACATGGAAAAGATGAGGGGTAATGGGTACAAGTTACTCCTGAGGAGATTCCAATTGGACACAAGAGGAAAATTTTTCACAATGAGCACAATCAGCCATTGGTATAATCTTCCCGGGGAAGTGGTGGATTCCCCAACACTGGATGCTTTTAAGATTCAGCTGGACAGGGTGGTGGACCATCTTGTCTAGACCGTGCTTTTGATGAGAAAGGTTGGACCAGATGATCCTTAAGGTCCCTTCCAACCTGGTATTCTGTGGTTCTATAACACTCCAGTTCCTTAATTGTCTTTGTACCTTTTCAGTAGACTTGGTCCAGTAAATCCATGTCTTTCCTGTACTGGGGGAAGCTCCCCAGTACAAGAAAAGGCAACCAAAAATGGTGTTTGCACTGTCTCTCTGGCAACCCATTCCAATTCACTGTCCTCGTAGTGACTTTTTTCCCCTTCTATCCAGTCTGAACCTCTCTTGTTTTAGCAACTGCTGTCCCTCATCCTCCCAGGATACACCACTGTGACTGGCCTGGCCTTTTTTAGATGTTGCAAGAATACTGTCAGCTCTGCCTGAAGCCTTCCCTTCCCTATGCTGAACAAGCCTGGTTTCCTCAGTTTCTCCTCACAGGGCAAGTGTTCCAGCTCCTCAAAGATCTTGGTGGCTCTCCACTGAACTCGCTCCACCTGATTCAAGTCTTTCATGTATTGGGGGGGCCCAACAGTGCGTCCAGTTTTCTACATGCAGTCCAAGAAGTGCTGAGTAGAGGAATAATCTCTTCCTTTGATTTACTGTCTGTGCTCCTGTTGATACAGCCCAGGATACTGTTGACCAACTTTGCTGCCTTTTCTGCAGAGCTAGTCCCTAGGCAGTCAGACCCCTGTTACTACTCTGAGGTTGCAAGGGGTTCCTCCTTCCAAAGTGGAATAATTTGCATTTTTCCTGGCATGAATTTCATTAATGATTCATGCAGTTCCTCTTGGCACATTTCTTCAATCTGTGTAGGTATTTCATGACTCTGTTCCTCAAGAACTTGCCCTTCAGCGTATTTACCGGTTTGCGCCAAGACCCATTACTTCCTTTCTGATATGGGACTAGGCAGAACTGAAACCACCAATGCTCAGCCCTGTCTGGTCTTTTGCCTCCTATTTTATCAGTTTGTTTGTTTGGGGATGGATTAATATTTAGGTGCAGGGTTTTTTTAATGGATAGTGGAACAAGGATGTGCAGTTTCTGCTCTGCTTCTTGCTTTCTGACCCTTTTCCACTCTTTCCCATCACAATTGTACTATACCTAGTCCCATTGTAGACCTTGGGTTTTAAATGCTGCATCAAGAAACTTTTGTTTTTATTTGCCCGTGAGATGTTTAGCAGATATTTGGTCAGATCGTGAACTCTCTATTGACACTATTGAACCCTTATTCATAGAGTTAGTGTTACTGGTTTCAAAAGCTTGAATTTACATATCAAGGATTTGATCCTGTCAGTCTTTATTCACGCAGACAGTCCCATCTTTCAAATGTGAAGTCAAAGGACATGTCTCAAATAAGACAGGTTGGATACAGTCCTTAAAAAAAACTACCAGAAAAACTCAAGACACATTCCAGGGAGCAGGGCCTTTTTCAGGCAAGAAAGAATCTGCTCAAGGTCAATTTCAGTAACAGCAAAACTCAAATCTGGTTAGAAAAAAGTGAGGGAGGGTAACTGGCAGGTGGGAAGTTTAGACTTCTAAGTAGTGAGAAGCACTTTGTCCAGCATTAACTGAGCAGTGAGGAACTTGAACCATACATCATTATCATTAAGGTCCATCAACATGTTCTTCCCAGTTTTGCTAAATAATAACTTACTGCTTTGAAAAAAAACACAGTTTTGATCACTTCAAAATATTCAGCAGAAAAAAAAATAATTTGTAACACTGTAATAGTTCTGTTAACAAATATTGCGGCATTCCCTGGTATATGAGCACAACACTAGTTTCTTTTCTTCTCTTTATTTGGCATAGGAGGGACAACAGATGAAACATAATGACTGTCTTATTTGTATACTGCATTTGCTGATTTTGTTGAATTTACTTCTGGAGATTCTCCTAAATAGCTGTGTTATGAAGCATATCCTGGAGAAATTTGCCCTTAGACGTACTAGCATAGTAATACTTTCTATAAACCCATAGCATAAGCCTGAATTTATTACACAGTACAGGTTTTTTCCTCTCTGTTCCAGCTGCACTATACCAGAGTGGGAAAACTGCAGTGGCCAGTAAAGGATCTAACTCTGATGAGGTATTTTAAGTGTAGGTATACTTATATTGGAGCCAGTGAAAAGAACAGGAGTGTAAATTAGACTAGCTTTAAAATAATTACTCCTGGTAACAAATAAATGTGTGCTGTAACTTCCCTAGGGATCTATAGACTTAGACTCCCTACAACGGCCTTTAACACAGCTCTATCATCCATATTCACTGTGATGTCTAATTTTAGGAGAGCTTATGGTGTTCATACAGTAAGATACAGCCTTTTAGTAGGTAGACAACAGGATCCAGAACATAGCAGCACTGAACAGCTGTCAGTAGATGATACAAGATCTTCGTTGCTGTCAGATTGTGAGACCTAGATCCACACAGTAGTCTGTGCTCTTTTGTTTATTTCACTCTGCATAGGATAGACTTGTGTTGTAGTGGAATAAGGAAAAGAAAGATGGAAAATATTTTCTTCTCATCTCAGTAATTGGAAGGAAAATTCCTCATTCTTTTTGGAAACTGAAAGAGCAGGACCTTGGAGTGGCTTCTCCACAGCTATTTGTGGTAGACTTGTCATTAGTGTTGAGTTTCTCCTCATGGGTTCATGATTTCTTTAATGAAATTTCCTATCTTGGGCATTACAAAATAACTTCTAGAGGCTTGTGCCACCCAAATACGTGACACCCAAATCTGTCCCTTTTCCAGAATTAGCATTTCTTGAAATACTTCACTGCATTAATGGCATTAGGTCCTTTAAATAAAGGACAAAAAGGAGAAAACAAAGACAGTGAATTCTCACCGTGAATTCCCACTCTCAGTTGATTTCCACTTTGAATCACCATCCTTGCAGGCAGTCTGTTTAATGCTAAATACTATCCTCTGCCCTTTAAAGGGCAAGAGATCTGCCATGTAATTTTGCCGCTTTTGACTTTTGATTCTGTCCTGTGTTAAAGAACTCATGAAGATTCACTGCAAATGCAGAGAAAGGAAAGTTATATTTATACCCTTATTAGGAAAATTTATAATACCATTTTGCTTAGCTGGCAGAGCTGAACAGTTTCTCCTAATCTATCTGACTGGCTAATTGTACAAGTGCAGTACATGTGCTTTCTCTTCTGAGTAGCTGTGGGTGGGCACTGAAAGCAAAATATTATGTCTGCTGGCATTGCACAAAGACTTATTTCAGCAGTAGTGTAACAACAAGTTTATCTCGCAATTTGGCAGTTTAGTACAGCATTGTTCTCAGAGTACTATCACTATGGGTCAGGTAATAGTTTTGTTCAAAGTTTTTTCCAGCAATTCATGACCTTCCAAAAATTAATTTTTCACCTGGCATTTTTCTGCTTGTTCTTCATCAAAACTGTTTATTTTTAATGGGAAAATTGGAAGAGAATAGTTTCAAATTATTTGAGTTATGTGAGCATAAAAACGGAGTTTCTCCTGCTATTTAAAAAATTAAACTTTTTTTATCCTGGAGTCCTTCAAAAATCTGGATATCTTTTTTCATTAGGAATGTTTTCTTCAAGATTCAACATTCACAGTTCAAGCAAGTGTAGCATTAAATGAATGGTTTTGACATAGTTGTAATTGTAAAATATTAATGCATTCCTTTACTTCTCTTCTTTGTGACTGCCATTGACTTTGCCTGAGAGGAAAAAAAAAAAAAAAAGAGGTGAAGAAAAAAAGGCAAATTGCACGTCATTAGCGAAACTCAGCTCTTCTGAATGGCAGTTGAGCCACCATGCAGATAAAGACCACAAATTCTTCTTATTCCATTAAAATAGGGCAAATGATCAATTATGTAAAAAAACATTTCTTCGGTAAAAACCTACACTAAGATCCTATCACTAAGATAACAAAGGGATACAGAGAGAATCAAGGCACACCGTTGTTAGTAACATGTTAGTAAGTAGGGATGCGCAGCAGAAGAGCAGGTGGTTAGTTGATATGAAAACTGTTTCTTTTTAATTGTAAACCTGGAGTTAATCATAGAAAAATCTATAACCCATAGAGGCCTTCAGTTAAATTATTTTTCTGCCTCAATTTATGGAAGTGAAATCTGGAAATAACACTGTAGAGATAGATAGGCCTCTGGATGCCTTAGAAAGGAGATGCCCAAAAGAAACAATTAGTATTAAATGGAATGAATTCATAACATGACAGGACCAGTCAGTAATGTCAACATTCCTTTTTCTCTTAAGTTATCTGTAAAAGAAGATGGGAGCATCTGTTGAGCCCGTGCTTTCACCTTGCTGGTCTAAGGTTATGTATTGGGAAACCACGAATGCATACTTTGCTGACAAACCAATTATGGCTGAACTTCTGGCAAGATAGTAAATACTCCCATCTTCCAACAAGAGGCATGAGTGTTTACACATTCACTGATTATGAAGCCAGACAGTACCTATGTGGTTATCTTAACTGACTGTCTCCATTCTGTAGGCTGTGAGTCTTCCTTTAATTAATTGCCATGCAAGCTTGAATATATCTTCAGAACAATGTCTGGCTTTAATCTAAATATGTCAAGGACGGAAAACCCATCCTATTTTTTGAAGTTGCTCAAACCATTAATTATTCTTCCTGCTGAAACGTTATGCCTATTCATCTAATATTATCTAGTTTGAAGTTTAGCTTTTGGTTCATGTTGTCTCACTGTATTTCAACATTAATGAGAACATACCTTTTCTTTCTTTCTGATGAGAGATTGATCTTTTGTAGGCTTTCATGAGAAGATGTGCTTTTGGACATTTTAAGGACTTCTATGGCTTTTCTCTCAATTTTTCAGCACTACTGTGTATGAGGCACAATATTAATGTCTTTGCAGAAACTTTTCCTAGGCAGTTTGTAGCCTTTCCCATGGGTAATGAAAAGGCTTCACTTTCTGTTAGAACAGCAACAATTGCTTCAATTCTGACTTCTCATCCAGAACTCCAAAACTGCAGTAGTGCATACCGCTGACAAAAATAAGATATTCAATCCTATTCTCATCTACACGATTTTAAAATAAGGTATGTTTCAGAATATGGAAAAATGCACTGATTAAAAATCTGATGATCAGCATAGTTTTTTAATGTGTTTATCTAAATAGGACTACCACTCAATAGGGCAATCACTAAAAAGAAAAGGGGGGGGGGGATTTTATCTATATTTTAATGAAATGTAGAAGTGTAGGGCTTAGCTTGAAGTTAAATATTTTTTCTGTTTATAAGCTTCTGTGGTATTATGAGTTATTGGAATGCTTGTATGAAAACCAGACATGTATTTCAGAGTTCCAAATATCACAGTGTTAATATTAAATATTGTCTTAAAAAAATTAAAAGGCTTGGGTATTGCTGAAGTCTTTATTTTTCTATATACAACTTAGCAAAATGACATATTTATGCTCGTTTTATTTACTAGTGTTTAAACACAAGTACTTAATTAAACTGCATTTTTAATTGAGCACTTATTCCATGGTAATGACAGCCTGTGTTCAGATTTCAGTAGCTGTTTATGTAAAATAATAGTGAAAAAAATCATGTAATCATGCAATAATTACAAGAATCTCTATGATACAGGATGCAAAGATGTGTGTTTTTTGGGAAGAGTCTTCTGTAGCACAGTTCTTGTTATATCTGATAGCTTCTTTGGAAGGCTGGGCATGTTGGTTTCAATCTGCTTTTTGAATGTGAAATTTTTAAATCACACAGAGTAAAGTATTGACAGATGCAGCTCAGGTGAAACCGGTATTCACTCCCAAACTAATGATTCATTGATGCCTTACATGTGGACTAAAAGAGAACATTGATTAAGTATTGTTACAGGAAAATGTAAAAATCACTTTGCAACACTGAGTACATAATATGGGAAATGGCACCTTATTGTCACACCTCAGTTTCTTAAACACTTTTACCAGTTTGGGTACATCCCTAGTCAGACCACCAGGTGCTTAATTTCTAAAGTATACCAATATCTCTTCTCTCATTTTCCAAAACCAAATTTTGATAAAAATGAGGTAATCATTTTAATTCCAGGTTAAGAACTCAAATACTGATACAGCAGAAAGCAAATATGCTTGGAAGAGGCAGATCAGCAAATAAAAACCAACAAAGCTCTAAGAGCATCCAGTTCTTCCTTGGTGTTACACTTAAGGTTGTTACAGAAGCAATAATAAAGAACAATATTGTACAAAGATTTCTGCTTTAAAATACGCTGGTTAGACATAGTCAGACCTATGAAAACTGATTGGATTCAGCCTTGTTTTCTGAAAGACAGGCAACCTTTGATTCACTAATGTTGTCATTTCATTAATAATCATTATCTGATTTGGTTTTTCTCTCAAAATCCTGTGGTTTCTCTTTTCAATACAGATCACGGCTCTGATGTTTCTGACTTTCTTACTTTCATTTTCTGTTTTGTACTTTGAAAAAAATGATCTTCCCACTGGAGTGTTTACCATAAAAAGATTACAAATAGGCAAAAATTAACAGGTAATTTTGAAGATGCAGAGAAAGCAACAAATGCAATGGAAAATAGAATGATGACAAGCTAGGTAGCTCATTGTGACAAAGAAACAACCCAGGGAAAACAACACATCATGCTGAAAACTTCTTTGTCTTTTTCCTTTATTTCTGCACCTCACAGTCTTGATTCTGAGTGGAGCAGAAAGGCACGTGGCAGGTCAACACCTGGTTGTACAGCTGACGTCATGTGCAAGGTTTTGTCTTTGATAACTACTTTGTTCGCTTTGAAGAATAAAAACCACAGGGAAGAGATGGAGTAACATGAGGGGGCAAGAGCATCTTTACCAAAAAGTGAGGAAGACTTTAGTCTAGGTTTTCTGGAGAATGGTGACCAAAGCCTCAAGAAAAGTATAGGGAGGCATGAGAGTCAGTAACGAAGTGCCTGGGAACACAGCTTGAAAGAGGCTGTCATATTTCCACTGAGAAAACAGTGTGACTGCAGGCCCATTTCAGACACCTGTGCCTCAATTCACACAGCAGGGGAAACAGACAGCTCAAATTTGCATGTTTATGTAAAAAGGAGCATCAAAGAGTCAACAAGAATTACTTCATGGTGGATGTCTGCTACAGACCACCTAATAAGAAGTAGTAGATGAAGCTTTCTTTAGACAACTGGAAGAAGCCTCACAGGTGCAGGCCCTGATTCTAGTGAGGAATGTGAGGAAACCTTCTGAAAGGTGGCTGGGCAGAAGCAATCCAGGAGATTTCTGCAGTGTGTTTAATACAATTTCTTGATGGACAAGCTGACCTTGGAAGACGCTGTACTGGGTCTATTACTCTCAGAAAGAACTGGTTGGGATTGTGAAGGTCATGGCAGTCTTGGCTTTAGCCATTGTGAAATGGTAGAGTTTAAGATCATGAGAGAAGGTTAATAACAGAATACAACAATGGACTTCAGGAGAGCAGAAACATGATGAACTAAAAAGATAAACCGGGCTTCTTTTACTACAGACTTACTATGTTAACTTGGTACCAAGTACCAACTGTCTGTGGTGTCATTCATCCTATTTGGCTGCATCTGTGTTTGTGTAGTTTATCAGACAGACAGTTAGAGTTAAAGCTTTAGATTCAGGCTCCTTCTCACATTTTTACAATTGAATATATCGACTAAACACAAGGCATCTTTGAAGCTCATTTATTTATTACCCTTTTCCCATTTAAAGCCAGTATTTTCCTGATTTCATTGTAGATTTATTTAAAAAGAAATCATTTAATCCCCTATGTGAAAAGAGGATATGAGTTCTTGGAATTGATTTTCTAGTTCCAAATCATGTGTGCACTATATAATGAAATGTCACTGACAAGAATGAATGAAGAGGTCAATAGGTGAAATGTGGAAATGAAGTGCTATAATCCTGAGGAAACCACACAGTGAATTTTCCTGGTTTATGAGGCTGTCATAACTTCTAACATTTAGAACCAAACTATGTGAGAAGATCAAGTGCTGCTGTACGTCAGATTTACTTCATAGAAGTTGCACATGCTTTGTTCCAAAACCATTTTTCTCCACGAACTTTTCTCATGGAATGATGAGAGCGAAACATCCCTTAAAAGCCCCATGCATTTTCTCTTTCTTTCCTGATCTCTAATTTATATTTAATGACAGCTTTGCAGGTGAGGCAGTTAACAGTACCAGCAGGAGAATTTCAGGCTTCATCAGTCTGTCTGGCACATGGATCTTACAATCAGACTTTCCAGTACGCTTAGGGCACCTTCACAGTCTTCTGCTAACATAGTCTGCTTTTGTGCCGGTGCTGCACCACTGAAAACTTTAACTTAATTTTTAAATGCTTTCTTATGTCCTCAGATTCAACCCCCAAGTTAGATGCCCTCTCTCCCTGTATATTGCTTGGGCAGTGTCAGGTATGTAGACATGGTATTCAGGAAGATATTTTGCTGCCATTTTAAGAGTATCATTAGGCTAATGTACAGACCTATGCTTAGGCTACATTTCTAAGAGAAATATTTTTATCCAGAGAGAAGAAATTTCAAGATAGTTCTTCCAGCTTCTGAATGAGTGCTCTATTTGGTGGTAGAGGATGATAAGCACAAGGTAGTATACCTTTTTGACCGTGTTTTGTGGGCCAGTTTGTAATTTTCTGAGCACTACTAGTAGGCTTTGGACCCCAGAGGTAAGCTAAGTGGGGAATTCCTTCTATGTGATTCTTGTTTGAGCTTAGCGTGACAGAAACTGAACATGCCAAATTCTTAGGTGGTTCTGTTGTTGCCCAGTAGCAGAAGTTTAGAGTTCTAACAACTATAACGAGAAAACCCATAGGCCTCCAGGTTTCGATGGTGAATTTTAAGGGACATATTTTGGACACGGGTGCCTATGGTGTCATATAAATAGCTCTAGCCTCCATAAGACTATAACTTTAAGTATGTAGAGTATTTTTTGTAATCTAAGAAAGATAAGAGATCTTGGAAAGGTAAGAGATAAGAAGGGCTAATGTGATTTTCAGATATCTGCTTCTTTATGTTACTTTCTTCTAGTCCAAGCCACTTAGTGTTCCTTCTTTTTGATCTGAAGTACATTCCTTTGCAGGACAAGGAAGAGGCTCCAATTTTCTGAGAGCAATTCTGTGACTAAGACAAATGTAGACCTGACGCAGTGATTCAGAGAGAATTCTGTGCAGCTCTCAGGAGCTATAACAAACTGTCAACTTCAAGTGATTCCTTCCAGCCACATACTTATTATTGTCTGGTGTGGCACAGAAAGAAGAAAGGTAGGGCTAAGTGAGCATTACAGTAAGGTTAGATCTGTGGTATGACGCTGCAACCTTGTGAACTCTGAGTTAGTTCTCAGGTGCTACTTTTGTGGTGCACTGGCTTTTTGTAATAAATTACATACACTCAAGAAAGAAAAATAAAATATTAGGGCCTTTGACCAAAGGAAATGAAAACAAAATGAATACTTTTTCACTGAATGTTAGGTACGTGCTGTGGCAAGTCTTGGAGTCCTGATGCTCAGAGCCGTGTCTTCTAGCACACATCCACATTTCCTTTCCATAGAAGGCAATGTCTGAGGAGAAGGGGATTTGTATCCTTGATATCTGATGGTACTGCTACTAGGATAGGCATTTGGGCTTAGGAACTAAGAATAAATCCTGGGTATTTTGGATGTTGCTGAAGGGTTAACTGTCCTGGCTGATTTAACTGAGTTTTTTAAGGAAACGGCTAATAAACTCCAAGGTCAGATTTCCTCTTACAGATTAATAGAAATAAGAAGATGCTGATCTTCTGAGAACATTCCATCCCTGATCCAGAGACTCAGGTCGGGTTCATCAAACAAGGTAGGTACAAACTCTAACAACTCAGTTGAAGTGTTTCAGATTTTCAGTAGTACAGCCAGAAGAGATTTAAGCCTGTATTTGTTTCCTCTGAAGGAATGATGAAATGCACGGTGAAGTTACAATAACGAAAGAAGAAACCAAGGCTCGCTGTTGATGTGAACCTGATAAAAGTGACACGTATAGCCAGTAAAAGTAACTTGTTATGTACTCAGTTCAGTTGAGAAATACTTGGTAAATCAATATTAAAATACATGAGATAGAACAAAGGTGTTTCTAAATACCATACCATGTTCCTTCTGCTGGCCTGGATTAGAGTAGGTAAACAGCTCTAGTTTTAACCATAAAGCACATTACTTCTACTTTCTCTGTTAAAGCAAGCTCAAAATCCTTCTGCAGTAATTTTAGCCTGCTCAGAAATTAGTTTATCATGAGCTAGCTAGCCATCAGCTAACTGCTTCAGAATCCCTGCTGTTAATTTGATGCAGAACTACCAATACAATTATGCATTGGTGATTGCTACTAGGCATGAAGTTTCTTCACATTCTGTTGAGCAACAAACATACTCTCAAGCAGTTATGCCCATGTTCTGACTGGTGTCTTCAGGCACTTGACTGTTGCATTGCAATACCAAATAAGCGATGCTGAGCTCTAAACATGGATTTTCTTTTGATATTTCCAAGTTACGTCAAAACTTGTAAAAATATTCTGGTTTAGTACGGCTTGTGACACCAACACCCACAACATTATCATTTGGAAGCTGAGAAAGTATGTCTGGATGAATTGAAAATTGGCTGGACACTGAGCTCAATGGCTTGGTATATTGTTGGCAGCCAGTAAGTAGCAAGGGGAGTACTCCAGGGGCCCATACTGAGGCCAGCATTGTTCAGTGTCTTCACCAGTGACCTGGATGATGAGACAAAGTACACCCTCAGCAAATATGTGAATGATACTTGCTGGGAGGGCCTACATACCCAATGATAAAGTTATACTCCAGAGAGTCCTTGAGAAACTTGAAGTTTGGATTAATCCATCAATTAATGGATTGAATTATCAAAGTCAACGAAGAGAAGTCCAGAGTTCTGTACCTGGGGTGGAATAACCTTGCACATAGGTACAGGCTGCGTACCAAGTGGCTGAGCAGTAGCACACATAGGGGTCACAACTAATACCAAGCTAAATTTAAGCCAAAATAGTGCTCTTAATGCAAAAAGTCGCATGATACACACTGGTCTACGTTAGGAGGCCTGTGACCAATGGGTTGAGAGAAGTTGCTTTTCCTTTACAGTTAGTGTTGGTGAAACAGCACCTCCTGGAATACTCTGTCTGCTTTGGGATGCCCTGTTCAAAACAGATGCAGAGAAACTGGGGGAAGGTTTATCAGAACCCAACAAAGATGGTCAGGGGGCTACAGCACATGATCTATGGATGGGGACTGAGGGAGGAGGGCTTGTTCAGTTCGAAGAGGAAGGTAAGGGGCAATGCAGCTTGCAACAACACACTGGAGGAGTTAGAAAGGGGAGTTAGAAAGATAAAGCCAAGTTCTTCTTGATAGTAGCAAGTGGTATAACAAGGAGTAATGACCACAAATTGCAGTTTGAGAGATTCAGATTATGGATTAGGAAAAATTTTTTCTCCCTAAGGTTAATGAAGCACTAGAATGGGTTGCCCTGGGGAGTTTGTAGAATCTCCGTATTGAGAGATTTACAAAATTCAGCTGGATGTATCCACAGCTAGACGGCTCTACAGTTGGCAACGCTCCTACCATGAGCAGGAAGCTACCCTAGATGTCTTCTAGAGGTCTTGTACAGACAACATTGCCATGATTGTATGATTTGGTCTGAACAATTCACCTGATGATATTTTAAAAACATTATTTTTATGATATTCCTGATCTCCATGGTTTTTCTTTCTTTTCAAACCAAAAAGTATAATTAATCCTCCAAACAACATAGTAATTTAGAGTACATAATAAATAGAGAAACCAAGAAGCTGAAGCTAGTTAGAATTTCTTGTCTCTTAGTTCTCTTCTCAAAACTACAGGTCTTGTCTCCATCCTTAACTATTTTAATGACAGACTTATCTTACACCAAATTATTAATGATTCATTAGGGAATGTGTACAAAATCCTACAATATATCTCATGTTTCTATTGTGTGAACCACGTAAGGACGTACATTTATTGTTAAAATCATTCAATACAGACAGTTTTGGAAATCCGTGCAGAATATCTTTTCTCTTCTCTTTTTCCAGTTATTACCAGCTTATTTCATAACTCAGGAGTTCCAAGATCATTCATCCAGCTTAATTTTACATTCATTTGTTTAAAAGAATAATTTCAGTAATTTATGTGAAGTAACGCTGTTCCTGAATCGCTAATCTGTGAGACCTTGCTTCATATTGATCTTACTCATAAAAGTTAGACATGGCAAGTCATATGAGCAAAACCCGACATTTGTTATTTTCAAGAACGCAAAATAATGCCAAGGGCTGCCACATAAACCTTCTTTAAAATACTCTGATGTTTATAACAACAAAACCTAATTATTAAAATAGAGTATTGGTTAACAGAGAAGGACTGGGTGAACTACAAAAAGCAATCTGGGGAACCACAAGAAATGGAAAGACAGTCCAGTAATTTATTCTTCAGTAACTTACAGCTGCAGATGCTTGGCTTTTTACATGTGCTCTATCACATTTGAAGCCAAAACAATATTATGACCTATGTTATGATCACTAGCAGTATACCTTGTGATATACGTCACTCCATTCTGCATTACTGGGATTGAACCGGGAATGTTTCATCTATGTTTTATCTTTAGAAGTATTTCCTTACAATTTTCCTCTGTGAAGTAACATCAAATGTAGGCTTTGTATGTGGCTAATTGGGATACTTGGACAGATTACCTTGGAAAGATTTCTAAGTTTGAATAGGAATCTAAATGTTGTTTCAGTATTATAGAAAAAAGACAGATTTATGATCACGGCTTTATTTTTTATATTTTTATGTAATGTCTGGGGTTTTTTTGGCTGAATAAACAGCTAGTAGTTTGGACATTTTCAAACTACTGTTATTCCCACCCCTTTGAAATTCTCTGAACTTTAGGAGAAAAATGTAATATATTTGGATTCCTTAGAGAATAATCAACAATGTATTTTTGTAACCAAGAAAGATCTAGGTACATATATATATTCTGCTAAATATTTAAAGATAATGAGAACATTTGTTATTTTAGTGAGATAAGGCCAAAAGAAAAGAAAAAAAAAGGGTAAATTAGTTGTCCTTAGAACTGATTTTGCTTTTAGATATAAATAGATGTGAGAGCCAGGCTCATTTTAACCTTCAAGCTTGGTTGAAACTCTAATATGGATAGAAGAGGAGGTGCAGGCAGCAGCCATTGCTATAGCATTTGGAAAGAGGCAGCGCTACGGTGCAAAGTGTCAGGGGGAGGGGGAGAGCAGAGGAGATCTGTCTGCCTCGGAAAATCGATACTGCATGACATCTCGTATGTATCCTGGGGATCTTGATCTAAACCAGAAAAGGGAGTGATGCCTGCTTTTCATTTACTTGCATCTTTTTCTTTTTTTTTTCCTACATTATTTAGCAAGGTCAACTTCACAGTTATTTCTCTTTTGATGGAGTTAATAAACTACGGTGAGTAATGTCTTAAAATGTACTGTTTTACCAGAAAACATTCACAAGAAGGAATGACTTGTTGGGTTAATTGCTTACCTCACCTGTCAGAGCTAAAGGATGATATTTCTGACAAACCATCTATTTACAAATCAACTCCAAACACAGTAATGAAAAAAGGGTTGTGGTTGTATGAGGAATCTTTGAACAGGTCATATGCATTGCAAGCTATTCTGTGGCATTGGCTAAGGCCCAGAACTTGCAAACATTTATGCATTTATTTGGTTTATGACCAAGTAGGCTTGTTGTGCATAAATTAGTTAGCTGCATATGTCTTCACAGGATCAATCCTGAAAGCATATGCAACTTATACGTATCAGCTATTACTCCTGTGGCACATCAGAACTGGAGACTTTTGAGTTTTAATCTCTACAAACCAAGTTAAAAAGAAAGTACAAGCTTTTGAGAACACGTACTCAAAAGCAGAACTCAAAACTTTTGGAAAGATCTACCAGCAATATACATGGTTATCTATTGCCCATCTTGTGAAATAAAAATAGGTAGGTAAGTGATGACCAAACATTATAAAAATCCCATTTCACTAGCTACCAATGCAGTTTTAAAAAGCAGGAATGAAAACGTATGTTCCTCCACTCTGCTCCTTTTCTATGACCGTTCAGGATATTTATAAATCCAGAATTTCTTTTCTTTGAACGTTCCTATCTCAGCTTTTGAGTAGGTATGGGTGAGTTCCTCAAAGAAGAGATCCAGATCCGAATCTGCTTTGGGTTGGGTGAGTTAGGTTTCATTAAAGGTGAGGCTTTCGAATACCCAGTCACTAAGATCTTAAAACTTTGAATTTCAGTTTTGCATTCGTGTTTCCACTGACTCATAAATGATGACAGAACCTTTTTTTCCTCTCTATATGGAACTACTTAATAGCATTTTGATCCGAAGGAAATGGTAAAAATTGACAGCATAACCATCAACCCCTTGCTATCTGTGGAAACAGTTCAAGTTTATATAAGGATATATATAAGGTATTTTAGTTAAAATATTTTTATATAGCATATTTCAAAACATGACAAAAGCATTTCTACCTAGGCTGCAAGTATAGTTCTGAGGTACAAATTAATTGATCTCTGGCATTTGTAGCTGATCATTCATCTCTTCTCTGTGACTTGGGAACAGGAATAATTCTTCAAAATTGCTTTGTTTATCTTTACATTGTATCTTAGATAAGTCAGTAAAACTTTGTTCATTTTTCTCCTTGCATAACCAATGGGACTCTGTGTTCCATTTAACTTTTAGCTTGTTATTTTTTGTCTAATTTATGGCTAAGGCCTACCTTTACTGTGCAAGTCATGAGTCATATTTGCGTATTTATTCAAATGAAATATTTTAGGATTCCATTACACAGAAGTGACACAAATGAAAAAAACATAAAATTCAATTCAGCTTGTGAAATGATATGGTTATGCCCTCTTAGTTGAGGAAAATTCAAGAATCATTTATCACTGTATGAAGGCTTATGCATTGGGATATGTAGTACATTGTCATTTTAAGATGAAAATTCTGCATTTTACATACTGAAAGTTACAGCAAGGCTAGTAGTAATTGCTTGCAGGGACTTTTCTAGATGTTGGTTCAGAATTTTTTCCAGGGCTCTTATTTGAAATCCTACATAGTAATTATGAAATGCAGACAATAAGAAAGTGAATAGCTGGAAGACTCTTTTCAGATCTATTACTTATGACTTACTCGTGACATTTTAAAATGAAGTTTAGAAGAAATTGGAGATCAGGTCCTTGTTACTTAACACTAGGGAATGTTAATACAGCTATTACTATTGGTATGTGATTATGGATAATTGCACAGAAAATAGGTTTTCCACATCTTCATTTTGAAATCATTAAATACCTTTTTTAATTTTATTTTTTTTTTAGGTACAGCAACCTCATACTTTCAGAGTGTTCATGTTGGTAATATTTAACAGTAATAGAAAGTCAGAAATCAGAATAAAATAAAATAAATCCTGGAAAAGAAACAAAGTGCTTGGCTGTTGAAGAAAAAAGGGCTGTTAACTGCCATGGACAGATGTCCCCTAGAAATATGAAGGTCCAGTACACAAAATAATTCCATAGTTTGGCAACAGTTGCAAGCACACAAAAGTCAAAACATACCAGTGAATTGTTGCCAATTTTACCTCTTTTTGTCAGTTGTTAGAGCTTCCTGCTTCTTCTGAGATCTTCAACAAGATGTGCCATGGATAAAGTAATCACTAACTTTTTAATTAGTTGTAGAATGACACACTTGGGAGACTCCTGATTCACCAACACATACCAAATGCTAATGAGCTCAATAGATTTAGCCCATCTAACCTAGTTGCTTGGGTTCCCTTAATATCTAATGGAGAGAAGCAGGTATCTAGGATGGCAACCATTACATCCTGAGCTAAGTGTCTATGAGAAATATGAGGAATCACCTTACAGTTGTGCCTGTATAAGTGCAAACGTAGATATAAATTTTAGATGAGGTGAATTCACTCTTGGTACGAGGTTAGTAGAAAGACTAGTGTTAAGAACATTATTTGCTGAATCCAGATCTTTATGTCTTAAGTAAAAAACAACAAAAGATTTTCAGATGAACAAAGATCATAAATGTGCCTATTTGGTTCATTTTTGTCTCCCTTGTTCATTTTCACTCCAGAGCAATAAGGAGCAATCTCACTTTTTATGACTTCCGCTGTTCTCAGAAGATAACATATCACTTCAAAATGTAGAGAAAGCAGGTCACCCTTCAAGTGGTAATTGAAGAAAATAAACACTGCATCCTGGCAGTCTGATAAAGAATCCAGAATTCTCCCCACACCTTCCATCACAGCTGTAAATCCAGCTTTTTTTTATCTTAAGTAGTAAGTTGTCCTTCCAAGTTCAGGATGCTTGGTCTCCTTTTGAAAGGAAAGATGCATCTTTCAGAGCTGGAACTAAAAGCAAATCTCAGAGAAGAATGAGAAATAATGTTTTTAATTCTTTGTATCAAAAGAGTATGCAGCCATTTCAATAAATAAGTGACTGGCTTAGGATAAAGCAGCAATACACTGATTTAGAAGGCCAAAGTGGTTCTGCTCTTCTTTCAGGCATACCTGTAATATAAGATATACTTTGCACATGACTACATCTGAGTCGATTTTTGTTCCTAAAAGTATTTTCTTTTATATTTTTATGGACGGGGGGAGCTTTTCTTACATTCCTTCAGATTTTCCAAAGCTTTTGTGTGTTGTTTTTTTTTTTTTATTCCAGATAAGTTTCTAGTTTCTGACATGTATTGATTTCATTCTGATTTACATTTCTCTTTAATTTGGGCCTCTGTATATACTTACTGTAAGCTATTACTTCTATGTGAGGTACATACATCGTTTCCAAAGTTGTAATTTTTTCCTCTCCCATTTGTTTTTGAAAAACTATTATTTAGAGCTAATATGGTTCTCAATCAAAGTAGACATTTTTGTGATGATTATGCTTTAGTACTTCTTGATTTGGGAGACTCACCAGTCATTGGCACAATCTGTCTGTTTTTATTAAGAAATTGAATCCATTTTTTATTAAGAAATTGAATACAAACCTTACAGTTTTCAGGGAGACACAAATGGCCTTTTTGAATGGTGTGCAGTGGAAGGTCATTATCCAGCCTTGTAGGCACCATCATAAACTACAAAAGCAAAATAAGCTGTCTTTTTAAGCAAAGTCTGGAGGGGAAATATCAGGTTCTGAATCTGATGTCCAATGCACCTCTGAAAGCTCATCGACACCAGTAGGAGTTCCCCATGGATGCTTGAGGAGAGAATGTTTCTAGTTGTTGTGCTGACAACACTTTGTGCCATAAAGCAAAATTATAATGACAGAGTAAATATCAACACAAGGAGATTAAAAAAAGAAGTCAGTCTTTTATTTTAGACTTTCAACTAAGAAGATTCATTTTGGATCATCAAACTGAAACTTGTCATGTGTCCTTACCTTTTCTGTATCTGTGTGTATGGAGTCAAACAATGGATGGCACACCAGTTTGTGGCACTTTTTCAGTAGAATTAAATTATCAGTTTTATTTTTCAGTTGGAAAATCAACTGAAACAATCATTGATTTCACAGGAAATTGCCATGGGTGATAAATTTCCAAAGACTAATAATAACAATAATAAAGTATCTCTCTCAGATTTGATTTAGGATTTTGTATGCTGCACAAGTATCTGCACAGTATGAACATTCTGTTCGGGCGCAGTGTTTGTACCCAAAGAGGAGATGCCTCCTCATTCAATAAAAGCCTCCACTTCAGTTTTAACGTGTGGAGTGTGGTGAATGCATGGCAGCTTTAGAATGCTTTCCTCTCTTCCCATGTAAGCTGATTGGAGCTGATGGCTGCTTTTACTCATTGCCATGAAGAGCAATCCATTAATGCTCCCCTTCTTTTTAGACCTCAACTTGCCTTACCGCAATTCTTTGTCCGCTCTTCTCCTTCCACTGTGCTATGTGAATTTTCTGGAGAATGCTGAAGTCACTGCATCAGCATAAACACAGGCCTCATGGTGGGTCAGGAGTGGAGGAGATTGAGATGAAGTTCTCCTAATTTGTGCTTGGCTAACACAACACTAAGCAGACATTTTTAATTCCAGACCTGTCATAAGTCACCGAGGCTACCTGTAATACAATGTGACTAGTATTACAGTACACCATTATACAATAACAGCAAATATATTGAGGCTAAACAGGTTTTATATTTCTTAACCAGAGATTAAATAGTTTTCCTGTGAACACAGTTGGATGGGTTTAATGGAAGACTCCAAAGCAGCCTGGTTCTAGTAGTGGCAATTCTCATTTAGTGGTGATGTGAAAAGATGGCTAAAAAGAAGTGATGTACACCAAACACGACACCGTTAAGTTTGATTTATTAGGCAGACCAAGTGAGTGAAAGCTGGTGTCAGGGAGAACTTCTCTTTCACGTTCAGACATATCAGCTTCATATCAACTTTGAACCGACCCAGTTACCACTCTGACTAAGTGGTGCAACTGACCTTCAGGAAACGTGGCCATCTCCATGTTGGGCTTGGGCAACAGCTTAGCTCCAGTATGTTACAGTTCATCTAGCTGGGCATGCTCTTTCTGTGTGGTGTTGGACATACGCATGCGGATGTGCCCCCGCTCTCTGCCTTTGCAGATTGTTCTCCTGTTGGTTGTTGCTGATAACATTCCGTTCCTGCTTGCCATGGCTTGTTATACTCATTTCTGGCGCACTTTAGACTCAGCTCTTGGCCAAGGCAAGACCATATTACTCGCTTCTCAGAAAGGGAAGACAAAAGTAACTCATAAGAAAACCATCATTCATCACAATAAAATCATACTCATGCCACGCATTTGTTGGATGTGTAAAGGTCTATTCCAGAATGACAGTCCTCACATATTCCTTTCAGGTATTTATATGCCATCTTTCATGCTGCATGCATGAAAGATGAATGCACTGTCTTTCATGCTATTTCACAAATAGCATTATTTGTCTTAGAATTCTATAAAAAATACACTTTCAGGAAGTCACATCATACATACCAGTAGTCTCATTTGGGACACATTGCCACCACAGCAGAAAATATATAATGACCAATTATTCATTACTGTTAAAAATATCTTTTTGCTGTCTATGTTAAGTGAAAATCATATCTTATTTTGCTGTTGGCTCCATGAGTCACCTAATTTCATCCCTTAATATTAATTGTTTCTTTGAAATAATTCACAATAGATTTGATTCCTTGAGGAAATATCAAAACACCTCTCTCCTTTAGAATATTCTTCAGTAAACTCTGTAGAAGAATGAACTCATCCCCGATAGCAATATCTTTCTATATGATCCATACATGCATCGTGGATCTAATCAGTGTATATTTCTAAACCTTTTTTCAGAGTTGCCAATGGTCTGTTTTAAACATGGCCTTTCTCTCTCAAAGTTTATCGCCCTGGTAGTGGAATCCTTGTTTCTGAACTGTGATTTCATGATGTGTTGGTTTTGACTGGGATAAAGTTAATTTTCTTCCTAGTAGCTAGTATGGGGCTATGTTTCGGATTTGTGTTGAAAACAGTGTTGATAATACGGGGATGCTTTAGCTATTGCTGAGCAGTGCTTACACAGAGTCAAGGCCTTTTCTGCTCCTCACACCACCCCACCAGCGAGGAGGCTGGGGGTGCACAAGAAGCTGGGAGAAGACACAGGTGGGACAGCTGATCCCAACTGACCAAAGAGATATTCCATGCCAAGTGACATTGTCCTGGTTTGATGACAGATGTCATGCTCAGCAATAAAAAGCTGGGGGAAGAAGAAGGAAGGGAAGACCACATTGGGAGGGATGGCATTTTGTCTTCCCAAGGAGATGACGCATGATGCTTCCCATTACACATGATGAAGCCCTGCTTTCCTGGACATGGCTGAACACCTGCCTGCTGATGGGAAGCAGTAAATTAATTCCTTGTTTTGCTTTGCTTGTGTGGAAGCTTTTGCTTTACCTGTTAAAATGTCTTTATCTCAACCCACAAGTTTTCCTCACTTTTTTTCTTCTGATTCTCTCCCTCATCCCACCGGCGGGGGGAGTAAGCGAGCAGCTGCGTGGGTCTTAGGTGCTGCCTGGGGTTAAACCACGACACATGATCATCGGTCTTTCAACAGGTTATGTCGGCACAAGTAGTGCCTTGTCTAAATTGGAAGTGTTAAATGGAAAAATTCTCTACCTTTAAGTCAAATCTTCTGACATGTCTTCAGGAGCATATCTATGGTAGGAAAATCCTTCATTAAAATACATTCTGTTTTGTAATAGAGAAGAAACACAGTGAATATTACAGTAATGAATGCTTTTTAAAAGAAATAGTGTTTACCTGTCAGATATAGGATACCAGATGTGATGTAATAGGGTGTCACACCTCTATGTAGTAAAGGGCTGAAAAAATCTTGGACGGGGAGGTCCAATATGCTCAAGGGTCCTAATTAATTTGATGGGTGGGCTTGATAAAACACAACAGCCATGTGTGCAGAAGGTTACTTTCAAGTATGCTTTGCTCCATTTTCCAAAAATAAGGAGATTTGGGATCATAGGGCCTTTATGGCTTTCTACACTCTGGTAGATTGGAGGAAGGAGGGGCTTGGGGAGACAAGAAGGACCAAATCTGGCCATGCATGGATACATAAGGGACCTTTAGCCCTGTTGCCGTAAGACACCTAACCCTTTAGGTGTAAACTGATCCTCTCTAATGTTCCAATAGCAACATGTTAATATATAAGGAGTAATAACAAGAACCTGCAATGCAAAGTTTTAGGTATCTCTGTAGCTTGTGAAAGATGAAGTAATAAACAATACAAGGCGTTATCCCCACATCCCTCATTATAACAGACATATGTATTTACCACAGAAGAAATCTGTTTACAGCTTATATCAGTAGGAGGGTCTGCATCATTTGTTAGATCATCCTTTGATATTTGTCTTGAATGAACATACAGTGTTGTCATACACTGGCAGACACAGGCCTGTTCATGTACAGAGTTCTCTGAATTTGTTGTGCGGGGGGGACACATTCATCGGTCTGACTGTCAGATATTCTTTTAGTTCTTACCTGATTAATTTTGGAGTACTGAGAAGTTTGTTGAATTCTAATTCAGCAGATAAAATCAAGCATTCTGGTGAGATATTTCTACACGTGCAGCTAAACATCATCACATGATTTAATAGTGTCTGACAATTACAGTATATAAAACATATGTAAGAATTATTACTATTTTTAATGGAATAGTCTTATGCACTCCCCATGTAGTCAGCTTTTTGTTGTAGTCTGTCATTGTCCCACGTAGCACAGAATCCCAAGGTGGCAAGATCTGTTGTGTTATGACATGGGATGAAGCAAAGCTCTGGAGTCTGCTTTTCTCTTCTGCCTCCATTTGAGACTGCAAGCACCTGCAGCCATAATGAATCGTGTGTCAGAGGTGCTTCTTCCTTACATTTAGTTTCTGGTGGATAATTGCCGATATATCATCCTGAATGTAATTACATGGAAAAACCACTGTGAGTACATAGCTTGCCTGTTCATTTTGTCAAAAAGCATTTCAGTGGATGAAGAAAGAAAGAAACTTTTTAAAAACATGAAGCATTTATATTTTGTTATGTTGTGATCTGGCTTCTGTCTCAGAAGGTGAGGTGCATTTAATCTGCTGTGAACAAAGAGCTTTCAGAAGAACTATCTGTGTCCTTTCATTGCTCTCAAGTTTAATGCCTATATCTTTTTACCATCTTTCTCAGCAATACTGAATCAATCATGCACGTTTTCCAGCTTTATCTGGAAAAGAGAGACAGGTTGATGGCTCAGTTGGCTTCATTTGAATACAATGAACTTCTTAAATGGAGTTTTGAAGGTTTCTTGTAAACCTGCCTGACTCTTTCTCTGATGTATTCATTTTCTGGTTCTGTTTTTTTTTTTGGTGTAAACTTTTCTGTATATTTCCCACTGCTGCTTCATCACATACACATTTCTGTTGAGTTGTTTAATAATATAACTCCATTGAGATAATGCACATGTTTATTCTTCCACTTACTCAAGGACATACAATGAGAATTGCTTGCTTTTTAAAGATACTTTGTCCAACAAGTATTTTCCTGTATGCTGTTTCTTTGAATAATCTTCCACGGGGAAATGGATTGGAGTTTGATAGTCTTATTCAAGGAAGTATTAAGCTTTTAACATTGTTTCACAGAAAAGTCTTGTCGCCTTCATGTTATTTGCTCTCTGGCCTTTTTCCTTTACTCTCAATTTTGTATATGACATGAATTTTCATTTACTTCCAATTGCATATTTAAAAACTATGCTTTAAGCATGCAGTACAGGAAAATTTTGATACAGTATTAAACTTGAGTATGTTTTAAAATACCACATAATCAGAATCCCTCTTTCAAGGGCAATTGTGTTTTATGAAGGATGTCTTTTAATTCATACTGATAAGGAAGTATCAGTATTAAATTTGAAAGTATCACATATGCTCTTGAGAATTTCAGATAACAATGGACTGGTAACTGTAAGAAAAAACTGCCCATTTGACTCTTCACAGGTAGGCTGGATAACTATTGTCAAGCCAATAGTTGAGACTGAAGAGGATATTCGACCCTAATACAGAGCTAGAGAAGGACGAGGTGTTTTGAAAATACAGAAAATATCTGTCCATCTGACAAATTGCCTTTGACCCACAGACAGGAGGCATACATTTTAGGTCTGTCTGCTTCTGCTTCACCTCACCATAGATGGGTTTAGCTGAGGGGAAAGAAAGAGATTGTAGAAGCAGCCAGAGAAAGTTTTGAAGATGCAAATAAGATCCAAACTAGAGATGTATGGCTTTTCCTACTCTTTTTCTATGGATTTTTTTTTTTTTTATTTTATTTTCCTGTGTAAGCATTGTGGATTTTTTTGGAACTACAGTGGAAATAGGTCATTTGGATTTCCAGAGATGAAGTAACATAGATGTCAAGTCAAATGTAGGTTATTGTGTTAGCTTCATTGTGGAATTAGGGTGATGATTGCCTAAGAGGAGTCAAAGAATGTTCAAACTACATGGCTGCCATGAGCTGATCCTCTACAGGGTATACCTAAAAGCAACTGTTGTCAAACGGCGGTGTGGTTTGTCCTTTTTCCCTGACAGCATCTTCAGAGACCCATAAGCAGATTAACCTTGGTTGGATGGTAATGTAAGGTCAGTTGGCAATGGTTGCTAATGGGGGCGGTCAGAACTACTTGCTTTTCTAAAAGACAAGACTTGTGAGATGGTTTTATAACCTGAAATATGAGAGTTCTATGTTGTGTTTGGTATCAGAAATGGAATAAATGTGAACACATTATAAGCTCTGCAATAGGGAGGTGTCCCCCATTGTTCTCCAGCTACTTCAAAAACTTACCACTGACTGTTGTAGGGTTTTATTCTGTTCCTGTATAGAAAGATAGGTATGACAGACAGAATGGGAAGAAAAATGCAGGAATTATCAAGGCTTATTCTCCCATTCCTCCAAAGAACGTCTCCAAACGGCAGTCCTATGTGGTTCTCAGAGATTATTTTGCTTTGAGGAGGTGTACTATTGATTGCCCTGATGAATAAGGCAATCAATAGCTATCAGATTAATAGCTGTCAGATAGGGCAAAAATGGAATAGCATGAACACACCAAGAAACATATCATTATTGAAGCAAGGTAAGTTTCACAGTTGTCTTACTGTTACAAGCTGAAGAACAGAATGCAATTACTTTGCTTTCGTTCTATTATCTATATAAAAAATTATAAACTTTACCTAAAACTGACAATATCAAGAAGGTAAGACTGCCTTTTCACCTCTTACCTCTTAAAGTAATATATGGGGTTTCATTTTGATTCCATGTGCTAGCAGTATTACCCACAGCAGTACCCTGAAACCTTCTATATTTAATTTTATAACTTTTCAAAGAATATCAGTCAGATTTTATCTGAGATAAAATTAACAATAAATGACATTTTTCTTCACTTGAGTTAATGATGTCATTTCCTCATTGAAAATGACATCTCTGTGGGTTATGAACCAGTGAAAAATTCTAATATATTTAGTATCTTTTACATCAATGCTATTCCCCTTTTGCATTCTGCATATTCTTATAAAATTAATATGAGTGAGATAATCTCCCATATTTTGTTGGATGTTAATGGCAGCTCTGTCTTGTTCATGTTTTTGTGGCTGACCCTGAGTTTAGTAAACTAATTTCCCCTATAATTTTCAAAATGTCAGGATACAAAACAGAAAAAATGATCTTTTTTTAATCTATTTGACATTTTAAATATGGGCATAAACTGTAGTTTATAATGAAGCTCTCTACATCAGACACAAGACCTGGAGATCAGTTTTACTATGGATTTCATGTTGAACCATAGCTCTAAAGAAGATGTGCTGGAGTTATGACACCAGTTGGCCTCCTAAATGACATGTGTTTCTATTGAGCTGATGAACTCTTTAACTGCTCACTGTATTTGCGTACTGAGTGATAAGAACTGTTGATACATACCCTTTCAGAAAGTGTGTGACACATTTATATTACACTGAACCGTCTGAATAAGGGAGCAGGTTGTGTTGCTAAGGATACAAGAAAGAGCAAAACACTGCAGCCACTGCTGTGCTGGAAGATTACCTTTATCGTTATAAAGGGAAAACAGGAATAATCAATTTTGATACACAGTTTCAGGGGGCTGTCCAACTATTCACTAAAAAACAACGATACAGTTTTGACATTTTTATATTGAATTCTTTGTGTGGAATTACCTTCTAGACAGGAAGCCAGAAAAGATGCAAAATTGCCTCAAGTATGAAACAGTATAATTTTAAAAATGCCATTATGACTACATTAGTATTAATAATTGCAATAAATATTACAAAAAAAACTTTTCCACCCTCAAGAAGCAGCTTTTACAGTTGTTGTGTTTGAAAAGCTGCAGATTCAGCATCTTAAAATTTCCAGTAACTCCGGTTAGCCTATTCTGGTTCTGTCCAGTACAAGAAATAAGAGTTACAAATTGGGCTAGTACATTAAGAAGTGACTGAATTAAAACATGCACTTCACTATGGTACAGGTTTGCAGTTTTACAATCATCTAGAAAGGCATACTTGTGATTCTGAGTCTTTAGATAGAAAACTTCAAGAGATCTTTTCTGTGAGTAAAATATCAATGCGATCAAAGTCAGATGTAAAACCCTCACTAATTTGAGGAGGCAAAGGTTTCACCTCATAAATACCACATTAACATTTCCTAAACTAAATCATAACTGCGAGCATGTTTCTGATGATTATAAAATTTTTGATTTTTTTTTTTTTTTAAATGGGCAGTCTGTTAACCACATGATTCAACGCTAAAGGAAAAAGGAAAGATAATGACTGTACAATAGCATTTACAAAATCCATGAGCATGCAGGCAACGGAGCATCTCCAGTGTCTAAGTTGGCATAAATAGGGAGTATAAGTGACTTCCATTTCCTTCAGGTTGTTCCCATGGCTGGAAAGGAGGCCAGAAACAAACAAACAAATTGATAGACATTCTCACAGTGAGAACAAATTAATAGCAATATCTGACCATGTTAGTAAAGGAATAAACAATCATCATTTTGTACATTCTGTTCTCTCAGACGTAGATCTCCAGGCAGGCATCATCATTGCCCACATTAAGTTATTCATTTTGCCATTTGAATTTGAAATATTGTTTTGTGGCCTCTGCCCTGGCTCATACCATCAGATGTCTGGTGCCTGTGGCATTTTAATTTATGTTCCAGGACCAGCAGAACATATACACGAAACAAAAGTCAGGCAAGCTAAAACCAAGAGAAAAGAAATAAGAAATCCTGGGACAAAAGCCCCAAAAGGAATATGCAGAATGGAGAGAAATGTCCTTAGACGATTTCAGTACCAAAAATGCTTCTCATTCATTTTACCGTGGAGGAAGAAATCAACGCCTGACAATTGGGGTAGCCATGTTTTCTTCCTGCATACGCTTATTTCAAATCTCTGCTGCTCCTAAATAGATGATCATACTATTGTCCTTGTTTACCAAATTCGTTGAAAGACCTTGAACTTCACAAGATAATCTCTGTTCTCAAGGAAATGTTGCCTTTGCTGTTGCTCATTTGTATTTATTTACATGACTCCTAAGTTGTATTAGAGAGAAGAGAATGAATTTCCCTGTTAAGGGCAAGGAAGGTAGTGTTTCTCTGGCAAACAGAGCTTAAATAATTAGACCTTGCACAGCTTTTAATTCCAGTATTGTGTGCATAGAAAGGTTCAACTTAGAGGTCAGCTCTGAAGTCTTCTTTTAAATAAATCTTAGAGCTTTCACGATTCATTATTGTCCAGGAAGCCTGCCAAGTCTGAGGGTTGAAACTTCCATTATATGCTAGTTTTCTAGTGGACATGCAACTAGTTAAAGTTGACCTGACTTTTACGAGGTTTGGAAATGAAATAACTTCATTTTAAAAAATGTCACTGTGCTTCCATAGAGATCTTTATTAATCTGGGAGCCTCTTTTAGAACAAATACAGAAAAAACACCCCTCAAAAATAAAAGGATGATGAACTTACAACTGCACTTGTTTTAATGAGTGCCTGTCTTAACAGAATTTGAAGTTGTACAGGTTTAAAAACAGAACATTCAGAATATAAGATGACCCAGTTTTCTCAGCCTCTTTGGAGTGTGTTCACTGGACTGCTAAAATTAAAATCATTGGGTTACATGAAACAGTTCTGTAAATAAACAGAATTTTGGTCAAGAGCACAGAGTTCTGCTCTTAAATGCCTGTTTGTTTCAAATCTACTTTACCTCACACCAGTTAATGCAATTTTGCAGAAGGTATATTGCCAACAGAATTGGTAAATGAACCAATTAAAAAGACCAAAATGGATGCCCATCTCCCTTAATCTTGTTTTGATTTTACCCCAGCTCTTTCTCCTAAGTTTTGAAGAATACTGCAGCATTTGTGTTAATGTAAGCTAATCTTATTCTACATGCTGTAGCTTTTATTTGGTTTCAGCTGCATTGGCTGTCAATTTCTTCAGGAATTAGTATGCAAATATTGTTGATGGACCAGATTCGTCAGTGTCTTTGTCTCATGGTGAATGTTGAGTATCAGCATATTAGTTAGTACATTGTGCTCATTTAATTCACGTCTTCTAAATGTTCCCTGGGTTCATCTTCCCAGTAAACCCTTTGAATATATATCATCACATTTCTCTTTGCTAGAAGGAACTGACAGTAAAAGGATAGGTTTTTTCTAAAAGCTTACTCAGTGTAATATTTGTTTTAATTATGTTTTTATGTGGAGTGCCTGGGGATGTATGTGTTACAGATACTATAAAATAGAGGTTGGGTTGGAGCAGCAGGAAAGCGACAGACGTTTCATATTGCAGCTGTCTGGAATCAAATCAGTGCAGTAAGTGGCTGGGACGGTTCACTTTTGGTATTACCTCTTTTATCTGTATTAGCATGTATGTGAGAAATATGACAAAGTTCCTTTCTTTCACAGAGGATGTCAGACAGTAGGCCTGTGTCAATGACCCAGTTGTAATTTCTCACTTGGTGCCTAATACAAATCATTGATCTAATATAAATTAGTGCAATCAACTCTCCCATTCTGCAATTTGAACTTGTTATTAGGAACAGGATAAGAAGTAATAAACTCAAACTCTAAAGAAGGAGACTTTGGTCAGACATTGGAAAGAACCTTCTAACTCTTCAGAGTGAAATATATAAGGAAATTATGACTATTCTAAAAAAATAGGCAAGACATGCATGCTGCCAGCTATGATGTAGAAATATTTTGGTTCAGGATGGCGGGTAGGATGACCTCCTGAAATCCCTTTTTTAGCATATGCTTTAGGAATATTTTCAGGGCGGGCTACTAAGTTTTGCCCAAATAGTTTCCTCTAAAGTTTTCATTTTGAATTACTGCACTGTGTTACAGAATCTAAGAGATGCAACTGGAAATCAGAATAAATATATCATCTCTGTAAGGCAATAAATAAATGCCAGATTCTCCTGCTTATTCTCTGGCTAGCTTTTCCTCTCTAACCTCACTCAAGGGGATTCAGATTTCTAAGGCCATCAAGATTTCCTTTCAAGAGCAACATCAGCCAGAGCCATGGAATGGATTTTCAGTTTTGGTACTTCTGCATCTGAGTCTTCAAAATATACAGGGCCATTATTCCACTCAGCACTAAAATACTTAGTCAGCAAATAGAAGTCAATTGCCAGGTAACTAGATAATTCAGTTTTCAGAGTCTGGCAATGGGAGAAAAGAGTTCAGGCTGCTCATCTGTTACATCATGAACATTATAATTTGCTCTTTAATAAGATCGAAACCATTTATGATTTTTTTGGTATCAGTAAAAGACTTCTTAGCACCATTTTCACGCAGTGAATTTCTTACTGTTTGTACAAATTCTCTCAGTACCTTACTTCAGTAGCCTTTTCCTAGTAATCTACAGGACCTGCTTATTTAAAAACTCTTCAAGAATTCCTGTGTTTTGGTTCTAGTTTTGAAACAGTATTTGTATAACAAAACATGGATGGCCACTGGTGAACCTCCTGGCATCCAGGCCTGAGATGGTTTTGCATCTGCAGTAATAAACGTTTTCGAATGGAGGAGGAATCGCATCTTCAGTGTCTATTATGCACAGTTCACTGCAATATGTGTTTTGATCTTTTTTTCACAATGCAGAATTAATGAGAAAGATATACTTCCTCAATGAGGAACTAAATGAAGGCCAAAACCTGAGACTTCTCCCTTCAACCTTAAGTACCAACAAATAAAAACCTCTTAATTGTTGTTCAAGCTCCTGGCAGTCACACCATGTTCAAGGGGCACTGCAGAAAGACATGAAAATCTAGATAGTGCTACGTTTTAGCAAGACAATATTTTTTTCACCACTTTTACGATGAAATATTGTTTCAAAATCAAGCTTATTCAACCAGAAAAACAAATATCAGCACAACAGTGCTATGCTATCACTCCATCCACTCTACTAGAAGTTAGGACCAACACTATTCTGACTCCTAAGAGAATAACTTATTTTTTAAACAAAAGCAAAAATATCAGCAGAAATGTTAAATTTATCTCCACTTCCATGCAACCATGGGAGTGGTACAAATACCACCAGTTTTGCAGGGGAATGGAAGTGAATTTCTGTTTTCTCCTTTAAGAACCGAAGAAATTTTTGCAGCTTCAGTACTATAGATTTTGTAAGCTAAGTAGCATTATTTCTGTCCAATATTGCAAAAAACTCAAACTTATCCTTTTATATTTCACAAAATATGTGTTTTGGAACAGTTTTATCTTGGTGTGGGCTTCCCTTGCACATGCTGACTAGTGACTCTTATACATTTTGTTCCAATCTGGCTTCTCACAGAGGCAGGCATATTTCAGTGATGACTCATAATCATTTTTGTCTTTTGTGTTTCTTACTGTCTCAGTGCAAAGAGAGATATTTCTGGCATTTTTTGCCTACTGATCTAAAAATGCTGGGCTTTTGTTTCCTACTTATTTGTGCATAGCATATGGTATCTAAATTGTACCTGCCACAAAATGCTGTAGAGTATAATTCATAAAGTGCATGAGACACTCTCTGATGTTATTTGCTGAAGATCCTCTTCCATTAGTTCAAAAATCTATTTTTATGGTGGTCATGATGATAATTATATTTTAGGAATGGCTTCTCAGGCTGAAGCCATGTTCCACTTTCAAACATGGACATGGGACAGAGGCATAACAAGTCCCATTTTTGCCCAGTGTTCCTCCATTTCCCCATAATTTTTTCTCTAGAAATGTATGTAATTATAGACCCCAGCAGCACCACATGCTAGCACTTCCTCCCTAAACTGCTGTTCAGAAGTGGCTGTATTATGTGGTGGGAATACATTCTGGTTTGGAGCACAGGAACATGGTAACACGACCACCTGCCCTAAGGGAAAGATGCACGCTCATTTGTGTTACGGTGAGAGTAAGTGCACTGCTGTGCACTACAGTGGAAACATTTGTATGTACCTGTTTTGTGGAGACCACTGCTCATCTTTAGGAAGCCAGTCTTATGTTTCAGGAAACTGTATACATCTTTCTTTGCACTTACATTTGATTTTGGAAGGGATGGATGTTCCTGGAAGAATAACCTTTGAAACATGAGCCAAGGTTAAGGAAGGTGAGGTAGAGCTGTACAATAGCTATGAAAGCTGATCAGTTTTATACGTTATATTAGCATATATACAAGGCACCCCCATATATTAAACAATTGTTCTTTAAATAAGTCACTGTCCTCCATATACTCAGTGAGTGAAATCTCAGTGATTGTGCAGGGTTTATGCTTAAACTGATTTATAACTAAATACTACCAGGTCTGCAAACTTGCACCTGCTATTCCAAAAACCTATCTGCCTTTTGAATATTGGAGTCGCTGCTGAAGATTATAAGGCACTAGATCACTGTTCAAGGAAGATACATTGATAATGTAAATCTTTTTATAATCCAGTTGAAGTCCTACTACTCTGAGGCAAAATAGCAGAAAAGCTGCTACAGTGTTCAGTTGACAAAGGATTAGAATACGATAAACTCCATAATTTTAATGGCGTTTTTTTCATTTAATGAAAATAAATCTTGTCAAGCATAATATCTTTTTTTGAGAAGGCTGTAATTTAAATTGTTAAAAATTGTGACGTATTTGTAATAACTAAGCTTTTATAAAGGATTATTTCATTAATGCATAGAATCCTGTTTAAAAAATGTTACTATTCTTTAATATTGGTAGATCAAACTTGAAAAACATTAGGAACTGACTGGTGGATCTCAAAAATTTGGGGGTATTCATCATTGAAATGGTTGTATTTCTTTTCAACATTTCTAGCAGTGACCTGGAAGTAGGTTATAAATATCTGACATTATGGGATTTTTTAAAGTGGGTGGAAGAGTAAATAATGAAAATAGTCACCTGGATCACTTAGTAAGTAGGTCCTTTTCAAACAGAGTGTGGTTTCATACACCCATTCACAATGTCATGAAGCCAGACAAGGAGCAGGATTGATATATGCACAATGCCATCTCTGTGTGGGAAACTTGGGGAAATTAATGGACAAGTACCTTTACATGAACTCCTGGGATGATACTGTGGCAGCAAATGCAACCCAAATTTTTGGCTATTTAAATACAAGAAGAAGGGCAGTGACTATTTGCCTCTGCATGCACTATTGGTGAGACTGATGCTGGAATACTACAGTTCTGTCCTCCACAGAGTAAAAAAACTGAAGCTTCACAAAAATGATTTCTGAGTTGAATGACAACTTAAATGTAAAGTCTTATGATACAGAGAATTAGATGAGCTCACCCGGCTCTGTCTGACCTTAGCTCTCTGAATATGAATCAGAAGCTGTGACTTCTTCCTCGGACTGAGACATAGTCTAGATTGAAGTATTTTTGTCTTGCTCCTCTCACACGTACTACATTTGATTGTACAGAGCATCCTATTCTTTAGATATGAAGAAAGGCACGTAAGAATGCTGAAACAAACTGCCCTGCTCTTCCTGTGGAAGCTGGTGGAGATTTTAGTATAGATGGAATTCTTACCTTCAGGCATAGGGTTTTTTTAGATCTGGGTTTAAGTTAGAGGACAGAGAGAAAATAATGCCAAAACAGTGCTGATTCTCGAAATCTTTTAATTAGTTGCAGCTAACAAGAGATGAGGGTTTTTTTTTGCCAATGGGCACTGTGGGCTATTAGCTGAAAAACTACAGTAACATTTGTGACTTTTGAGCTCTGCCACCTTCAATTTAGACACTGTCTCTGAGCAACAGAAAGTTCTTTTTTCATATTTTGATTTTCAAATGCAGTTTCAATTTAGTTCGACTTTACTACAGCAGTACAGATTCTAATATTTAGATACTGTTCTCTGGCTGTTGGCCTGTTGAGTCACCTTTACATCAGGACAGGATATTATACTGGCCTATAAAGTACAATCTGCAGTCTGTTGTCAGTCACTTATATCAATGAATGTTGTAATTCTAATTCAGGTTCTTTAGTCTGAAGTCAGCCATGCTGCTTAATCTTTTAGAACAGCTACACAATGAAACCTTCTCAGCCTAATGGATTCAGGCATCTCGTTCCTTGGCTGATACCCAGAAATTGATTTTTAGTTTCTTTCTTCTTCTCCCTTTAACTGAGAGAAGTGCCTTAGAGCAAAAAACCTCTTTTAGATCCTCTGGGAAGGCTGCCTTTATCCACACAAGACCAAATCCCCCAGCCCTAGGAACTGTACTAGGAGCAGTAAGAGGGAGCCATCTTTTCTTCACTGCCGAAAAGCAACCTTTCCTTGTATAGCTTGCAATGCCCAGGAAAATCATACCTATTTTTGTCATTCCCCAGTATGGTTCTTCAGTTAGGAATCATTTGCAGGATAAAAGGAATGGAATATATTTCAAAAAGAAGCCAAACTGCTCTTTCTCACAATTAATTTGAGCTAAAGTAACTCTGCTTAAAACTAGAGCAGAGTTTAAAATTTAGATTTCTCGGTACATCAAAGCTACTGGGAAAGAGCAAGGCTGATTTTAAAAGACAGAGGTATGCAGATATTATTGCAGAAATTTTGACTGAACATTAAATTAGTGAAGCCAAGTGTGTGCTTCTTGTATCCTGCGCATTGAAAAGCTGTGCCTTTGACCTTTGGTCTCCCTTCCACTGGGAGGTATTTCTCCTTCATTAGAGAGAGAGCACTTTCCTCTATTAGAATCACTCTCTCACCACTATCAAACTCACTGATGGATTTTTCCTCTCTTTGACGTGCCTTCATAACTCCTCATGTTAATTCTTTCCATATATTTAGTCCTATTTCATGCACCAATGCTTAGGTGTATAAATAAAATCTAAGTGCTGAAGGGGAAAACTTGGATCCCCAAAATTCAGTTCAGCTACTTCTGAACTCATGAGTACCTAGTGGACTGGGCCACCAATGTTTTCCTTAGAAAACTGCAAAAGTGCTTGAGTAGCTGTTAATGAGCATGCACAAAAGGACGTCAGGGCTTGCCAGTGAGAAGCAGCTGGGTTTCCAGTTCCTACCCAAGCTTACTAAAGTTTGAAAGTAAGTATTCCTCTGTGTCTTAGACTACACTACTCTTGTTCAGCACAGTACCAGGAGTGACCATACTTTTCCTCAAGACCCATGATCAGGCTACTTACTGTGGATGTGGGACACAATTTCAATTATTTTTGATCTCTAAAGAGACCGAAGTTTCGGCCTCCTACCTCTCAGATTAATTTTCTGCCAGTATGATTAGTAGGACATTTGAGGACAAATATATCTAAATCCTTCTTGCTACTTTTCATGAAACAGAGGAACAATAACTATATAAGAAAGGAGACGTCTTTCACCCTTCTCACATTTCAGTGCCACAGAGATTTCATTACAAAATCATTGTCTCACCAACTGGACACTTCTGAAGCCTAAGAGATGCCAAGTGAGAGTCCAAATTCATACTTACTCTTTTAAGCTAAAACCAGTCTCCATAATTGCTCCTAAAAATTATGTACAATTTTATTTAATTACCCAAGAAAATGTACCATTGAGGAAGGAAATCTTTCAGTCTGGTTAGCTTTTCTTTTGGCCTGGTGCCTCCTAGAAACAGCAAAGGTACACTATGATAATGTATCAAATCATATGAAATTTTAGATCAAAAGGGACCTCTGGAGCTCATCTGATCCATCCTTCTGCACAATGTTTGAATCAGGTTGTAACACAAGCCCTATTTCTTGTGTTGCAGAAGAAGACTCAGGTTGCTTCAGCATGAGTTTCAGCTGACAGTTATAGGGAAAAAAGTGTGATTGGAGGTGGATTTATATTCTTTATATAAAAAGTGGTTAACAAATTAACTGTAGTGATTTTTCATTAACTAAATGACATAAGAACAGTGTGAACTCTAATGTTGTGTGTCACAAACATGAAAAAGCCGCCAGTGAACTGTGGCTCCAGTGACTTGATGGCTTTCCCACTTCAGAGTTAATGGTTCTTGCTTAAGTGTGACATATATTGAGTGTTTTCTAGTAATTTCTTCTAAATGATGAGAATATCCTGTGTCTCCCTCTTGATGACTGCAGACTCTGGTGCCACTGCCCTGAGACTGCTGAGCTGTAGCACTGCCACTTCACCATGACCCAAGCTGTCCATAACATTTTTCTTCCTTCATTATGAAATACAGAATGATCAAAGCATTCTTAGGCAAAAAAATTTATGGACGCCTTCTGTAACTTAAATATGTAGCCTTCTGCAATAGCCTGCTATTCTTATTTTAGGTGCATGGGAAAAATGCAAACAATTACTTGAATTGATTTGGGGCTGGGTGTATGCAGAAGTTTTCACAGGAAAACAAGAGATACATTATTCACTGTAATGTTTTTAATAATTTATTATGCCCCTCAGTCTACAAAAGCCATACTAGGTATAATTTGAAAAGTAATCTACTCCAAGATTGCTGTAAGGCAATCAAGTTTCTATTGTATTAACATAATTTAGGGTCTATCTGTTTTATCTGTTTTGAAATACTAATTTTTTATTTTATTTTTTTGAAGGCTATCATTGATCAGTGACATCTTAATGAACTTTTGTAGAGTTTCATGCTTGGATTATCATCTAACAAGCAGGTATTCAGATCTATCTGAATTGAATATATTCCCCGTTGTGCCGTGTATTCTTTCTAGAAATGAGAAATGTCATACACCCATCTGGAGTTAGAAAAGAAGGAGATAACTGAGGGGCACTTTTCTTCTGCCTTTCTTTCTTTACAAGTAGTAAGCACAAAAAAATGTTGAATGACTTAAAGATGAGATGAAATAAACCATCTGGGCATAATGAAGATCTATGACTGTTTTGAATTATTTCCAAATGTAAATGTGTGCATAGCCTCCAGGTCTTGTTCTGCAGCTTTTCTAGTCTCCTCTAGACATCAATTTACTAAAGCAGACATTCTATTTCATAGCATAGATTCTTTAGTGTCTGATAATTTGTAGGTGAGAATAGGCCCTCTTCAAGGGGTGCACGAGAAGTGAGGGATTTCTCCTTACTCCAAAACTGATGAAATCTGTTTTGCTACATTTTCCTAATTCTTTACATAACAAGTATTTCTTTTTATTTGTGAGGGTGGATTTCTTGTAGTAAAAGTACTAGTAATTCTATCAAATGATGCCTCAAACCTAGTTTTACTGTTTAATAAGTTATATGGAGGTAATCAGAGCCATAAATATATGTGCTTGTGTGCACACATGCACTCATATACACAAAAAGTACCAATAAATCAATCTACTTTTTAGGAATTTCAAAGCAAAGTTTGGGATTATAAAGATGTAGTGTTCTAAAATAATTGAATGGAATGTTATCACCACTGAAACCTAAAGGATTTTAAAATATCGTCTCATTAAAAGAAAGTTGCTTAGTTCTGTAATAGGAATGCTGGACTGGAAAGGCATCTTGTACAGTGTCCAACTGCTTACAGTAAGAGGTAGCCCTGCTATAGGGCATCATTGTTATTGCACTCTGGCTGCTCAGGAAAAGAAAATTTAGTGAATTATTTGTATGTTTTTTTCTAGTTCTTCAAATTATATGTACAAATGACTCAATTGCAAAATGAAGATCTGTTACCACTGTCTGTCTTTAACAGCTGGTAACTGTTAGCAATGGGTGGATAGGTTTCAGAACTATGAATATTAAGCCTGTTTGAATTTATTTGGATCCTTGATTCCAAAATATTTAATTTTGTCTGGAAAAGTGAAGAACCTTGACGTTTGCACTTTCAGATATGGTTAGATTTAATTTGCCCCCAGATAGTTGTATGTACTTTTGTATGCTTAAAGAATTAGGTAATAAAATTCAATAGGTCATCTGTGCAAAGTGTAACCTCACATTATTTGTCCCTGATTTTTATGAGAATTTTGAGATTTACTGTTACTGCCACACATTATTATTTTTTGCCAGGTGTATTATACTACCAACTTCTGTAAGTTTTGGGTTGTGTAGTCAAACAAGTATTGCTGTATTAAGCTATTCAGTAAGATATTCAGTAAGTTTTGAGGCCTTTAAGTAGTTAGATGTTTCTGGACATGCAATAAGAAGTTTGGAAAGGCTTCATATCCATCACCTTCTAGCCTAAATTTCAGGGACTGCATTAATAAATAGAGCATTGAATTTCAAACAGAAACATTTTAATCTCACCTTATTAAAGGGTGAAATGTAATTGTGCTATTTTTTTTTCCTAATTACAAAATTTTTCTTGAAATAAAGTGTAGAGAATAGTGGTTTATCAGTTTGAAAAAGATCTTGTGAACAATATTCATCTTGGCTATTTTGCAATACATTGTTTTGCCTTTTGTACTTATGCAAAATGATATATCACTTGAACAGCAATTGTCCTGTTGTGACTGAAGGCATGTGTTCATGTAATGTAGGGCTCTGAAGCTACAGTAGTCTTCATTGATTGTCTGTACCATCAAGCTCACTTTTTTCCTCATCATTTTGCAACATTCGGTTTGCCTGCGTGAGCTGACCGATGCTACTGAGTTGATTTCAGTAATCTTTCCCTAGGCTGATATTTTGATCTGCATCGAGAAAAGGCAGATGACTGGCAAATGGAACCCTATATCTGAGGAATATCTTAAAGTGGTGTTTCTGTAATATTTTCAGTTAGTGTGAGAACTTTGCGATTTTGTATAATTTTCTTGCCTTTCTACTCGCTTTTGGTTGAATAATGTACATTGTAGCATTAATTACTTTGGAGGTAAATGTCTCAGCATTGTTTTGAATTTAAGCATCTGGGCTCACTGTCCTTAATTGAATTTCATCTTATATTTTCTCTTCTTCAGAAGTGCAGACATTACCAGCAATCTCTAATTTCAAACTTTTCTGGCTTCCAGGAAGTAGATGATGAGATGGACTGGGGGAGGTATATGGGATTTTAAGAACTGACCTTCTGTTGTTAATGTGTTCAGAATTCTCAACAGTCTGTCCATCGTGTTTAGGACTTTTGACCTAATTCAATACCATAGTGGAATTGAGCTTTTCCACTTGAACTGCTGTGTCACCATTTCATACTTTTGTTTATGATTTTGCTTTGCAACATCCTAGATTGCACCAAATTTTAAGGTAGCTCTTAGAAATCTAAACGAAACAAAAGTAAAGAAAGCAACTTCACCCCATTGGGCAAAGACTTCTCATATGTGGCAGCACATCTCATAACTATATCCTGGAAAATAACATTTTTAACCATTTTAAAAATTATTGATGTGAATACAAGTGAAAGCAGTAGATGTCTTTTACCTTGACTTTAGCAATGCTTTTGACACTGTCTCCCACCATGCCCTTGCATCCAAGTTAGAATGTTGCAGTATATATGATGTGCAACTCAATGAATTAAAACCAGTTTGTGTGACCATGCCCGAAGCCTGGTGGTATTCAAATACCGCTTCCAGTTTGAGCCCCCCATAAAAGGACAACATCACTAAACTGGATTGAGTTCATCATGAAGCCACCAAGATAGTTAGAGGGCTTTTCATGGACAATCCCTTTCTGTCCACAAAGTACCGCCCAGGCAGATTTTGATATTTTTCTTTCTTGCTGAGGACTACTGCCCTTTCTGACACCTTTTGACTCCTGCATGTTGCATGTTTTACATCTAATTTTATTTTATATGCTTTTGGGGGGTTTTTTTGTTATTGTTGCTGTTGCAACTATGGTAGCCAATACATGTAGCATGTACCTCATATCTCAGATTTTAGTCAACTACAGCCAAGTAATTCAGTCCTCTGCACAGCACAAAGACTGGAGCAGGTACAGCCTGAGTTGTGTGAACTCCCACTGTCATCCACCAGCTACCAACATTTTTGTGACACTCAGCACTTTAGCATTTGAACACCCCACAATCATTAAAGGTCTCTACCACTGCAGGAGAGAAGCATCACTAGTTCCAGTTCTCTAATGGATGAGATGCAGAAGTCTGGGACAACTGTGGACTGATGAGGACTGGGTGAGGAGCTCATCTTAGTTGTCTACTGTATCCAGAACTGAAGAGGTATAAACTTTTGAAGAACTGGGAAGAAAATTATCCACTGCAAGAACATGTCCTTCCCTTTCAGGAAGAGGGTAGCAATTTTCAGATGGAGCAAAGGAGGCATTCAAAGCTTGTTCCTCATTTAGTTTGTATCATGGGGACATTCTGACAAGTATGAATTTTCCTGAGATTTAACTGGAGTTGAAATGAGGTATATATATTGCTTGAAGCAGCTAATCTTGCAATAAAGTCTTGGACCGACCTACAGCAGCAAGTACTTGTGAAATACTGGTCAGTAATAAACACAGGAATTAACATTACAGCCACTAGATGAATGTAGGAGGATATTATTTATATACAAAGACACACTTAATCAGTAAAATTGTCTCTAAACCTTAACTTAGTTATACTATTCTTAATGCTGTTCCCTACTTAACAAACATTTAAGCCAAATATCTCTTATATTCACTGTATTTTGAAATGGAGTTGCCAAAATGTGTTTAATTGAAATTAAATGATTCAATGCTTCTAAAAATAACTGAATACATATTCATGAATAACAACGCCACTTTGAGTTGAGTGAGCCCATACTTTGAGTGGGTACATGCTGTTCTTCATTAACCACATAGAGTATGACCTGTTCTTGGGCAATAGGAATGTGAGTATTGCCAGAAAAGTTACTGGAATTTGAAGTTGGGAGTGATGCTGCAGTGTGTCAGCCGCCCTGTGACAAATGTGTTTGTACTTGGCTCTGTCCTGAAGTAAATGGAGGTAGCTTATCTCTCAATGTACATGACTCTGAAAAATGGTCTTAAATTCTTTGTGCTGAAGGCAAGTTAATACAGAGTATTTGCAAGATATTTTTCCTTAAAGCATGACGGGGGAAAAGAAAAAAGAAAGGGAAAACAATTGAATCTACAAATGGAGATACTTTCAAGTATTTTGTATGGTCCAAATGAGCTAAGCAGTAGAAACTTAAGAACATCTCATCATTTGCACTGCTTTGTCTTTTCACATTTTAAATTTTCACCTTAAGTTTTACCCCTCAGCATTTACCTGCACCTTCATTATTGATACTATGTTGTGTTAAAAGCAATGTGGCAACAAGTAGGAGTTGAGAAGGAGTACATTAATGGAAACTGTTTCATGGATCTACAAAACAATTTTGTCAGATTGCAATTACTGTGAAACATCTTGTTTCTAAAACGCTTTTTTCCATTAGATTCCAAGGCTCTTCTACATAAGTCTTCCCTAACAGCCAAGGTCTTGCCCAAGTGACAGCTGTTTTGTACTTTAAATTTGCCATTAGCAAGCATTTAATTAGTGGCTGGCTATTCTATCAACTAGAGCTGTAGTCCTGCAGAGAAAAACAAGATCAGGACATTTTTCACTGGGAATTTTACCAGCAACAACAGAAACAACAGAAATGAAACAAGTACGCAACTACGCAACTCCTATAGGCCTTCTGTAAGTCTTCGGAGTTTATCCCAAATCCACGCCAAAATGTTTAATTACTATAAGATCTGATGTCAGTCAGGAACTAATAATCAGATACTTATGTGTGTCTTGTTTAAATAAATGATGGAGAGAAATCTAATTTAGGAGGGACCTCTGGAATCTAGTATCTTGCTCAAAGCAGAACAAACTTCAAAGTTAGATCAGGTTGCTCAAGGCTTTGAAATGTCTCCATGGACGGAGATTCCACAATGTTTCTGTGAAACCAGGGTTGCACTATTCTGCCAGTGAACAATATTTTCCTAATGTCCTTATGCCAAGGAGGTTTGTTAATTTACAACCTAATAAAGAATTACGATTTTGTGGAAAAATACTTCCCACTGATATATAACAATAAGTCACAGAATCACAGAATTTTAGGGGTTAGAAGGGACCTTTGTAGACCATCTAGTCCAACATCTAAGCTTTCTTATTGATTGCTCCCATTTATATTCTACAGTTCACTAGAAAACAAATGAGACAGTCAACAACAGGTGATTACATGAAGACATTAATTAATAATTAACAAAGACATCATAGAATCACAGAATGGCTTGTACTGGAAGGGACCTTTAAAGGTCTAGTCCAACCCCCTGGCAATAAGCAGTGTCACCTTCTACTAAATGAAGTTGCTTAGGGCCCCAACCAACCTGACCCTGAGTGTTTCCAGGGATGGGGCACCCACTACCTCTCTGGGCAACCTGTTCCAGAGTTTCACCACCCTTATTGTAAAAAATTTGTTCCTTATATCTAGTCTGAATCTACCCTCTTTTGGTTTCAAATCATTACCCCTTGTCCTTTCGCTGCAGGCCCTACTAAAAACTCTGTCCCCATCTTTCTTATAAATCCCCTTTAAGTATTTAAAAACCACAATAAGGTCTTCCTGGATCCTTCTCTTCTCCAGGCTGAACAATCCCATCTCTCTCAGTCTGTCCTCACAGGAGAACTGTTCCATCCCTCTGATCATTTTTGTGGCCCTCCTCTGGACTTACTCCATGTCTTTCCTGTGCTGAGTACTCCAGAGCTGGATGCAGTACTGCAGGTGGGGTCCCACGAGAGCAAAGTAGAGGGGCAGAATCACCTCCCTTGACCTGGCCACACATTTGATGCAGCCCGGGGTGCTGTTGGCCACCTGGGCTGCAAGCGCACATTGCCCAGATGGCTCGTGTCCAGCTTTTCATCCACCAGTACCCCTAAGTTCTTCTCTGCAGGGCTGCTCTCAATCCCTTCATCCTCCAGATTGTATTGATACTGGGGGTTGCCCTGGCCCACGTGCAGGACCTTGCACTTCGTCTTGTTGAACCTCCTGAGGTTCACAGAGGCCTACTTCTCAAGCTTGTCCAGGTCTCCCTGAATGGCGTCACATCCGTCTGGCATGTCAACAGCATCACTCATCTTGGTGTCATCTGCAAATTTGCTGAGGGTGCACTTGATCCCACTGCCTATGTCATTGATAGAGATATTAAACAGTACCATTCCCATTACAGACCCCTGAGGGACACCAGTCATCACTGGATGATCTCCATCCAGACATTGAGCCATTGACCACTACTCTCTGGATATGACCATCCAGCCAATTCCTTATCCATCAAAGAGTCCATCCATCAAATGCATGTCTTTCCAATTTAGAGAAAAGAATGCTGTGGAGGACCTTGCCAAAGGCCTTACAGAATTTCAGATAAATTACATCAGTAGCTCTTCCTTTGTCCACTGATGAGATCCTTGTATATTCAAAAAAAAAAAAATGAAAGAGCTCTTTAAGTGGCCAGATCAACTCCTATAGAAGAAGAGAAAGAACTGAGTTTCAGCGTAACAGGCTGTATCTGGCAGGATCTCCTAGGATTGCGAAGGATAGCATCACTGTTCCACTATGACATGAGGATTTGATTAGGCTTCTGAAAGAAGTCTCTCAAAGAAACTCTTGTTGGGAGGCATCCCCTTGTGTGTGACTTCACTCATGGAAGCATTTTCTCTTATAAGTGCATCCTGACCCATAAGTTATACACAGAGATGGAAACCATGACTGCAGCCTTGCCAGAAGCAAGGAGTAAGACAATGGGGTGAGAAACTTTCTAATGTAGTCTTAGCACAGGTAGATTAAATATATTCTGTGCATTTACCAATGTCTTTTACAAATGTTTAGCACACTATTTATTTTGAATGTTGTACATAAATTATTTTGTTTGAATTTGACCTATAAGTGGCTTTAGATTAGCATGATATAAATTTACTGGGCAACAATATTGCAATCTTCTCTCAAAAGTGTGACAAATACACAAAAAGGGGATCCCTAGCTCAGCAAAACACCTCTTATTATCCCCAAAGGGTAGTGTAATGGACCTCTCTTCCATCTGCAAAGGCCAAAGACAGAAATACGCTGGGGTGACACTGGGGAAGCAAGAGGGGAAGAAACATCCTCTGATGACCATGAAGGCTTTAAGATGTTGGGGTGCGTGTTTGAACCATAAAGGTCACAGTGGGTCTGTTACTGTTACATATCCCTCAGATCCTCATATCCTGCCAGGGTATTTTCAGGCAACAGTTACAGTGAGAGAAACCTTCAAAATCAGCAAGGAAACTTGACAACTGTGCTTTTAGCTTGTATTTTGGTAGGTTATTCAACTCATTAGGAATCTTCAAAAAAAGAAAAAAAAGCACATAGAAGTTCTGTAAGTCCTAATCTAAAACATTCAGAAATCAGAGGCTTCACAACCAAAGCTAATATCTTCATTCATATCATGCCAAGGGTTCATGGCATCACTAACCTTTCTTATTTAGTTATTAGTCATAATGATGAGAGTCATTATCTTAAGACACTTCACTATCTTTATCATTACATCTCAAAGAAATGTCTAAATATTCCTTTCCTCATTTCTTACAGATTTCCTGTAATCCATATGTCTGCATATTCTGCCCATTGTAACACACCTTTGTATCAAATCTGTACATATAAGAGCCATTTATCTCTACACAGTCTTTTTCTTGAAGAGTCACATTAAGTTAGGAGGGTTTCTCAAGCTAAAAAAGGCTTAAGTGCCTGATTTTGGGCTAGGGATTACATCAGATTCAAAAAATGCACTGCAGTGTAGATAGATGCAACCCATAAATCAAAGTGTTGAAGATGCGGTGTTACTGTATGGATTTCTCTAAGGTGCTGTGACAGAGGTAGGCAAAAAGATGGAAGTGTAGAACTAAAGAAAAAGCAGACAATGCAATACAGAAATTACCTAGGCCTATATAAAATGTCTATTCATAGAGAATTTTTCTTTCTGCTTTCAGAGATGATGTTAAATAATGTCCTGAAGAGGGGGCTAAGTAATTTAATTAAACTAGAAATCCTGCAATCCACAGGAAGGATCTAAAGTCCAACTGCTGAAGAGATAGTTCATGTCAGGAAGATATTTGGAGCACAAGGAGCCAAATTTCCTAAGCTAGTAAGTTTCTACAAGCTTTGAGGAAGATGCTCTCCCTCTCTTCCCTTACTAGGGAGATTAAAACAGGTGACACTCCTTCCCACCAAAATAGCTAAGTGTATATAGTTCAGAAAGACGACAGTGATCAGTCCAGAAGGAGCATGACTTAGTTATTTGCTGCCCATTGTCAAATCCTTCTTTTCCCAAGCAAACTTATGGAAAGGGTTCTGAAGTTGTTTCCAAGCATTTCTGATTATAGGAAATATCCTAGACCTGGCACAATCTGGATGTAGGTCAAAACATAGGATAGGAACAACATTCTCTCACTGTTGGATTGCCATTGGTAAAGAGCACACAAACCTTTTTGAATCAGTTAGTCATTCCTGAGCTATTAATAATATGTCTGAGGGAGATGGAGGAATTCCAGGGAAACAGTCTGCCTAATGTTCTTAGAGGAGAAGAGATGTACTAGTCGTGCTGAGAAATTGTATCTCCCCTACCTCTGGAGCCCCATAAAGATTAGTTTGCTGTCTGGCCCTATCAAATGTTCCAAAACACAGAAATTACCAATTCAGTGCTATAGGTTGAGTGTGAAGTTTCATGCTTCTTTCTGTCTTCTATAACACAGAATACCACACCACTAATATAGCCCAATACTTTGCCAAGAAATATAGGATACAGATCAACTAGTTAAAACAGATGCCACAAAAAAGGCTATGCTGATTGTCAGAAGAAAGGGCTCAGAGTTCATTTTGGCCACAGAATTCTTCTTTTTGATGGAAGAGACATAATTAACTCCTTCGTTTCTTGCTTACTGGTAGACATTCTTGTGCTGCCCTTAGTGTAGCATGACCTGTCAATGGTCAATAGACTGCATCCTACCTTGAAAAACAATGGCTTGTTCAATGGTACATCTAACTTTGCCATTTCCCAGCTGGACAACATTTCATTTTAACAGGGGCAGCACATCATGCTCCACCTATGTTCTCCATGCTGATTCTCCTTAACATATTGAGAAATCACTTGAATGTTAAGTAAAAACTTACCCTTCTCTTTAAGACACTCTTTTATCTATCCTTTTGTGATACCCAGATTTCTGATTACTTGGGATGTGACAGAAAAGTGACAGGAATTGTTCTGCTGAGAAATAGTGGGATGGGCATCAGCAGAGATAATGTTCCTGCATGCAGAAATTGAAATTTCCTCAGTGAGAGCATAGGCATGACCACAAAGTTTTGCTTGCTCTTGCTCAGAGTATATGCTGTTATGAAGCCGTGGGGCAAGGGAGAGAAACTGTAAATGCTAAGCACCAGAAAATTTCTGGTTGGAATTTCCCTTGCTGCAGCTTGCAGCTGCTTCTTCTTTTCTTTTTATTCTTTACCTCTGGAAAGAGCCCCTTTGTCTTCACAATCACAGAATCACAGAATGGTAGGGTTGGAAGGGACCTCTGGAAATCACCTAGCCCAACCCTCTGCCAGAGCAGGGTCACCTAGAGCAGGTTGCACAGGAACACGTCCAGGCTGGTTTTGAATGTCTCCAGAGATGGAGACTCCACCACCTCTCTGGGCAGCCTGTTCCAGTGCTCTGCCACCCTCAAAGTAAAGAAGTTCCTCCTTGTGTTTAAATGGAACCTCCTATGTTCAAGTTTGTGCCCATTACCTCTTGTCCTGTCACTGGACACCAATGAAAAGAGCCTGGCCCCATCCTCCTGACACCCACCCTTTAAGTATTTATAAGTGTTGATAAGATCCCCCCTCAGTTATCTTTTTTCCAGACTAAAAAGACCCAAGTCCCTCACCATTTCTTCATATAAGAGATGTTCCAGTCCCCTAATCATCTTTGTAGCCCTTTGCTGTACCCTTTCTGGCAGTTCCCTGTCCTTCTTGAACCAGGGAGCCCAAAACTGGACACAGTACTCCAGATGCGGCCTCACTTATACCCCTGATGCTAGCTAATCCTAATGATGGATTGTAACAACAGGAAGAAATCTTCTCTATCCCATGGAGTAGCTATTACTCTTGGGTTTGTCAGACAGTAGTAATTTGAAAATCTTCCAGATATCTGCTCCACATGCAGATAATATTGAAATGAAATATGAATGATGTGGTGGTCTTTGCACCCTAAAGAAATACTAGTATAATGTTATTTGATTATTGGGGCATACACAGGTGAAGTGCAGGAAGCCACCACTTCAAAAGACCTAGATCTTTTAAAAAAATTACCCAGTGTACATTGAGATTATCGATGTTCCTTTCCTTATGTAATTCTGAGAGGCCTGATTTCAGCTGTGTCCATGGGTAGTGGAACTTGTACTAGTGCATGCAGTGATTTTAATGTATGTTATCTGAGACAATTGCAGGATAATGGAAGAATGCACTGTAGGAAGATTGAAAACAAGGTGCACATCTCTGATTGGCAGTAGCAGTTCTGTGACAAATATAGCAATTATAATCCCTGTCTGCTGTATTTTACATAAGATATATGAATCTAAATCAATAATTTCGGCTTCCATGCTATATTTTCAGACTAAGGTAAGGCAATTACAAAAGTTGATTTTCATAAAAAAGCAGAAAAAGCAGAAACTGACAATGGAAAAGAAGAAGGGAAAACTCCCACTAAGTTGCTTCTTCCCTTGACTCCTGATTTTGTTAAATTCATTTGTGTATCTGTATATATGAGTTCCATGAAATTTAAGTTAGTTCATGGGGAGAAAGGAGGTAACGCAGGCATAGGCCATCTCCTCATGTTTCACTGTGCTAACTTACTAAGTTTTCAGAGAATTTTAGCAGATTTAATGTCAAACTTTTCTAATCACAATAGGGATAAAATTAAGTTTCTGAAGTGGTACACTTCAGATTTCACTTAATATTTGCTGCAGTCACTTATTTCTCAACATGTTGCTGATTGCAATCCTCTAATTCTGAGAGGACTTTTAGTTTTGGATGACCTATGAACCCTGTCTCCATGGGGATATGCCACAGTAAAAGCCAAAAACAGCTTTATCAAAACAGTGATAAACAAGAAGATTTTTGAAGTTGGTACATTTCTTCTAGTCTCCAGCATATGGAAAGAATATGGAATTTTTTTGTTAGATTATGAAGAGTAAACCAAATCCATGCAAAATCTAATCTTCTGAATGTGTTTGAGATAGAGTTGTAAAAGAATTAGAATCATAGAATTGTTTAGGTTGGAAAAGACCTTCAAGATCATCAAGTCCAACCATTAACCTAACACTGCCAAGTCCACTGCTAAACCATAGCCCTAAGTGCCACATCTATACTTCTTTTAAATACCTCCAGGGATGGTGACTCAACCGCTTACGTGGACAGCCTGTTTCAATGCTTGATAACCCTTTTGGTGAAGACATTTTTCCTAATATCCAATCTAAATCTCCCATGGCACAACTTGAGGTCAACTCCTCTATCGCTTGTTACTTGGGAGAAGACACCAGCCCCCACCTCACTACAACCTCCTTTCAGGTAGCTGTAGAGAGTGATAAGGTCTCCCCTCAGCCTCCTTTTCTCCAGGCTGAAAAAACCCTGTTCCCTCAGCTGTTCCTCATAAGACTTGCGCTCTAGACCCCTCACCAGCTTTGTTGCTCTTCTTTGGACATGCTCCAGCACCATTAACATCTTTCTTGTAGTGAGGGGCCCAAAACTGAACAAAGTATTTGAGGTGGGGCACCACCAATGCCGAGTACAGGGGGATGATCACTTTCCTAGTCCTGCTGGCCACACTATTTCTCATACAACGCCAGGATGCTGTTGGCCTTCTTGGCCACCTGGTCACAGTGCTGGCTCACATTCAGCCAGCAGTCAACCAACACTTCCAGGTCTTTTTTTCCAGGCAGCTCTCCAGCCGCTCTTCCCCAAGCCTGTAGCGCTGCATGGGGTTGTTGTGACCCAAGTGCAGGACCTGGCACTCAGCCTTGTTGAATCTCATACCATTGGCCTTGGCCCATGGATCCAGCCTGTCAGGGTCTCTCTGTAGAGCATTCCTACCATCAAGTAGTTCAACACTCCCGCCCAAGTTTGTGTCATCTGCAAACTTACTGAGGGTGCACTCGATCCCCTCATCCAGATCATTGATAAAGATATTAAACAGAACTGGCCCCAGTACCAAGCCCTGGGGAACACCACTTGTGGACTGGCCACCAACTGGATTTAAATCCATTCACCACCACTCTTTTGGCCTAGTGATTCAGCCAGTTTTTTACCCAGCAAAGAGTACTGCCATCCAAATCATGAGCAGCCAGTTTCTCCAGGAGAATGCTGTGGGAAATGGTATCAAAGACTTTCCAAAAGTCTAGGTAGACGACATTCACAGCCTTTGCCTCATCCACTAAGCAGGTCACCTTGTCATAGAAGGAGATCAGGTTAGTCAAGCAGGACCTGCCTTTCATAAACCCATGCTGACTGGGCTTGATCACCTGGTTGTCCTGTACATCCCACGTGGTGGCACCCAAGATGATCTGCTCCATAACCTTCCCTAGCACCAAGGTCAGATTGACAGTTCCCTGGATCCCCCTTCTGGCCCTTCTTCTAGATGGGCAGCATGTTTTCTAACCTCCAGTCAACTGGGACCTTCCCAGTTAGGCAGGACTGCTGATAAATTATTGAAGGCGGCTTGGTGAGCACTTTGCCAGCTCCCTCAGTACCCTTGGGTGGATCCCATCTGGCCCCACAGACTTGTGCGTGTCTAAGTGGTGTAGCAGGTCACTAACCATTTCCCTTTGGATTATGGGGGCTTCATTCTACTCCCATCCCTGTCTTCTAGCTCAGTGGCCTGGGTGCCTGCAGAACAAGTACTGCATAAGTACCTCAGCCTTTTCCTTAGCCTTTGTCACTATGTTTCATCCCACATCCAATAAAGGATGGAGACTCTCCTTAGCCCTCCTTTTGTTGTTAATGTATTTATAGAAACATTTTTATTGCCTTTTACTTCAGGAGCCAGATTAAGTTCTAGTCGGATTTTGGCCCTTCTAATTTTCTCCCTGCATAACTTCACAACATCCTTGTAGTCATCCTGAGTTGTGGGCCCCTTCTTCCAAAGGTCATAAACTCCCCTTTTTTTCCTGAGATCCAGCCAATGCTCTCTGTTCAGCCAGGCTGGTCTTCTTCCCTGTCAGCTCATCTTTTGGCACATGGGGACGAGCTGCTCCTGTGCCTTCAAGATTTCTTTCTCGAAGAATGTCCAGTCTTCCTGGACTCCTTTGCCCTTCAGGACTGCCTCCCAGGGGACTCTGTCAACCAGGCTCCTCAACAGGCCAGAGTCTGCCCTCTGGAAGTCCAAGGCATCGGTTCTCTGACCCCACTCCTTACTTCTCCAAGATTTGAAAACTCTATCATTTTGTGATCACTGTGCCCAAGATAGCCTCCAACTATCACATCACCTACAAGTCCTTCTCTATTCACAAACAACAGGTCCAGTGGGGTGCCTTCCCTAGTAGGCTCCCTCACCAGCTGTGTTACGAAGTTATCTTCCATGCAGTCCAGGAACCTCCTAGACTGTTTCCTCTCTGCTGTATTGTATTTCCAGCAGACATGGGGTAAGTTGAAGTCTCCCAGGAGAACAAGGGCTAGTGATCATGAGACTTCTGTCAGATGGTTATAGAATATTTTGCCTGCCTTTTCATCCTGGTTGGGTGGTCTATAACAGAATCCCACAATGATATCTGTCTTGTTGGCCTTCCCCGTGATTCTTACCCATAAACACTCAACCCTATCATCACCATCATTAAGCTCTAGACAATCAAAACACTCCCTAACATACAGGGCTACCCCACCACCTCTCCTTCGATACCTACCCCTTTTGAGGAGTTTATAGCCATCCATTGCAGCACTCCAGATGTGTATGTCATCCCGCCATGTTTCTGAGATGGCAACTACATTGTAGTTTTTGTAGTTTTCCTGTTGCACAATGGCTTCCTGGTCCTCCAGTTTGTTGCTCATGCTGCATGTATCAGTGTAGATGCTATTCATTTGGGCTATTGATCCCACCAGTTTTTTGGGGGGATAAGCCCTAATTCCTTCGTGACCATTCTCAGGTGCTTCCGTGGTTTCTAACTCATCAATAACCCTTGTGTCTTTGACGCTGCATGGATCTCCATCCCCTATCCATCCCCTACCTCCACTGAGATGGCAGACCAAAGGATCTTGTTAGCAAACTGTCCCACAAACAGTAGCGTTTCACCCACAGGCTTATCTCTAGTGAACGTGGCTTTTTCCTTAAAGCTCTTTCTATGACCCCAGCCAACTCTGGTGCAAAGATTCTTTACCTCTTTGACACAGGTGTATCCCACCTGTTGCAAGCAGGCCTGGTGTCATGTAAACCAACCCATTATCAAAAAACCCAAAATTTTGTCAGTGACACCAGGCTTGGAGCCAGGTATTGATCTGTTGGCTCTTCCTGTTTCTTCCCTGTAACTGGATGGATGGGAGAACACTACTTGTGCTCCTGATCCCTTAACGAGTTGTCCCAAGGACCTGAAGTCTCTCTTGATTGCCCTTGGACTTCTTGTTGCCACTTCTTCACTGCCTACCTTAAAAATCAATAATGGATAATAATCTGAGGGCCATACCAGGACAGGAAGCTTTTGCTTCACATCTTTAACGTGGGCTCCAGGGAGGCAGCAGACATCCCTAAGAAGTGGGTCCAATCTGCATATTGGGCCTTCTGTTCCCTTCAGAAGGGTGTCTCCTATGACAATGACCTGCCTTTTTCTTTATGGAAACAGTTTTGACATGGGACGTAGGCCAACTTAACCTTGGCAATAACTCCAAGTGAGAAGATCCATCATCCTCATCGTTGTTTGGTTCCACTTGCAGAGCCTTGTACCTATTACGCGAGGGGACCTGGGAAGGTTGGGTAGTCTCAGAGGAGACATGCCTGCCTCACTGGGCACAGACTGCACCCAGGTGGCAGTGTATTCCCACTGGAGCTCCGTCTGGGAAGCTGCCTCAGTCGTGCTGTGTGCAGAGCTTAGGGAGGCCATGGCTTTCTGCTGGGTGGATACCATTGCTCCCTGGTTGAGCCAGCAGAGCTTCAGCACCTTTCCTGCACGCTCTGCTGCTCCTGGCCACTCTCTTGGCTCCTCTGAAGTTCCCCTGGTTCGGGAAACCCCTCTGCGCGCCACAGTAGGGTCCTCTGCTGCGGACCGTGCTGTCACCAGAGCTGCTTACCTCAGCAACTGAGTGTTTATATACTGTTTATATAACAGTATACACACACACACATAAACACTCTGTGTTTATATATGTTATATATGTTACATAAAAATATATATGTTAATGTATGTTATATAAGCACCTGTTTATATAGCAGGTACTGCCAATTTCAAAAAGCAAATAGAATGCAAAATGTTGATTTTTAGTTATATCTAGATATGTATTCTCTAATAAAAAAGATAAAGTTAGTGAAAAAAGACCTTTTATTACAAGGAGTTATTCAACCAATTTCAGTATTCGTAGTTAGACATAGAGTCTATGCAGTTAGCATAGAGTCTATACTCTAAACTGTTGGCAGTGAGAGAATTTGGAATTAATTCCTTTTGCATTTTTACAGCACTTGAATAGCTTGTGAAATAGCACTGAGAAGATTAAATGTTTCCACCAAGTAAACTCCATCTATCTACATTTATCATTGCTTTTTTCATTACTGAGCGTCTAGATAAAGAAGCAACCCAGTAAAGACATAATGGAGTTAATTTCAACCTTGCTATATGCATGCCCTTTCTGAAAAGCACACTGAAAAATTCAATTTCGATATTTTATTATCTTTTTTCCTAAAAAAATCCAGTGGTAGGGCAACATTAGTAAAGTATAAGGTATCCTTCATTGTGCTTTTATAGGTTTTCTCCAACTCTGCTATTTTGATATTATCAATAGCACATCCAAAGCCATGGCAAAGAGGTAAATCATAATGATGTACTTTAGTATGTAATTGGGATGGCCTTCAGTGCAATTCCCAACTTCCAGGTCTACACCCAGCTGCCTCCTGATAGAATGCTGGGATGGGACCTGGGTGGGAAGTGCTCCATGCGCGCATGATGCTTTGCAGAGAAAGCCACAGACAAAGAAGTATTCTATGCCCTGACAGTATCTTCATGGTCTACTTGGGGACCAACAATGCTTAAAATTTATACTCAACTTTAGTGCTCTAGTGTTTCATTAACAATACCTGTTGCAGCAGACAGGAGGACACCTTTGCTATCATCATTATTACTAAATACTTATATTGCCTGGCAACTTTACGGATTAGCCAGCTGCTAATTAGCAGCTGCCATCTGCTCCTTTACAGATTACAAAATACTTATATTGCCTGGCAACTCAAGGACTGAGCATATATTAGTAATTATTTTGAGTATCTTTCTTAGATGTGGGGGGGTGGAGCTTGATATGTAAAGTGTGGACTTGCTGTGTTTGGAAGTCCAGACTAATCTGATAAAAGGAAAAAAGCTAAATAGGTGAACCTCTTAAATAAATGAATAAATACAAATAGAGGTTACAGTTCAAAAATGGAGGAAGGATTGTGTGTCATTTTTTTCAGCAGCATGAGAAGTTTTAAAGAGAATATTATGTTGCAGGGAAATTTTGTGTAAAGACAGGTATGATGACATGAGGAAGGAAAGATTTAAAATGTGAGTGAGAAAGTATTGCTGTTTCTGGGTGTCAGAATATGGGTGACAGTCCTACTACATAGACCCCAACACATGACACACACCAGTGCTTCTTTATATGGCCACCACATGACTGAGTCCTTGGTATGACCCTTTTTTTTTTTCCCAAAAGCATTTGGACAGATTTAGGAAAGAAACATCCACCCAAGTAACCATCCACAAAGTGGCAACTCTTAACTCCAAAGATTCCTAAGCCATGGATTGCTTGGAGTAAGAAAAATGTATTGAAAAGAAATATCATTGTGCATTTGCCTGTTGTATCCTTCCGCACACAATCACAGAATGGTTGAGGTTGGAAGGGATCTCTTGGGGTCATCTACTCCAACCACCCTGCTCAAGCAGGGTCACATAGAGCCCAGGACTGTGTCCAGACAGCTTTTGAATATGTCCCAGGATGGAGACTCCACAACATCTCTGGGCAACCTCTGCCAGTGCTTAGTTACTCTTACCATTTTTACTTTAAAAAACTTAAACTTCAAAAAAAACTTTTTAAATTCCCTAAGCATCCACTTCTGAGCACTGCCCAGATTAGGGGGCTAGATGTACCTTTGGTCTGACAACAATGTAATGTGTATGTTTTATTGCAGAAGTTTTCTTTGCAGCGTAAGGAAAAGGCAAGCTGTTAACCAACAAAAGAGATCTCATCTAGAGAGTCTTCCAATCGAAGCACTCCAGAACTCTAGAATTCATCCTCCATTTCTCGTCCATTAAGCTGCCCCATAACCTTGAACATCTCTGTGGTTTACAACGTCAACCTTTTCTCTCTTGCGTCTGATTTGCAGATCAAATACAGAGCTGTTTATCCTTAGCTTTTGTTTTTTTCAAGCTCACTATTAGCTTATCAGGAATCACATTTTAGAGCAGCTTTTTGGAACAATACCAAACTGTGTTTAACACTGCAATAAACAGATACTGAGGAAAAAAATGGTCTAGACTAATAAGCTGAAACTTCCATGCATAAATTGTACATACAGTTATACGTACATGGAATATTGAGTTACCGTATCTTTGATAATTATGTAATATAATTTCACTAGTTATAACTGATAAAAGAGACTAAAATTTGCACTAGCCTCCTAGAATCTTTTTTCCCCCCCATAAATTATCATCACTGCAAACAAACCCCTCAAATGCATGAATATAACTTCAATATAATACTTCAGTAAGTTACACGTCTAATAGTCTTCCAGTGACACAAATAATAATTTTACAGTAAGCATGTAGCAAGTTTGGCTGATCTCTTAAATTACCTACAGTTTAGAGTTCAGAAACCAACTTTTCCTCCTCGTGTGTTCTGCCCCAACCCTCCCCATTTTGACAGTAAAAGATTGTTAGCAAACAACAACTTTATAGCTTTTGTCTTCGTAGAAACCCACCAAAATTCTGTTTTTCATGACTCTAATCACTACTTAAGGTTTAATAGCAACCAGATGCAGCACTGTGATGGATAGCAGCCCCGCTTAATCATTGCTCTTGCAATACTTTGGGTTAATGCATTGTGACTGCACTGCTGTTGTCTAACACTTGAAAGCATGAAATCCAATTGAAGAGTGACTATATAGAGTTGGCAGCTTCTTAGCTCATTTAATCTGCCTCTTCTGTATATTCTGGGTTACAACTTCTGGCTTTATATACTGGGATGTGTTTTCTTTCCCCCTTTATTTTTTAACTCATTGAAAAGAATATAAATAGCATTGTGTTATGCATGGATTTAGGTCTATCCAGAGTGTGAATGAAGGGCGGAAGGGGAGCAACTATATTATGTGGCCTTGAATATTTCTGCTGCTGACAGTACTGGTGGGAAGACTACAATCTCCTTCAGCTTCTCAATTTTTCTATAGCTGACTTTGCTTACATATTATCATAGGTCTTGCTTGATTCAAAGACTCTTTCTTAAGGGTTATTAGAGGGGCACAAGAATGACCCATTTAATCCTTGAATTTTGCACTGCTTTTGAAGGCCTGGCAGATTTTGAGTAGAGTGGGATATTATTGCAGTTTAAGCAGCAATGCTGTTTGTACACTAATTTAGAAGATAGGTGTCAGTGGCGTCTGGTGATCTCCCTGGAGTGTTTCACAATATATCAGATTTCATTATATGGAAGTTTAAAAAGATCAGGTTAAATTTTCTTTTCTAAATTCTATCTCATTGACATAATTATCAAGCAGCTGCTTATACATTAGAGTACACTATTTTTGTTTTACTTTAGGATTATTTATTCTTCCAGTATTGCAGTCTGGTATGGTGTTGGAGGTGAGTAAATTTTCACAATCTCATCAAATACTTTTAAAGCTGAATTAAGTGCTGCTAAGTTTAAACTCTTTTTGTATTTGCTTCTGCAAGTGTTAGAGCAAGTAAGCTTGCTGGCTGAAATGTTCATGAAAGCAGCAAATATTAAGTAAATATTAGAGACTACTGGCAAAAATTAAATTCTGATTGTATGAACTCAAATAACCTTCACAGAAACATGAGCCTGAGCACCTCCAGTCGGTAAGGAAACAGAAAGTGGCTGTAATGCTTCCTCCATGCACTTTGACTCGCATTTTAAATATCAGCAATGAAAAAATATATGTGAAAATTCTCAAGCTATATAAGACATATACAACATCAACAAATTATATACAATTAAAACTGATGTAGTTACATTAAAAGATGTGATTCTGTAGCTGTCACCTCATTTGTTCTCAGTTTTCCTTTAAATTATATTCACCTTATATTCTTTTTTTCTTCTTTGTGGAGTGATTTATGGTTTAATGGTAGGATAGTGAAGCCCTCCAGTAGTTTGTGTGGAGGATATGGAGCCTCAGTCACTGTTGGTGTTAGGTTTATATGCATATTTCACTAATGAGATAGATATAACTGATCCTGAACAAAATAAAGAACAAAATAAAGTGTGATGAAAATTTATCCTTTTGATGTTCCTCAGTGTACAGTAACTGTGTATCAAAGAGAGTACCAGTGAATCTGGGATATGGGAGAACATGATGTTTACCTCATTCTCAGTCTGCTCTAGCAGTTCTATCTATTAACCAAATGAAAAGAGTGTGACCTTGCTTGTCTCTGTATTAAAGCTCCCAGAATACTTCCCATGACTCTGCCCATTGTGAAATTAAAAAAAGGTCATGTTTTATTTTTAGATTCGTATTAAGTAATGATATTACGTTGGTGTCTTTCTGCTGTTTAGTGCTTGCCTTGAAATGAGCATGCTTACAAAGTTCCTACTAAAGTTACTTCTGTTTCTAAGCATACAGGTCCAGGTGCTTTGAAATGTTTAACGATTTGGTGTGGTCAATATTTTAGCATTCAGCACTTTCTGAACATTGGCCCTCTTCGTAGTATTTCATTTCACCAATATTTATATACAATACATGGTGATTCTTTTTTGAATGCTGTTTTGATTGATAAAGATGTTTTGTGACTGGACAGAAAGTCTGTGGTTATATATAGTCATGTAAACATAAGTAGATTACATTTAGTGAGGACTGAGGAAACATACATCTGTTATATGTGTGCTTGGTGCTTAAAAAGGCTAATTTTCATAGGCTGAGGAGCACTATATTAATGAGTTGGGAAAGTTGAGACAGAAATATGCTGGTTTGCTGCTAAGGCAATTTGAAAATATGATCTGTATTTTCAATTTTCATAGCATTATTATTATCCAGATAGTCTGCAAATTATATATTGACATTTAAAATGTATGGCATTATTTTTAATTGTGTTACGCTGTTTATAAATTTATGCTATTCAAAACTCTTTAGAAGAAGCTCAAGTCAGTCAAGGTTAGTTAAGTCATTTTTTACTTTCAAGAGTATAAAGTCTCGCTGCTTACTCTACAGACATCCTTTGGATGTTATCTTGCAACATTTTAGCCCACTCTTTTTTTCCAGGAGTGTGAATGTTTCTAATATTTTGGGACCCAAATTCTTTACCTCAACATGGCACATGAGACTAGCAGAGTTTCTATAGGGCGTGGAGTTAAAAAGTTAATGAAGTGTGACAGTGCTTTGATATGAAAAATACTATGCAAAAGATAGGTATTGGTCATGGAAGGAATACCATCATGTTAAAGAGGAGTATGTTATTGTATATTAATTTATTCTCAGTGTTGTCTCAGATATCTGTCAGTTCCTTAGACTGACCTGCCTAATAAGTTGTTCACGTCTTTAGGGAAAAAAGAGCCTTTAGGACAAGCTTAATAAATTATGAACAGCTATTATGCTTGTAATTAGAGTCATGTTACCCAAGACCTGACTGGGCCCTAATGAACACAGCTGTTTTGACCTAATTAGCTGGTGACACAACATTTTAACTACAGTTAGACAAAATGGAGACACCATACACCTTGAATATCCAATGATGCTTAGGCTGCGTGAGCAATCTCACAACAAATATTCTAATATATCATCTGCCTGGTCATAGATAAACTTGCTGGTTTATGGTAGAATTAAATTCACTTTCTATCCTGTTTTTTGAATAGAATCACAAATACTCTGTTATCCAGATTTAAATATATTTGACTTATAGTATCTTCCATTTGCATAGGTATTTGTCTGCCCATTCTTCCTTAGAATGCTTATTTCAAATCCAGAAACTGCAGCTTTGCTTTAAGGATTTTACTAAATTGCTCTTATTGCAATAGATTTTTTCTACAACTGTGTAAACATCTTTGTAACCCCATTCAGCAATTCACCCTGTACTGTGGCATTAATGTTTGTTCTAAGAGTACCTGTGGATGACATGCGATAACTATTGAAACTGAGTAGAATTAGAAAAAAACTGTTTATTATGCCAGCAAAAGCGTAAATTGGGAGCTGAATTCACTACTCTGCTGTGAACTGTACATGATCTTAAAAAAAAAGAGGAAAAGTAAGAATGATCTATGATCTACATTTAATTTTTTCCCAAATTCTTTGTGATACTGTTTGTTGATAAATGCAACACATATGAGAAAGGCAGACTTCAGAATTACATAACAGCAAATACCAAAGCTGTCAATACCATAAAAAGTAAGACTGAATCTTCATTGGGTATGTGCATAGTATGTTATCTCTAAATATTCTGAGGTGAGAACAGTGGCCTTTCATAATCCATCAAACCTTACCATGGTGCTATATCATTAGCAATCTCTGATGAAGGAATGTTGTAGTTATGTCCGAGGCTAGTAGAGCTTCCATAAACTTTGCAAAACAATCAGAATTTGACCTCAAATCTTCTCTCGTATACATCGCATTCTCTATGGTATATGGATGTCTCAGTCATTACTGTACCTACAATTCCTTAACCTGCTCAAGGGAAGTGCTATAGTCTCCATTTTTGAGATACAAAGCAGATGATGAAGCAGATTAAGATTTACTTGTCAGGTGCCATAGAGAAATTTGTGGGCAGGCTAATTTGTAACATGGCACTGTAAACTGGATGATAGACATCAGTTCTGTTATGAAGTCTCTTGCAGCCTACCCTGCCCAGGTAACATCAGCTCCTCCTTTCCCTTGTGCAGAAATACTGCTTAAAGAGATGTTACACCACTCTTGGTGTTTGGGATTCTCAGGGGTCTGAGTGTATCCTTTCCACTAACCTGCCATGGTCAGTTTAAGGGCTGCTAATATTAAAATCAGAGTTAGTGGAAAGAAGTCTCCTTTGGCTGCCATAACCACTGCCCATTTCACAAGCAATAAGCAGCAGAGAGACAGCTGCCACCAAGGCTGGGGAAACACAATATAAAAAGGCATCCAGAAACATGATAGATGAATCTAGTTTACACACATGAGACCCCAGTGACAGCTATCCATGAAACTGGATGTGTTAGAAATTGGTGTTTTGAGCAGAAGTCCAATTGGCTGTGTTTTTTTTCTAAATTCTTCAAGACATACTTAAAAAAAATATTTTAGTCCAGAAAACATGCCTTATGCTTTTTATTATGAAAAAGATATTTCATGGCTGTTTCCAAGTCTTCCCCTTTGGCTCCTTTTCCTTCAATTCAAATTTACTCCAAAAAGTGCAGAAGAAGTACAACCAAAATTAGATTTTTAATAGGAAAAATTCTTTTAAATATACTTATTCATTTTAATGACACGTATTTCTGTCTGTTATGCTTTTGAATTCTATAGTATTTTGAAAGCCATTAGTGATCCTTTTTTCTGTTTTTGTTTCTCCTCTCCAGTTTCTAAATAGGGTATGTTTAGCAAAAAAAGATCACTTTCACAAAACAAACAGTTGGGTTATTTTCGTCATTATTGAGCTAATGTTGTACTTACCATTATATCATTCCCACTACTTTACAATGCCTTACTAATTACACTTAAAGGATAGCTTTTCTTTTTTGTGTTGGTATATTGATTGTTTCTACACAACTCCGTAGTTTTCTGCCAGTACTGCCAGCTGCTCCTTTACACTTTTACTATGCAAAGAACTCGTATTTTCTGTGAAATGTCAAGAAATGCAATTAACCTTGCTTTGACCTTTTCTCTTCCTTAAGTATACTGCTTTGGATTCCGTGTATAACAAAGGGTTGTCTTTCATGCTGTGCAAATAAACTGAAATACTGAGAATAAGTGTCAACACAGATAGGATGTATATCAGGTTATATATTGGCACACGTGTGTGTGTGCATGTGTATGTACGTTTGTGTAATACATACAAATATACATATGTATGTATTTGTATGAATGTGTAGGTGATATAATCAACAAAAGGTGGTGTGTATCACATCCATAAAAGCTGCAAATATGTTAATAGTACCTGTTATTAGAGGGAAGCATGATTTTGAAATTTCTCCCCAAATGCTCCGTGTCTATTAGTGTGCAAATCTTTTTTTCACTCAAACACGTATCCTAAACCAACAAAGTAGATTGTAAGTAAGTGATATATTACAAAAGACAAGGGTACGCATAGTGTGCGGTAGGTCAGCAGAAACCCCACTATCCTGGTAGGGATGGGAATTAGGTACCAAGGACCCGAATGCACCCTCCCCCCTGGGGGAGCTGGCTGCTTGGGCTCAGGGCCAGCCTTCGTGGTGTGGCTGCCCAGCCCTGCACCAGGGAAACTGCTGCGTGAGAAAAACCTGTAAGAAGTGAAAGCCTGTCCCCCTTTGCTTGGGAACTGCTTTTAAGCTCAGGCCCTTGCCCTCAGTTTCCACTGTAGCTATCCTGCCCGTGCCTAGCCGTGTCCCTCCCTGCCTCCAGCCCTGACCTCCTGACCTGCCTTCATCCCAGACCTGCCTTATCTCCGTGGACTTGTCTGGCTGTCACTGGACTGCAGCTGGTCTTGTTTACTGTCTCCAGACCTGATCCTGTCACTGACTTGCTGACTCAACTTCCTGCCTTGACCTTGGACCTACCCCATGGCTGTGGATTTGTCTGAGGACTGGGATTCTTAGCTGAACCTTGCTACTGTCACTGGACCTGTCCTGCTTGCCTTGTTAGGGTGCTGTGAGCCTGTGCTCCTTGTCACTGCCCCTGCCTGCCTTACTGTCACATTTAGCTCCCAGTTTCCCTTGCCGAGCAGCCTGCTTCTGCTACTCCTTGACATATAATTTTTTTTTTTTTTAAATCCAGACCTAATCACAGACATAATTTACATTCATTTGGATTTGTGGGTGCTCAACTTGATCATCAGATTCCTAGAAGCATTTCAAGTTGAGCATCCAAACATGGGAAACCACATTTAGACTAAGCTAACATATCTGAAGCTCCTTATGTACCTAAACTTTGCTAATAAGTTCATGGCAGGGCATAAATCAGGTAGCTAGAGGCAGAATTTATCAGATTTACACCAATTTTGCAAGTACAAAACTTGCAAAAGGTGAAGATCATTTTACCTATCAGTGAGTTCATCTCCAGAAGGTTCAGTGATCCCCATTTTCTTACAGGGTTGTCTCTACATACTCAGGCAACGAGCTCGTGAATGTGTACTCATTCATCACATCTGCCAACATACTCAATGTTGGTCAAAAGCTCCTCCATTTTAGAATCAGAGGATCTCAAATAGAAGCACAGAGGTGCTATTTTTAGTGCCCTGGGAAACAACATTTGGCATTAACTAAACTCCTGTATTTTCTCCCTCTCTCTTCTGTGACATCATCCCATTTCAGATATGCTACAGGAACAAAACAACCATTTTCATTATTTCCTCTGTGGACTTTCTGTAAGAAATGGTTGACTTGGGAGATTATGAGAATGAAATTAGTAGTGAGTACATTACGTGTAGATAATACGTGTGATGATAAGGAAACGGAGCTGTAATAACTGAGGCAGCTGGGAGAATACTTTGTATGGTGTTGCTCCTAGCAACAAAATTCTCAGTTTGGACATTGTGGTCATTATGTGTATTCAGAAAAATATCATTAGACGAAGAAAACGGAATCCTCTCTTCCTGTTGTCTCCCTCCTTATGTAGTACTATATCTTATGTATGTGATCTAAGGCAAAAATAAAATTACCTCAATAATTTATAGGTTGCTAAGTAGTAGATAAAACCAACTGCAGCTGCGTATCTTTGTAAAAACAATGATTGCTTTAAATAAAATCCTTGACTTGTTTATGAAACAGCAAAAGTCAAAAATCTTTCAGTGCTTTTTGTGCAAATTTTTATTATTTTGCATTAGCATTTTGATGTTCTTTAAAAAGTAGAGACCTCTGTAAAATTCTAATGCTCCATGGCAACTTCATCAGTTTTGGTTTTAAAAGCCGTGCTGCCATAAAGGTAAAAAAATTTTACTTTAGGTGGGTTTTTTTGTTTTCCCATTCTGTGAACTAAGCATTCTTAATATCAAAACTAGTATCAGAGAAAGAAAACTAATTGAAGAGCTGCAAAGCACAATTGGAAAAATTATTCAAGGCAAAAGTTAAATAAATGATATTGCCCAGAAATAGAATAATCTTAATAAATTTATTGTGAACATTATGATAAAGTTAATTATCTGACATCGGAAAAGGCTTACTCAGCATTTTTAGATTTGTTTTGCAAACTATTTGACTGGGCATAGTTTTATGATTTACATATGACAGGACATCATTAGGGCAGGAGGAGTGAAAAATAAATGTCCTTCAGAAATGCCAGTGAGAAGTATCTAGTGAGTTGTTAGTCACATGAATATTTACTTATACACCTCCCTCATATGAATAACTGACTACTGGGAGAAACAAGGTGTTTCAAGCCTGTCTTTCAAAGATTACATGATAACTGTGGGCTTATGAGTATTTATAAATCACCTCTTTCTGTTTAGGTGTTTGATATAGCCGATTCATATCATTTTAGGATGGAGGGGGAAAAATGTCAGAGTACAGACTTACATTTTCTCCAGCTCTGGCAACATTTGCTTCATACCACAGCATATCTGAACATTTTGGATTTATGTTGGTGACTCAGCTAGAATATTAGATAAACCATTAGAAACCTCCTCATTCTTTGAATCAGAAGCAGCTTAATGGATGGACTCTACAGGCACTCATAACTTCACTCTATTTTTGAAATGTTTAATAAGATTACATTTGAAATGAGACATTCTCTTGGAATATGCCATTTGCACACAGCCACATGTACTCTTCAGCAGATTTGCAGCTCAATTCTACCCCTGCCAAAACACAAAATCTCTGCTAGTTTAAGTGACATCAAGATTTGGCTCCCGATCCTTAAGTAGAGAGAAGCTCAAGGGTTGCTCTCCGTTACACCACCCAGAGCCTGCTCATAACTCACTGCAAACTGAGGTGCCCGTCTCCTGGCGTGCTGTAAAGTAGTTGGGTCCAGGGCTCATGACTGCACTTCAGATGCTTGCAACCTGGATGTAGCTTATAAAACAAGGAGGACAGCAGGAAATCTCCTGTTAGGAAGGATGAAAATAGGATGTGATGACCCTTATTCACCAGTCCACTGTAATTTCAGTTTTTGCTTATATGCATGAACATTCAATGCTAATTTGACTGATAGAATTTATGCATAAATTGCACTACAATGTACATTATTTATCATATTTTCCAGCAGCATGTGGAAACCAGTCACCTCAGAACATCATTGTCTGGATGTTGTACAAGAATATAAAAACCCAGGAAATCGAACACAGGGATTTTGTATCTTGCCACAGAATTTAGTAATGATTTTATCCCATTTGCTCCAAGTCTGTGTTTTTACTTCCCTTTGTACTAAGAAAAGAAGAATGATGAGTTAGTTGCAACACAGGATTAAAGGCCTGTTTCAAGGATTCACTTTACTTTTATTGATGGAAATCCCAAACCAAATATTATCTTCTTTTCTGTATCTTTTGACTACCACAGTTTGTTGGAGTACTTCCCTTCAATGTGAACAGCCATAAGGTCTTCTCCTTTATGCTGGAGAAATTGCCTCCAGCTCCAGGGGATGAGTAATCTAAAGAGAGCAAGATTTGGCCCATATGTTTTATCCCTTTGAACTGAATTGCCTCTTATAAAAGTAGCATTCAACAAATTTATATACTACAGCAGATACACTGACTCGAGTTGTCCTTTTGCGCACCAGTGTGAGACAGCTATTCCACTGGTGTTAATGGAGATACTCCAGTTAAAAGCAATAGCAAGAGGGAATTTGGCCTTTACTTTTAGGACCAAATTAAGTTATATGCTCAACAGGGTGGCTAGATAGCCCAATCACAACACGCTTAGTCACTGAATTAATGAACTCTTTTGCTTCTTCGTTTCATAGAGCATTTTATATTTTCAGTGGTAATGTTTTTAAGCTTATTAACAAGTAGAATGTGTTCTCTTTCTAAATACAGTTTCTGACATTTAAAATCACTGCAATCCAATATATTATTTCTTAGCGATTCAGAACTGTTAGTGTTTGGTAAGAGGGAGAGGAGAGGAGAGGAGAGGAGAGGAGAGGAGAGGAGAGGAGAGGAGAGGAGAGGAGAGGAGAGGAGAGGAGAGGAGAGGAGAGGAGAGGAGATGAGAGGAGAGGAGAGGAGAGGAGAGGAGAGGAGAGGAGAGGAGAGGGGAGGGGAGGGGAGGAGAGGAGAGGAGAGGAGAGGGGAGGGGAGGGGAGGGGAGGAGAGGGGAGGGGAGGGGAGGGAGGGAGGGAGGGGAGGGGAGGGGAGGGGAGGGGAGGGGAGGGGAGGGGAGGGGAGGGGAGGAACTGATGAGGTCCTGAAATAATCATCAAATAATTTGCCTTCTGATACAGGATAGGCTGCCCAAATGAAAATACTTCCAGAAATGCAATCCCCAAGGAGACTTTTAGATATAGATTTATGAAAAGTTCAAAATCTGTCTCTTGACAGATTGGTTCAGAAGATATAATTCTTGGTTCAGAAGATATAATAGAAAAGAAGCTGGTCCAGGTTTTGAAGTCCTTTATGCTCAGAGTGTTAAAAAATTAAGGAAAGACTCCTAGAGTGGCTGAGCTGATAAGAACAATTCCAGGAAAATCAGATTATTTCCATTAACTTAATCAAGAAAGAGCAATGCCTGTGCAAAGCACACTTGATGTGTTTAATGGTATTTGTTTTCTTCCACTTCTTACAAAATACTTTATTGTAGTCCACAGTAAATCATCCATTGCACTGTTGTGTATTTTGTATAGACCTACTTCTTAACTACTGTTTTATTTTTATTTTTATTTCTTATGGCTTGATTCTGGTCTCTGATCAGATTATACATGCCTTCAAAGAATGGAGCATTATATGTAATGAAAAGATCCCCAAAGTCTTCTGTGGAATTTCTATTGGTCTCAGGATTAATTTGTTTTCTCTTAGAAATTCAATAGGACAGATATGCTTGTTTCACTTGCTTATTTGGAGAAAATTCAGAAAGGAAAAAATGAATAAATAACACTGTTCAAATGTAGCTCATTAAACTTGTCATTTTTCCACATTCTTTGTGAAACTTGCATATCAACTTACATTTCAGCTGTGTGACAGGTTCCAGCTTCATACTATACACAATGCTTGCAGGTCTCTTCAGATGATCATACAGGCTATAGGGAAGCTTCAGTCAAGTTGTGATTTACATAGCTTTTCATTACTCCATAAATATATATGCAAGATTCAAAACTCTGAGGCATCATATGCATGAGTGAGATACCTGCAGGAAGACTGTGAATTCATGATTGAATGATCAGATTATTTACCTGGTTCATTTACAGAGTTTAAATTATAAAAGATGCTCTTGAGGATATTCTTCATTTAAAAGGTAATCCTGCCATAATTTCATTGTATCTTCATGCCATTTATCTAGTCCAGAGAATATACCTCAAGAGAATGCAGGTGCAAATAAGTAGCTATGAAAATATGGGTTCCTTGCACAGCCTCCAGAAAATTCAGCACTGGCTATCAGGAACATGAAAAGGCCTGTTACCATTTTTATTTAGATGGAAACATGGCATAATCTATACGCCATGTTGTAGGTGAAAGAGCTTTAAAACTGGCTTGTGCCAGTCAGTCATGCCACAATGGAAACAGTTGTTTATTTGTTTGTTTTTAAAAGGCAGGTAGTTTTAGGAAACAAATCTGAAGATATTCAGTATCACATACTTAATGTAATATACCAACAAGCATGTTAGATTTTAGCAGATTCTGCTATTCTGGATCGTATCACTGTGCACATAGAAGACATTGGTTTTGCAATGCAAATTTAATTGTATTTATGAATTTTAAATTAATCTGCCATTTTATCAGTCAATAACTGAAAGTCATGAGATATTTTGTATTTGTTGCAGCCCTCTCACTTTTATGGATTTGAATAACTCACCCTTCTCTGGGTTGAGTTCACGTTTGAATTCTTTGGTCAGTGACTTTTCTTCCTAGCAGCTGCACGCTGTCCCCAGCATTGGGGACACCACATACCTGTATAGACCGTGCTCTGCTGTGAAACCTAAAGGAATAAGCCTCTCCAAATGATACATTACAGTATCAGAAATCACTTTAACAAGAGTGATCAAACACAGAAGCAATATGATGTTTGAAAGAGAAGCAAATTTCAAATTGCATACTTAATATGATTCAGAACTGATCTCAAGTTCAATGTACTAGTATATGTACATTAATATATACATAAAAAAACTTAGTAAAAAATTGTTTCAGTTAAGCTTACATTCCCATGAAGAAAAAAACAGGATTTACCTTGTTGCAAATTTAGACCTCAATACAGCAAAGGTTTACAGCACTGAGTAGGACTGCTTTGTACAAGGAGTATTCCCGAGGACTTCAACTTAAAATAGTACTTAGTTAAGATCATGCAGTGGTCATTGCAGAAATAAGGCCTACGTCTTTTATTATACTTAGAGACAGTGATGTATGACTTACAAATGAATTATAATACTAATTATGACAACAGTTCTACATACAGTGCAATCATATTATTCCTTATGTTGGAAGTTACAGCACCTTAAATAAACAAGACCAGCAAAGAACAAGAAAGGAAGCAGTGGCTTGAGGAGATATCTGTCTGAGGTCAGTGCAGCAGGTCAGCAGAAGACCCTAAACCAGGATTTAGGAGATACATGTTTAATGTTGCTTCTTGTCCAGGCAGCTGCTCATTCCTGCCAATCAGATTCTGAAATTTAGACAGCAGTGAGACAGAAGAAAAAAATGCTATGTCAAGAAGGAGAAAGATCTGTTTTTTCGTATCTGTATCATGACCAGAAGGACTCAAGTATTAACAGTCCTGTTGGTAGAATACTTAGTGAGCGGATAGTATTGCTCCTGGTTACATTATGTGAAGATTTATTTAGTGATCCTTCACCTTTAATTTTAGAACAGGCAGAGGACCTTTTGATCAATGGCAGCCTTTACCTGTCATGATTTTCTGTTTGTTTGTTTTATAAGGCCATAGGAAAACATAGTCTGATGCATATTATGTGTATGAATCAGTACCACATAGGCTGATTTAAAAAGTGATTTTCATTTGACAGCAAAGAAATATCAGACTTTCCCCTTTCATCATAGTGCTCTATATCTGTCTAATATTTCCAGTTAGGTGTGGCTAAACATCATGATACACCATCTTCAGGGTCAAATTCAGACAAGTATCTCATGCATAATAAAGAAAACTTAATTATTCTTCTTCTTTTACACAAACTGTAGAAATTTTTTTCAGTCTCTGTCACCGGAAGCCATAATGAATTCCTTCTGTACATTTAAGTGGCCTTCTCCTGCTGTTACTGATTTAAAATGAAGAGGTGTCCAAATGCCTCCTTCAGGACTGGATCCTGTTCTATTAGGTCACTGTGCATAGATGTAGTCTGGAATGTTTCTACACTGCACGCAATGAAACACCGAAGTGCTTCAGTCTCCGAGGTAGGCTGTTTACCGCAGCAGCTCAGAGGATCCCTGTGGATCACTGACCCCCTGCTGAGGATTAACCCTAAATGTTTCTGTGTATTTTACATCTATATTCTATTCATTTCCCATTGCCTCATTTAAATCAAGGAAAATACTTGCAGGATTGAATCCGTGATAAAGGTGGAGCTTGTACAAAAGGAACATGTAGTATGGTGTAAGACTCTGGTTCTATGAAGCATTTAACTTTGGTTTCAAGGGAAACGCTATAAATCTTTGCTGGCTGCTATTTTCAGTCATCGTTCTGTAGACAGATATTACTGTATTTACATCCTGAAAAGGAAATAGTGGAGAAACAAGCTGATGTCTCACAGACAAATATTTAAGGTGCAAGTTAAAATTAATAACAACAATAACAACAACAACGCAGATGCAATCCCCCAGTATTTAATCACAGACATTTATTTGCCATGTACTTTTAAAAGCAGTATGGGATGAATAATTTGGAAGGATCACAGGGTCTGCTTTTTTAAATTCTTTACAAAGTAATGATACTAAGGTTTTGTTGGTTTTCCACCCACCTATACACAATGTCTTTGTTTTTTTCCTGTTGATAGAGGAATGCAGTGTGTATGTGGTCATATTCCAGTACCATTCGCTAGCAAAAAAAACTTGTTTTATTTTGGTCTGTGTTAGCTGTAAATAAATACGTCCAGATGTGTCACATAGTCTCTACAGAAAACTGGCAGAGCAGCAGATGTCATGAGTTTAATTGAATGCATACAAAGATTAAATTTTATGTCTGATACAAAAGAGTACCCCTGAGGGCAAATTTCAGGAAGGTCTAACCCATCAGATCCAGGAGCAGGGAAAACAGAGGTAGTCTGTGTAAAATTCTCAAACTTGAGGGGAATTATTTCCATCAGAGCTGTCTGTGTGCAGGCAATCCACCTCAGGATGTGTTTCTTGGTGGTAGGAATGAGACCAGCTCCCTGCTCACCTGCAGTGGGAACATTTTGGGGGAAGGAATTTTTTTCTATTGTACAAATACTGCTCATGGATGGAAAACAAAGCAAGGAAACACTTTGCAGTTTTACTTAAATGATGCTTCACAATCCCACAACAACTTTTCCGAGCTGGCACAATCACTCCTATACACGTGCTAGAGCTTCAGAGTTGGCTTAACTCAGCCTAACTGAGACAAGTGAGTCAGTCACTGGTATGACTGAAAACCCACCAAGCTTTGGCATACTTTCCTTTGGCTTCCAGGCTTAATCTGCAGTCAGATCTATTCACCAACTCATTTTACCCCGAAACCACACAAACAATAAAGCTGATGCTAAGATGAGCGGCAGGGTGTGCAGACAAGTGCAAGAACCATTCTCTGCAGTAGCAACCCAGTGTTACTTCAGCTTAACCTGTCCATGAAACTGCACACTTTTTACTTCTGTGGATAAAATTCTTGGATTTGTCCTTTAGTGTCTCTGCCTGTTACCGACAAAATGTCTAGAAACCTATCCTGTGAACCTCCCTCTCTCTAATGCAGTAGGTGAGGAGGAAGGTGGCTGCTGTACTTGGCCCTTTCTCTGTGGATTCTTAAGGTAAGGTTAAAAAAAGGCTTGAGTCCATCCATTGTGCTTTTATCACACTGATTTATTTTAATTAGCATTTTAGTCCTATACATTCAAAACCTAAATGTGTGGTGGTTTTCCTTTCAGAGTAAGTTGCTGTATTTGCCCAAGAACTCACAAGGAGCATGTCTTCTGTCCTAATCAATTTATTTCATTAAAATACAGTGGGGTTAAGTTGCATTTTATATACAGAAATATTCCTATTGGATAGTCAACAGTAAATGGATGCAAACAACATTTTACCATCATTCTTATTTGTGTAGCACAAACAGACTTTTCTTTTGTTGCCACAGGAAAATTTTGGAATCTTTGTTTAGCTTGTATATTGTACATGGCAAGTTTAGTGTATTAGCAAGGAGGTGCTGTTTTCTAACATCAGGTGCAATTTTCAAATGCTAGGATTAATGAAAGGGACAGAAAAGTAATAGGTATTTCTTTTCTGTTTCTCTGCTTGTGTTTCACACTTGACAGCACTCCATGCATAGTTCATTCAGCTTTTCCCCTGGGTAGCCAATCAATAAGCCAGTTTCCTTTGCTGTTTGAGTCTTTTGCTCAACAACAGAGGAAAAGAAAAGCGTTTCAGAGCGTAGGAAAACATGCGTATAAGCTCACAAAGATGGACAGGAAGACGCAAATGCAGATGAACTATCAGAAATTACCAGTCTGTAGAAGCGGCACACGAGGCATGTGCAGAGCACAAAGCAGGGGTATGTGGGGGTATCTACGCATTACCCTGCCTGCTGCATGTACAATTCATGGTTTAACACATTTCTGGGAGGTGAACCCAAGTCCCGCATTTGTTAATAAAACTGCTGGACTGTTTGCCGATTTTTCAAAGTAGTTTTAATATGGAGTTCTACCTGCTCTCTTCACTTGCTTTTACATCTTCGTTTTGGCAATACCACTGAGTTCATCACATGACACACTTTGCCGGAGCAATTGCAGGCAAATGTGTACAACCATAAAGGAGGAACTGTCTTCATGTTCTTTGTTCTACAGTGGCTATTAACACCTAGTGTAACGAAGTTATGAGATCCTTTTCAGTCCTTGATGCCACTGCATTAAAAATACCATTGATAATGGTAACAAACATAATAACCTCCTACTGTTCATAGAACCTGAGTCCAAAAAAAAGACTTTACAAGATAATCTAGTTTACCCATTTGTCCCAAGACAACTCAATCATCTTTAAACATATGTTTTTCTGATGTTTTTTTTTAAAGCCATGGATGATGGGGATTCCACCATCGCTCAAGGCAATCCGTTCTAATGCTTCAGTCTTCTCCTAGTCAGGAATTTCTCCACTCAGGAAAGCAACATCTCCCTTTTGGGACTTCCTACACCGACTTCACTTCTTGTCACCCTGATCTTCACTTGCAGTTCTTTGCCCGTGGAACGCAGGCAGCTTTGCCCTGTTGCTGCAGGCAGGACCATAAGGAGGAGGAAGGATGTGGTGGTCTTTGGGTGGTCACAGGGCCTGTTGCAACCTGTTCCGAAACAAGCCATTTCATGCGCTCTCCCCTGTCGCTACCTCTGTTAAAACACTCTCTTCTGAAATAAAGTGCACGCGTGGGTGTCACTATTTTTTTTTCCCCCTTCTACCGGGAAAAAAGTGTCTTGTTTTCGCAGAGGCTTCCCAGCCTTGCCCGCAGGGGTGGGGGGGTGGAGGGGGGGGAGGGCGGTTCTGTGCCTCCCCCTCGCCGTCTCCGGCCGCTGCCTGCGGCGGGGATCGCCCTCCCCGCACTCCCACGCCTCCAGTTATTGATGGTGGCGGCCGCCGCCCGCGCCGTGCCCCCCTCCGCGCCGCGCCGCGCCTCCGCGCCTCGCCCGCTCCCCCTCTCTCTCCCCGGCACTGCAGCAGAGGCTCCACCGCAACGCGAAGCCCACACAAGACACTCCGGTCCGCCCCTCCTCTGGTCTGTCACGCTCGGCGGCTCCTCCGGGAGCTTCCTCGCTCCCTCCCGCAGCCCCGCGCCGGGAGCAGGCGGCAGCGGCAGCGCAGGGAGCCGGGAACGCCCCGCAGCCCGGCCGCGCCGGTAAGTGATGCTCCGGGCAGACAGGCGGCCGCTGCTGCTCCCGGGCAACTTTTCCCTTTTTTTATAATTTTTTTTTTAATTATTATTATTATTATTTTTGCATGCTTGCGGCGGAGAAGAACTTCAACTTTTCCACGGGACTTATAGGGGGTTTGCTCGCCTGGGAGGAGGCGGCGGGGGGGGGAGAGGTCTCTTCGGGGCAGGTGGAGCGTTACAGGGAGCGCGGGGTTGCCGCGCATCTCGGCGGTGAGCGGGAGCAGTCTTTGCTCGGCTGCTGCTCACTCCAGCTCTACCCAGAGCTCGCTCGCTGCCTTGCACAGAGAGAGAGCAGGTTGCGCAGATCCGAGGCGGTGCGAGCGTCTGATCGCTGCTTTTGAAGCTGACTGGCATGTTAAGGCCGGCAGAACTTTTGCACGCTAGGGGAGCAAAAAACAGGGGTGTTGAGGTTCGCAGGCTCCAGATGTTTGAAGAAAACAAGCCTGCAGATGTCCTAGAGGTAAGGATGGTGAGGAAAATCAAAGATGCAGGAAGGGTGCCGAGATCCCAGCTCCTTAGGGAACTGACACTTTCTAAGATGTGTTTAGAAAAGAGCAGGCAGGGTTTCAGACCCTGCAACAGAAAAGAAAAAAAAAAAAAAAAAAAAAAAAAGAAAGAAAAACAATTTCAGTGGTTTTAAAAACTATGTTGCTTTTCTCATTGTAGGTTGCCTTCAAGGATTGTAACTCACATTGACTACGTTGAGGGAATAGTTTAGTATTCATAACCCATAAAGGGGAGGAGGGAGTCCCTTCCTTACAGCTTCTGGAAAGGACTTTTCCAAAACACACTAAGTTACTGCCTTTCCGGTGCTTTGGGGATTTAGGTCCCAAGATGCTTCTGGCGGTATATCAGGAGGGGAGCACGGTGAATTCATAGTTGGGAGAATTATAGTCCAAGTCCCGGGGTTAGGAAGAGCCATGGGATAGTGAGGTTTTCTGAGGCGACCCCCATCTAATTTAAAGAGGATTGCAGGGCAGAAGAGTCTGAGGGATGCAGAGAGGCAGAGGAGATGGTCTGGCAGTCGTGAGTGGAGGCAGGACAGCCCAGGGACCTGAGGGCTGGGTGACACGAGGGTAATTGAGCGTGGAGGTCACTGATGAGCCTTGTGAGCCTAATCCTGCAAAGCACTGTGGGTGCAGCGCGAGGCAGGGGCGAGGGTGGGAGCTGAGTCATGCTGGCTGGGGCGGCCACGGCACATCTGTACAGAAAGAGGGGGCCGAGGAGAGGAGGAAGAGATGAGGAAGAAGCATATAAAGATAGGCGGGGAGGAGGGAGATCGCCTCATCGAAAGATGCTGAGATCATCCAGAGGCTCCTCCATGACTGATGGTATCCTGCTCTCCTTCCCGTAAAGGGTTAGGAGGCTGATGAGTGTATCTCTGTTGGAGGTGGGGGGGGACGCAGATTGCAGAGGTTAGTACAACACAAGGGAAACCTACTCAGACAAACACAATTGGTACTGCTGGTACTTGGGCTGCATTGCACTGCAGTGCAGGGAGCTCGCAGCAAGTTCTGCCTTAGGAGAGAGAGAGGGAGATGCTGAATTGATCTGTAGAGGTGTCACAAACTATGCCAAAAATTACTGCTTTGTGAGGGAATTGCAGAAAGAACTGGAAGTAGACCTTTAAGGGGTTTTTGGAAGGAACTTCCCAATGAATTTACAATTAACCACATGGGATTTTAGGAAAAGGAATGAACACCCAAACCAAATAAACTTCTCGGATTAGAATAACTCTAAATGGTATACTTCTGTTGGGTGTTGTTTTCCTCTGAGTTCTCTGTGGGAAAGAGCCCTGTTTTAACTATGCCATGTGTCCTCCTGAATTATTGAAGTTTTACAATGGACCTTCTTTTCATGGATTGAAGTCCCTGCAGGAATGAAAACTACCATTGCAGTGTTTTGTGCAATATTCGTAGCTTTCCCTAGCATTTTCGTAGAGAATAAGGCACTGTGGTAAACCGGAGACCGTATCCCTTCCCTCTCACCTAGCCATTTTCTGCAATTTTACTGAATGATAAAATGCATTAAATCTTACTGTTTGGGTGCTTTTTTTTTTTAATCCGTTTCCACAAACTGACAGTGAGAAGCGCTGCTTTTCTGTATTCCAAAGAAACACAAAATTCACTAAAATATAGTCACAGTAAGTTCCAAGTGGACTTTTATTTATATTTGTAGGAAAGCTTTGCATAGGCCGAATATTGACATAAAGACAGTCTGTCAATTGAAATTATTAACACACATTGAGCCTCTGAACATCTTCAAATGATACATGAAGAAAAAGAAGAAACAATCTTTTAATGTCTATATTTCTGAAGCTGTATTCCTACTGCTTATTCAGTAAAGATGACCCTGAATACCAGTGGTACAGACGAGACATAGGCTTTCTCTGGTGGCAACTTGATGTAAAATCGCATGTTATTGCATGCTGGAAAAATAGATTTGTATTTGGCCAAATGAGATCAAACCAAGTGTTTTCTGATTCTATATTTGAGATATCTAATTAATTTTAATAATAGTTAAGCAAGGGTGATAGGTTTTTTCTCAGTTCTGAGCAACATGCAAGAAAGATGTTTGCAACAAAAGAAAATCACATGAAACATTCAGCTGTGTTTGGAAAACATGGTGTTACCTCAGGTAACACTGAAACCTATAATCGAGTGTATATGTGTCTGAGTGTATACGTTGCTCTCAGTAATGGTGGATTTCAAATTAATTTTTTAAATTACATGTTCCAAAGCACAGAAGACAAATGTTTATCCACAGTGGTCTCAGTTGTGCTGTTAAAATCAGTGTGAATTGTATTGTAGATTTCAGTGGGAACCAGAATGAATCTAGCTATATAATCATCCAGGGTTTTTTGCATGAAAATAGTATTAATGAAGGTATTTCACATTCTCAGTCATATAAAAGTTGTTTCAGCGTCACAGCCAGATCACTTGGGCTGTATGTTGCTGTGAATCTTTGCAACCCGTGTGTATCACAGGATGCATATCAATGCTTGTTTAAACAAAAGCTCATCAATTAGATTAAATGTGTTTTCAAACCTGTGATAGGGAACCCACAGCTGCTGCCACCGCCTTCGTATTATGCAGTGCATAACATTTTCCTATGAAAACAGAATGGAGTCCTTTTTAAAATGATTCAGAGCACTGGATTTAGAGCTTGTTTTCTTTTAAGTGTTTGTAAACAGTAAAATCGAAAAAATAACTGAAAGAGTGCTCAAAGTATTGACACTGGTAAGAAAAAGGTAGTTAAATTTTTCTTTTAAATTAGCAAACTGTTTCAGTTTTAAATTATATTCTATAAAATATAAATGATATATGCTCTAATAACTATGTTACAAAACACGGTAGGCCTTTGTTTTCTTGATAGAACACTGGTTGATAGCCTCACAGGCTTTTAATTTGCCTTTGATTTTGTGCATTGCTACATATTTCTTCTAGAGACATTCTAAATACGCAGAGTACCTATTCTCCTGTAAATATATATGTTGCCGGTCTGTGATATGTCAGTCAGGTTTGGTTTCAAATTACCATTTTTATGTCAGTGAGCGTGCATTAAATGTAATGAAATTCAGATTTCTTTAGCGTGATTATTATTGAAGCTGTTGTCCTCTTATTAAAAAAACAGAGGGAGTAAAGCAACACCCAGCACGTCCTTTCATTCTCTGTCGTTCAAACTCTCAGTCGCTTTCCCACCCAGAGAAGCTAATAAAACTTTAAATGTTGCAGACACAACAATGAAATTGCTTCTTAAGGTGTAATACAGTGTAATACGATTAAGGTATTGTAGCATCCTTTAATTTGTAAGACTGAATTCTTACCTCCATTTGTCTACATTTCCACTGACCGGTTGCTGACAGTAAAGACTTGCCATGCATCATCAAAACATCAGACTTTCATGATTAGGTGGGCATTCCATCCAAATATTTCCAATTCAACTAAAAATGCACCATAATGAAAATAAGAATGACACCTACCATGTAATGTACGTGTTTCATCACACAAGGCATATAGCTGTATATTGATCTGAGACTCATGAAAAATATTCATGTTTTCTTGCCAGCAGCAAGATTTATTATTTTTTTTTTAAGATAAAGCAGCATCCGTGTAGCTGGCTCTCTCCTTCTCAGCAGATTATTTTTGTGGTTGTGGTTGTCTGGGTCTAGTTAAGTGCTTTGTTCTAGGATGGTAGTCTGTGTCTCACAAGCACGTCTAGATTTTTGACTGAAAATCCACATTACAATGAATACAGTTGGTAGCAGCATTAAAGGATCCTGCAGGATTTTTTTCCCTTTAATGATTATATGAGTTTTTATATTGGGAAAAACTTCGTGAAATACATCATGGAAACTAATTATTTATAAATACAGGGAACAGTGGAACTGAGAGGTGACTTTGCTCATAGCATCTCATCAGGCCTCTGGGTCTTTAAGTGGCACCATTTTCATGCCATATAAAGCTGGAGGATAAACTTCCCATTCTGTAAGAATAACAATGCTAATCCCAAGAAGCTGGTTTAGCTAACTGGATACCACCCTTTCCCCCACCTCCCCTGCCCTGATCATGACAGGTTTTGCTTTTATCCAGGAATCCCAGCCATTGCTGCAGCCTTAAAAATGAAATGGTCCTCTAAATTGCTCCTAAGGCTGAGAAATGAGTGATACCTTGCAGCAGAACTTCCAGTTGGAAGTTATTCTCTAACATGTAGCTTTTTGTTGCTTCTCTTTTACCTATGTGTATTCTTTAAATCCTGCCTCTTGGACAGCTGATGGTATATCTCACAACCTTGCTGTTTACAAAAATGGAACAAAATGCTTATTTATTTTCATTAAAAAGGAATGCACTTGAAAATTCCATCATAAAATATATCCAGGCACCAAACAATAGAGATAAGATCAACAGTGTATTTTTCCATTTCCTGATTATGTTGAAAGCTCTCTGCAGCACATTTGTGATAACTTTCATGTACTGATATGAAATCACCAGTTACTGTTTGGCATTTTCCTTTTTAACTCTCAAGCCAACAAAGTAAATTGCTTAGTACAGATTATGGAAGATCCTGTAGTGATGGCTCGTTAGCACTTTTTCAGGGGATTTATGGATCTGTGAATGACTGGGGCGCTTCTTCATATGTCATACAAGGCTGGTTCTGAAAGAAAAGGTGAGACCAAGTGCTACCATGGTCTTCTATGAGTCTACAAAATGCATATTCTTGATTTTACAGAGCAAAATTCTCCTCAGTTTTTACTGAGCTGCATTTGAGCTGGTTTTAATCAACAAGTTAAGAGAAGATAATTCTAAATGCAGTAGGTGAAGGTACCAAATATTAATGCTTCATGTGTCTTGGCCTCCTACTTTTCGTATCAGCAGGTACCTGTGCAGTTGATGGTGGCTCTTGCTTTTGGACAGTATTTTTCTTGGTATCTAGACATCACCTCTCATGAGCAGCACTTATTGCCTCTCTTCATGTGTAACTGGTGCACAGACGGCCACTAACGCCGGATTCACTTATGCTTGTAATAGTCTTGCTCAGCATGTGAGCAATACCCTTTTTTTTTCAAATAACTGTTATTTCCTCTCAGCTTTGTTAAACAAATCAAGTTCTGGAACTACGGTGACTATCAGAGAAAAATGCACTTAATGATGTACGATGTATAACTAACAAACTCATTATTGTGCCTGGAAATCTTGTAAGGGTGATCTGTTCAGAAAAAAAGAAAAAAAAAAGGAGTATTGAGGCTTGTGGGAGTCTCTGCTATGCAGATGGAGTCTGTCTTTCCCTCGGTATGCCATCTCATTGCTGTCTGCAGTATACTGTAGACATAATGAAGATGTTTAAAATAGCTAGTTTCGGTTGCAGTCTGGCATACCAGTATGATGCTCTGAACAAACCGCAGATGTGCTTGAGGTTATCCTGCAGTGCAGACCGTGGTGCAGATAGATTGCCCTCCATTCGAACCTAACTAGTTTAAAACTTGCAAGGAGGTTTCTGCACAACACTGCTGCTGCAATGCAACAGAATAATGGAATAATGTACGTTTGAAGGGACTCCTTGAAGTAATTTCATCCAATCCCCTTCTAAAAGCAGGGCCAGCTTTTATAGTTAGATCAGGTTGCTCAGGGCCTTGCCCAGTCCAAATCTGAATATCTCGAGAAATGGGGACCCTGCAGCTTCTCTGTGCAGCCATTCCTGTGCTTCACCGGCTTCATCGTGAAAAATTTCTTCCTTATAACTAGGTATTAGTAAGGGGGGGGAAATTAGACCTAGTCATTTAGGTGCAGCTTCATAAGCAGAGCAGAATAATTACTGCAGGTAAAACTTTTGCTAATGCATCCCAGGATGTGGTTATCCTTTATTTTACCACAGGGTACACTGTGGTGTATAACAGCACAAGTTAAAATGGTGTCACTTTTCCATAATACTGGCGTTGGTACAGAGGCCCTGATTTTTCTTGTAGAAAACATTTCCCATTATCTCCTAGAAAGATGTAACTGTGCATGGTTTTTGAAGTGTGGTAATCTATGAAAAATATTTTGAGACATGACTGCCTATAAACAGCATGAAGATAAGTGTCCCACTGAGCTATCAAGTACTATGCAGGGGCTCAAGTGTCAGTTAACAAAGATGTCCTCCACAGGTGGCTTCTTGTGAGAGGAGGGACACCACATATTACGGATCCACATACATACATATATTGACCAATACAGCCCACTGCAATTCAAACAAAGTGAATGGAATTGCATTCAGTGGGAATTTGGCTCAGAATCTGTCAGTCCAGAGGTTTTGTTGGAGAAAAAGGGCTACATAGGTCATTGATCTTTTTTCTCTGATAACTATTTTCTCTTTGATTTTAAATAGTCTCAAATATATTGATAAATAAATAAGCAGAGACCAGAAAATATAAATCCTTCTAAGATTCCACATATCCAGAGATATGTAAAACTTGTATTTAAACAGAACCTACATGGTTAGCCTTGGCAGATATTGTCATGTTAATTAGCATGGGAAGATTGAGATGGATGTGTTGTCAGTACCTTAAATAAAGAAAAATCATGTCTTCTTTGTGGGTGTATACCTACCTTATAAAACCTTATTAAGGTTATAAAGGAATATCTTCAGCTTTAAAGAGAAAAACCTACCTTTTCTCTACATACCTCTTAGTCCTTTTGTAGTCGTTTATTACACCTAAAAGGACTAAAGTTGAAAACGAGCACAAGAAAAAAAGACTTTTAAGGAATTTGCATCCTGGGCTGCACCAAAAGAAGCATGGCCAGCAGATCCAGAGAGGTGATTCTCCCCCTCTACTCTGCTCTCGTGAGACCCCACCTGGAGTACTGTGTCCAGCTCTGGAGCCCTCAGCACAAGAAGGACATGGACCTGTTGGATTGGGTCCAGAGGAGGGCCACAAAGATGATCAAAGGGCTGGAGCGCCTCTCCTATGAAGACAGGCTGAGAGAGTTGGGGTTGTTCAGCCTGGAGCAGAGAAGGCTCCGGAGAGACCTTAGAGCGGCCTTCCAGTACCTGAAGGGGGCCTACAGGGAAGGTGGGGAGGGGCTGTTTGCAAGGGCATGTAGCGATAGGACAAGGGGCAATGGTTTTAAACTAGAGCAGGGTAGGTTTAGATTAGACATTAGGAAGAAGTTCTTTATAATGAGGGTGGTGAGGCACTGGAACAGGTTGCCCAGAGAGGTGGTGGAGGCCCCATCCCTGGAGACGTTCAAGGCCAGGCTTGATGAGGCTCTGAGCAACCTGATCTAGTTGAAGATGTCCCTGCTTACTGCAGGGGGGTTCGACTAGATGGCCTTTAAAGATCCCTTCCAACCCAACACATTCTATGATTCTATGAATTAAGAGCCTTTTCCAATATATTTTATGGATTGCACAGTATTTCCCACATACCTGCTCTCACAGATTTCCCCCACATATCTTGTAACTTAGAAGGGTTGTGCACTTGCATGGATCTGAAGTAAAAACTGGAGAGAGGAGAGTATGAAAAAACAAAGCTACATATATTGTGGTAGTAATGTCATAAAAACTGGTAGGAAAATCAATGGTATATCTGCAATCACTTTCAAATACTTTTAAAAACAGAGCTCTGTTCTAGTCGATGGCATCCCTTTGGTTCCATTTATCACCATGGTCACTTCTAGACTCATTAGAATTTATGAAGTGTTACTCCTATCAGTTGCATAATTTGCCTATTTACTTGTGAAGTTCAGAACAAAGCTTTCCTTAGAGTGTAATCTCTATAAGGAGTGAGTAGTCAGAAGAACAAAAGATTTTGTAGTATTCCAGTTTTTAACTGTTAGTATACACAATGTAGGTGTGGAATATTATTTGACTTTGTAAATGTATATATGAACTTACTGTGTAAAGAAGAGAAAAATATCAAACCAAATCACACTCCGACTGAAAAAATATACATCTCCTATGAGTGTACAATGTTCAGATTTCTAAATGAATTTAGGTCACTACATTTGCTTATTGAGGGTATAGTCCCTATGGGCAACAGCAAGTGTACACTTAAAGTGCATTCTTTGGTGTTCTAAACTATCAATCAGATTCCTAAGTTTAATATATTTCATAGGGCTTTCCAAGTTGTGTAGGCCAAGACTGATGCAGCAAAAATTCAGCCCACTTACTGAGAAAACTGGAAAAGCCTTACATGTTAGTCTTTGGTAATTTCTTTGGTCCGTTTAGCTGGACACATTTCCAGTCGTCTTCTTGCCTTCCAATGAAGTCCTGAAAAGAAAATAAGAAATACCATATAGGAACATCTCGCATTTGTCTCCTGAAATGAATTCAGTTGTTTAAAATTTTTGTTTCTTCAAATAAAATTCCATGTTCTGTTCACATCTGAACTTGGGAAAGTCCTGCTAAGGATCTGAGCCATCTTCTACTCCATAGATGCACTTTTAATGTCTAACAACAAATATTTAGGTCTGTATTTATAATCATAAATATGATGGCCTGACTTTCAGAGACCCTGGAAATTCTCTCACAAGAATACATATTCCAGTTGAATGCAGTAGATATCTGTATTAAAAAATAATTAAGATATCACTCCTTTTACACCTTGAATAACCAAACAACAGGAAACTCCCAGAAATTAAAAGATAATGCCAACAATAATACCATCAGGGTGGTTCTGTGTATTTGCTCAAAAAACTACAAGGCAGGGGAAAAAAACCACCAACCTGCTAAACTATTGTCCAAACGCATTTTAGCAAATAGATGCTTAGAAAATGGGTGTTAATTGACTAAAACAAGTTCTTGTCAAAGACCACTATTTATTAGGTCCTATATGGAACAGAGCAAAACTTGCTCCTACCTTAAGACCCTTAACAACTAAAATCAAAATGAACATATTTTTTGGAATTATGGCTTGGTTCTCCATTGTCTGTCGATGACCATGTCTGTCCATGGAGAAAGTAGCCATCGAAGATGCGGCACTACTCATCAGCAGCCTAGAAGCAACCCTAATGCTTTAGTACTGGATGCTTTACCTCCTCAAGGCAGTTTTGTCTGGAGTGGTGCTTGTTTTGGACTAGCTTCCTTTGTAGAAATAGACGCCTGGAAATTCTCTTTTGGTTCACGTTTATTCAATGGTTAAAATGGTGAGCTTTTTTTTTTCTGTTGTAAAATAAGCATTATGGTTTTAATTACAAAACTGGAACAGCCAGTAAAAGTGAAGCATTAAAAAGAAATATACTGAGAATTTCTCTGAGACATCTTTTGACTGAAGTGACCAAGGATCAACTCAAGAGTAACCCATTCAGGGTGGTTCCCTTTATTGTTTCAAAGCCATTCTTTGGCTTATCAATCACTTTAGAAAATATTAGTGTACTTCGATTTGTGAAAATTTGGGAAATGTTTCTCAATACTTGCCTAGGATTGAAATTCATAAAACATTTGAGTAATGTTTATTTCTCATATCTGGCTCACCCTCTTGCCTAGGAAGATGAGTGAATTGCCTCCAGTGTGATGTTTGCTCTCCCACACAGCATAAGAAACTTTCTGTGACTTAATAATAACCTAAAAATATTAAGTATCATCTTCCTTCTCAATGTTAAAATTTGTATCATTGCAGCTACAGTTTTATGAGAGAAAACTATGAAAAGTCACAGAATTAATTTCAGGGTGGGTTTTATTTTTCCCCAATAGTTAATGAATGTTTATCATTCATGTGGTCTTAGAGCACAACATAGAATATTCCTTGCTGTGACCAGCAGTACAAAATGATTTAGTAGATGGGAAATTTGTTTTTTTCCTGAGAAAATAGGTATCTCTGAGAAGAATAAATTTTTACTAGAGAAATTGCTTGATAATTTCTGTATTATAGTAACAAATGAGTATGGTGACTACCAGCTCTGTAGTCCAAAGGAAGAAAATCTGTTTCCCACTATTTGAGAAACTATTGCAAACAACCCCATGCAACACTACAGGCTTGGGGAAGAGTGGCTGGAAAGCTGTCCAGAGGAAAAGGACCTGAATATGAGCTGTCAGTGTGCCCAGGTGGCCCAGTAGGCCAATAGCATCCTGGCATGGATCAGAAATAGTGTGGCCAGCAGGACTAGGAAAGTGATTGTCCCCCTATACTCAGCACTGGTGAGGCTGCACCTCGATTACTGTGTTCAGTTTTGGGCCCCTCACCACAAGAAAGACACTGAGGTGCTGAAGCATGTCCAAAGAAGAGCAACAAAGCTGGTGAGGGGTCTAGAGCACAAGTCTTATGAGGAGCGGCTGAGGGAGCTGGGTTTGTTTAGCCTGGAGAAAAGGAGGCTGAGGGGAGACCGTATCGCTGTCTACAACTACCTAAAAGGAGGGTGTAGCAAGGTGCGGGTCGGTCTCTTCTCCCAAGTCAGAAGTGATAGGATGAGAGGAAACAGTCTCAAGTTGCACAAGGGAAGGTTTAGACTGGGTATTAGGAAAAATGTCTTCACCAAAAGGGTTGTCAAGCATTGGAACAGGCTGCCCAGGGAAGTGCTTGAGTCACCATCCCTGGAGGTATTTAAAAGACATGTAGATGTGGCACTTAGGGCCATGGTTTAGTGGTGGACTTGGCAGTGCTAGGTTAACAGTTGGACTTGATCTTGAAGGTCTTTTCCAACCTAAACAATTCTATGAGTCTATGATACTACTGAAAGTTAATAAATCATCTAATTCAGTCTCCCTCTCATGTGAGCCCTTTTACTCATGTCAGAACAGTATCTGGTCAAGATCGTGACCTCTTTTTACAGTTGTTTACAAATTCAGAAGGTGTACGCCTAGGAGTGACGAATTTACAATCTGAGAGGGAATAGATTGCTAACAGCAAAATTCTCAGTCCTGTTAAACTGTATTCTGTAAAATCTCTCTTTTTTTTGGCTAGAAATTCTTGTACTGGCACAGACTGAGGAGCAAAATCAAGATAATTGCTTTGATCAAAAAATTGGTTTAGCTGTTAAATGAGGTTATTTTTTCTAATATTAAAGGACCAAACTGTAGAACAGCTGAATCATTTCATTCTGTGTTTATTTGCGGAAATGCAGTAGCTCATAGTGTCAGCTCATAGATGACCATGATTTGACTTTCCAGCCACTTTTCTCTTCCTAGGGAACTGTACTCTGGAGTACCTAGAGAGGATCTGAGTAAAAGTTACTGCATTTTATGGTTAAATATAGTTATTTTGGGGCTGAAATAATAAAATATGCTGAATAAATCTCCTCACATGGGATCAGAAAACATGAAGACTGTAGGGCTTTTTTTATCAGTCTGAGCTGCTTTGTGCTTAGTGCTTGCTCATGATATACAAAGTTTACCTGCAGTATCCAAGTTCACATCTGACAGGCACAGTTAATTCTTTCCTTTTCTTGGAAATGCATAAGAGTTTTTGCACACTGGGCTGCTGAGGTTTTCCTGACTTGTAGGGGCACAAGAGCTTTGGCATATTTTCCTTGAGATTTTCTTCATATGATTTATCTTAAAAATAATGCAATCAGATGCACGATTTCATTTTCACCAATATTCCCTTTTACTAGCTCTACGGCCAATATTGTACAGAAGCAGATTGTGAGATTCAAAATACAGAAATGTCGTTCCTAAAAAACATCTAGTGGAGGCTGATCCCTGCCCAGTGCCCTCCCCTGAGGCTGGGTGATTTACAGGAGTGCTTTCTTGTGGTTCTGTACTTAGCTCCTATCCTAGAGGAGGGTAGAGGAATACACTGCTGTTCTTTCAAATATTTTTATAAATACATAATCTAATCTACTGCAGTAGGTTTGTTTATATGAATTATTTTACTCAAGGGCATAAATTCATGCAGAATAAGACCAGTTGGTTGATAAAATCTGTTGGCAATAAGTGTTGACAGCGTTTAAGTCCCTGCCAGGAGACAGGTCGGAAATGGAACTGAATTACTAATTAAAACTTTTTCAGTCAAATGTTGATGATTCTTTATTAAATATGTAATGTGCTTTTTGACTCTATTTTATTTCTGGTTATTGCTTAAAAATGCATTTTTTCCCTAGTTGGGAGAAACTGTTTTACGTTGTACCTCTTATACATGAAATAAATGGAAGCCGTTGTGTATTTCAATATCTCGGGACAGGAGTGAACTACAGGTTCCAATAAATTGCCTTCCCCCACTGGGGGAAGCTTTTGTTAGCTGAAGTCTGTGCCACCAATTTTCTTTAAGCTATGGCTTTTCTTAAAATATTAGATTCAATTTTATTTAATATTCTAAAACAGCGGAAGTAATAATTCTGTGATGCCATTGGTCTTTAATATTCCAGTAATGTGCATTTTTAATTAGGAAGTAGTTTTAATTCAATAAAACTTTCTGAGAAAGTGTATGACACTGGAATAGGCTTGATTCAAAGGGAACTGTTGGTGTACTTCGTAAGGGATCTGTAAGCATGTAAAGGCTTTTAAAAAGAACCAAGTGTTAAAAATACAATTAAGAAAACCTGTTACCTTCTGTTTTAACAGTGCTGTAACAGCATAGGATGCAACGATTATATATGGTGTGTGTGACCTGTACCACTGAACGCTGTGGAGGTGTCAGGAGCGAAAGAGCACGTGCAGTGGACCGAAAAGATATACTGATTCAAATTCCTGTGACATTTTGGATTAAATTAAAAACTACCTTTCTTTAACAGGAATGTCCCTTGCTCTAGGGGTGCAAGCACTGAACATTACATCAGCTATACAATCTGCAAGAGTATTTTCAATAAAAGCTGATACACATACATTCAAGGAACTAAGCACTTAATCAATATGATGTATATCCTGAGGCCACCACAATGTGATGCTTTTAAAAAGCTAATTGGAAGCTATAATCGAGAACTAATTGGCTGATGAAGCAAGGATTTCTTTTCTAAAATTGCTTTGCTTATTAAATTTAAACATTTATGACATTTGATTTTTTTTCTCTCTCTCTTTTTTTTTTTTTTTTTTTGCTAGGAAAGGAAATTTACTTTTAGAGCTTGGCTGCTGTGTTTTACTGGGACTTAATTTGTTGTTCATTTTGTCTGCCTTTGACCTATGCCTCTACACACACGAGTTGTTTCTTCTCACACTCACTTCAGACTCCCCCAGCCACAGAGCAGGCAAGAGAGCTGCTTGGAACCTAACGCCAATTCCCTTCATTAGTCAGCTGGCACTGGTGGCCTACAGATCATCTTCTGTCCTTGAACCAAAAAATTATCTGATATGAGTCATCCAGGGCCCCCCTTCTGGGTGGGTAAGGGGAGTCTTAATATTGGTTTTGAATAAGAAAAGTGATACTGATAGGCCAAGTCTGAAGAGAAAAAAATGGAAATGCTCATAAATGCCCATTAGTGATGTGGAACATTTAAATAGTTTGCTGCCCAAGCATGAGGGTAAATGAGAACCCACTGGAGGACCCTGCCAAGTGTGAATAGTGGTCCTTCACCGTGCTTTGTGAATGTGTGTAGCTGAGGTGCCGATAAGGGGATGGCCCACCTTATCTGTGGCGTTCAGAGAACATTATTGATGTGGCATTGCTCCCTTGATTCCCTAATAGTAACAATATCTTTAGTTATATAAAAAGCACATGTGAACAGGGTACCACTGTGCAGGCTTTTGTACTCAGTTACCTGCAGAAGAGCCATGATTGGTTTTATTCAAGGGCAATATCAGTAAGGAGACGGGGTGCAAAATAGGCATAGCAATTAATCAGGTTGAAGACAGAAATTCAAGGGAAATTACTTCAGACCACAGCCAGGCCAGCGTGGCACCTTACTGACCTTTTCAGTGTCAGAGAGCAAGAACATTGTTGCTATAAGTCTAGCAAAGATATAACTAAGTTGGTGAAAAACTTCAGTAATTACTACCTCTTGGGGAATGTATGGTTATTAGGGATTGAGCCAGTTTGAGGTTAGACTTCAGGAAATTATGAGATACTTAGGTACTTTTGTAACATGTATTCTTGACATGTTTTTTGCTTTCCTCACTGTCACATTAAGTATTCTAAATATCACTGATATTCCATCTTTTAAAACATGCAGGTAACACGAAAAGTTAAATAAGGCTGCTCTCTTAATGGTTTGATTTATCAAATTGTATTGAACCTTGCGGGTTAGAAGAAAACCATTAACATGACTGTGTAGCTCCTACATGCTATACACCACATTGCTCTAATAAACAAGTACTTCTTTTAGCAATTTAAGCAATTATTACTCCTTTTTCAATCTGTAGAGAATAATTTTGACTTTTTTTTGCATGTTTTTACTCCAGTTCTTTTCATGAAGACCCTTTCAAGGTGAATTAAGAAACGAGGTGAATTCATACATTCAGTCTCAGCAACTGGCAGTGGTAGAGGTTAACAGTTTTTCTCAGTGTGCTCCAAACCTAAGACTCAACCAACTTAAGACTTTTGACACCGCCCCCTCCAGAAAATGTCTAATTACTCCTACTTCTGTCTTTGTATATGATAGAATAGATCCTGCTTTGATAATATTTCTGATATGCTGTTTGTGTGGCAGCACGGGAAATCAAGCCCATGGCCCCTGAGCACAGCAGTGTCACAAAGATCCTGTTCTTTCAGCCTTACAAGGATTTCTTTCTATGACGTTTTTCTCCTTGCATATTCACTCACGATACGATAAATGATGAATTTCTACAAACTCACAATCCCTGGAAATATAAAAGTTGTGCAGAATTTTGTGTTGGTTTTTGTGTGTTTTTAGCATGCAGTCCTAGTAAACTGCTGAAGATAACCCCTCCATAAAAGGTAGTACGTGTTCATTCCAAATCCCGCTGGCTTCAGTGTGAGCATTTTAATTAATTCTAATCCAGTCCCAAATGTTCATCCTTAATGTTCCTTGCAAACAGCCTCTTCAGACTTGAAGAGTGTGTTGCTGCTTCATGTGGCAGAACAGAAAAATGAGATCACAGACAGATAACAGAGGCTTGATGCCAAAACTGGCAGTTCGGCAGCCGAAGTGCAGTGTATGTTCCCCAGGTCTTGCCAGAAAAGAGAACTAAGCCAACGTCTGTTTGTAGACTAGACTTGCTACGTATGCCAAAAGTGAGCTTTCTACTAACCGTTCCAACAACAGCTATAATGAGTGATTGCTAATGAAAAATACTGCTAATGAAAAATATTGCCACATTTTCCAGTGTGTGTCTTTCTCTGGCTGTTAGTGGTGCTCTTCCATATCATCATTTTGGTCACAACAGGCTTCATAGTTTTGGGTATACTGTTCTGTGTGCATAAAGTAGTTTTCAGCCTTCTGGAGTTTAGAGATGCCTTCAGGTTTTCCGGCGTAGAGAATTTCAGCCTGCTGGCAGTAGTCTCACTGTCTGTTTTGAGTGAGCTTTCACAGTCCTAAGGGTAGTCTGCAAGTCAGGCACACACCGTCAGTCTCTGTGAGGATGCTGAGTGCCCTAAAAGACCTTTCTTGCCCTGATGAGCGTCTCCTGGACCTCCCACTCAACGACCTTCTCCCCTGCTGGTCCAGGAGCTCTATTTCAGCTCAGGCTTCAGCCCTTGTTAGAGCTGCCAGGAAGCGGCAACCCTGAGACTGCTACAGGAGGGAAGAGAAGTCAGGAGCTGAGGAGGACCACAGTGGAGGCAGGGCAGTCCCTTCACTGGAGGAGCACGGTCCCTAGGCAGGGTTTACAGAGATGGGGAGAGCAACAGCTTTCTATCAACAGTCTGGTGCTCATCAGAAAAGGTAGGGAAGTGTTATGTGCCAGATCAGTCAGGGAAATACACTCAGATTCAGGAACAGCAGGGGGCAGGAGGCACGTACCCTATGGCCCTATGGTGTAGCTCAGGCAGAGCTGCAGTGCCCAGGCCTGAGCTTAAAGGGAACTCAAGTCCATGGCCAAGGATGCCTGGGGTCCCAGGTGAGGCTGGTCAGGGTGGTTAAGGCCTATGGAGGCATTTGGGGCCCCGACAGTCAACTAAAACTCTCCAAGAGAAGAAGGAGAAACAATTTCAAAGCAGACGACTGCAGGAAGATGGTCAGCTTCAGTTGGATGTCAAGCATTTTAAAAACCAGACTAAGAATTTGGCTAAGAGTAAGTGGGAAGACTGAGGATCTCAGTGAATTGGAGAGTTGTCCATTTCCATAAAGCGCACACTGAGAAAAAAGGCTGTCATGTGTCATTCTGCTTTAAAATAAAATAGAAATGGTTTCATATGGCAGAATTTATTGCTGAGATGTTTCAGCTCACTGCACCTTGTTGCTGTGCAGAGTCAAACATGGGGAACAGAGCATTTTTTTCAAGCTGCCAAGCAGGTTGTTTTCAAAATATGTTGCAGGAAGCTTTCTGGAAAAAAAATGTTCACCAGATCTTCTGTCTTCATCTTGGCTCCTGTTCTGTGCTTTCAGTGTCAGAGCACTGTGTTTGTCCAGTTGTGCTATCCACCTTTATATATTCTAACCAAGGGAATAAAGCCACACTGAGGTAGTGCTCAGGTTGCATAATGCACTCTCAGATACGGATAAATCCCATTTTGTCAGAGGTCTAAGTGGCAGAATCTGAAAAGCTAGGGACTGCTGCATTTTCAGTACAGATCCTGTTCATCCGTCCATTATTTTAGTCTCTTTCTGTGCTCCCTTCTCAACTACGTTATCAAATCTACAAAATAAAGGCTTCTGAAGTTTGGTGAACCAGTAGAGATATATAAAATATAAGCTGCTAAAATATTAAATTTGTGATTTAATGGAAGCCATGCACCTGCAGCCACTCGGATTTATTTACTTTAGGGCTGAAACTTTCTTACACTTGCTGAAAAACTGCATGTGCTAAGGCACATGTGCACTGTGCAACTTGCAATAATAGTGCGATTCAGGTTAACAAACTGAAGAGACCTAATTGTACACGTCGTCAGCAAATGGCACAGTTTGAATATGGCTAAAACCTAAGTTTATGGGAATCTTTAAGAAGTCTTTTTTTTTTTCCGGTGTGGAATAAAATTATGTAAAGAATTTGTACAATTGTAATTCACTGCAGCCTTTAAAAAATGTGATTGGATTTTTGGCAGCAGCATTTATATTTGGGGAGGTTAGAGTACTCATCATTTCCTTTCTTACCCAGTTGAGGCCTGGAAGACAATGAGTCAGCCTTAATTGTGAAAAAAGTAATTTCTACCTGAAACTGTTAAATTTTCCCCCAGGGAGAGTTAAGACTTTATGAGTGTGCAGAATAACTTTTTTAATGAGCTCTATTTGGATATCATGTTCCATAATCTTTAATAGCCAAGGTACGTCTGAAGCAGAGGGATAAGTTACTGCTTCCAGTAAAAACACTATATCTGGCATGGTGCAGAAAACAGTCCTAGGAAAACCCTAAAGGAACAGGATGAAATAGAAATGATTGGTGTACATTATCTGGAATATACACAGTACAGATTTTTCAACCAAATAACTTAGAAAGTACCTCGTTCTTTAAGAATGGCAGAGAAAAACTCAGGTGGATGCAAAATGAAATCACTTTATTTGCAAGAAGGAACCTAGCAGTCTTGCTTGTACTCGTACAAAAATGTTTGAGAAGAAATTAGGTTTGCAGGCTACTTTTAAAATACAGTAAACTGTTCATTAACCTCTTTCCTCTTTTACATGAGATGCCAAGATGTTTTAAGACAGATCATCAACTTTCAATTTTTTCAGAATTAAAAATAAAGTAAAGCTATATAAATCTTTTAAATTTAATTCCTAGTTAAATATGCAAGAATTTTTTTTTTGTTATTTATAAATCTATTTTGAAAGCACTGAAAATACATTTTTCCAAGGTACCTGTTATCTGCATATTATCAGACTGTTTTTATTACAGCTCTCCATTAGTGTTCTTCCTGTCATTCTTGATTATAGCTGAGTTCCCATATTGATGAATTTCCATGTCACAGACTCTGAAAGTCATTGTTACTTATGTGCAAGTACACTTCTTATCAACTCTGTTATTGCCTTATTCTGCAGAATGATCTGTACCTGATGGATACAGCTTTTACTTCTGCAGTTAGGCAGATTTCCATTTTGAGTCTGGGGTTTTTTTAGTTGTTTTCTCTCAGAGGTAGCAAGTTTATGGAAAACATAAGGAAGATGTTTTCTTCCACATAAGGAAGAAGTTATCTATAATTCAAGGGGCTATGTGTTGAAGTTAGCAAATATTAATTTTAAGACCTATGTTGATACATGCCTATGTCAGGTTGGGCAAGTGACCTGAATTTTCTGTGCTTCAATTGCCACTATTTCAAAGCAGGAAAGAGAAAATTAATAAATACCCTGCCTGTGTAGTTTTTCTAAGGTACTTGTCTAAAAGAAAATTCTTATGCTTTTTAACATTTATAATCTAAAGCATTTGTTATATATTTCCTGTATATCCTAATTCATTTGCAATAAGAAACATAAAGGCTATATGCCATCTACTTTTGCTTTTCAAAACAGAGTAAAAATAGCAGGCACATTCACCACAGTGACATTTTTTTGTGTTTCAAAATCACTGGAGATCAGACCTTTTGAACAAGAGCAAAAACATAAAAATGTTGGCATTTTTATGGCACATGACAGGGACTTCACAAATACCTGATCCATATTTAATTCCTCTTCAGATCTGCCATCTTTTCCAAATGCTCCTCCAAGATCAAATTTGTATGAAAACAGAAGACTATTTTCCTTTTCTCACATGGGCAACAGTTGTTTAACCAGATTTAGCTAACCTTTTAGGCTTTGTGACCTTTCGTATGTGCCACCTGTCCTCCAGAGTGTGCTGAGGTGTCCCTTACTCTCTCTCTAGTTTTCCAGGCTGGATTCTGAACCTTTTCAGTTATTCTGTGAGAGATATGTTCGTACACTGTCATATTCAGCACTTGACAATTTTAATTTATAAAAATGAGCTGTTCATTTAATACTGGACAATTAAATTTTTTTTAAAAAATATGTATTAGGACGATAGAATAATTTAGGTGGGGAAGGACCTCTGCAGGGCATCTAGTCTCAAACCTGGACTTAGGGTCTTGCCCAGTTGAGTTTTGAATACCTACAAGGCTGAGGACCCCAGAGCTCCTCTGTGCAGCCATTCCAGCCTCACCGTGAAGAATTTCTTCAGTGTAACTGGCTGGAATTTCCCTTGCTGCATCTTGCAGCTGTTTCTTCTTTTCTTTTTATTCTTTACCTCTGAAAAGAGCCTGACCCCGTTGCCTTTACAATCACAGAATCACAGAATCACAGTATGGTAGGGGTTGGAATAGACCTTCGGAGATCATCTAGTCCAACCCCCTGCCAGAGCAGGTTCACTTAGAGAGTAGGCTGGACAGGAACACATCCAACCGGGTTTGAATATCTCTGGAGAAGGAGACTCCACAATCTCTCTGGGCAGCCTGTTCCAGTACTCTGCTACCCAAAAACTCCAAAAAAAACCAGTCTATGCCACTGTGGTGGGTTGACCATGGCTGTAGGCCAGGTACCCACCAAAGCCGCTGTATCACTTTGAAGTAAAGAAGTTTTTCCTCATGTTGAGATGGAATTTTCTGTGTTCCAGTTTTGTGCCCGTTGCCTCTTACCCTGTCACTGGGCATCACTGAAAAGAGTCTGGCCCCATCCTCTTGACACCCACCCGTTAGATATTTATAAGCATTGATGAGATCCCCTCTCGGTCTTCTCTCCTTCAGCCTAAACAGACCCAGGTCTCTCAGCATTTCCTCATAAGAGAAATGCTCCAGTCCCTTGATCATCTTTGTATCCCTCTGCTGGATTCTCTCCAGTAGTTCCCTGTCTTTCTTGAACTGGGGAGCCTAGAACTGGACACAAATAACTTTGGTTGGGAAGAATTCACAAGTTCAGTCAAAAAAAAAAAAAAAGACTTGTGATTGGTGGCTGTATTGGGTTTGTGTGGCAAGGTTTTGGTAGCAGGGGAGTATGTGGCCTCATCAGGGCAGAGTGGAGCGGGATGATAACCCCCCTCAACCTGCTATGCACGCTCTTTTTAAGGCACCTCAGGAGACCATTCACGTTCTTGGCTCCAAGGGCACGTTGCTGGCTCATGGTTAACTTGTTGTCCACCAGGACTCCCAGGTCCCTCTCTGCAGAGCTGCTTTCCAGTGGGTCAGCCCCCAACCTGTACTGGTGGATGGGGTTATTCCTCCCTAGGTGCAGGACCCCACACTTGCCCTTGTTGAACTTCATAAGGTTCCTCTCTGCACAGCTCTCCAGCCTGTCCAGGTCTCGCTGAATGGCAGCACAGCCATCTGGCTGTATTAGTTGGTGGAAGGTAGTGATTAGATTCCTCTTTAAGCCTTCTCCTTTGGAGGCTGAGCAAACACAGCTCCTTCTCGTTGTATATCATGCATTGCAGGCCTCTAACCACTCTGGTGATCCTTTCCCTCTCCAGTTTGTCATTGTTTTTTTTATGATTGTGGTGGTGGTGAGGAGGTTGAAATAGGACATGGTAGTCTAGGTGTGGCTATACAGGTAGAAGGCAAAAACTCCCTTCAGCCAGCAGGCAACACTCCTGCTAATGCAACCTAGGATGTGACCCATCTGTCATGGCAGAAAGGGCTCTCTGCAGGTTCATGTTCAGCCTGTTACTCACCTAGACCCTCAGGTCCACTTCTGCAGACTTGATGCGTGGGCTTAAATCTAACCTATGTAAATGTTGATTTAACCCAGGGGATACACTCCCCATCTTAAATTTGCATTTTGGTGTATCCAGCTCAATGAGATATAGCAATGATATGCCTCTCTATTAAAATACTTATCAGAGAATGCTTTGTTTGTTCATTTCCTTCATTGCTTTCTAGCATTAGTGGGATAACAAACTCTGAAAAAACCCGTCTATGCCACTGTGGTGAGTTGACCGTGTCTGTATGCCGGGTGCCCACCAAAGCCAATCTATCACTCCACCTCCTCAGCTGGACAGGGGGAGAAAATATAGTAAAAGGATTGTGCGTCGAGATAGAGAGATCACTCAGCAGTTACCATCATGGGCAAACCAGATTCAACTTGGGGAAAATTAATGTAATTTATTACTAATTAAATCACAGTAGGGTAATGAGAAGTAAAAACTGAATCTTAAAATGCCTTCCTCTCATCCCTCCCTTCTTCTCAGGCTCAACTTCACTCCCAATTTTCTCTGCCTCCTCCCAGCGAGTGGCTCAGGGAGATGGAGAATGGGCATTGTGGTCAGTTCATAACACATTGTCTCTGCTGCTCCTTCCTCCTCACACTCTTCCCCTGCTCCAGCATGGGGTCCCTCCCACGGGAGGCAGTCCTCCATGAACTTTTCCAACATGAGTCCTTCCTACAGGATGCAGTTCTTCACAAACTGCTCCACTGTGGGTTCTTTCCACAGGGTGCGGTCCTTCAGGAACAAACTGCTCCAATGTGGTTACACATGGGGTCACAAGTCCTGTCAGCAAACCTGCTCTCCACGGGTTCACAGGTCTTCCCAGTAGCCTGCTCCAGCATGGGCTTCCCATGGCATCACAGCCTCCTTCAGGCACATCCATCTGCTCTGGCATGCGGTCCTCCATGGACTGCAGGTGTCTTATCTGCTTCACCATGGACATCCATGGGCTGCAGGGGGACAGCCTGCCTTGCCATGGTCTTCACCATGGGCTGCAGGGCAATTTCTGCTCTGGCATCTGGAGCACCTCCTCCCCCTCCTTCTTCAATGACCTTGGTGTCTGCAGAGTTGTTTCACCCACATACTCTCATTCCTCTCTTCTGACTGCTGTTCATAGAAGTGTTTTTTTTCCCCTTCTTAAATATGTTATCCCAGAGGTGTTGCCACCATTGCTGATGGGCTCAGCTTTGGCCAGTGATGGGTCCATCTCGGAGTTGGCTGGCATTGGCTCTGTTAGACATGGGGGAAGCTTCTGGCATCTTCTCACAGAAGCCACCCTTGTAGCCCCTCTGGTAGCAAAAACTTGCCACGCAAACCCAATACAGCCACCAAGCACAAGTGTTTCTTTTTTGAGTGAACTTGTGAATTCTTCCCATCCAAAGTTATTTGTTACTAATGGTTTGTTTATGGTGAAACATTTCATTGTATATATGCATAAGTATACACAATATATTAATATATTAATATTAATTATATGTATATATTAATAGATATACAAATCTACACATAGACACATAAATTATTATTTTTTAGCTAGACTCACTGATGTATTTTATGTTCTCCACCCAGACTCTTTTCATTTTACTATACACCTGGAATTATTCCTTTTTTCCCCCTTGCTATTTAGGTCAAATAGATGAATGCTCAGTTTCTCGATTCCCACAGCTGAAGCAGTCCCTCACTAGAAAAGCTCAGTATGTCATTCTTGTTTTTATTATTTATCTATTTTCACAAAATAGTTAAGCAAGGATGCTGGCTGAATGCCAATGAGGAAGCAGGCTTTCAAGTCACAGAAAGCACTATATATAGTTTGTTACTTTTTTTGCTCAGGAGAGACAATGCAAACGTCTTTCACTGAATGAGGAACAGCTTAACATGAGTGCTTGGGATTCTCAGAACTGGCATCATTCTGATGTTGAGCTTGTGAAACAGAGAAATAAAATTGAAGTAGCGAGTTCAGCTGTTAACCATGCTGAAAATGTAGCAAAATAAAATATTTAGGAAATGAGAACTATGGAATTGTAAAAAAGGATTTTGTTTTCCAACTTTTCATTTCCTGTTACAAACAATAAAAAGTACCAGGTGTTAAAGGTAAAAAAGAATGAATATGTGCTTTGGGTGAATAGCAAAATGCCTGGAACGCCGTGTGGATTAAAAACCAGGGTGTTAAAGTATCTTTTAACATTACGCCAAGAAACCACTACTCTCTTACCAAGGTTTGTTGGCTGCAACAGCTGATTCCCCACGAGGAGGCCAATATAAACCAGCAGCAGAAAAGGAGGGAGCTGGCAGGCCATATTATCTCAGAACTGAGAAGAGTCTTGGGACTCTAATTCTGCAGGCGCAGGGATGACGTGCCCGGCAGAAAGGCAGCAGCACGGAAAGCTGATTCTTTTCAGAAAGTTTTTCCTGGTGGATGCTGACCCCGTATTTCCTCCTGAAATGTAAAGAAAGCTTGCCTGGTTTATTCCGGGAAGATAGGAAAGGCGCTTAATTCCAGTTTGTAATACAGCTTGCCCTACAAGATGCCCTTCAACCTTCCCGTGTTTTCCCTAAGCTTCCGTGCTGTTCTGAGTCATCTGTCAGTCTGGTGTTTGTACAGTTGCTGTTTTGTAGTACCTGTGCATCACAGATTTGTGCAGAGTAATCGGCATTGTGGCAGCTTCCTTCAGGATATTCTTTGAAAGATATTTAGAGCATAGAAGTAATGCAGGGAGGAGTAATACAATGCAAGCATAAAGTGAAGAATGGCCCACCTCCTAACTTTGCACCTATTATTTTCTACTCTGGCTACCTTGCTTAAAGGAGAATTGATTTTTACAATATTATTGAATTTTTGTCACAGATGATTCAGTTAAGATTTCCTGATTTTCAGTGGATAGTTTTTAATTTTTGGTCTTACACATGTATTTGCTCTGATTTCCTTGTACCATTGGCTTTTTGGGTTTGTACTGCTTTAAGCAGAGCTTTTGCACATCCTGTTTCTGTGCTTATATATCCAGCTGTAAGAGAGGAAGAATTAGCCCTGTGATCAAAAGCACTGCAAGATAAGAATTAGTAGAGTTATTTGGTTTTGGTGATACTTTAAAGCCCTAAGAGGCAGTTAAAGATAGTATTTGTTGTTCATGGCTGATGTACACAGAAAAAATGAACACAGTTTCAGGCAAAAATTTCCTTTTTTTTTTTTTTCAAAGATTATCAAATTTGAAGAAAAAACAACTTAAAAGTTATTCCTCTGGTTTTATTCTAATTAGGTAAATTAGCTAAATAGTTTAAAAGAAGCTGGGCAGGTAGATCATACAGTGCAGAGAGAGAAACAGTTATCTCTGCTGGTTTAATGAGGAAGGAAAGGAATAAAACAGGAAGGGAGAGATTGCAGTGTACCATGAAACCCTCGCCCCTGCTGACCTCAGTATCTTTGATGTGTACTAGATTAATGAATTCCCAGGCTCATCTTGTGCACATGCTTTGTGGCTGCACTGAGGATGAATAGTGAAAAGTGCTGGTACAGGACAAGTGGTGAGAATGCCATCCCAACTGGGAGAGGGCTGGGGATCGCCACTGATAGTGGCGCTGCAGCCTTGCAGTTATTTTCATGGTTTTGGCAACTGCAGCCTGAGATAGAAGAGTTGCATCCTTTGTGTTTGACTCTCAACATGACAGAAAGAAAATTTACTTAGCTTATCTTTTAACCTGCTAAAATTACCCGGAAAGAATCACACTCACCAGCTTTGGTGCCAGCTCTTACTTATTATAAATAAATACCTCTATAAATAAATATGTATAGTACTTCTATAAATAAATACCTTTTATTGAGCTATCTATTCTTTATTGGGGCATAGTGAAGCGAGTACTACCTTGGAACAATAAAAGAACAGCTTTTCTAGAACAGTTTTGTGCCTGAAGAGATGGGGAGGAAGTTTGAAGGTTTCCCAGCAAATTCAATGATATACCTCTGCATATGGCTCAGGTCTGTAGGATTGCATCCTTTGTGTTATTTGAACTGTACCATGTAAAAATTGTTGGAGAACTTTAGTAAAATTTGAATACCATTGTTCTTGGTCATGGCACAGCAATGGGCAATACTTTTCTATTTTTTTATTACCTTTTTTTTTTTTATAACTGAGAGCATTTCAAGGAAAAAGCATCTTCTGTTTGTGAGTTTATATAGTTCAGGTGCCTGTAAATAAAATCATTTAACACATCAGAGTAGTGTAATTGTAAGTAGTTATGATCTAACAGAAGATTATACCTTCAGATGGAGACTAACTTGGAACAACAGATAAACTCAGAAGAAAAAAAACACTTGCATCTATGCAAAGGCTGTTGATAATAAAAAATGAAGGTAGTAAAACAGAAATCAAACCAGAATCAAAATATTGGGTAAAATGTGCACTTAAAAAGGCATCAACTCGAATAAGAAATGTTTTTTATTATTTTCTTTTTCTTTGAAAAGGAACTACAGATTGAAAAGAAAAGCAGGACAGATGCTATACTAGGTCCCCAAGTGTATCTGAAATGCTATAGCTCCATTTGACCATAACTTCCAGGTCTATTCTGAAACATTTATTATCTGAAGATATGCATAGAGTTAATATCGTGTCATTAGTCTTCAGTGTGTCTTCTCATGGCTTATGTTAAGCATAGATGTAAGTCTTTGGGGAGTGGGTTTTCTGACATCTCATAGATTTGCATCTTCATGGGACCTCACTGATTTATTTTGCAATGTCTGACCTTTCTTTCAGATATGTACAAAGTGGTAACTATACTGAATTTTGTGAATATAATAAAATGGAAAAGAATAAATATTAGAGCATACAAATAATTTGGGTTCTTTTGGTGCATGAATCTTTGAATGGTTTGGAAAAAAATTTTTGTAGATATTTCTTGAGATAGTATTTCAGGTGAAATCACCATTTTCCTGGGATTTTTTTTTTTTTTAAATTGAAGGAATTGAATAGGAATATGGTGTTAAATTTAGTGAAAGTGAGCAGGCTTGATGGGTAAAACAGTTGAGTATATGGCTAGACACTCATCTGTGCTTTTGCTGCTTTATGCTACTCAGGTAGTCAGTAATCCTCACTCTTTCAGACTTTCCAGTTACTTACTTGTAGTCAATCAGTCCAACATAATTAAAAGGGTGGGGAGCTATCATGTATGGGCTGTAAATAATTCCTCTTTGTACTTACCACCCTTAAGGCAGGGATTTCAGTTCATTGAGAAAGCAAAGCTGTTTAAAAGAACAGTGTTCAAATTAGGTGTGCTGCTTGGAAACTTTGGCAAGATAAAGAGAAATTTCTGATTTTGTACTCAGTATATCTTTCTGTCTGCCCAGGCAGAAATTGGACTTAGTCTAAGTGCATATTTTTTCTGGCAGAATTATGCTGTTATTGAGTTTGAACAGGTGTAATTCCTTATTGACATACCTGGTCTATCGTAGCTACAGAGTAAGCTTAGTTGCTTTTGCAAATTTGTGTTTTTAGAGTCAGCTGAACTCATGAGGTAGGTGTACTACAGGAGTGCAAAGCACAGTTTTGACACTGTTGGCAAACCATTTAGACTTTGTGTTCATCCAGTATTCCTAAACTGCTGCTGTTTTCCCTCCATAAACAGACCCTACAGTAAAATGGAATCAGACAACTAAAAATCCTTAAAAGACAACTGTACTCACTGGGGGAAAAAAAAAAAAAAAACCAACCGAACAGTAATCTAAGAATTAGAGGAATTCAGAGTTTAAATAGGGTGCATACACACTCTAAAATAATCTAAAACATTCAGAATCTAGGAACACTTTGTAATCAGTAACCCTCAGAAGAGTACCTGTTAGGAGTCCGTGAAATACTTGAAAGTGTTTGTTGAAGGCTGCAGCAGATCCTGTGAATGTTTTTATGCATTGCACGTTCAATAACAGCTAGCAGATACTGTAGTCACACACAGGTAACAGTAAGGACCAGATGCCTAATTCAGTACACAAAGAATAACTTCCAAGGCGTGCCTTGAAAATGGAAAAGCTGTAATTAGAGAAACTGCCTTAGCATAAAAGATTCACCAGGATGACCTACTTAGAAGGATCATCATGTACCTAAAATCAGGCTAGAGTTTTCAGTCATAAATATTACATCCTCTTTTTTTTTAAGGCTGCGTTTCTCTTCCAGTAAATGCTTCCGTTTGCATTGAATAGTTGAATAGTGCCGTCACATCTGATTTCTTTGAGAAACATCCAGAGTGTCTGAAATCAGTCTAGAGGAAGGGACTAAAAATAAAGACATTTTCCACTATAGCTGAATTTCTATAGTCATTATAAGGTAAGCTAGGGAAATATCTTTTAGCTTCTTAAGTTGCAGTACCTGCATGTCTGTGTGATTTTAGGGTTGGTTTTCTCTTGTCAGAAGTACATCATGACCTTAGTTCATCTAATGCAGTCTGTAATTCTTCCTATCCCTCAGCACAGTATCAGTCTTAATGTCTGGAATATACTTCTGGGGCCAGTGTTTACAATCGAATGAGTAAAGGACAGCTTCTCAAAGCACTACCCTGGTCTTCTCCCCGCCTTCTTTTGGGGGGTTAATTCACACCACTTTAGCAAGGGGAATAGGATTTGCTCCAGAAATTTCCAGCCATTAATTCTTACTCCTGCATTACATCTCACCGCCTCCTTAGTTGTACTACTGCAGCTTTTTCTGAGGTTATGCTGGAAAATAGATCATTAAAGTGATCATAGTTAAAAACAACCTTTTCCCCAAGCTGGAAGCAGGTGGTTTCTTGGATGCACTACTACATAAAATCTATCCAGCTTTCTCCCGGAGGTGAGGCTTCTGCAATCCTTTTGCAGTGCCCAGATTCACCTCCCCTTAACTTCAGACGCTTGAGTAATGGTGCAGTGTTGTAATTGATTTCAGCTGTTCTAACTATGGACTGTTGCCAGAGAAGGGTCCTGCATTTCTTCCCTCCCTCTGCTTGCACGCTGCTGCCGTTTCTGTCTACTAGCCCTAGTGACTGTGTAGGTGTGTGATGAGCAAATTGCCTTGCTGATACGCCCAGAAAAGAAGGGAATGGTTAGTCTTTGGTCAAATAAGCAAGCTGCTCTTGACACATTGTGTCTGTGTTTGTGATCCTGGGGCTGCACAAAAGAAGAGATGTAAAGGTACAAGCAGGGAAACAGGCAGAGGGACTGGGACAAAATGTCTTGGTGCTTTCGTGCAGCTAGATTGGGGTGAGCTCATGCTGGACTAACACACCCTGGGATGAATTAGTTAATGATACAGAGTTGCTCCAGGCTGCCTCTACTGTCACTATGGGCAGCGGAGAGAGGGATGTGTCTGTCCATGATTTAGGCATTGGAAATCTCCAAAGCCTGAAAGTCACACCACTTCCATACACTCAGCTCCCTGTGCTGATTTTCTAGAGTGGGACTACGTATTGCTCAGGCTCCGTGTGAATGCACTGTGAATGCATTGGCCAAGTTCAGTCAGCTTTGAGAGACTGCAAGATTTGTGTAAGTGGGAGGCTGGGCAGGGAACAGATATTTCATGTTAACTCACTGAGAGAAAAGCTAATATTTGTAGCCTTTTATTACATAGTAGGGAGTTCAAATGGGGAAGGACACTGCAGACAGAGTCGATATGATGTATGGTGCATGGAATTGCTTGTTTTCTTTCAGAATAAAACCTGATATCCATTGAAAGACTAGAGTGTAATAAATTTCATTCTGAAAAGCAGTAGAGATATTAGATTTCTCTTCAGAGAATTTTCCTTGTAATCTGGGATATTTCCATCTCTGAAGAAAATCCAGGTTTGTATATTTGAAGCCCTGAACTGTGGCGTCCAGTTCTTAAATAAAGGATTGGTATGGTACCATATCAGTGTGAAGAAGAAAGTAAGAAGGAGCAAAGTATAAACTTTTTTTCTCTCATATTTTGCAGGTTGAATATCAGGGCGTCACGTGTACTTGGACTTTTTCTACTGATGTCCAACACACAATAGATATTCTAAACGGTATTCAGCAGGTCCCTTTGCAGCATAACAGCAACCCTTCTTTGATACAAGATGGAGGAAACATACAAAGATAGGACTTCATTAGTGAAAGGGGCAAAAGATATTGCCAAAGAGGTGAAGAGGCAAGCAGTGAAAAAAGTCAATAAAGCTGTTGACAAAGCTCAGGATGGCTACACACAGAGGTCCTACAGCCGGTTCCAAGATGAGGAAGATGATGATGATTACTACGTCCAAGGAGGAAACTATGGTGTAGAAGCTAATGATGATGAAGGCTCAAGTGAAGCAACTGAAGGGCATGATGAAGATGATGAAATTTATGAAGGGGAGTATCAGGGAATCCCCAACATGGGGCAGGGCAAGGATGGCATGGTGGCCTTAGGTCAGCCTATGCGTGACGAATATAAGGATCGTCATGAACTGGAAACAGAGAGGAAGGCTGATGAAGAAGAGCTAGCACAGCAGTACGAACTGATAATACAAGAATGTGGCCATGGTCGTTTCCAGTGGGCCCTCTTCTTTGTGTTGGGAATGGCCCTAATGGCTGATGGGGTTGAAGTTTTTGTAGTTGGATTTGTTTTGCCCAGTGCTGAAACAGATATGTGTATACCCAATTCTGGATCAGGATGGCTTGGTGAGTAAAGTCTTTGCTCTGTCTTGATGCTATTACAGGGATTGCTTAGAGTATGCCTAAATATGTATTTGTCAACACCAATGCTTATGTAAGAATATGTTTGTACTGAGTATAAATAAGCAATCCACTAAGTGCATTAACAGCTAGTATGGATTTAATGAGGATTATAATGGAGTTTTTTAGATAATAGTTTTCTTTTCCAGTAAATATAAATAAATCAATAAGTGGAAGAGTGCATGGTAGCAATTAAGAGGAGAGGGATACATTTTGTTCTCATATACAAGCGTATATATCCAGATGAACTAATGAAAAAAAAATATACAGGATTTATACAGGCATAATAAAGAGTAGATGATACAACTGTCCAGCAACATTGTCATATTGTGTGGGAGGCTTCCCAAGGGCAAGGTGGAATGCAATCAGGGAAACGCAGGAAATCCAGGGAAAAAGCTGTCTAGCGTTTTTCCCTCCTTTTGTCTTTTACTCCTCTTATACCAATGACACTTCTCTAGCCATCCAAAAAGTATAATGTTTATTTTGAGTCGGGGTGGAGGGGACACACAGAAGTCAGCAGGACAAATGGCTGAAGATGAGCCTGGGGTTATGCTTTTTTGTGTCTGTTCAGGTGATGGGGATGGGCTGTGTCTCAGCCTGTTGCCTCTCCCCTCCTGCAGTGTGGCATGGCTGGCAGGCAGGCTGAGACTCGGTGAGATGGGCTGACTCGGTGAGAGCAACAGCCCTGCGAGCAGGTCCGTCCTGCAAGGCTCTCATGGGGCACAGCTGTGGAGAGAGGGTGTAGAAATGCTTCCCTGAGGGAGATAGGAGTATGGGGGCTTGGGCTGTAGCAGCAAATTGAATACATGTATGTAGATAAGCAGCTTGGGCCTGAAGGACCCAGGCTATTACAGAAAAGGAAGGCTTCTTATAAAATATTTAGGAACCTTTGTCTTCTAGCAGATGTACTGTTTTTTCCCTGCTTCTTTACAGCGCATGGTTGTGTTGCAATAGTCTCATTTTAACTTAGCTCATTTTCCTGATTTTATTCCTTTGCTCACCATCAATTAGAAGGACTCTAAGATACCAACTGCATCAAAATTAGATTCAGAATTTTAAATAGCACAAGGCTATGTGTGCTATTTGAATAACACAGAAGCTTTCTCGGTAGACCATTAAGCCTATGAAAGGTTGGATTCCTGACATATCAATACTAGCAGTTTGGTTCTATAGGTTTCAGTAAAGTGGACTGTAGTCACCCTCGTTCATATCTCTAAGCCTCCTTCCGTGTCAGAGGATCATGAGTGTAAACAAGAGCTGATTTCTCAGATGGCTGAGTCCTTTGAGGCATTCCTTGCCATTTGATCATTTGTTGTTAGAAATAAACTACTCTGCCTATTTGTACAGTGCAGTGATCAAACTTCTAATAAAAGAAATGAAATTATCTAAGTTTTTATGGTTAAAGAGGCTGCATACAAATAAACTATTTGGTACTGCTTGTTTACACAATTTTACAAACGTTGCATTTGTCGTGCTTGGACCTGTGAGTTTTCAGATCTACTTCTTACAGAAGGAAGGGGCATAAACATGTCTATTTATAGCCACTTTGGAGCACTGTAAGTAATTCAAAGAGTAGGGAGAAAGAAGAGAAACCAAAACAACCCAAAAAGGTATCTCCAGGTGAATGTTACTGTGTTAGTGCAGACAACAACACAGAATACATTTTATAAAAGCAGTGTACGCCCAACTTGCTTTTAATTTTGTTACCCATTACTTGGCAGTTGAGGACTTCTTTAAACTCCGCTAATCGATTTTTATCAGTCCTCTCTATTGCTGGAACAAAAATGACGGATCTCAACCCCCTTTTTAATTACTGATAACACTGTTTTACCACAGGCACCCTCCCAACAAACTGGATGATCAAAGTCGTCTGTTCTCCAGGATGATGACAACGTAAGGGTAGCCACCAAATCTCTCTGCAATTAGTTCGTATGGGGTTAAGGAAAAGAACAAGGTTATGCAACATATAGAGGGAGCTTCATGATGCTTACATATTCAGTACCTAGCTGATCCACAAACGCAGTTCCTTCCACTTACGCTAAGTGTTAAACTGGGAAGTGGATCTTTTCATAATTAAGACATTCTGAACACTTTAGTGCTCCTGGCTTCTCTGATTGTCAAGTTATGAGTGTGGAGAACATGGCCGTAATGCTTTTTCTTTGTTACACCTTCTATATAGAATTGAAATTTGGGGGGAAATACATTATATTTTCTAAAAATAGCATTTCATTTAAACAGTCACAGTAAACATTATGGAGGTGTGTGGAATTGCGAGTGGGAAGTACTGTCCCCACAGTAGCAAATTCGCAGCCACCTGTTAAAATCTGACCCATATCAAGAAAAGGGCTGAGGAATTCCCTGTTACTAGACTTCTTTTCATGCTGTCTTGAGATAAATTGAAATGACTTTGTCAATATTTAACTAAAATTCAGTACAGAAGCTATTAAATACCTCGTAGATAGATGTGTATATATATGTGTGTGTGTGTGTGTGTGTATAAATGAGGCTTGCTGACAAAATTAAGGAAACAATTCTGGAAGGCTTAGGTGTGCAAGCAATGTATTCTTATGGCTCAAATATAGAAGTTGTAAGGTATATCCCCGTATCTTCCTTTTGTAATAATGTAACACAACTGTGTTGTGGTATTAACAAACAAATAATTCTACGCTAAAAGATTAACACACAGAAGCAGGAAAGAACAGAGATAAGCAGTTTCTTTCCAAGTGTGTATTGAAGGCATTGCAACATGTAGCGGTTTTATCAATTATTTCATAAAAATGATATTACTTGTCCATTGCTAATAGAAATATATTGTAGGCTGCAGCACACTGGTGTACATATTGCTTATAACCAGTGTAGATGTACAGTCTTTGCAGACAGCATAGCCTTAATTCCAGTGATACAGAATATTCATCACGGCAGTGAATGCTTAGTGAAAGCATTTTTACATGATCATAACTAGGCCCTTGCAGCCATGCATTTCAATTATTTTGCCGTTGTGATTTCACATCATAATTACATCCTAACTGGGGTCTTCCAGACAGGCATAATTTTTTTTCGTTATTATAATTCCGTAATGCGGAGGGCTTTAATGTTGTTAGAATGCTAAAGTCATGGGACCAGTGCTAGGAGTTATAAAGTGGAATTGGTACACGTACACTATTTATTTTCCAGGCAATTTTCTAGACTGTTAAGAAACACACTAAGAACATGTTAATTTGCCATTGCAAAAGGAATCATTGACTCAGTTATAAAAACTGATTTCTCATACATTATGCCATGATAGTTTGCTAGGGAACATGAGCTAATTAAAAGCATGTGACAATATTCATAGAGCCTCCGTGTTGCTTTTTTTTTTTATATATATACTTGCACCAGGGCAATTTCCCAAATTCCCTCACTATTGACCCTTGTGTGAGCTTGAGGTCACTGTTGATTGATCACAAGCAGCATTTCAGAGCCCATAAAGTCACATGATGATAGTGCTGATCAGGATCATGAACTGGTTTCTCAATGCCTTTTGAGTTAAATAATAAAAAACATATATTTTCATCTCCAAGCATTGTTTTATTAAAAATAGGGAAGTTGACTTTCTTAAATTCTTCCAAGATTATAATGACATGCCACTAAGTGTGAGGGAAAAGCTTCCTTTCCCTGCTTTATAACCTGGCTGTACTTGTCACCTCCTGCATGTATGTGAATCCATGTTGACCTCTTGGGTTCTGGCAGCGATGAGTCAGGACTGTATCTTCATGAGACAGGTTGTATGCTCAGGCCTAAAGATGTTGTTTTACCTCTTTTCCTGCTTGCATCTTATCCCTTTGGTTTTACATGCAGCTCAGAACTGGACTGCTTTTAGATTAATTCTCTGGGCTCTGATTTGGGTGTACTTTTCTACATAACTTTGTTTCTATGTCTTCACATGCAGATTGTTCTTAAGTTTTATAGATTTTTTTTTCTATAAAATTTAAATTATGAAATAATGAAACATTCTTTTCTCTAAGCTAGGCAAAGCTAGCCTTTCCCAGCTATATCTGTTCAGGATGCCATGCCACTGTTAACCATCTTCTCTCTGGTTCTCCCATGGGACCTGTAGGTGCTCACCTTCCTGTGCAAGACTCTTGACAGCTGCCCTGCTGCCACCATTGCTAGCAGCAGATACAGGTTGACTCCTGCCTGACTGGCCCACAATGCCTGTCTTCGTGGCATCAGTTGGCACATTTTTCAGACAGATACCTCCATCTCTTTTTTGTACTTTATCACCTCAACACTAGAAAATAAAAATCATACAAGAGTCCCAAGATAAAGTGATTCTTTATTTTTTATTCTTTTTTTGCATTCATGCCAACAAAACCTGAGAACTGGTTAGCCACTCGTATGCTCTCACTGCCATCCTCAATGGTTCCTCATTGCTTCCTGATAGTCTCCCTGGTCTGTTTTGAATCGATATATCATCCTCTGTATGAAGGTTAGACTGAATGATCTCTGGAGCATGAACAGTCTTTTTTTGTTCTCATTTGTGTTAAGCAATGTGTTATCCAAATCCTTGGTAAGGCCTCATAAATAGTACAGTAACAAAACCAGAAATAATCTTTATATGTAAAAGATATTCTTAGTTGATGAACTATACAGACAGCTTCTTCCATCTAAAAAAATCAAGTCTCGTGGTGAATCACTGGGCTGATAATGTAGGTACTGTGAATATGAACAGCAACAAACAGCTTACTTTGGAAATTAAAGAATTTTTCTGAAACCCCATGTTTAGTGTCAAATAAAGCCTTGATGTAGGAGTTTTCTGTGATATGATCAGAATTTAATAATCACATTTTGTATAATATTTGTAGTAAGAGAGTATCAGAGGCATTAACTAGGTCTTTTGGGCTGAGTATTTTTCAGTCTGGGACAACAGACATGTGCCTACCACTTCTGCATTGATTGCCGATTTGCATATTAGCTGGTTTAACGCAATGCTTCTTCTGTCTAGTCTGTCTTAAAACCTACTAAACATAACCTGGCTTAATTCTAATCCAGGCAGTCCTTCCTTTTATGTGGGAGAAAGTGCTCTCCAGAGGCTTAGTAGGTGATGCGAAGTGCTTATAAACTCTGGTAAGAGTACAAGATGGTTACTGATGGTAACTCTCCCTCCCTCCAGTTTAAAAAACTACTGGCTTGCCAGATCTTTGCTACTTAATTTCATTCTGGTTTTGCACTGATTTTTTGCAACAGCTTTATATTGAACAAATACCTTCCGTGAAACTTATCAATGACAAATACAAGTCCTTCACCTGGGACAGAACGACGCAAAACACCGGTATAGGCTAGGCACTGATCTGCTAGGTAGCAAACAGCTCTGCAGAAGAGGATTAGGGCTCCTAGTAGGAAACAAGTTGAACGTGGGTCAACAGTACCTTGCAGTAATGAAGGCATTCTGGGCTGCATTGGCAGGAGTGGCCAGTAAGTAGAGGGAAGTGATGAGTTCCCTTTCTCAACACAATGAGGCCACATGTGGGATTCTCTGGCTTGTTGTGCAGCAACCTGAAAGAAGAGATTAACAAATTAGGGCAAATCCAGTAAAGGACCAGTAAGGTGGTTAGAGGGCTGGAATATATTTTTTACCTTGGAGAAAAAAGTTCTAAGAGGGGATGTGTTTGTACTGTTTGGTGACATAATTGACGAGGGCTATAGAGAAGGGGGAGTCAAATTTTTCTCAGAGGAGCACAGGAGGTCTGAAGTTGCTACCAGGAAACTTCTGGTATAATGAAGAAAGTTCACAGTAAGGTGGTCAACCACTGAGAGACTTTGCACAGAGAAGCAGTGGGATAGACTGACGAAGGCCTGTAGCTTTTAGCAGCAGTTCAGACTGGAGCTCTCCAAAGGTGCCTCCCAACCTAAGTTTTTATGATTTCATAAATTCCATAAATTAAGAAACAACTGCCTGTAAATGTACAACACTTGCAGCTTCCTGTAACTAAAAGAGATATTGCAGTTGCTACACTTGACTAAACTTTTAAAGGAAAGAGTGTTCTGAACTCATGGTTTGTACACAGGCTTGCTGGTTTAAACACAGTCTAGGGTCTAAATGAGTTTGGGCAAGATAATATAGCTTGAGTTACTTGTTCTTCTCCTGAGCCTATATAGTCTCTGGATCTGACATCTGAGAGCATGCAACAAAATGTCAATGAATAAAGGACTGAAGGATGTGAGTCTGACTGGACCATTTTCTACATATTTAGGCATCTACATGCCTAGTGGAATTCTCCAACGTGTCTAGGCACGTCACTACATCACTAGACACCTTGCACACATCCTTAGAGACATAAATATATAGACAAATCTAGAATCAAATTGTCATTCTCAGACTGTTGTTTCCCTTTTGCATGCTTGGATAGGTTTCCTTAACTTGTTGCTGATGCGACAAAATTCCCTTTTAGAGAGATTTCTCTTGTGGATGTTCAAACTAAAATGATCTTAAGCAAAATTTTATGTTGAGTTTTCTTTGATGTTCAGTGCTTGTGATATTCCTTTGTTTTGCCACCTATTAAGTAGCTATAAATTCTCTGTGTAGGCCAGATACTTAGAGACATCGGAGGGGAGGAGGAGCTTTCTTGGGGTTGCTAATCTTTTTTGAGGACTATGATTTAATATGAAAGCTAAAGATTTTGTCTTTGCTAATTGACGGTTAAGCAAACATTTTATCACAAGCTTTTTCTTTTTGCCTATTGTAAATAAAGGTACTTCTAAAGCTTGAAAACAGGCCATGAAAAGTAAATGTATTGATCTTAATGATCAATTAAGATTATTTCTGTTTCTGAATTCATTAAAACTGTTTTAAACCAGCCTCATTTATGCTAAGTTATGTTACACTTGTGGTTTAACTGAAATTCTATCTTCAGGGCGAAGTCGAGAATTCAAAGACTGAAAACTGGGGAAGTATAATACCGAGCAGCACATTTTCTGTTTTGCATTTCTTCTTAAAATCCAGATATTTAATAATTTATTCAAAACCAAATCTACTTCAGGCGTTACGGTTTTCACTTACCTAGTCAGTTCCAGTGATACCGAGTTTTGACAGCATGGTTCCTCCATATACTCTCATGCAGAAGACACGAACAGTTAACCATATATTTGACACTTCTTTACTTATTAAAAGGTCTGAATTTTAATGGATTGTCACAAAACTGTCCTTAAACAGCAGCGAGTAAAATTCCTTCTGCTACTGTAAGTAGGCATCTGTGTATAGCACTGTTCTCTTTTATTGTTAAATATTACCACGAGTCATTAGATACAGGTGAGGTTTGTTGCGTCTTCCTGTATAGAATACGATAGGAGAAAGTGAGTGTCTTCTGCCTATATGCCACATCTAAGCAGGGTACCAGATCTGTCGTGACATAATAGACCACAAGTAGCGTAAACTAAAGGAAAACCAGGCTCTGCTACTCTGTATTTTACTGTTGTGTGCAGATAGTAGGTGTGGTCCTACAGAGTTCAAACTTCCAGGGCAAGATCTGTATTTTTATTATGGAAAGCATGTCGAAGTTCTTTTTTTAAAATTATTCTAGACTTTGGGGATAGGGGGAGACATTCAGAACTAATTTTTCTAATGTGTACTATTGGTCTTGGTATAAATTTTATTGAAGAGAGCACAGATGTCAAAATGTTAGGTACTTATGTACGGGTCTGAGAATTACTGTATTCACAAGAAATGCATCTAGGTTAAGAATGCTTACTGAAACCATAGCAGACCTTTGAGTGTGAGGAATCTCATTGAAATAACAGTAAGAGTCCATTGCACTTACAGTTAATAGTAGTAATAAATCTTTAGTAGCGATAGAAAGATTTAGAAATAGAGCTGCAGTCATTGAAATATGTGCTAAATATTCCGGAGCAAGGTGAAAACTGGTCTGTAGGATTAATATCTTATTTCTTCAGAAGGAGATGCCAGAAATACAAATGCTATCATGCATGCTGTTCACCTTTGGTACACTTCAGTTCCCTCGCAATGATACTATTAAAGTACTCCTGCTGCAGTGCTTTTTCTGCTTGCCTTCCAAACACAATTATTTGAGGGAGAAAAATTAAGAGACAGATCCTTATCTGTTCTAAGTGGCTACATTATGTGGAGATGGTGGTTATGTTTATTTTTCTTTTCTGAGGGGAAAAATGGGACAGTGGAGAGAGTATGCAATGCCATTTTTGTTTGTTATTAACTGGACTAAACCCCTATCACACAGAATATCATGGGCTTGTCAGAAGACAGCAATTGGGAGTGCAGATCTGAGCCACTAATGAAAGGCAGTGTATTAAGTCCTCTGTGCTGTTGCATGCTCCCATTATAAGCCAGTATTTAAGGTGGGTCACAGCTGCCCTCCTTTTCTGAGGGCGATGTTCCCAAAAGACCTTATTGAAGCCAGTGCTAACAGGGAGAACAGTACGACCACATCAAATATTTTTCCTCTTTCACAGTGTTCCTGCATACAGCCTTACTGAGGAATACAAGCTACCAGACACCGTTAACTTACACATTCACTCTTGGCTTTTAAGACTTTCACCATTTAGCCTGGGGTTACCTGTAGTATTTCCCTGACTCAATACCCAGTTTCAGTCATGCAGTGTTAACCTGAGTAACACACTCAAAACAAGACAACATGAAATGACTGCATTGCAGTTCATAGCTGAGAGCCTTGGTGTTTGTATGCTTTTTCAGCACAGCCAAACGCTGTTTTAACCAACTCATCTTTTAAGAGCTCTAGAAGTAACGTGATATTTACTTGTCAGTAGTTAGGTCCGGTTAAATGGACCTAAGTACACTTGTATACCTTGGAATAATGTCAGAGATCAATCAGTGTCCATACAGCTAGTAAAGTAGTGTCCTGGTTTCAGCTAGGAAAGAGTTGATTTTCTTTCTAGTGGTTGCTGTGAAAGGAATGTCAATAGTACCTATTGTTTTTAGCTGTTCCTAAGTGATGTTGACACTATTCAACTGCTTTTTTCAGCTTCCCATAGAAGCATAGACAGAACGATGGAATGGCTAATGAAATATTCTGTACCATAGACTCCACGCTTAGTATATAAAAGGGGGTTAGCCAGGGGCGGGAATCAACGATCACTGGTTGGGACAGGCCAATTGACCACCTCTGGGTGGTGAGAGTGACCTGTGTAATTGTTATTATTATTGTTATTTTTCCTTTTCTGTTACTGTTTCTATTAAACTTTCTTTATGTCAACCCACAAGGAATTTTTATCCCTTCTTCTCCTTTTTTTCCCCTCTTCTTCCCACCCTTCTTGGGGGAGAAAAGGCAGGAAGGGTGAGCAAGCGACTGTGTGGTTCTAGTTGACAGCTCTGGTTAAACCACAAGTAGTTGGTCCCTTTTTGAGCAAGATATTTGTTGCCAGAATCTAACACTTCTTCAAGCTATGCTTGCTTCAGATGAATTCAATGAGTATAGTGGGTATTGGAAAACTTGCTTTTATTTAAATGATGAAAAAATACAGCCTGCAATTGGGATAATGTAGGTACTTGCAAAGATTGTAAGAGTAGCCAGTAAGATACTTGTACCTTTAACCACCTATAAACATGCATTACCACCATGTACTACAAATATGCCTGTACCATTTATTTGCACACACACAAAAAGCTAAATAATTATGCTTTCTAGCTATCTCCAAATCTCTGTCTTGGAGATTGATTGTGTCTAAAACAGTTAAAAATCACTGGGTTGCTTTTTTATGTGCTGCAGGTTATTTTCTGGCTCTGCCTAGCCCATCACAGATGAGTGATTTTACCATTTATGTCACACAAATTTATAACCTCACAAAAGTGGCCCAAAGAAGGAAATGCCTCCCAAAGGAAAAGCCTGAGGGCCATCGTGATTTCACACGTTTAATTTGGCTGTCGCCTCCACTTTTTCTTCCCTCTCAACTGCTATGGGATCTCTGGATGATGATACATCACTTCTTAAATCAATGTGTCAAATTGAGTTTTTTAACCAAACTAAACATTTTAAATATGATGGTGCACTCTCTTCAAAGTCCCTGTTTGGTTAATTCCGCAACGTACTTGAGTTATGATCTGCAAGCTTTCATTTATAGAAATGTTGATCTTCATTATTTCTGTATTTGTATCTATGAATTTTGGATTTTGCATCAAATGTTGAGCTATGAAATCAAAGAGAGGACGTATGAGCTCCTCAGCAAGAAGAAGAAATATTTTCACAGAGAAAGTGTTAATGACCTTCATTAAGACATGGAACGAATATAATTTAATGGCTCTTTGTTACAGCTGAGTAAATTTCTTCCTATGCTTTTTATCCATGGATTTAATCAATCAAGGATTTTAGAACCTTTCAAACTTTGACTTGTCTTTTTATCTTATACTATCAGTATTTCAAAGAGCTGGAAGCAAATTGTATATTGTGATAGACATGGTTTGAAATAGCTACTTATGGCAAATCTCTAATCCAGACCTTTGGATTGTTTAAGGGAATGTTCAGTGCTGAAAAGTATGGAACACAATTAATTATTTAATCTACTCTGACTGCCTTTTACTGCAGGTGTAATTCTTTCCTTGCGATGGGTACATTTGTTCTCACTGTGCACACCTAGTTCCCTTTTTTGACATTCCAGTTTGGTATTGTTTAAAATGTATGGAATATCAGTACTTCCATAGCTGATGCAGAATCGAACTCACTATACTATACAAATATAAATACTTAAATGAAGGAATAATACTAAGTTACTGCTAGAGTAGATACATGAATATGACATATGCAAATTTTTTAAAACTAGTCAAGGAAAAATGTGTTTAACAACAGCTATAGTGATAGTAAACAGTTTTTCCAGGACACTGTTATTTACTGATGTTTATAAAAAAGTTTATTTTTTCATTTTACCCATTTTTTCAACACTTTGTCAGCCCTATACAGAATGAGAAGGCTTGATAGGAGGGAATGATATAAATGTAAGGTTTTGCAGTTTCACGTAAAATGCTACAAGAGTTCAGGAGGAATTACAGATTTATTATGTGACTGGAACTGTGGGTGACTTCAGGAAGTTCTGTACATTTTTATTTTTGTTTTCATTGTAGAATCTCAGATTTTACACCCAGGACAACTCTACTTACTACTCAGACTTCTAGATTGGCACCTCCCTGCCACCAACTGTAAAATGTTGTTCCCTGGCTCTCTTAAACCAGTGATCCTTTTACCCAACATCTACCAGTCTTTGTTTCAGCTAGTGGAAACAAAAGCAAGAGTTTTTGATGACACATTACATATGTCACGTTATTCTAGCTTTTCTTAACAAGTAAGCTTTTCTCAACAAGTAAGCTTTTCTCAGAATAAATATGTGATCGATAGAGTGTCTTCAAAGACTCACAGAAACTGGTTTATCACGCACACAGGTGTTTTTATCTGACTTTTTTGGGGGGGATTGTAGAAATTTGAGAGAGTAATGTAAAGTAGGAAAATTAAGAAAATGGTGTAAAGTGACACTGGCTTTACATCCATAGTGTTAAAAAAGGTCTGCGTTCTCAAGGATAGGCAAAGGTAGCCCATTTGCCAATTTCTTCATGTCATGTTAGCTGGACTGAAATTATTTGCTGTATACTGATTAGCAGTGGAGAGCCTTATGTGAAGTTGAGGGAGTATGCAATGCATGAATATTGTGCTGTGTACTGCTTTTGTCTGGCTTTTTGTCTGCTTTTGTCAGACCTGCTCATTTTCACAGACCTCAAGTATTTTCCTAATCCACTAGAATTCAGGGCGATTTTCAAGGTTGGTTCTGAAGTTGCCAATAGCAAGTCTTGTTAAACGGAGATCATGAACTGATAGATACAGTCATCTAAACAATTTTCCATTTAGACATTATAACAGTGCCTCCTGGCACTATTGTAAATACGTAATTAAAAAGCCTGTTTAGCATCACCAGCACCTGCAGGTGTATTGGCACCATACAGAGGATTATTCTGATCTGTTATTCTTCATTCTGACATTGGATTAGCTAATTTATTTCATTGATTCTAAATGGGAAAGCAGCAAGAAGATGTGGGACCATTAGCAATGGAAGTTCCATTTTTCACTCGCATGGTGTGTGCTAGATGAGGTAGACCAGGTCTCCTGTCAGGCATTTTGGGAGATGCTTGAGTTTCAGACCCTTACTAATTTTGGTAGCCTGTTCCTGATGAGGTTAGGCCTCATTCACTGTCTTTTGCTGAAACCAGAGGAAGGTCTTTGGTTTTAGGTTTTAATTTTTTTTTAATTTAATATATTTTGTCTTACCTTTTCACTTCATTGGAACAAAGTTGGTAACAGCTACTGTACGGATGTAGCAAAATAAAAAAAAAAGAAAAGTAATTTCCTCCCATTTACTAGGAAAGAAGTATACACAGTACTGGAATATAGTTACAGTAAGGAAGGTTAATGGTGATTAAACATTGAAAAAATAATTAAGAGTTAGCTTTCATATTGTACAGATACCTTCACTAGGAACATAGTTTTATTAATTAGTTCTTAGTATTATGTGCTTTAACTTGCTGAGTTGGATGTGTCTTTTATTAATGTAGGTGTATGTACTTTGGGCTTTTTTTCTAATTTATCACTAATTAAAAGTTAGTGATATTCATGGAATCTGCTCTGTTTTGAGTCAGAAGTAGGACTAGGCAAATAAGAAATCAATATTCAGGCAATAAAACATGTAGCCAAAATGAACAGTTTTGATATGAAATGAGATGATTAATGTAGATGACTGCGTGGGCAATTTAAAGCTTTAGTGAAATGTATTTTTTTGCTTTGAAATTTAATTAATCCTAGCACATTGCACAGTGCTATGCACTGTTCAATCATATGCAGCATTTATAATCATTCTGATTCTCAAGATTGCCATGGAAGTGCATTTCAAATTGCAAAGTCACAGCAATTTCTAGCATGACAGGGTCAATTCAGAGATGGGCAAAGAGTTGAATCTAGCATCTAATCCTGAGAGCAGAAAAATCCAGAGGAACCTCCACAGTTGCAGTGGAAGAAAACAGGAATTAGGGGTATTAGGACAGCTTAACTAGGTGTGTTTTATCTGAAGCTTGTCTGTTAGGATTTTCTTGCTAATGCCAGAGGGAACTGTTGGATCAAAGGAGAAGATAGTGTGAAAACAGGATGTTCAGTGATAGCAGCTAGGGAATCTGTCAACAGCTTCACGTCATCACCTGGGATTACCTGAGTTTTTCATAAACTCTGTGCTCTATATATTGTATATTGGCCACTACCACCTTGTAAAAATATTGTTTATATGGGAAGAAGAATACCACATATTGACTAGTTCTTACAGCCCCGTGTTGTTAAATTTGAATGCTGATTGATTATTTCTGTTGTGAATATCAAGGAGGCAGTGCTTTGTTCTTTTTTCTCTGTAATGCATTGTTGACTTAGCTAGCCAAGCAACAGCAGTATGAAATCGCAGTGCGCTGCTGTTTGCTGAAATGATCACTACCAGTATTCAATTTGTAAATGATGCTAGTGAAGAAAATGGAATAACTCTGATCAATTTTTTTTATTCTGAGATGTCTTTTGTAAAATAAATAAAAGCGGTGCTAGCATCTGGTAGTAGATGTCACTTTTTTCAAAGGCTTAGTTATTGACATGATAATGTTCTTAAAGCAGAAACGATGATGACAATGTACTGCAAAGGTACCGGTTTACCATATTGTCTATTTTGCTGCCTTATCAGAAAATACAGCTGTGAAGAAAATTCCCCATCCTAGCACGTAATCTATTACCTGTCACAATCCCTGCAGTTGCTGAGCTTCTTCTATGCATTTATTAATTTATCTGATTTGGATCTGAGGAAAAGCAGGAGCATTTATTCCTTTTGTTATTACAGTGTTTCAATTAAACTAATGTCTGCATACACAGCAAACTCATCTGTTAAGACAGAGTATTATTTCATTAGTAAAAAAGCATGTATCAGCACACCTGCTTGTGTAAATTTTAGATATAAGGTGAACATCCCTAGAACTGTGAGGAGAGTCAACAGCATACAGACTCTTAAAGCAAGAAAATATTACGGTTTTCAAAATTAACAAATAATGTAGAGGTCCAGAGCTAAATCACCTTGTTCTGCACTTAATACATAAACCATAATTAGTCTCATTAGCCCAGTGAGAGGAAACATGGAGGCAAAATGCCAATTTTTTTCCTGTTGGAATTAAATTAAGCCTTACACCATAAACACTTCAGGTTGTGAATCTCACACCCGAGCTACAAGAAAAAATCAAAAGTAGACATATTAAGCACATAAAATTTAATACAATCATGCCAGAGGAAACAAAAAAATTAACTTATACCTGAATGAAATTTGTGCAAATAATTGTTGTGGGACCCTTTGACTTTCATGTGGATGGTATTTCTGTTATATCACTGGAAAAGCTTTGGTCGAACCTTTCCAGATAGCTATTATTTTTCATCTCTGGAATTTCCCTCAGGGTGGACACACACTGGAGTAGATTAATGATTTGGAAATATATGCAAGTTCTTCTGGAAAAAACTGTGTGTCGGGTTGGTTTTTTTCTGATTTGTGGAGAGGACAGAACTGTTCCCACTTCTCCTTTCCTCCCAAGAAAAAAAACTTGTCTTCCTGGCTCGTCTTTGAGTTTGGGGAGCCGTGTTCTGAGACCATTTTCACTTCAGTCTCAATATTAAATCAAGGCAAATATATTGTAGGTATTTGCTGATCTAAAATTTGGTTGACCTAAAATTTTGTATTGTCAAATTTTGTCTTGCATTAGGTGCTTTCTACTTTCTGAGTGTGCCATAAGTCCCATTCACTTAGTTTCAGTGTCTTCCAACTACGTTGGAGGTTCCATAGTAGGCTTCAACATCTACTTCCCTTTTTGAGTTCAGTTCTCTGGAAAATTCAGACTTGATCCTTTTGAAAGGGAAAAAAATATGGGAAAAAATGTGGTGTTTGGGTTTGTTTATTGTTGCTTTGGTTTTTTTTTTTTAATTTCCATTTAACATTTTGTACTTTTTTCTAGGCTCTATCTTCATTTTGTATTTGTGAGGCTTCTCTTTCAAAGTACAGTGCTTAGTTACCTCACAACAGTTTTCCTTAGATTAAATCAATCATCTGATTATGCCTGTCACACTGTTGCAAACCTGTGTGGAGTTACTTGTGTTGCTGATGATATTTTCTCCCCTGTTACCTTAAATAGGTTTGCACATAGAACTGTTGAGTTACTTGTTCTTTCATTTTCCTATCTAATACACTGGTCAAGTGAGTATCATCTTGCTTTTGCTCAGCTCTGCTTTCAGTTTCATTTTCCTGACTTTCATGGTTGAGTTCCTCTATTGCAGTTCACCAGTATTGTCTGAGAACAGGATTATTTTGTCTGAGAACCAGATACAGCCCACTTGATTTCTATTTATGTTAAGTTTCTGGATTGGTATTAGATTGAACGTCATCAGATGGTTTTTAGGTATGTTTGAAAGTGGTATAAGGAGGTGCATGTCGTCTTTTTTTCTGTTGATGGAGCAGAGGGCCTATTTATTGTATTGGTTTAATTTGATTGATTTGAGCTATGAATTGTATGCTATGTATTTGTGGTAGCCTTTAAATCAGAGCATTTCCCTGAGTTGTTTTCCTATGTAAATACTAGAGAAACAGACATTTAGAAATTAATAAACATTTTTTAAAACTTGTTTTGTTTTGAAACAATATTTTTTAGTTTTCTTCCCTTCATGAAAACATTAATATTTCTGTATTGCTCACCATGTTTCAGAAGAGGAGACAAGATTGTCTGTTTTTTTCACGGATCCCACTGGGATTCAGTATCTTCTTTCATCTCAATTAGTGTGAATTTATACCTTTCTTTGGTTATTATAGAGATAAAGTTGTCTTTTTTTACTGACTGTAAAGGATATCCAGGATGTCTTATGCACTAAGCAGCTAAAAAAATATGCAAAAGCTTAGTGGTCTGTCACGCAAAGACTTGTCATTTTGGAATTACTACTATTCGAGAGCTAAGCGTACCGGTTACTTAGCTGCAAGTCACACTCGAAGGTCCAAGAATCACTGCAGTGTGACAGACACTGTACAAACTTTTATATTGAGACTGAAGAGCTTTTGCATTCATTTTAAAATAGCTTTACACTTTTCATGCATTTAAAGAGATAAACCCTATCACTGTGATTGCTAAAAATAATTCTAACAATGTAATAGTAAGTAAAACTTGACTGTTTGTAAATACATATTAAGCAGAAAAGCAAAAAGCTTCAAAACAAATGTGTAATTAAGCATCTGCACTAGAGAGTATCAAATTGCAGACTGAAGCCTGTCTGCAGCTGTCCTGAAAGGGAACGCAGGAGGAGTAGATTAGTCTGAAGAGTACTAATAGAAAAAGAGCCTGATACGCTGTGGCATTTGGGGATTTGCATTTATTGCATATTATTAGGTAAGAGCAATCATTTAACATCTGAAGTTAAGACAGAAAATGACTGTTGTGGGAAACAGCTAGGATTTAGATAAAGGAAATCCATGGCTTGAGAAGTCTTGAACTTGCAAAGACTCATGCAAAATTTTAATTTCAGTTAATATGGTGGCTGGCTCACACGTTTGGTGGAATACAGTACCCATCAATTTTTTCAGATGGCTGAGCAATTGATGTTTTACTGCTTTAACCACTTAGATCCACACCTTAAAAATTTACCATTCCATAAATATAGAGCTTGTTGTTCCACCACTCCAAGCACTGTTTAGAGAAAAGAAGAAATTGTTAGGGAGGAGTACTAGTTTGTGGCAGTTCTTTATGTTCTTTATGTTGGAGTGTTAGCACCTCTGAGGAGGTGAGTGGCATAATATAACAAGTAAGAAGTGAAGAACCAATATTCTGACTACATAGATGGTTTTAGACATCCAAAGACAGTGGCTTTAGAAAATGGAGTTGTTGTGCCAATTCTTGAGTTATTACAGTTTTCTTATATTTGTTGTCTTAATGGAAAAGTGTGTGCTTTACTTCCTGTTCTGAACAGTTAATTAGATGTTATATTGACTGCAGTTAGTGGCTGCATGGGTTGCGATTCTTCTCAAAGTATTTTCTCATCAAAGAAACTAATAACAGATTAAGTACAGTTCTGAAAGATTATCATCTTTAAACTCTGAATATGCTGTTTATCAGGGTTAAAACAAAGAGAAATCTGCATATTCTTACTCATTATGTTACTAATAGGCACTGGAGTTATTCATTATGAATTGTAATATTCTAAACAATAGCATATGGGAAGATCCCAGTACAAGTACATAAAGCACTGATAAAGTACAGTATAATTCTTGTCAAAGGAGTTTTTCTCCTCTTTGTCCTGTTTTAGGACTACATTTATAATCTCATTTTCCAAAATATAAATAATATTTTAATCTTATTTTTAGAGTCTCTTTTTAAATGAGAGGGCTTTTTCCAGTTGCATGAAATGCATTCCTCACTCAGCCACATGACCTAAACAAAGCAACAGAAAAAAAAGCAACTTCAGGCTAGTTTTATATCTACTTTATAATAGTGTGTTAAAGCAAAAGACTGTCGGTGAGTCCCATAACCTGAGTCTCTCTGATGTAAGGAAGTCTGACTTTATTTTCATTGCTTTATTTTCTCCCAGTGGAGTGTATCCTTACAGACTGATTTCTCAGAAGAGTTTGGCTGTCATTTAGATACCAGACTACGAATGGCAGCAGACAGTGCAAGTAATGAAGTTATGGCAGCACAAGGAGTAAAATACTGTTGAACTGAACCTCACTGACTGATCATGCACGTATTCTTATCCCACTGCTTAAATTGCCCGTAACTAACATTTGGATCCTTGGTGATAACTGTGGTCCTTGCCCATAACTAGCATTTGAGTCCTTGGTCATCTGCTATGAAAGGTTAAGCTGCTGCTGGCAACCTGAAAGATGCTGGGTGCACACCCGTTCAAAAAATATCTGTTCACCTGGTAGTCAAAGTGTGTACCTGGTGTAGACCAATTCCAGACTCGGGTTCCATCCTACGAACAGGATGCAAGCATATATTTTGTACCTTTGTACAATGGGGAAAATCATTGAAGTATGTAGAATTTCTACTGTGGAAAGAAAATACAAGTTGTTAAAACTTGGTAAAAGAGCAATATGAGACAATATTAATTTTAGCATGGTGTGACTTTCTTTTCAACTGCCACTTGCCTTTTCTCAGTGCCTTTCCACCAAATAAGAGAGTTTGAGATTACAGGTTACTTTGTTGGGAAAATCAAAGACTCACGTTACAGGCTTCATTAGTAGTCTTTGTGTTTTAAAATAAACTTTGATTTTTGAAAAGATGTTTCTAGGATCATGCTGGATGTCAAATCAGTGTGTGCCTTGTGCTCAATAAGCTAACTTCTTTAGAGGCACAAGTGTGCTGTACCAGAAAGAAAAAGGAAAGCAGTCAGTTTTGTGATGAGTAGTAGCTGCTCAAAAAGGGAGTGCCACCCTCAGGATTACATGCTAGATTAAAATCTATATACATATGTGTGCACCAATACAATTATTGTTTTGATGACCAGTGTTTAAAGGTAATGGGAAAAGGGAGCAATGTCTGACCAACAACAGAGTATTTAGTTTTTACATATATAAATTTATGCAAAATGTAATATGTGATTTATGAAAGGTGTACAAAAAAATTATGGTATTTTCCTCATGAGATTTATATTCTGACCAGTGGCATGACATAATAAACAAGAGCCACAAAGGTTGGAAAGGAAGGGATGATGAAGGGTAAAATGATAATCTGATGTCATTTATTACTTGCATTTGTAAGGCAGTTGTTCAGCTATTTTAACTGTTTATAGTTAGAGTTCTCCTTTGCCATTTGTCACTTTTACAGCTTATTGTGAATATTACTGTAGAGGGGGAAAGCTCTTAAGGAATGATTTGAAAGTTGAGATGAAGGGGACTTCCTTTATGGGCTGCAGGCAGGCTTACGTTCTGTATAAAGAGAGACAGAAAATATGAAAAAGAAAGACAGGAAAATATACTGAAACAGGTATCGTTGGTAGCTGCAGGAGGTTCAGGATGGAAGGGATACAGATCTGCTAGTGGGGGATTGTGGAGGGTCTGCAAAGCAATTAGGAAAAAATTCAAAGTTAATGTAATGGGAAAGAATAAGCTAATGGTGCAGCTCAGAAGGCAATTTATTAATAGGAGTTTATTAATAGGAGGAGACTATTATTTTTAGCAGCATCTTCTGAATGGTCTTCAGGAGAATTACATGGGTATAAGAGAGGCCAACCCACAGTACAATGACCAAAGGACTTGTCATCAAAAAGAACAGTTAATGTTTTTAAACTCTCAAGACTTGGAAATTTTTTCTTTCATTATTGATAGTATTTTGAAATTCCTGTGCATCAGAAGGAAAGTAGTTACTTGGTAAAATTAAGATTATTTGCATAAAATATTTCAAAGTTATTTTCAAAGAAATAGAAAACTATTTGATTTGCCTTCTCTGAGTATTACTAATATTAGAGTGTTGGCTGGGAAAGCCCAACAATGTGTATGTATGAAAGAATGTAAGGAATTTCATTTTAAAAGTAAAAATTGCCATTTTATTTGCCTTTTTGAAATCGGTCTGCTGGCAATGCAACTACTGAACTATTTTTGCTAAGTTCTTCCAACTAATATTGACAAGCAAGCGGCAGATCTGCTGGATGAAGTTTCCAAGCTGCTTGTGAGTACTGGCCTGCCTGCAGCATGGTACAGTAACCTTGCCCACAGGAGAGATCTTAAAGCAGTTGAGTAAATATGCTAAGTAAGTAACTAGCCAAGCTTTGTCTCCTTAGGACCAGAAAATGTGTGAGTTGTGTGTGCATTCTCAGGAAAATCTCAATTATTGGAATAAAAATTTCTGATCAGAATAAAGGAGCTAGCTGAAAATGGTCTGTTGTTAAACACCGCTAAATCAAAAAAAATATTGTGGTGTCTATGTCCTTTCTGGGCTAAGAGGAAAGAGAACAAAGACAATTTAGTAATCTTGCAAATTCTGCATTTACCTACCTTCTCATCAGTATCCTTTGATGAAAGACTAAGGCCCCAGTAATAACTAGAAAATGCTCATTGACAAAAGTTGTTTTGAGAAGACATTTAACTGTTGTTCTTAAGGAGCCTGTTGGTCTTGCTTAGGTAAAGAGATAGCTCTGTCACGAGCAGCAATGGATCTGTCATCCTGTTCTGAGAGACTCATGGAGAAGACAGTCAGTCTAGAAATATCCCGTTATTATATTATGTTCCCTAAAAAGGCAGCTGCAGAAAAGACTGATTTGCTAGTATTGGTCACAATCAGTGGCAAAGCGCATTGATAAAAACAGCATACTCACCTACAGAAAATGTAACTCTATCTTGCTAATATACATTTAGCACAATGTGTGTTCTATCAAATGTTTTAAAATTGTGTCTCATAAGGAAGCAGCAGTGGAAACTACTTGTACAAAACATAAGAGTAAAGGGGAACAGGTGCATGAGACCCTGCGGATGTCAGGGCTTCAGATGTTAGCATCTGGCATTCCAAGCATGGAAATACTGATGAGTGACCTCTACATTAATATGCAGTTAAGTAAGCTCAGGCATTTAAGTGTTTTCAGCTTTCTTTCCCTTCCAACTACCTTCTGCAGGGCAGAGGTAATTCTCTTGGAGGACAGAATTTTACAGAACAGTGGAGTTTTTGGGGAATTTGTCTGTTCTTGTGGCTGATCGAAAAGAGATAATATTTTAAGCGAAAAAGAGCTAATATTTTAGCTGCTTCCACCTACTTTATGTTTAATTCCTGCTCCTATAGTAGACGTATTAGATGGTAGCAACTGCTAGGTAGATAAAACCCAATTTGTGAAGTTCAGTAAGAAAGTAGGTGGAAAAAGAATTACAACTATCAAATAAAATATGAATCTGGCTGGTCCTGTCCAAAGCTTGGGAACTACTTTTTCTTTGGACAGTCTGCTCAATGTGTTGTGCATCTTTGACAAATATCCCACAGAAGGTTTGTCCCTGGAAAGGAAACAATGAACAATACACTAAGACGTGAATGTTCAAAGTGTTAAATATTTAAATGTATCTTTCTGTGGGAAAGTACTTCATACTGAAAACATCATTAACATTTAAAAAAATCACCCCAAAATAGTTTTTCCCTACTTCATTTAATGTATGTAGCTAAATTGCAGTATATCTTTTAAAATTCTTTGGGGAGAAAAAAAACCAACCCTGAAACATTCCAGTGCTTTTCTGTGTACAGGGCAGTGCCTTTTTAAATAAAGCAGTACACTGAAATAGGAAGGAGGAAAAAAAACACCAGTCAAGCTGGACATCTTTGTTTTTGTAGAGTGTCTGTTTCATAATCATCTTCCTTTACGCTTAGCACATCTTACTTCCAGTGATTAATCCCCTACAGGACTGCTTATATTCAAGAAATGTTCAGACAATTTGTTCTGTAGGGGAATTTATAATTTTTGCAGTATTTAACATGAATGTAGTTTATTACTGAAGAAATTGTGGCATTCTTTCTCCCATTCAGTCTTACTTGCCTGTATTTTAATTGTTTTAGCTAGAGGCACCTCGTTTAATAATTCTATTAAGCTTCAGCGTGTCTGGTAACAGACAACAAAGACACAGTAGGAAATCTGTTCTCCCTAGAAACATTTGCAAAGCTATGCATATAATTTCTGTTCACTGAGAAAGTAGAAATTAATCTATATACTGTTTGCTTTCTAAATATAGAAGATCAACTAATTTTGATGTGGTCAATTGTGGTCAGTTATGTAGCTCACAAAACAACATCTTTTTTTTTTTTTTTTTTTTGTGTATTGCAGGTAGCATAGTGTACCTTGGGATGATGGTGGGGGCATTCTTCTGGGGAGGCTTGGCAGACAAGGTGGGAAGGAGACAGTCACTCCTGATCTGCATGTCTGTCAATGGATTCTTTGCCTTCCTTTCATCATTTGTCCAGGGCTATGGCTTCTTCCTCTTCTGTCGCTTGTTTTCTGGATTTGGGTAAGCTCCTCTGGTTTTGTTCCTTTCCACAATTCTGTGTTAATAAAACTTTCCTGTTGCAAAAGTGCCTAATTTTATATAGAAATATAGTCTGTGTCAGGGGCAAGAGAAGTACCTTAAACAAGGTAGCTACTACACTCCTAAGTAACAAACTGAAGGGGAAAAATAATGGTTTTAAGGGAAAGACAAAGACTGCAAATTGTGAGATTGAGTTCTGTTCCTATTTTGCAACAGACTTGCTTTGTGTACTTGATCAATTTATTTTTTTATGCCTCAACTTCTCTATGTATGCTTGTTCAGTCAGCAAGATAACACCCTCCTCACAGGTGTACTGTAAGATTTCAGTAATGTTTGTAAAGTTTGTAAAATATTTGTAAAATAGTCTCTTTGTGTGCATAATATTGTTTATAATACCACTGCAGTCAAGACTGTCAAATTTAAAACGAGGCCCTAGAGTGTGCCAAATGTTATTGCTCTCTCTAGAAGAATGGCGTTTATGGCCGTGTGTTTGCTTTACTTTTCATTTAAATAACTTCTCAGTTGTTGGGAAAGTTTAAGGTATTGGTAATGGTTAATTCAGTGTATAATTTTAAACTTACATGAGCAGAGATTGAGATACACAAGTAAATTTCTATGAGAAAGCCTCTGCCTTTACTGCATCCTTGGATAACGAAGAGCTCTGTTCTGCAGAGCAGTTAGTTTAGCACTTCTGGTAATTGCTTGATTCAGATCAAAACTCCCAATTACAATTCCATTACAGGCCACTATCAATCTTTAGGTTGCTGAACAGACAGGAGCTGGTGAGAGCACAGTATGCTGTGTGCTAAAGCCATGCAGTGAAGTCCATGCTTGTATGGTTTGTTGGCTGCAGTTTATTTAGCTGTAGTGCCCTAACACTCGTGTGTTGTTTGCGGTTTTAGAAATCCCTTGAACCGGTCTGAAACAAGGTAGGGCTGGACAACCATACCAAAGAGAAATTACCGTAGCACTAAGTACTATTAAACTGATTTAGGAAGGGGGATGGAAGGCCATGGAGAGGGAGGAAGGAGATGTGAGGAGTCCTCTTTCTAGAAGACTCTCCTTAGTCTGCCACCAAATTGTCAGATATGACTGTTAAAGAGATCAAGAGGAAATGGCAACTGTTCTAATTCTTAAAAAAACTTAGAAAAACAAATAAAAAATGCCATCGAGCTTCTTTACATGGTTTTCCTATCAGAGGTCACTACCAGGTCCAGCTGCAGTATTTGTTTCTCCATAGAGAAACGTTGATCATGTTGCATGACACTTTCACTCTTCCATGATCCTGTCACAGTCCAGAAGCTTGTTGTATTCCTGCTTAGCCTACCCAATTCATGAGGGCTGTGCTGGACCCTTGCGCCACAAAGGTTTGTCTTTTGGCAGACAGGTTTGTGACACTGTTGGTGTTCACGCAGATTGTCCCTCTTGAGATATACGGCAAAATATGTACTTGTCATGCCTCATGCCAAACTTGCCTGCAGGGTGCCCTCCTCACCTGTAGCAGTAGCTTTTCCAGTAATGTACAGTGCCTGGAGTTTTACTTGTGATAGATGTATGTCCGGGATTGGAAAGCATGTTCTTTTGTGTACCCAGCTTATGATGAATGGTCTTTGAAGGACCAGGCCCTTCATATCTGTATCTTACACATCTGTGTGGATCCTTACCATGTCCAAAGTCCTCCTGCCTCATCTTTGAGAGGTGCAAGAACAGATCATAGATCATTTGCCACCATGTACTACATTTTAAATGACACACACAGAGAAAAAAAATCACCCAAGCAAACAACACAACAACAAAAACCCAGGACCAGCATAAGCTGCAGAGTCATTCCTCATAGCAATTACTGCAGAGAAAGATTAATGTCTGGCTCATATTTGCTATTTTCTTCAAAGACTGGATTTCTCTCCAGAATAACCTCCTTCAGCTGCTACCACAGCTGCAATGTAAAAGCCACAAGGTTTCTAGAACGGAATGTGGGAAAGCTCTTCCTTTTTCTGTTCTCACTGTTTGCCTGTGATGATGCAGTTTTTTCACCAGGCTTTGCATGTCAGGAGCCCTTCTTTTTCTTCTTCTCACTCTCTCTCAGAGGTGGTTTACTTTCACTTAAGAGCCATATCAGGATGGTATTTGTGTCACATCTGCCTTTCCTCTGTTTTTTGATACCATTTTGGATATGATCTTATGTTGAGAGCAGCTGTAACAGCAACAGGCACAACATACGCCGAGCACCAAGAAAGAAGGGAGTGCCTGGAACGTTCCAGCTGTAGAGGCAGCAAATTTTAAACAGCACAAATATACTAACTGTTAGAGCATACATCTTACAGGTCTCTGTTTCCAGATACTTGGCATCAGCTGCTGTGCAAGAAGGAATACTTTTTGGTATCGCTCACTGAAGAACTCCCAGATGTTTATGCCAGCTTTGAAGACATATCTTTTTGCAGTATGACAGGAAATTTGCTTAGAGAGTTTGAGTTAAATCTTGAACATGTATTGCGTTCTTTTTCCACATCCCACGTCTTGCTTTAATGAAGAGAAGCTGTGTCAGTTGAATGGGAATCGAAATTCAACTTAATTTCTCTTTTAACCTCTCCTCATTTAGAGGTCTGCCTTTGGACAGCAGATGTCAGTTCCCCTTTCTTAGTGAAAGACACTGAATATCTATCTGTGTTACCAAGGGAGGAGGCTTTATTCCAGTTATTTGTGTGAATCAAGAGCCCAAATATGAAATAGGAATAATTTTAAGCAAAGAATTGCGTTACATGTTTTAAAGGCAAAATAGTATTGTTACTTATTTGGAGAAGAGCTTTTTGAAGGGGCAGAGAGTTATCCGGACATTTCATATAATTAAACGTCAATAACATTTTAAGGAGTATTCAAAAGATATACAATAATTTATGTGTATAGAGTTTAAACTGGTCTGTTATCTTCTACGTAATACAAAAATAGATTAAGAAGCATGAAAAATAAAACTAGTATCTGATAGAAGTTTTATTTATAAAAAATACTATAAAATAGATTCGTCTCAGATTCTCTTGCAGTCAAAATGTGTTTATAGAGGTAAACTGCTCCGGGAAAAAAAACCTTCAAATATTTTTTCTTGCATCTGAAAAAGCCAATATTAGTAAAATTATGCATGCAAAAAGTGATTTGGAATACAAAAACAGTACAAATAATATAAGATATCGCTGAGTAAAGGGCATTGAGAGATATGAAAGTCTGAAAGGTGAACTTAAGCTATTGAAAAGAATAAAGAAGTGTTGGACAGTCTGCAAATAATTTCCTTTATGGCAAATAATATTGTAACTGTTATTCTTCCATTGATTAATTCAAAATCAAAACTCAAAAGGAAATTGAATCCAAAAGCCTGATAAAGGCCTAGGAGCGCTTTAGACATGGTTTCCCGCAAAGTAAAAAGACCTAGACAAGTAACTGTGAGCTGCATTCATCACTAGCCACTGGGGGAATGTGCAAAGATTTATCATCAAAAAGCCCTTGTTAGATCTGTCATTGAAACTGTCAAAGGAAGGTTTCTCTAGTACCAGAGTATGACTCATAACATTGCTGCTACTTGAACGGAACTGGAGCTGTTGCCTATTCAGCACCGCCGTTGTGAAGTATTATTCTCAGCTAGAGAATTTTATCTAACCTCTGTTACAAAAAAAATTGTATGTATGTAATCTAAGCTATTAGTTTACTGTTTTTTGATACTTTAGATAATTTTAGATGCAGTTTTATCTAGTACAACAGTGCAATTCAGAACAAAGTGCTTAGAAGTGCACTATGTGTTTGTATTATCCCAGCAAATTTCATTTTGGTTGCTTTGAAATAACCAAAGATGATATAATTGAGAAAGTGTATCATGCTTATCCAGACCAAATGTTACTTCTAAAAGTAATCAAAGTTTTCATGCAGTAAAAAGCTAGATGAAATAAATATTCTGAGATGAACCACAGTTTAGAAATTCTTCAAACAAGCTCATATGTTTGCTCCCGGGTGAAACTGACTCTTTCATGAGCAAAGTAAAAAACACTAAATAATTTTACAAAGTAGGAATTACAGCCACCGTACAGAGATTGCCTTTAATTTGCCAAAATTGCCAGTTTGGCTAAATTTCTTTTCCAAACACACAGAAATATTAGGAATACAGCTTAGATGTGATTAACTTATGTAACTAAAAGCTATTAAGAAGCATTTTCTCTGCCCATTGCTCCGTGTGAATAAGACTCTCCCAATATGTACTATCATGTAGTGTTTTTTTTTCCAGAAGACTTTAGACTATATTTCATTAAATCTGAGACTCACCTTCAAACAACTTTCTTAACCCTTCCTCAGAAAATACCTCCAAAGCTACATGCAGTACTCCTTCCACAGTACCGGGATCTACCAAGAGTGCTGGTGTCAATGTAGTAGCACTAAACTCATCATTTACATATTTCTTTAAATTCTTCATGCTCTCGTAAGGAATCAAAAGTCAGCAAAAATCCAAAACTGTGGATTAAGTTTTTTGTAACTATCAGTTTTGAAGTGATTGCCTGTGCAATCCATCCACGCAGACTTTTACCACCACTATTGTGTATTATGTGTATGGCAAGAAACTCTTAGTGTTGTATACCTCCCTTATCTTAACAGCCAAGACAGGAAGGACATGCATGCAGTCCATGTGCAGAACAACTGTAAAAATGTTCCAGCAGAGATATGGACTGTGTGGACACAGCACAAGATGATTGACCTACATAAGCAGTTGCCTTCAGAACTTCAGATCTAGACTAAAAGGCTGCTTTTATAATTGTGTGTCATCAGTATTAGTATCATGTTGTATTTATCTTTTACCTCTTCATACCCACTTGCTCCACTTCCTTCTCATGAAAAACCTTGTGTCTTCTCACCCTCAAAAGGCTGTAATCCTGCCGCCTCTAATTCCTTTTCCAGCTCCCAGCTGTCTCCCATCCATGGCTATCTGTGTTTTTACACTGTGAGCTAATGAATAGCTCTGCAGGTGACTGGCTTCAAAGGTGAGAGAGTATGCCAAAAGCATAGATATGCTTCTCAGTCAAGCCAAGGAAGCAGCTGGCAAGGTCTGAGCCCTTCCAAATAGCTGTGATCCAGCCCCTTGCAGCTTCAGCTGTGGGTACAGGTTGACTAATGTAAACATGGGATAGCTTGGAGAGAAGTGGTATTTCCTAAGACTGTTAGGAGAAGAGGACACTATTCTTACGAAAGAAAGAAAGACTATACAAAAGGGAGAGAAAGACTAGAGAAGGGAAATATGCAAAGAAGGAGAGAGGCCTACATGATAGAAAACAATCAAAGAAAAATTATACAATCATAGAATCATTTAGCTGGAAAAGACCTTTAAGATCATCAAGTCCAACTGTTAACCTAACACTGCCAAGTCCACCGCTAAACCATGGCCCTAAGCATGGGGATGTTGTCTAGATGTCTTTTTAACTAACTCCAGGGATGGTGACTCAGCCACTTCCCTGGGCAGCCCTTACCAATGCTTGATAACCCTTTTGTTGGACATTTTTCCTAATACCCAGTCTAAACCTTCCCTGGCGCAACTTGAGACTGTTTCCTCTCATCCTATCACTTGTGACTTCTGGGAAGAGACTGACCCTGACCTTGCTAGAACCTCCTTTCAGGTAGCTGTAGAGAAGATAAGGTCTCCCCTCAGCCTCCTTTTCTCCAGGCTAAACAACCTCAGTTCCCTCAGCTGCTCCTCATAAAACGTGTGCTCTGGACCCCTTTACCAGCTTTATTGCTCTTCTTTGGACCAGCACCTCGATGTCTTTCTTGTAGTGAGGGGCCCAAAACTGAACAAAGTATTTGAGGTGGGGCATCACCAGTCCTGAGTATAGAGGTACAATCACTTCCATATTCTGCTGGTCACACTATTTCTGATACAAGCCAGGATGCTATTGGCCTTCTTGGCCACCTGGGCACACCAGATCATATTCCGCTGAATGTCAGCCAACACCCCCAGGTCTTTTCCTCTGGGCAGCTTCCAGCCACTTTTCCCCAAGCCTGTAGTGCTGCATGGGGTTGTTGTGACCCAAGTGCAGGACGCGACACTTGGCCTTGTTGAATCTCATACCATTGGCCTTGGCCCATGGATCCAGCCTGTCGGGTCCCTCTGTAGAGCCTTCTACTCTTGAGCAGTTCAACACTCCCACCCAACTTGGTGTCATCTGCAAACTTACTGAAGGTGAACTCGATCTCCTCAACCAGATCACTGATAAGATATTAACAGAACTGGCCCCAATACCAAGCCTGAGGAACACCACTTGGGACCGGCTGCCAACTCTATTTAAATCCATTCACCACAATTCTTTGGGTCTGTCCATCCAACCATTTTTTTACACAGCAAGCATACACCCATCAGAGTCATGAGTAGCTGGTTTCTCCAGGAAAATACTCTGGGAAGCAGTGTGAAAGGATTTCCTAAAGTCTAGGTAGACGACATTCACAGCCTTTGCCTCCTCCCTCATCCACTAAGTAGGTTGCCTGTCATAGAAGGAGATCAGGTCAGTCAAGCAGGACCTGCCTTCATAAACCCATGCTGACTGGGCTTGATCACCTGGTTGTCCTGTACATCCCACATGGTGGCACCCAAGATGATCTGCTCCATAACCTTCCCTAGCACCAAGGTCAGATTGACAGGCCTGTAGTTCCCTGGATCCCCTTCTGGCCCTTCTTCTAGATGGCAGCATGTTTTCTAACCTCCAGTCAACTGGGACCTTCCCAGTTAGGCAGGACTGCTGATACATTATTGAAGGCGGCTTGGTGAGCACTTTGCCAGCTCCCTCAGTACCCTTGGGTGGATCCCATCTGGCCCCACAGACTTGTGCGTGTCTAAGTGGTGTAGCAGGTCACTAACCATTTCCCCTTGGATTATGGGGGCTTCATTCTGCTCCCATCCCTGTCTTCTAGCTCAGTGGCCTGGGTGCCTGCAGAACAACTGTCTTACTATTAATGAGTGAGGCAAAGAAGGCATAAGTACCTCAGCCTTTTCCTTAGCCTTCGTCACTATGTTTCACCTCACATCCAATAAAGGATGGAGACTCTCCTTAGCCCTCCTTTTGTTGTTGATGTATTTATAGAAACATTTTTATTGCCTTTTACTTCAGGAGCCAGATTAAGTTCTAGTTGGATTTTGGCCCTTCTAATTTTCTCCCTGCATAACTTCACAACATCCTTGTAGTCCTCCTGAGTTGCCGCTGCTTCTTCCAAAGGTCATAAACTATCCTTTTTTTGCCTGGTTTAGTGCTCTGTTCAGCCAGGTGGGTCCTGCTTCCCTGCCAGCTCATCTCAGCACATGGGGACGGGCTGCTCCTGTGCCTTCAAGATTTCTTTCTTGAAGGAATGTCCAGTCTTCCTGGACTCCTTTGCCCTTCAGGACTGCCTCCCGAGGGACTCTGTCAACCAGGCTCCTCAACAGGCCAGAGTCTGCCCTCTGGAAGTCCAAGGCATCAGTTCTCTGACCCCACTCCTTACTTCTCCAAGATTTGAAAACTCTATCATTTTGTGATCACGTGCCCAAGACAGACTCCAAACCATCACATCACACTACGGTCCTTCTCTATTCACAAACAACAGGTCCAGTGGGGTGCCTTCCCTAGTTGGCTCCCTCACCAGCTGTGTTACGAAGTTATCTTCCATGCAGTCCAGGAACCTCCTAGACTGTTTCCTCTCTGCTGTATTGTATTTCCAGCAGACATGGGGTAATTGAAGTCTCCCAGGAGAACAAGAGCTAGTTGATCATGGAGACTTCTAGTCAGATGGGTATAGATATTTTGCCTGCTTTTCATCCTTGTGTGGGTGGTTATAACATACTTCCATTCATGGCATCTTCCTTGAAGTGAAACCTTGAAAAGCGCAATGAAAGGGAGAAGAAAGAAGAGAGAAGGAGAAGAAGGAAGAAGAAGGGAGAAGAAGGAGAAGAGGATGAGAAGAAGGAGAAGAAGGAGAAGAAGGAGGAAGGAGACAGAAGGAGAAGAAGGAGAAGAAGGAGAAGGAGAAGAAGGAGAGAAGGAGAAGAAGAAGGAGAAGAAGGAGAAGAAGGAGAAGAAGGAGAAGAAGAAGGAGAAGAAGGAGAGAAGAAGGGAGAAGGAGAAGAAGGAGAAGAAGAAGAAGAAGAAGGAGAAGAAGAAGATCTGCAAAAGAAAGCGTTCATAAACAATGATTTTGTGATTACCAATACTAACAGATCTGAAAACAACTTATCTGACATATACAGCTGAACCAGTACTGCAGGCAAATTCATTGCAATTATATGCTTGAATTTGACATCAAATTTGACTTGATCTTTTAAAATAGTGTTGGGTAAATTTGGGGTATGAATTAAATTACTCGTGAGTTCAGGTTCCATCACAACTGACGGTACTGTAAAGTTCAGTAAATAATCACGTGAACTCAGAAGGATTCTGTTGCTGTTAATAGCATATAGGCCACGTGCGTACCTGAAAGACAACTTCTCTAGTTATGTAGTCCAAAGAGGCACTTGTATTTAAAACATGGGTAGAATGATCAGCAAAGCTTAGTCTACACCATGCTGCAATTTTGTAGGGCTTTATCCAGCAGTTCCCAAGGAGAACCGGTCAATCTGACTGCTCGCTCTTAGATACTTTGTCAGTGTAATGGCAGTTCTGAAAGGAAAACAACAGAGATGTTTTTTAATGCGACTTGTGGTACTGGGGGTAGAGAACGGTTTAATAAGAAGAGGGAAGGTGCAAATTGGACAGAAAGACAAAGCGTAATTGATTATTTCCAATCTCAGGAGTGTAACAGTGAATCTGTGTTTTGAGCTCTATCACTTTTAACATATTGCAAATAACAAAGGTGACAACTTGCAAATGCCATCTCATGCAGACACTATCTTTGTTTTTAGTCTGGATGTTGTCCAAGTTTGAAAGAGAAGAAGACAAGGTATTTCAGAAGAACACCATCCTACATTGTGCATTAGTATTCTGTAAGGGTTATTTTTTTTCCTAATTATCTCTACTCCTTGTATGCTTTTGCATTTCAAGCCCCTTTGGCTAGTGAATCTGCAAATAAACGAAGGCTTCTATCTGAAGCCAGAGGTTCCTCAATGCCTCGCATAAGTGTTTTCATCCCAGCTGTCACACTGTGCGTCTGCCAAAATCTGTTGTGACAAATCACAGCTCTGAAGGTAGATTAGCAGACATTTATCATCTTTGTTTGTTGGCAAAGAAAACATAAATGTACCTTAGCTTATGTTTATTTCACTGAATCCTACTCTCCTGGGGTGCATCACTTAAATCTACTTTTGGTTTCCCCTTCCCCATAATTTCACAGAACAAACATGAATGGAGAGTGTAGAGAAATAACATTGTAAAAGCATAGCTTTCAGTTTGGATGATTTTGTGGGGTCGGAAATTGAACCTGAAAAGTTTCTCTTCTTTTTAGTCCCCCTGAATAACTGTTGTTCTTTTTGAATCGAAAACAAATAATAATAAAATAATAATTTAAAAATTGCATCAAAATACACCTTTCTTTATGAATAAATAGAAGAAACAATACAACTTTTTTTTGAAGTAGGAGAATTGAGCAAATATGACCTGCCACCTAAGTCACGTGCCATATGCATGCTGAGTGAAAGCTGAACTATGTAGGGGATGGCTTTCACTAGAAACTAAACGCAGCTGTAGGACATGGGTACCAGACAGTGGAGGACTCTGTGCGTATGAATCTGTATATAAGCAAAAGCAGAGAGAAAGAAGTAGCCAAAACCTAAAAATGAAAACTTACAAAGATATTAAGAACATAATCCTGAAAAAAACAGGGTGAGAAGTAAGAGTAAAATAAGAATTTTAGGGCAGAATGTGTACATTCTCTATAAGCAGGATGGCAGTAACCCATAAGGCTCCCAAACTGGCTCATCAAAGAGAGTAAGAATATGCTGATTAGTTGTTATTTCCTTCCAATTGAATTACATGTTTCTGAGGAAATAACCAAAAATTCTGCATTCTGCTCTTGCTTTGCCTATTCCAGATGGGGTTTATTACAGAAGATGAAAAATAATTAAAAAGGGTAATGACTGATATTTGCCATTCTTTTGACTGATATTTATCCCATTCCCTCCACATATGGAGCAATAAGTACACTAGAAAAAGGCTCCTGCTGTTTATTAAATGTTGTTCTTGCATATATTCCTACATACTTATTAGAAAAGACAAAGCTGAAGGAATGCATCCTGTTGTTTTAGGTGCAGAGACTGATCCTTATAGAGTGAGAGAGTTTATTTATTGTCCTGAGCCAAGCTCAACAAAGTTTTGTCTCCCGCTGGTATTAGACTGATCCTCATTACTGACTTTTTTATTCTGGAGACAGTTATCACTCAAGATCATCAACCAAAAGGTTTAGACCAGTGGGTTTTTAATCTTTCAAAAAAATGTTCGGACTCTACACAGTTTTCCAGCAGAGGTGTAAAACCCCTGTATAGTTAATTTGTACATATAACATACTTGCACCTCATAGGTAGTTTTTGTGACGCCTTAGGAAGTAATGCACGGGCTCCTTTCCATGATCTGTGGATAACAAGTTTATGTCCACTGCTTTGGCTATGATGACTGAAGAAATAACATACATGAATAACAGATAAGATGTAAAAACTTCAGTTTGCTTGAATCATTTGTATTTAAGAAAGTAAAAATCCTTCCCACCTTTTAGAATAAACATACACAATTTTCACAGGCTTTTCATCTGCACGTGCAGTCGTGTGAAGAAAAAAATGTAGTTTCATGTATCAAATTCTTCTACAAATGAGGGTAAGCCCTATAATTTATAAACACAATAAGAGCAAACAGCCCACTGTGTCAAGCCAATTAATTGCCAGAAATAGACTTAACACTGTATCCTGTGGGAAAACAGTGTTTGCATTTTCTGTAAAGCAGAAGATGAAACCTTCCTACTTGAAAATGAGTGGCAAGTCTGCCTTTGATTTTATTTGGAATTCCCTCCTGTGGATTCCACAGTCCATTCCACACAATGTTGGTGGGATACCAAAAAGGCAGTCTTCTTTCAAACTTGTAACACAAAAATGTTGAGGACCAAACTCTGTTCCTTCCATGTAAATATAGAAGAGTTCAACTGGAGCCACTGAACTATTAAGAACTTATATAAGTGTAAGTCAAGGTGGGATCTAGCCTAGGATTTTTCTGACTACAGAAAGTGCATTATTCCTTGCAGCTGTTGGGTGATATGGTGGGGTTTTTTTTAATACGAACATTTGATTAATTACTTCATAATGTGCAATAGCTGCTGAATTATGTGAAAGAACCTCACAAGAGAGCGATGGAAGAAGTCAGAGTTGCTCTCGTCTTCTCTTTCCCAAGTCTTTGAGAGGTAGTTTATGCTTCTGCTAGCAGTGTTCAGTATACCAGATACCACATTAGTTCTGTAAGAGTAAATGGCTGTGGTACCAAGCACACATTAAAAACTTCTCCAAGAGTCAGACAGAAATGTCTTTGCTCCTTAAAAACATTTTCTAGGTCCACACAGTTTTTAAGGATTTTCCTTGTTGTTGTTTGGTGTGATAACAGCTATAGCTCTTCCTGCTCTCCCTTTCTGCTGTCGCTTGCTTTCCATTTGGGAGCAAGTTTTAGGGAGGGAAGGCGTGGCTACCGCCACCCTGAGATTCTCCAGCATAAGAGCAAAAGAACAGTCTTCTGCAGCAGGATGCTTCCTCTCCGTCTCCCTCCTCTCCTCCAATTCAGCTGTTAATTAGCCTCTGTAAGATTTTCATAATACCCTTTTAGTCATTGTAATAGCTTTGTGACATAGGAAGAGCTTTTTAGGTACCAGTATCCTAAAAGCTTCTAGTAGTATCAGTCTGCACTTACATGAGGCCAGAAGGAAGAATCTAACCAGCCAAATAAGTTTTCCATTCACACATTTAAGGTGCAAAGAGGTGCACTACTCACTTTACTACACAGTTGCTATGAAACAGAGACCTACAACTCTAAATAACAGCTGTTGTCTGTATGATGAAAATACATCCTTTATTTCTCCTTTAGACAGCAGACAAGTTATTTTCACCGTTTAATCAATATGAACATAGTATTTGGACTTTTAAGATCTTCTTAGGCTATTGGTGTACTCACTGGAAATGTCAACTGAATCAGATCAGAAGAAACAGAAAAACTGGTGTTTTTTCAAAGCTGGTTAATTTTTTGCTGTTTATTTGCATATCCTAAATAAACCTTTTTAGTTTGCTGGCTCCAAAATTCCTCTTACATGTCTAAAAGGTCTATTTGTTAGAAAAGTTGCCCCATTAAATTTGTCAGTACAGACAGTGCCACTCCTGTGGCCTTGGAGGACCTTTAGGGCATAGCATATGAGGCAACCTCCCTGAATCAACCCCAACGCTAAAACAGCATCAACGTCCCATCTTCCATGGCATGGCAGGTTCATGCTGACAGGTAGGAGATACCTTTTTTCTGCCTTTGGTCAGGATCTCTGTACATTTTATGACATTAAGATAGGGTATTTCCCTATCTCAAGTTCCTTCCACTTGAAGCATCCACCCATTTCCTAAACCACCGTCCCACAAACATTCATATGACCTATGGATGCATGAGTTAGTCCACCAATTGGAAACCCTGCACAAGCCCTGCTTCATCAGAATTCCAGCCTTGGAGATTTAAGGAAGATTTCAAGAAGATTATATGTTGGCTTGAATTTCGTAAGTGTAAGACTGTGTTTGCCTGAAATGAACCCTCTATAGAGAATGTTTTCAAGCACTTTGCAAGTGGAAAACTATTAAAGTGTTAAATGTGATTTATTATTAATTGTGCTATATAGCATGGATGGTTTCAGGCTATATTTACTACCGTAGTAACTGCATTATAAAATAAAGAGAAGATTCTGTACTTCGTGAAAAAACATATAAAGTGAAGAAAATAGTAAATTTAGAAGAACAGATTGGATAATAGAACAGGAAAATTACCAAATATATATTTACTTACCACTCTCTATGCTTTTCTTAATGAGCAGAAGCAATCAGAGAAAAAAGCACTGACTTACCAAAAATTATTCTCTTTAGGCAGGGTGTTATTGCATGAATGATACTGTCCTACATGCCATGAGCAATCTGTTAATTTAGGTCTTCTGGAAAGTGGGCACCTGTAATTCCTCATCAGCACTTTCAAGCTTAGGCAGGAAAGAAGACCTGGTTTCTGGTTCTGCCAATTTTCAGCATTAGAAAAAGAACTCTAATTAGACCCATGAGTACTGCATTTGGGCAGTATTGTGGGAGTGCCTGAGCCCTGAGGGGTAAGAAATCATAGCTGTAATTCGCTTATACTTTGAGAACTGTAGAGCCCCGAGTCCATAGCACCATTATGACAGCAGGGCTTCCCCAACACAATAAAATGAGCTGTGATTCCACCCTTGGTCATGCATCTTCCACTGTTCCTCACCCCAGGCTTCCAGAAGAACCTTCGAGGACAACGTCTCCTGTTGCCTCTGACAAGGCAGTTTGCTAGTGAAGGCCTTTAGTGTTTTCACCTGTGAGAAGGAGTGAGATACAGCCCTCGTTAGCTGTATTTCTAACAAGAATTCATGGAGGTATACAACTTTGCAGAAGTGGCACAGAGTATAAGAGCTTAGCAGGCTCAACTATAGGAAACATTCATTGTAAAGCTGAGAGTCGACCAGCGGCGCTTCATGAAGAGCTGTCCAGAAGGAACTGACAAACAGCAGACCCCTGAACAAGTATAACAGCTCCATCCAGTATTTCATCGCTGTACCTGAAAATGTCTTAAAATAAACTGTATTGCTATGGCACTGGTTTTTCTTAGGAGTGAAATAGCATTTCTGTATTCATGTTTTCCTTTTTAATGTTTGTTTTAATCGTTTTTAAGCTTCCTTCTTTTTGCTCCTAGTTTGGCAGCTCCCGGATGATAGCATAAATATGCATTTATCTTTAAAATTCAGTTTAAAATTAAAATCATGCAAGATACTGCTTTAAAATACGTAATCTGGTATGTAAGAATATCTCTCAAAGCTTCACAGTTATTTTCTTCAGCAGTAAAAGTAAAATCCACAAGGCTTGTCCTGTTGTGGAATATTTGACAGCTTGCATTGGTAATGAAGAGGTAAAGACAGTAAAAGATGAACCAGAAGTTGGTACTGAAAATTATATATAATTTGAGTTATTCTAAGTTTTGCAAAACCAAGCTGAACTTTTTTTTGTCCAACTAACATTCAGATGTGAAAAAATAAATATTATATGAATACATAGGCTTTTCATAAAAAACTTCAGTAAAAAACCAGCATGGGCTTAGTGAATCATGTAGTGCAACTGAATGGAACATCTTTTTAAATATGCATGAAATAAAATGTATTAGTAACATAGTTGGCATTTAGTCATTTCTTGATTACCTAAAGCATGGAGGTAAGACTTAGAGAAATATCTATTATTCTTTGGAAAATAACTAATATTTTCAGTTAAAAGCAATGTATTTTGACACTCATCAGTAGATTGTCATGATGTCAGGATTTTTGTAATGGTGAAAGTCAACGCTTTGTACTGATTTCTGTTCCAGTGGTTGGCACATTGACAATCCCCATGAAACACTGAATGCAGCTAATTGTTCACAGAATTTTCAAGGAAATATTTCACAAAAATTGTGTCCAAACTGATGAAAGTTTCCTCAAGAGCTCCCCAATATATAGTGCAATTGCAGAAAAAAAGACTCTTGCCAGAAAAACTGATTGTGGTTTGGGTTTTCAATGACTGCAGCTATGGGCTTGTTCAAACTTCATCTAGCTGTTACTCCTTCTCTTAATCCGTGATCTGTATCTCCTTTTAGCATCGGTGGAGCTGTGCCGACAGTCTTCTCCTATTTTTCGGAAGTGCTTGCTCGGGAGAAACGAGGCGAACACCTGAGCTGGCTCTGTATGTTTTGGATGATTGGCGGCATCTACGCTTCTGCAATGGCTTGGGCAATAATTCCTCATTATGGTAAGAAAAACATCTCCTCGTGATTTGTAGCTCTTGTAGTATGAAAGTACAACTCTTGAAGTATAGTCTAAAGATGGGACTTCACGGCTGTTCTCAAAATATGGACCCTGCTGTTAAGAAAAAAATTGATTCCTTTTGGTGGAAATAATGAGACTAGGTTGTACCTTAAATAACAAACAATATATTAAAAGGCACAAAAATTAGCCAATACCCATGTTTAGTCAGATTCTTTAAATTACCAAAAACCTGAACACATGAAAATATAACTGGTGTTATTGTTGAATCTGGAGAAAACAGGTGATGTGGAGACTTACATCAGAGAAAACGCATTTTAAATTTCTGGATGTCAAATTTGTGCTCACTTTGTTTGACACAGAGAAATGTCAGTTACACATTCTTGAGAAAGAAGAGTAAGGACTATATTAATATTTGCAGTGCTCTTTCTGAATATAAAGCTGTGCTGAACATTTCATTCTTAGCAGATATTTTTGGTGGCGTAGAAATAACTGAATGGTGTAGAAAAAACTGAACAGAGTGCACTTAAATGCTGTAGGGGTGAATGGGGGCAAATAAGACAGAAGGCTTGCAACGGCTGAAGTTATACACGCGTGCAATATAAGCCACTTTGTGAAAGAGCTCTTTACTACCCCGACATATTTAAACATTTTGTGGAGGTCCAGATTCAATTCTTAGTCTCTTGGGCTTGCCCTTTAGAAGAGTTAAGTGCTCACGGGTCTCCAGGGTTGCTGACACTGCTCAGGGGTTCTTAAAAATCAGCCTCTGCAAGCACATCTCCCTGGCACTCCTCAGGATAAGTAAAGCAGCGCTGAGAGTTAGCTGGCATCCCAAGCAGCTTTCTTTAGCCAAGCAATGAGGTATATTGCAGTTGGGCTGTGAAAGAGAAGACAACTTCATAAGGTTTGCCCAAAGTGATTGGAACGTTTAGCAAGCAGTAATGTCCAGAAATAAATTATAATCATGCAGACTAATCAAATATCTAGACTGTTGCATTAAAATTAATTTTAGAGTCCAGTACACGCAACCTGAATCTACGTCTTCAACCTTGCCTTTCGGCTTTGAATTGCTGGAATCAAAGAGAGGAATTTTTGCTGACAAGGCACAATGTGGGTAATTTATCTTTATTCCAATTAGTAAATTGTCCTGTATGCCAAGTAATTTTTGCTTTCCTATGGATTTTTTTTTCTTTATCTTTCAATGGAAAATGTGAACATTATGACAGACTGATTTACATAAGTTTTCTAATTTCAGTGTAGATTTTATAAATAACTCAATAACCTTTACTGAGGTGCTTTTAAAACGTCACATGGCAGTATATCTCAATGAATAATAATGCACTTACTCATACCAAAGTAGTGGCACTAGAGGGAAAAATTTTCTTCTTTCTTTAGCAGTGGAAGAATATCAGCAACAAAAAGCCATGCCACACTGATTTTTTTTGTCTTTCTGCAAAAATATTTATGAAATTGATTAAGACAAAAGAATGTAAAAACCAATCTTAAAAGACAGTATTCTTCAGTGTTACCATATAAATCACTCTCCTTGAAGTATATTAAGGAAAGTTCTAATAGCCAAAAGCTATGACCAACGGAAACAATCCTTTCTCACAAGAAAAAGTAGGTTTACACAGCATTTTTGTAAAATTAAACAGCATGTATTTATGGGGTTTGATGAGGTCTTAAAATTGTCTTCACTTTAAGTCAGTCTTTTTCGCCACGTTGTGAAGTTTAAAACCTTGTCTTAGTTCCTAGTTCAGGGGTGGAATCCCACCCTAGCTCAGGATCAGGGGCAAACTGCTTTGTTGCCACAATGCTGTGCCGAGCTCTCAGGTATTGCCAGGGGCTGCCAGGGCAAACCTTGTTCTGGCACTCAGGAGACCACGGTCACGCGTTGCTGTACCCTCCTGGCAACACACCAGGTCAGGCGAATACCAGCGCAAATCTCTGCACCATTTGTATCACCTGCGTGCATGAGGAGGCTCTTGTAGTGGTATTTTGTCTTCTACAATTTCTCCATGGTTTCCATGGAATTATTTTGCCAGAATTAAGCAAAGGCACAGATTTTTCTCCAAATCCCTTCATAGAATCATAGAATCACTTAGGTTGGAAGAGACCCTTGGGATCATCGAGTCCAACCATCAGCTCCACTCTACAAAGTTCTCCCTTACACAGTATCCCCTAACACCACATCCAAACAAGTCTTAAACACATTCAAGGATGGTGACTCCACCACCTCCCTGGGCAGCCTATTCCAGTGTCTGACCACTCTTTCTGTGAAGAATTTTTTCCTAATGTCCAGCCTGGAAGGACTTCCAGTCCTTCTCATCATTCACATCTCCACTGACCAACAAGCAAAATGTAATTATAAACAAAGCAACCCACCCACTTCTAAGCCTCATTTATATACTGTGTAGGGATTTCTGAGCTTTCTGCTTCTCACATGAGGATTAAACAGAGCTGATTTTTCCCGTCTGAACTCAGAAATTACTCAACAGCAGTGAATGAAGTTGCATCAGTTGAAAAGCAATAAGCTGCCATTGAGCATCATGGACTTATTCTTAAATGAACAGAAAAATACCAGACCAACAGAGTAGAATGATTTCGTAGATTTTTTTTGTTCTACAAATGTATTCCCTTAATTTGTACTGCCTCTTACATAAGCCACTTTAAAAAGTCCTAGATTCCCAGCCGGTATACATTATCTAGCCCAAGGCAGCCAGTGAAGCTATCTGTACAAGTTTACCAGTTGAACATTTAGCTTTATTTTCTGTGAGAAAACAAAGGTTACATTCTCTATATGTAACAGTTTATGTCTGTTTCTGTTCAAGCAACACAGGAGTGTCTGAAGCCTGAGTAACACTGAAACACAAAATAAAGGAATACTAACAGTTGCCTTGGCATCAGCGTGTTGTTAAGAGAGGAATCAGAGTGATGCAGTACTGCAGTGAGCACGTACGGAAAGGCTAATATTATCTGGAAGACGAGCATCTCTGTCTCAGGGCTTCTTGAATTCTGTAGCTGTTGGCTTTTTTAAAAAAAACTGAAAATAGATGCAGACTTGTCCAGGGTCTCTGAAACAAGAGTTCAGGTCATGGACAAGCTCTTAGAAGAAACATCTGCAAAGAAATGCTTCTAATTGCTGCCAATTAACAAAGTCCCAGATTAGGCTGCTACAAAGAAATTGCTTTATGCACTACTTAGATCAGGCTAGATGGGAAGGATAATTACTGCTTTATAAATCATTTTGCAAGTGCAACTTTAAATTTGGTACCATGTTTCAAGGTAGATTAGTTTAAAAAACTGTCAAATGCATTGAGTGTGTATTACAATATTCTTTAAAAGGTTCATTTTTCAAATAACGAAGAATCTTAAGAGAGAGAAATTACATTTCAGTTTAAAATCCAGATAGTGATATATTACCTTTCGTTACATCAAGTTTTTGTGTTAGTCTGACAACAGGAATCAAAAAGAATTGTGCAACATGCTCTAGACATTTTACACCTTTAATACAAAATAAAAAAAAAAAAAGGTATGTTATAAAATTATCAGTTCTATAAAAATATAAGTTGCCTACCATACACGTGTATTATTTTAAAAATCAGTCTCTACTTTTATTATACCATATCTCCAAACTAAATATCGTGAAGCTGGACAAGTATTTCAATGTATTTAGCCTCTCAGTTTTGGTATCTCGTATAGTTTTATATTTTGCATATGTGAAGTATACAAGCCTTTTCTGGCTTCATAAACTGCAAAAAAAAAACTTTTTAAATTGGAAACATTCCCTATAGTATTTTGCTTGGTGACAAACAAATATTGGCCTCCTTGATTTGTAAGTCTTACTCCTGAACAAGAAGGGGAATACATGGCTGAAAGGAAATTACATTGCAAGGTAGAGGACAGTTTGGTGCAGGTGTCCAGGCTGCTACAGCATAAGCTGCACTTGAAATCTCAATCTTTCCCCACACTCTAACACCCCACTTCTGGTATTTACCAGGGGAGAGAGGAGACAACCATGTCAAACAGCTTTAGTGTACAAATCTTCATGGTATGATCAGAGGCAGAGACATTACTTCCATGTATATCAATCAAATTCCAATTAAATTAGGCTAGATTATTCACTAAAAGACTGCAAAATTAATAATACAGAATCAGGGAAATAGGAAACATACTGCTTTCTAACACAAGGCAAAAAGCAGACTGAAGTCTTCAGTCTCAACATTTTATTTAGACCACTGTAATCAGTTGCATAACAGATCTTCATCTAAACTATTCACTTTTCATCAGTAGTCTTTTTTCCACCTAACTGAGGACCAGCTACTGGTGTTCATAAGAGAGGTATTTAGCATCATTCAGAGAACACAAATTCGGAGGAGAAAAAAGTGGAATAAGAAATTGAAGAAAAAAGCATTCAATTTCAGAATTGAAGATTTCTTGCCTAGCTGTAATGTGTCTCTGTCTATGTCTTAAGTAGTAAAGTATTGTTTGCTATTTAATCAGATTATTCCATTGCATCTGCAAACAACTGGTATTTTGTCCTATGACTGAAAGAGGACACGCTACAAATGTTATTTCTACTCCAGTGATTAGAATTTACTGAATTAAAGTCATTTTTTTCTGAATAATTTTTATTTGAAGAGAATAACTTTTTTTATAGTAACACAGAACTTAAAAATGCAGACACAGAAGCATCCAAATGATGGACTCACACTTGACTTGCAAAACATTGTATTTAAGAGATTAATGGTAACTTCTATTTTTAAAATGTTTAATTATGTCTCCTACTGGAAATTTTGTATTCTTTTCCTTGTTTGTTAGATATATTTGTTCCTACTTTTCTCTGAAGATCTTTTCCTTTTACTTTTTTCCTGCCAATATCCTTAAATGAGTTTATGTGGCAGAAACTGGGATTTAGTTTAGATAGGAAAGAAGTTAAGTTTTAAATACGGATGTAATAAAGTAACCTAACCACAAACTGTCAAAAAGCAGTTAGAAAATCTCCATCCCTGGAGGTTTTTAAGGGCACATCAACCACACCCTGTCCTCAATAGCTTAGGACCACACTAAATTCACCGAACCTACTACTGGAGACCCTTGCCTGTTCTTAATTCTACTTTCCATAAGTAGATAAGTCTTTTCACAGGCACAGGAGTCCATAAATGGCTTCTATTTCTAACTGAGTGTCATTGTGATTAGAGTGGACCAATCTGTTTTAATTTTAAGTGGCTTGCGAAGTGGCCTGAAAACATTTCTAGGTTTCTAGCAGAAGATTGTTGAGGCGAAGCAGATCAAATTACCTAAAGATATTTACTTTACTGGCGATCAAAAAGATCTTTTTATCACCTTTTTGGTAGGCGGCGCGAGAGTAGTTTCTGTAGTATTATCTATTGTCGTGTTTGCTTTGTTCTTGTGTCATCCAGATGGAGATAAAAAGGTAAACATATCTTCAAACTGCAACAAATCCCCTGCTGTATTAAACCATTATGAACTATGCTGTAACAAAATAGGCAAGAAGTAAGCAGAGCTGCATGCAGCTGCTATGCAGATGAGAGGGAGCTACTGGCTCACTGTGCAATGCAGAGCATGTACAGCACCAGTCAGCGTTAACGGAGGAGTTAATATCTCAGCCTGCGCAGACTAAACTGAGAACATGGTGGACCAAAACTGTTCCATGTCAAACCAGAAAACCTTTTAGCTCCCTTATTCTGTCTTTTTCATTGGGCTAAAGGGCTTCTCAGTGGCACCTGGCAGCAGCAGTACTGGGATAAAAAATCCCATGCCAATGCTATGTATATTTATAGGTTATAGGGCACGGCGAGTACTTGATTAGCAATAAAAGCAGAAGGATCTTAGGAGCCGTCCATCTTTCAGTGCTTCTGATGAGCAGAACTGGATCATTCTGAGTGGTGGGAGCTGCAAATGTGGACCTACAGAGATTTCAGCCTAGCCTGCTGTTCTCCTCCCATAATGAGAGACAAGAGTTTGTTACGTTAGCAAAGTGGAGCCAAAAGTTTGCACTCTTCTGGGGTGATGATTATTCCAAGATGAAGGTTGTGTAACAGTTGTTCCCCAGTAAATCAATGTTACATGGTATATTTTAGATAACTTAAGGAAAAAGTGGAGCTTTTTCTGTTTGTCAGCATTCATTTTTGTAGAAATTAAAGGCTGATGAATAGCTTTGTTGCTAAGATGAAGCACTAGAAGCCATATTTTTTACTAGCTGCTCATATAGGCTACATTTTTTTCAACAGTAACGCGTGAACTTGGGTATCCCAGGGTCCAGGTCAGGATTGTACCTGGATGAGTATAGAAAATTTTTGACTATTTTGAAAAAAGAGACTTAACCTCATTAGTGTTTGTCTGTAAAAATCCCCGCTATTATTTGTTGACATTGCACAGATTAGTGTCTGTAAAGCATTTTTAGACACAATTTGTCTGCTCAGATCTATAAGCTTCAAAGTGTCAAAGTTGACAGTGATGCTGTAAATAAGTGGCTGTTACTTTTACAGATATTGCTGCATTTCAGATATTTCTTGTAGTGCTTCTAAATTCTGAAATGTGTCTTAGAGGTGGGTCTGAGCATCAGAGGAACAGCTTGATTTCACTCATGGCTATTTCATCAGCTGCTCCCAGCATTTCCTCAGCAGCAAGGTGCCCAGCAGCTTATAAATGTGTTATAAATCGTGGTTTCATCTTAGGGAAAAGATCACCAAGTTCCTTCTTCCACCCTTCCTTTGCTGTAGTCCCCAAAGGGGAATTTGACTATCTCTGATGCAGTGCACCCATCCAATCAAAAGACCAGGATGTGCTTACATGATTTATAATAAAAAGAGACACACTTGACTGATTTCATACTGCTGCATCACTGCGGTGACTGTGCCCAAAACAACTGGGGAAAGAACTATACCCAGTAGTCATATCTACAAAGATGATTTACTGCAGTTCCTTGCACATCAACACCTGATTTGTGAGTTGGAAATCGGAAAAACAGTTATGTGGTGGCTGCTGTTTCCTTGTTCAAAGTTGCAACATGCAGAAATACGATGCCATCAATGATTTAGACATGCAAGAGGTGCATCAGTGATGTCTTTAGTCTTGCAGAAGGCAAATAGGAGAAAGGCACGGTTAGCTGCAAAAGGAAAAGTAATAAACTGCTTATCGATGATAAGGCAGAAAGTAATGAGCTGAAATTTCTGTCAAAAGGAGGTAGCATAGAAAATGAGAAAGACTTTCAGTGGTGTGTTAGTTATGCATCTGAATAAAACTGCTATAGAAGTAGTGAAATCTCAGTCGCTGTGCGTCTTTAAGAACATATTTTGAGAATATTGTAGGGGCCATTGTTGATTCTGATTTGAACTGAACACCCTCTAAAGGTCCCATCCACCCCTGTTCTCAGGGAACTATTACATAGATAGTGTTGCTCCAGAGCATGCTGGGGTGGGCCAGAAAGAGCAAATGAACAAAACAAAGACAAAAGGATGATAGAACTTCAGAAATTAGAAGAAAACAACAAAGAAAAGGGAGCATGGGGCATTCCCAGCACGTGTAGGAAAATGCCTGCCTATCAGACTATTCTAGCTGTTAGGTCCAAAAAGAAGACAGAAGGGTTCTCTGCTGAATAACCCTGCACTGGTAGAAAGAGCAATGAAAAAGTCAGTCCTTCTCTAATCTTGAAATTCTGGACTCAGTTTAAAAACCTTTATTTTTCTTATTTTTCTCAAACCTTCCCCTAATAGTCTGCCTTTTCATGACGGTTTAGAACAAATCCAAGCCATGGCAGCAGCTGTTTTGGAAAAAGCTGAGCCCAAGGCTTCGTTTTCTATTACATGGTAGCTTCTGTTCTCTGCAGAAGATCTCTGAATTTTATTAGTCGTCCAGAACAAAGAGAGATGCCAAAGAAGATGGCCTGGGGAAGAGCTGCATGTGTCTTTTCTCAGTTGTAAAAAGCCCGCTAATAAATCCGCAGAATTTTAAATCAATATAATCTTTCTTTTTTTCAAAAAAAAAAAACTGGAGGAAACGTTTGATCCAAACTTTAAACCCAAGAGCAGCTCTTCAATTTTGCCTTCTCCATACAACTGCCTTTCTGATAGATCTGTCTTCAGAATCCCTGAATCTATGGATACCTTAACCAAGGAAAACTATTGTTTGAGATGTAAAAGAAGAAGCTGGAGCTTTGTTAAGGCTGAATCTGCATTTGCTGTGAGACTGTGTCATGCTGAACAAATGGAATAGATCAGACATAAAGGCATCTACTACATAATGCAACATCTGTTGATTTGTTTTGCATTCCACTAAGAGGCAAAATGATCCCCAATGTGTTTATGGTTCCCCCCATACTTAGTACACTTCCATTAATCTGGTATTCTGCAGGCTGAAGCTATATCTATACTTTTTAAATCCGAGTTAATTAAAGTGGATATGAGGGAGTTTTAATGTTGACTTATCAACTCCTACTCATGAATTGCTCTTCATTTGAAATAATCCTATGAAATTAGATTATACTGAATGTGTATATACTTTAAAAAAATCTTTGTCTTTAGGAACAACAAGAATGACAGAACACAGCAGAATTTAGAACAGCTGCTTATGCAAATCCAGCTAGGAAAGCAAAACAATCACTTTGTTTATCAGTTTGCTGTTTCTGTGCCCTAATGCAGAGTTTGATATGGTCATTTAAATGTTTATATTTGCAAGCGTTAGAAGCTTAAGTAGCTTTTAGCACATCTACTTAATGAGCACTAAAGATGCTCATTAGTGCACTTCAAGTATAACCTTCTTCTGGGCTCTTTAGGTTGACTGTGAAAGAGAAAGTTTGTTTATTGAGTAGTTCAGTAAAAAACTAGCAAATTGTTTTGTGAGCAGAGAAGTTATGAGGCCAGGATTCCTAGGGGTTTCTGTCAACATCCGTGTGATCCTGGCTAACCCCTTTCTCCTCTCTTCCCCTATATCCCTTACAAGGCACCACAGCAGTACTTTAAGTTCCTCCTTGCTTTTTCCAGATCCCTTTCTGCTATAATCTCTACAGGTGCCCTTTCTTGTCCCCAGCACTGTGCAATAAGAACCACTCAGCTTCCCACACCCCCACCATGCTCCCTGCTGCGTTACAGCCCTGCCCCTGCTCTGGTGTAGCTGCTGACAGGGAGGAGGCAACACATTTTGACTTGGGTCAGATCGGTGCCAGAGCCAGTGGATGGTGTGGCCCTGGTGTGGTCCCAGCCCCAGGCTGGTTGCACATCTCTGAGGAACCACTGACTTCTGCCTTTTCTCTGCCCTGTGGTGGGGTCTCTCCCCTCTGCCTGGGCAGTGCATTTTACAACACTTTGGGGAATGTGATTATCTTTGAGACTCTTTTTCCTGACAGATTTGATTGAAGTAGCTCAATAGCTTTAAATGATGCTGGTGGAGGAACTGACAGACAGGTGAACAGGCTGTTGCCATAAACATCACTGTCTAATGCCAGAAACATAGTTTTCCACAGAAACCATAGCAAAAGTCAATCATTCTTACGACAATAAAACAACAGCAATTCCTCAGCCTTAGTTTTAAAGAAAACTCAGTTTCACACAACGAATTGGCCTCGAGTATAAATTAAGAAAAATTACATCCAAGTAATGAAGCTCCTTAGAAGTCTGGCCATCAGAAATGTCTGCATTGTCAGGCAAAACCCTTACTTTTCACTTCCGGAAACAATAAGATGCTAATCTGATGAGATTTCTTCTTTGTTCAAATGTTAGAAAGACCAAATATCTTTCGGTTTTGTGGTTAGTCTATAACAGATGAAAAATTCAGGTGATTTATACAGAATAAAGAAGAAGTAGAGGCCACTGTTTTACTCTATGATTATTCAGATACATAAATACATTAATTTTCTCTGGAACACAGTATGACAGTACAAATTTGTCAACCATACTTCCATATTTTCTATCTGGCTTATAAAACTGTCTGCTCTGAAGGAGTTAGTGATTGTCCTTTCAGTAACAGTTTCTTTCACTTGAATAATATAGTCTGTCTATGGCTGGATATACAACTGCAATATAATTTTTCGATTTGCAGTGCAGTACCTTTAAAATAAAATTAACATAATCTTATATATCAATCAGGAGACATGGAGGAGTTGCTCCTATGACTGGAGTGTTGGAATGGAAGGATACAGGCTTTCAGGAAGGACAGGCAGGGGAGACGAGGAGGGGGTGTCGCCCTCTATGTCAGTGACCAGCTGAATGCAGGGAGCTCTACCTGGGGATGGATGAGGAGCTGACCTAGAGTTATGGGTCAGGGTTAAAGGGAGGGCAGGGACAGGTGACATTATAGTGGGAGTCTGCTACAGGCCACCCAACCAGGAAGACTGAGCAGATGAGGCCCTCCATAAACAGATAGAAGCAGTGTCCCGTTCACAAGCCCCTGGTCCTCATGGGGTACTTCAACCACCCTCATATCTGTTGGAGGGACAACACAGCAGGCCATAAGCAATCCAGGAGCTTCCTGGAAAGTGTCAATGATAACTTCCTTCTCCAAGTGATAGAGGAGCCACTGAGGAGAGGTGCTATGCTGGACCTTGTTCACACCAACAAGGAGGGGCTGGTAGGGAATGTAAAGCTCAAGGGCACCTTGGCTGCAGTGACCGTGAGATGGTGGAGTTCAAGATCGTTAGGGCGGTGAGGAGGGTACACAGCAAGCTCACTACCCTGGACTTCAGGAGAGGCAGACTTTGGCCTCTTCAGGGATCTGCTTGCTATAGCAGCCTTCAGTACCTAGAGGGAGCCTACAGGAAAGATGCAGCGGTAGGACGAGAGGTAATGATTTTAAACTGAAACAGAGTAGATTTAGATTAGATATAGGAAGAATTATTTACTATAAGGGTGGTGAGACACTGGAAGAGGTTTCCGAGATAAGATGTGGATGCGCCATCCCTGGAAGTGTTCATGGCCAGACTGGATGGGGCTTGAGCAACCTGGGCAGAAAGCACCCTGCTCATGACAGGGATGCTGGAACTAGATGATCATTAATGTCCCTTCCAATTCTAAGCATTCTATGAGTCTATGAATTGCAGAATGGCATTGGATTTCTTTTTCAGGAATTTTGTTTATACTTTTCCTCAAATAAAAGTATTAAATGTTACTTTTGAAAGTCATACATACTTCACTGAAAATACTTGAAAGTTTTGGCCCCCCTCCTAGTTGTTTCCTGAAGGTGGCATTGTCATATAATAAAATCGTGAGGAATCACAGCTAAAGAGATCAAGGTAATGCTTTTAGATTGTCTTATTTTCCCCACAGGAATCTTACGTATTTCAATCTGATATAAGCTTCTGATTCTTTCATGATATCTGGATATTCTAGACTCTGTAAGGAAGAAGTCATGAAGCTTTATAAAAGGAAAAATATAATATAATTCTCTGTTTATTTAATACACTTTATTTTCTTTGTTCCCTTTGATAATTACATTTCAAACACTGTGACTGCCTGTAGGCACAGTCCACAAACACTGTAGGCAAAATCCACACACACCCCCCTGCCACCCCTTGGTAGCTACGATAGATTGTAACTGAGGATCATTAGTAATATGATTTGTGAGTGCAACTAATATCTGGGTTGGGAGTGTTTGACTAAGGTTGAATTCAAGACTTCTGACCCACGGTTCACAGTATGTACAGAAAAGCTCCGTGTACTTAACCAGGTTTGTTTAATTGACTGCTGTTAGATTAAAGATAATTCTTAGAGTGGTCTCCTTATAAGATCACATAAACTGCCTGTTCAATCTATCTGTCTCTTTCTTAGTGATAGAATATTGCTCCTTTTTGTTTAAAATAATAATAAAAAAGAATAAGAGGTAAATAAAATAGCAAAAAAGAAAATGAGACAAATCACAGCGCTGAAATGTTCATTAAAAACGATTTTTCTTGCAACAACTTTCAAACAAATAAAATATAGTAAGTTAGATTTTGAAAGGGTTTATTTAATTGCATGGATGTTCTGTTATTATGCTGCAGCAGCATGTAAAGGTAACATGCATATCACTGATAAAAGACACGTCCTCTCTGCATTCTTCAGAAAATGTTCCAGCATTTCAGTGATTATCTTGTTTGTAAGTTAGGCTAGAATAGAGGCCCCATTTTCTTTTCATAAACTGCAGTGTTTTATTGTGCCTTTTTCTGATTGTCTTTTTTGATTAATTGCTTCTCTTTTCTTCTTCACCATGAACCCATCCATTTAAATATCCTTAGTCCAGATGCACATAATCACTTGCAAGTCCTGGACTAGGACAGGAACACTTAAATTTTCAGTTAGCTTCCACATTTAACAGCTGCAGTTAGTAGCGTTTACAACAACTTGTCACGCCAAATATAATGAAATTTGTGAGCTCAGAGCTATGGGTAGGCAGTGGAGGGCACCACACAAAAATACGTAGATATCGTTGTGTCTGTGTTTTGCACATTGATAGAACAACAAATGATCAGATTTTGTTGCAGACAAGTGTTTTCTTCAGAGTTGGCTCATAACGACCTCTGCACAGGGCACTTAGCAATTTTACATTGTCTACTTATGAAAGCAGATTTTGTCTGCTGTTGATGATTTTACTCTTTAGCATTGTCAAACAGATGTTTTGAACTTTCTACACAAACCGTTTTTCAATTCTTAATTAGGTGTAATAAAATAAAAGTAGTGGAAACCACTAAGTACTTGTAGGAGACCAGAGGTAGCAATCTTAACAAGAAAACAAAGAAAGATCATACAAACAAAATTTGAAACACGTTTTAGTGATGTTTTATTGCACAGTCTCAATGTTGACACTGACTGTGATATTTTAAGCTTTGACAGCAGCATGTTTTAACCTGTGTTCTCCCCCACTTTTTTGACATTAGTTGCATGTGCTTGATCTGTCATCTCTGGAAAGAATGATAGGGCCTTTTCTTCTTTAAGAAGCCTGTAAGTTATGATATTGTCAGAGTCATGGCCAGCAGAGCGTACCACTTTGTTTTGCAGCTTGTGAAGTGTCTTCACTGAACAGCTGCACAGAGCCAGACCCAAGTGAGGACTTTGCAGAACTACATGAGTACATAAATCTCTGAGGCCACTGACTCAGTCAGCCAAACAGTCAGATCAATTATGTGCCACAGTGCCACAGTAATGAGATTTTCAATGGTATCAGCTAAATATTAACCCTGGTGGCCTATTCTGGGTGTGTTTTTTTATATGTGAGTAGTTAGAACATCAGCTTCAGTCTCCGATCTGCTTTGGACTATAATGTAAACTCAGTGTAATTAGTGAATAGATCTTGCTGTATTGAAAAAATACATTTAAATTTTATGCTCACCTTTTATCTGGTGTTAAGCTAAGAAATTTTTAGCCCATTCTATGGTTCAGTTTTCTTTCCAGATGCTGCCAGCTACTGCTATGGTTTTCAATAGCATGGATTTCATAAAATGCTTCTAGGCTATATGCCTATAAAAATAATTGAGACAAATAAATCTTTCATCATAGGCCTTAGTTAGCCATGTAGGACTCTACACATCCATTTGAAAATGTCTAGTGGTCATTTAAATTCAGGAAGGCTGCAAACCACTGACCTATTGCATCCAGTGTTGCTTTTCATTTTTTTTTTTTCTGATCCATAGTATTACAAGGGCATTGGGAAGATTGCAAATGTATGTATAAAAAAATCTTACCTCCCAGGCACTTAGAGCAAGCACTTGGTTTCCATAGGAGTGAGGAGGGTGTCATATGAGCCCTAATATCTCTGCTTACATGTAGAAGTGGAATATATCAGATCTTTAACTGAAAGGAGGAAATTTACCAAATCCAATTTAGATGCAGAAATATGACAACACCAGTCAATTTATAGGGAAAAAAACATTTGAACTTTTGATTACAAATCACAGCTCTTTTCGAGTTTTTGTATCTAAATCCTGGAGAAAATTTGACCTGTGTCCATCTACACTGATTTCTAGTAGTCTTGGACATTTTCTCTGAATAAGGGTCATGAGTGCATATAAGGGACGTGCAGAACATGCAACATGGTGTTTCTCATTTTAAATTTCAGAAATACACAATTAACGTAGTTTTAAGAGAGTTTTTGCATTGATTTGGATTTCATAAGTATGAGGTAGACGGGGAGAAAGCTATTTTGAGGATGCACAAATACAGCATTTTAGAACACTGATTTAAGATCTAAGCAGAAAACTACAGGTTTGCCCTGGAAATTTTTCAGAATCTATGCTCATTATCCAGGGACGGTAATGAGTGAGGATTTACCCACTTCCCAATGAGTATAATGATATTTGCATTCAGAATGAAGCCACAAAGAAGTTATTCCGGTTTGATTCCTGGTAATAGGTGTCTGAAGTCTGGCACAATGACTCAGGATGGAGACAAAACTCTTAATGGTTACCAAAGTCAAGACATTGCAATTTTGTGTGAAGTGCTTTGAGATTTGGTAGGTTGACAGCCCAATAGGGTACTTGCATTGCCTTTGTATCAGAATTGCTAAGGCACGAAATTGCAATCCTGTGTGGTGGTGGCCAGGTGGAGACATCTACATCAGCATAACATCTTAGCAAAATGCATTTCTATTATTTCTCCCTAGTTTGAGAATGGAAAATTCTGAATGGCCAAAGTTAACAGAAGTAGAGTACTGCAGGGCTGTCTCCACTCACTTAGCAGTGACATTCTTTGTTCCTTTCCTTTAGCTGGAACATTTTGCTCTTAGCCCTTATTTTCATGCAGCATCATATTGATGGGTGCAATGAATAGTTTAAGTCAGGGGGTCATAGAATCACAGAATCACAGAATAACAGAGTGGTTCGGGTTGGAAGGGACCTTAAAGACCATCTAGTTCCAACCCCCCTGCCATGTTCAGGGACACCTCCCACTAGACCAGGCTGCTCAAAGCCCCATCCAGCCTGGCCTTGAACACTTCCAGGGATGGGGCATCCACAGCCTCCATGGGAACCTGGTCCAGTGTGTCACCACCCTTACAGTAAAGAATTTCTTCTTCCTGGTGTCAGTCTAAATCTACCTCCTTTCAGTTTGAAGCCATTACCATGTGTCCTATCACTACACTCCCTGATAAAGAGTCCCTCCCCATTTTTCCTGTAGGCCCCCTTTAGGTACTGTAAGGCTGCTGTAAGGTCTCCCCGGAGCCTTCCCTTCTCCAGGCTGAACAACCCCAACTCTCTCAGCCTGTCCTCATAGCAGAGGTGCTCCAGCCCTCTGATCATCTTTGTGGCCCTCCTTTGGACCCATTCCAACAGGTTCTAGACCAATCTAGGAAGGCTCACAAAGCTCTGTGTGATCATCCCAAATCAGCTAAGCATCTCTCCAGGGCCAGCAAGTATTGGAGAGCAACCTTAATTCTCTTAGGAATCAGATGCAGGTATGTCAAGAAACCATGTGGAGGGTTTTGTATAAATTTGGTGGTTATCTTTTCCCTCTCCCCTTATGGGGTGGTGGCTCTGCATTTCATGTTAATGTCTTTCTTTATGGATTGGACAGTCTTCTCCCAAGCTCTGCTTATTTTGGCTCTGATTTCTCTCCTATTTTTGTGCCTCTTCAGTGCTGCTGAGATCTTCCAGCACTGAGTTAAAACTTAACTTGTGTGTTATTGTTCCTGCTTTATAGATAGGAAGGCAGCATATAAATACATAGAAAAGCACAATAAAACACTGCAGATTGCCAATAACTTGCCATGTAATTGGATGATGTCAGGGAGAGTGGTGGCTTGGAGACTAACTTAGTGAATAAACCAACATGTATACGTCTGTGTAGGATAAAAAACTTAACAGGGAGAGGAATCTTCATCTTCTGTCAGCTGGTTTGCCGTCAGATGACTCTTACAGCTGCCATTCAAACCAGAATATTTCCTGCAAAGTGCACTTACCCAAGACCTTTTTTCTTTTTTTAACATGCTTTTTGTATATACGGGTCATCATTAAAATTTATTTGTTTCAGCACTGCTTTACATGAGTAAAAAGGTAATTCGTCCAGCTCTGTGAAGAGTACAGGAATCTTCTTGTTATCATACCTTTCTCAGTCATATAGTAAGTGCAAAAGAGACCAAACCAATTCTGAAAATGCCATAAGCTGCCTCCTCGTGAAAGCTCTTCTACTCTTTTGCCCATGGTTTATTATAACTAGTGCGTCTTTGGAATAGTTCCCTGAAGGAGACAATATGGGGCGAATATGTAGAAAATTTATGATGGTCAATTTAGTTTGCAAGTCCTTTCTCTCTGGTCTGTATAGCTTCTCTTCTGCCCTGTAAGAACTTCATAAAATGTGAACTGCTAATGGTGATTTTGCCTTAATTCCTGTCTCTGCTTTATTTAGTTGGCCCAGTATCCTTCCCACTAAAGAAAACTGAAGTGCAAGAATAGCTTCCTTGTTGAAGTCAAGATGCAGACATGCCATTCCTATTAAGCTCAGTACTGACAACAGCTTACTTCAAGTTCCTACATGTATTCATGTTTACCTAGCTAGGAAGGCAAGTGAGATCCTGATTTCCTAATCGTAAATAGACCACTGATGAAACATCCTGTGCCATCTCTAGCATCTGCCAAGATTAAACAGATGACATGAGCAAGCTGTTGGGTACCTGCAGTTCTCTTATTAGGAATTGCTGCTGTAATTCTCTTACATTATTACCTCTGTTCATCTCTTCTGCCATTTTAAAGATTAACTTCTTGCCTGCGTTGGCTACTATGAGTCATAGCATCTTGATACAACCATAGTTTAGGGCCAAATGAAAGTCAGATTTGAAACAGACCTTTGCAATCTACACACGCAATGGCTTACAAGCTTCCCTTTCTTTTTTTTCCCCCAGCATTGCTAGGTATTGTGATTCTAAACTACTTTTTATGGTTTTTCTATCAGACCTGTCACAGATACATTAGCATTTCCATAGCAAGGAAATGTTAATAGCTCTATATTCTGAGCAGTGTATATGTAAGGTTAAGTGAAAGGCTGACATATCATTACTAAACCTTGCATTTTGGGCACATATCATACCTTACCATTGTCTGAAGCATGAGGATATACAAACTTCCTCCTCAATGAAGAGTAAAAGTGGGTAGTACTACAGCAGGTACTAGAAACATTTAAAAAGTGGATTATTGATGTCACTATTCAGAGGTGCTACAGCTGGAGATGTCACCCAGACTGCAGTGCAGTGCCATGCACTGGATAGCGGAGTCGTGTCTGATGGTATTAGATAGCAAATTATGTTCTATGGGAGGTCAGCCCTGCTTGCAGCTGTCCTAGGGCTTGTCTGAATGGCAGATAACGCTAGCGGTGTGATCAGAGACCTGATAATCTCAGGTCTTCAGATGAAGATCAATGCCAGCACAGGGAAGTGATGAATGTCAGTGGTTGACACCCCCCTCCCCTGCGGGAGAGGACATGTGTCTTTAGAAAATGCCTTATTCCTTCTAATCACAATTTTAAGTGTCAGTAGACCAAGTATTACTTTCTTCTTTCATTGAACTGTTGTTCCTCATGGCTCCCAGGGACTAATAGCATCAGCTAGAGAGCCAGGCAGATGCAGATGACAGTCAGAGAGGCTTCTACGGGCACCTTTGTTAAGGTACCTCTGTCATGGCCTACCACACTTCAGCTATTTTATTTCCAGTTCTTTCTGCAGAAATTGCCAGCAGCTGACCTGCTGAGCTAGTGGGTTTGTAGAGTATCTAACTATCTATATAGGCTAAAAATATCACTGCCTTTTCCATGTAATATTAATAATCTAATCACAGGAAAGACAAGCTTTCGACTTTGTGTTACTGCAATTTCACATTAATACAATTAAAGAATAATTCTGAAAACATTATTTCTGCATTTGTTAGAAACCATGTATTTCACTCAGTCTTGTAAAAATGTCTAACTGAGCTTCCTCAGCTATATAACTTACCTGAACTTTTTTTCTCCAGTTTCAGAGATGTCTTAGCATTATTCTAATAAGTACCAGTAAAATATATGGGCTCAAATACTAGATGTCACTCACAGTTAAACTTCGTAGTGCCAGGACAGACTAAATATAAATGCAATAATAATGCATTTCAGTTCTGCCAGCTGCCAAATATTTCCAGTCTTCCTTATAATTTTTATTTAGCTTAGATTTGGGAAATACTCAACAAAACAGCAACATTTAGTAGTAGAAGTCTTTCTGCAGAACTTTTAAATTTATTTGTATTATGTGCAGCAACAGTGCCCCCACGTGGCAATTTGAAGCAATCACACATCTCAGTTACTGCACATTTTTCAAATTTGAGACATTAAAAATTGAGGCTAGAAAGTCCTCATAAAAGATTGTGTGGTAAAACAGAAATAAGAAAAGTTATAAAATCACAGAAAGGATTCTACAGAAGAATCTATCTAGTCTCTGAGTTCCTATAAATTCCTTGGCTGTCTTTCTCTTCCGCCCCTAATATTCTTGCATCTGCTCCCTCCTTTGATCTACCAAAAGACACAAGTTTATGCAAACTTGGCTTTTGACAATTCCTGACACTGCCATGAATCTAGTTCCTCTGATTCCTACTGACTGACTAACAAAAATTGTTATCAAGAATGGTCAGTCTTCAGCTAACCATGCCGTAAATCCCTATATTTTCTTACGCTATTTTGCCCACATTAGTCTCTTAGAAAGGTATTTCACAACTTATTCCTCTGCTATTTAGACACCTGCCCCTTGCCAGACAATATTTATACAAAGCCTGTAGGCACCCATATTTTTCGTTGCCCACACTGCATTTTAGTGTAACACTGGAGAGCTATCACATTGCCTTTCAACCCTCATTTTGGAACGTTAAGCAGATCATCCCCATTAGTCTGCTCTATAGTAACCTAGACAGTATAAAAGATGATCCTTTTACTTCAAGATACCCGCTGTTTATGAGGTAATACACATTTGTACAATTCAGCGTGATATGGACAGGTTTTCCTCTATGTTTATTCAAAATGACTATGACAGAAATGCTCTTGTCTCTCCTTTAGAGCAAGAACTTTTTTATAATATCCTTTTAATTTATTAATATCATGGAGCAGATAAAATGCTGTGTTGGGAGGGAAGATTTTGTTGACATTGAATTCAGCGTATAAATTGGTGATTAGATATAGATTAGCATCTTCTACATTTTGGTTTTGCTCTGCTGCATGCTGCTGTTTCTGTAATCAGTAATTGCGATGTCTGTGATTCACTTGGCCTTTCCCCGCGGTCAGTGAGGTGGGAGGGTGGTATTCAGCACAAAGGTTGCTGCAGCAGCTTCAGATTCAATCATTGCAGGTTTTAGATTGCTCTACAGCACACCATTCCCAAGATGCATTTGGGCCAAGTGTTTTTCAATTCATAAAACACAGGGACTTGCCACCATTTTCAAGATTAATGACTCTGGAATACAGCATAGCCAGGGAGCAGTGGTGAAGTTTAGCTCTAGGTTGCTGTGCAGTGCTCTGAACACAACTGTGTAGAGCTGCTCTGTCTATGCTATTGTGTCATAAATCAGGGAAAGGAGAAGCAAACTGAGTTATAGCCAAGAACACACTCGGTTTGGTTTCAAGACTCACGTACAATAGGAATGAAAGCCACTTTGTGAGCCAAATTCAGAGCTACTGTAATGGCTCCATTTTCCAGATTAGCTCATGACCTAGGAAAATGGGATCTGTAAACATAAGAATAAATCTAAACTTGCTCTACATTTAAAATACGTTTGTTTTGCTGACTAGTGCTAGTGCAGGAATAGACAGAAGAGAAGCCCCAGTATAGATGTGTTGCAGCTGGCTTGTTTTCTACCAATTACTTCGTAGAATCCTGACATTCACTATTATCATTAATTCAGCAGATGCGTTAAATCGCAAGATAAATTGCAGCAATTAATACACTGCGTAGACAAAAAGATGGAATAAAAGCAATAAAACCCAAAATGAACATTTCACTTGACGTAGGCCTCAGATATTTTGAGAAGTAAAACAGATGTTTTGTAGGTTGTCAGGACGACAGCAGGATGGAGGGTGTACTCATCGCTTTTAATTTAGTGTAGTATGGTTCACTTACATTAATAAATGACACCTTAAAATAAATTATCGCTAGCATTTTCCAGGACTGGCTACAGAGCAGAAGATGTTGCCATTATTTTACAACAGGTATAAAGCCAAGTTGATTTCATTTACCGCAGAAGTGCCCTTTGTGCAGCTCAATCTCATAAAACACAAACCACAGCAGTGAAAGGCAGATTGTCTAAATATACCAGTGGTTCTGTGTATTTCTGGGACAGTTTCTAGTGATAACAACAGCCACTACCTTGACTGCGCTGTTCTGACAGATGAAAACCCTGTCCTGTGCCGCCTTCCCCATGGCACTAGCAGGTGCACAGCTGTCCAGAGAGTCAGATCAGTCACCGCTTTGACCAAAAACTAACTTAATCAAAAGGAAATAATTTTGTGACTTCTATATCAGATGATTTTGTACTGTATTTTAAAATATTTAATGAAGAATATGACTCTACTGATTACAATGGGATGTGTACAGAATACCCAAAACACAGGTATGATCTCTGATTGCCTCGTTAAGTCACTGTAAAGCTTTATTTCCTTCCCTTCCCAACTGAGGTGTAAGATACGACCCTACTGTTTAAGATTTGAAATTCCATAAGATCAAAAGTTGACGTTTTCCAAGAATCAGTAAAAAGTAAATTTTAATACACTTTTACATCCTTTTTTGTTTGCATTCTTTAATCTTAAATTTTCATTCCCAGTTCTATTTTGGAATAAAATTTAACATTAAATTTTGGACAGCTTCTTTTTGTTGGAGGGAACTTTGCAGGGGCAAGATATGTTTATCTGTAGCCTTACTTAAAAAAAGTAAAATGGCATTCCAAGATCATTGCCAACTCTGTCATTGATTTCACCTCTGTCTTCCTGGGGTAAAGATAGCAGGGCTAAATGAGGCTGTGGGGCATGCCGATATCATTTCAGAAACAGAAATTTTGTAGGAGACCAGAAAAATCAGGTTCCCAAGTCTGCAGGTCAAAATGTTTCACTGAGCTGTTGATAAAGGATAAATGTAAGTCCTGGGTTGACTGTATTTTTCATATGGTAATGCCTAAGTACTTTAATATGAAAAGGGATTCTTTTTCTGACAATGTATTTATGATCCACAGCATGAAATCTTTAAATTCCAAAATCCACTATATATTTAACAGATAAATACTGCCTTTGAAGAGCTACTTAATAGGCCATTTGGTACCATGCTGTACCAGTTGTTTACCGACATCCAGACAGATTTAATTAACAATGTCTTTTGTCTAGAAAAATCAGTTAGCAAAGAAATATATCAGATTAGTCCGGCGTCAGCTCTTTCATTAGCCAGGATTCCATTTTCTTCCAGTAACCTCTTTTGTCCTTTATCATTATTCTTATCTTCCATTCATGTTTTAATAAGTTATCCTTGAAAATTTTACTTGAAAATTTCTGCTGTACCGAAGCCAGACTAAAAGGCTGGGTAGTTACCCAAATAATATTTTTCTCTTTCTCAAGAGAAATTCTTAGGTTTCTTACAATTCTGTCATTTCAATGGTCTGGTCATAACATACCAAACAATCAGGTATTTTATTAAAAAATCGAACTGGTTTTACTGGTTTTCCGGTATTTCCTTTTGTTTTCTTTTCAGTGTATTTTAACGATGCTATTACCATGTCAGCACTCAGATGTACTCAAGATCATTTTCTCAGATGAGGAAAGTTTTTTCCTGTTGTTCTTTTTTCCTAGTCTCCTTCTATAATCATAGATTCTCTCTCTACTTCAGTGCTAAGGTTGCTCACCTCAGACAGAAGTTTAAATTCTGAGTATTTTTTCCTGTACATCTAGTTATGAGGCAAGGAAGATCAGTGTCAGTTTACATTTAACAGAAGTTAAGGATTGGTACAGTGCTCTGGAACAAGATAGAAATAGAAGCTGGGTATTGTAAATGCTTTATGTGTTGCACTGTATTATATTAGGAGACTCTTATTAAGAGTATTGAAATTAACTCTGTAGAAAAAGTTAACAAGGAAGGCTACAAAATTCCTTAAAATACATAATCTGAGTGCAGATTTTTAATTCCACCTTCTTCCAGTATTCATAGAAAGGTATTTCTTTGTACATCTAATCTTTTGTATGGTGGTGGTGTCCCTGTTTGGTTCACATAACTACCTTCACACAGTTTTTGCTAAGAGACTTGAAATAGGCATCTTCATCCCTATGTAAGGAAGTCTTACACCCTGCAAATACGGCCATTTTCCAGCATAACTAGTCACATGCAAGAGGCTGAAATTCATAGTGTAAGACTATTTAGGAAATAATTTATGTTTGTGAAAATATAAGACATCAATCAGGCTTCATTTAAATACGGGTATCATTTTGCATCTCCAAGAAGCTGCAGACTCCCACGTACAATACTTCTTATTTCTCTACATTTTATTAATTTTTCTTTCATAGGATGGAGTTTCAGCATGGGCTCTGCCTACCAGTTCCACAGCTGGCGAGTATTTGTGATCGTCTGCGCACTGCCCTGTGTGTCTTCTGTGGTAGCCCTCACCTTTATGCCAGAAAGCCCACGGTTCTTGCTAGAGGTATAATTTTCCAAACAGTCTTTAGCTTCCAGTCAAAATTATTTCTGTGTTAACCTGTATATAACAGGCATTAAGATTGGCCAGTAACTATAGTGAGTATCTTAATCTGTACCTATGTTTTGTTTAAATGTTTTGATCAAATGTTTAGGTTGGAAAGCATGATGAAGCTTGGATGATACTCAAGCAAATTCATGACACAAACATGCGAGCTCGTGGTCAGCCTGAGAAAGTCTTCACAGTAAGTATTGGTTTTAAAGCTAATCGCTTAGCGCATCAGCAGGCTTGCTGACTGGCAAGGTCTGGAGGGCTTAAGCAATCAATATTAACTCCGCATGACAAAGCCAATCATTTGCACTCTGAATACCTAAATATAAGAACGTAATTCCTACTGAAATTGTTATGTATAAAGCAGATGTTAAGGTACCAGCCTTTGGCCAGCATATTCTTGAGCATATGAACCCACAGTGTGATCATTCTCTGGTGTACCAAGATACTTGATAGTCTCAATCTGTATTTTATTTATTAAGTGTACTTCACCCTTAATAATAACAGTAGGCATATAGAAGTCCAAATTAGCTGACTATTGTGTCTTTAAAGCTTTTGAAATTTTTTTTCATTTTTATCAGTTAAAAAAATTTTTTTTTGAAACTCATTTTCACTCCTGTGAAATAGTAATTTCAGGCATTGAATTTTCTCAAAATATCTTGGAATCTCAACTGCATCTTGTCGACTTGCAGATCGAATGATAAAGCCATATTCAAAGTGTTGATGTGTTGTTTCTATTTGAAGGAGAAATTGGCAATTCAGATGTGGGAATTTTCTATGGCATCTTCCTTATTTATAAAGAATACACACAACAATTTTGGCTTCCTGGATACAGTAGGACCAAACAGCAGAAGGCATTGTCTTACTTTGAAATCCAGTCTGCCTTTACAGCTTGTGCTGTGCCGTGGGAGTGCTCTGGCACTCGGCTCCCTTTCAGAGGCATGTGTGGGATGTTTTTCCTCTTCCAGAGGCTTTCTTCTTACTTTAATGCACATAACTCAATTGCAAAATCCTCTTAAAGGTTCTGCATTCGCAGGCAGTCTCGAGGAATGACCATCTGACCATATAACTTTATTCCACTGAGACTTGCAGTTTATTGCCTTGGATGTGGTTTCTGTTGCCTCCATTTATGTTTTTTCCACAAAGAAGCTCAAGAGCTTCTATATTTAGCCTGAAAGAAGGCTGGTTAGCACATGTGTCATGTTAAATCCACATTTACTGATACACCAGTGACCCGTCCCTAATCCTATCTAACTTAATATTTTATTTTCTGATTTCATTTACAAGTTAAGGGATTTGCCTCACACCATACAGCTAGGGTGTAATTTTGCAACTGGTTCTTCCTGATCTGAGCTGCTTTCGGGCAGAGTATGCCTGCCCCTGGTCACTTTTTGTTTCTCTTCTGCCAGTGTTGATATTCCTTGGCCGATTGTACAGCCAGCCATAGCACAGACCCTGTCTGTGCCATAGCACAACCCCTACAAGTGTTGGTTTAGGCACAAGGAAGAAGACAGAAATGTGCTGGGATAAAAGGCGGGAGGAAGGATCAGCCACAGTCTCACATCAGTTTGACGTAATCGTAATCACATCCTAAAGAAGCCATGGTGAAGAAAACAAAGCACATACTTGTTGTTTCCAGTTCTTGTGATCTAACAAGTCTTTCTGTCTACGGTTGTTAAAATGTGACACTGAACTGTGTTGAACTCAGCACTTTATTTATAGCTAATTTTATTAATTGGTCAGCCATTAATAGGCCATGAATAATGAAAAAACACCACTTTCTTGGGATTTTTGGCAGTTTCTGCCATGAACATCGGGAAAACTCAGCTCTAGATATTGAGGAGTTGAAGGATTAGAAATTCTGTACTGTATGTCAAGGTTACACGTGTAAGTCCCTATTTTTAGCTTGCATTAATGTGATTAGAAAATATATCAATGTCTCCTCATTGGCCAATATCAGCACTTCATCATATAAAACCCAGAAAGCAAAGAACTTAGGCATAATTTGTTTGGAACATCCTTTTAGTCTCTCTTTTTCTATATATAAGTTAGTCCTGGATATTGGGACATTTTGTCTGAGTAATTTATTCACATAACTCTCCTAAACCCTGTTGCTTCATTCATTCTATCACTTATGCATTACTGTTTTCCTCCACTTAATGTCACTAGTTACATCAGATACACTCTGATAGCATGTTTTCTAACACTACAGCTGATGTAACATTTTCTCCATTACTGCTGTAGTTTTAGTGTGCTTTCCTTTTATATGTTTTCCTAATTATATTGATGTCATCTTTTCCTAGAAGCTTTTTTCACAAGTCATGTTTATTCTTGTTACTCATATTACTGAAGATTTGATCTTCAAACCTTGAGAAGACGGAAGGCATCAGATGAGGAACAGTTTGTTTTACAGTTAGAAAGTGCAAAAAGGGTTGTTTTCTAGTTATTGACTGTGGAGGTGGTGGCTCTTAATACTTTCGAAAACCTTTCCTGAGAGCAGTGACACTAACAGAGATGGTAGTAAGTTGATAGTATTTTCTGTTACGTGACTACCCAAGTTAAATGTTTAGGTACATTCTTAATTACCTTCCAAGGTCCTTAAAACATGCATTCATTAGATCTGTTGGTTTAAATGTTTAAGTAAAAAAAGAGCCCCTTTGTATTGTTAAAACCAAAATTCTCTCCACTCTTTCATTGCCATGTATTAAATAATCTTTTTTTCTGCAAATGTTTTTCCTTTGCAGCGTGTCTTGATTTTGTAAAATTTAAAGCATTGCATATTTCTAGCCATTGGTTTTAAACAGAAGTTCTATTTTCATTAAAATAGGTATTCTTTATTGTTTTTTCTTTCATTCTTCATATACTGACAGCTGAATTTGCATGGTCCAGATGGACCATTGTGCTGATTCAATAGGACTTTTCTTATGTTAAAGAATCATCAAGGCCAGGGGCTTTTTGTCCCCAGTCACATGCAGTGGTCCTAGGATATATACATGTTTCCCCTAACCTCCACTGCTCCAAACCAGTCAGGTGGCCAGGACGGTGAAAAGGCTGCTCCTGAGCCTACAAGAGAGCCTCTTGAGCCTCCTGAGCCTCCTGGTTTCTACAGCATGATTCAAGAAGCATGCCCTTTCTGCCCGGAGGTGTGGCATGCCTGTATGTACGAGGTTTTGATTAATCTTGGAGGACTCAACTCAGTCTTTTGTATAACACGTTTCATAAAAGCAGCTTAAATAAAGCTTAAAATCAATGGAATGATGCAGACAGGATTATTGCTATTGGGAAAGCCAAGACGTGAAGGGTACAGGGTTTTCGTATAGTCATGATTTGGCAAGACAGTGAGCTGCAGTATTTAAAAAATGAGTGTAGTTACAGGTAAAACTGGCTATAACAAAAGTGGGCATTTGTTTGTTCTTGTTCAGGGGATGAGGCTACTGGTGCATCTTAAACAGCATACATCTGTAAAAGCAGTGGGCCAAAAACTAGAGCTTTACCATCAATACTGCTGTTCCCTGGTGCCCTGTAATCCACTATGATACATCAGTGGGTGGTGGTGTCCGCATTCTATTAAGAAGAAACCCAAGCTATTGCTAGCTTCAGAAACTGCGGCTAAACACTGAACACTCAGTCTCTTGCTCTATCTCTCCTTATATGTCTCACCCTTTCCCCATTTTGTTTATTTTCCTTCCATTCTCTATCTGTCTTCTTTTTAAATAAACTGTGGATGAATACACTGCCTTTTGTGATACTGCTATAAACGTGGGACCAGAGTAGAAGCCAAAACCAAACCCATACAATGGTACAAGTTTGTCAGGTCCTGTGTCTGGAAAGACCATATAACACATTCTTGTTCTGCTACACAGGAGAGTGCAAGTGAAAATAAGCACTGTAGGCAACATCACATTCTCTGTCACTGGTAATTCTGTATTTTTCCCAATGTCTGTTTATCTCATTTCACTTTAGATGAAGTAGATGATTGCTCCTAACAGCAATAACATGCGTGGTTCCAGATCATTTCACCTAACTTTTTCTCTCTTCATTAAAAAGGATAGTTACAGTCAACATCCAAAAGACAAAGAGAGTTCCCCGTCTGACACTACAGGAAATAAGAACAAAGAAAAATGTTATTCAGCTATTAATTCTTGACATTTCAAGTATACTTCTATTTTCATTACTGTATCTTTAATCAATAGAATTTCAACAATGTTGTGATAGCAAGTCAGAAACAACTAATTAGCAAACTCTGGACATGGTTAACTGAGGGTTTAAATTATGTTTTATCCTTTGTGGCATTAGCAGTATGTACAGCAACACTCTAGCAGAACCTGACAGTAGTAGCAGTTTGTTTCAGTCAGAGCAGATGGATTTCCTGCATGCTTTGAAAGTAGAACTCTTCCAATGCAGTTGCATCCGTAATGAACTTTGGCATTATAGTGTGCTACTATTCCTTTATATTTCTAAAGCATTTCTAGTGTAGACACAGATTTAATATCTGCTCATTTTTAGTTTACAGGATTTATGAAAACCTTCCAATAGTCCTCGACAGGCATTTAATGATTCAAGAAAATGCAAATGTTTGCTCTTCTGTTTTTATTTCTAGGTTAACAGAATCAAAACTCCAAAGCAAATAGATGAGCTCATAGAAATAGAGAGCGATACAGGAACTTGGTACAGGAGGTGTTTTGTTAGAATTCGCACAGAGCTATACGGTGTAAGTAACAGCATCTCTATTCATTCTGTAATTACCTTTTTTCTTTTTAATTAGCATGCAAAAACGGAATGGATTGATTGAGCTCATGGTGGTGATAGCTGCAGTGCTACATTTTCCATGCAACTGGGAGAGTCAGGAACCAGTGTAAGGTTCTGGTTTCCTGACCCAGAAGAGGTGCAGGTGAATCACAGAGGTTGGTCCCAGCTTCTGTGGAGGAAAATGCTGCATTGGTCTCCACACAAGTGATGGCTAATAGTTTCATAGCCATATTCCCAAGCACCACAGTATAATATGTACTGGGAATGCGTATCAATATATATACCTGTGGAAAGAGGTGACGTATGACGAGATGAAAAATTATCATCAGGAGCTTGAGGAGGCCTTATTACTTACAAATGGTGAAGTTGTGAATAAATTGTATAAATGAATGTCAATAAAACCTTTACAAGGCCTTGTATCTGCATGTAGTTTTAGGCATGTCAGGTATTTTACCAGAAAACTACATTAGCGCTGTTTCAGAGAGTTTAATACAAGCTCACTGGGCCTTTGCTCTGTATCTTTTTTCCTTTTTTGCAAAACCCAAATCATGCAGTATCTTTGGACCTTGTAATGAAAATTGAGAAAAGTCTCATTAATTAGTTTTTTTTTTTAAAGTCAAAAATAGCTTTTCACAGCTGTTAAAAATCTCGGATCTTAAAGCTCTTCAGAGCTATAATGAAGTATTGGAAACCAAGGTTTGTCACAAAATTGCTTTGCTTGGAAAAATGGCATTTTCCCTATGAAAAAAAAAATAATCGAGAAAGTGTCTACTTTTTAAGTTATTTGTCCAAAATTGGTGTAATTGAAGACTGAAATGTTATGATTTGGCCTTGTTACTAAACCAGCTTTAAAGAAGCTTGGTTGTCTTACATCCTTGTTATCTCACTGGAGTAGCCCCTGGGTGAGAGCGCCTTCCTTGTTGGATGATGTGTGCTGAAACCTCCCAAGACAGACTGCCTCTTCTCTTCAAAAGCAGGAGGTCATCTTGAGATAAAAGAGAAACGAGAACATTATTCTCAGTCAGCTCTGCTGTAGCATCTCTGACCTGAGGGTAGTCTCAGCTTTTCCTCATATAGTATAGTACTTTACTGATGTCTAGCTGTGGTAGATTATGGTAGATCAAACTCTGAGTGAGTCCCTCTTGTATTATGGAATATACTCTGTCTAAACTAAGCAGTGTAGTACTGGGAAGTGAAAAGAAAACATTTCTGACAAGATCTCTGATTTATTTGAGATAGTGAAATGAAGCTGCCTAGAGATTGGGAAAGTTTGAGGTGATCAGAGCAAGGATGAATTAACAGACACAGTCCACACTGGTGTATAAAAAAATTTATATGAACTGGCAATGTGTGCTCGCAGCCCAGAAAGCCAATCATATCCTGGTCTGCATCAAAAGAAGCGTGGCCAGCGGATCAAGGGAGGTGATTCTGCCCCTTTACTCCACTCTGGTGAGACCCCACCTGGAGTACTGCGTCCAGCTCTGGAGCCCTCAGTACAGGAAAGACATGGACCTGTTGCAGTGGGTCACAAAAATGATCAGAGGGCTGGAGCACCTATGCTATGAAGACAAGCTGAGAGAGTTGGGGTTGTTCAGCCTGGAGAAGAGAAGGATTCAGGGAGACTTTATTGTGGCCTTTAAATACTTACAGGAGGCTTATAAGAAAGATGGAGAGAGACTTTTTACCAAGGCCTGTATTGACAGAAGAAGGGGTAAAAGTTTTAAACTGAAAGAGGGTAGATTTAGGTTAGATATTAGGAAGAAATTCTTTACTGTGAGGGTGGTGAGACACTGGAACAGATTGCCCAGAGAAGCTGTGGATGCCCCATCCCTGGAAGTGTTCAAGGCCAGGCTGGATGGGGCTTTGAGCAGCCTGGTCTAGTGGAAGATGTCCCTGCTCATCACAGAAGGATTTTACTAGATGATCTTTAAAGGTGCTTTCCAATCCAAATCATTCTATGATTCTATGGAAAGAAGTTGAAAAGTCACAGAACACACACAACCTGGCAATAGCTGGAGATTAACATACTTATATGAGAAGTACAGCTATGATCAGTATCAGAGAGTTGATCTGCTCTCTCTGATGCCCTGAAGAAGCAAGCTAATCAGGATCAAAAAGTTTCTATAATTTAACAAAATTATTCAAAACACTATTTAAAATAAATGTTTTTCCTAATGATTTACAGATTTGGCTGACATTTATGAGATGCTTCAACTACCCGGTGAAGGATAACACAATCAAACTTACAGCTGTATGGTTCACCCTGTCTTTTGGGTAAGAGTGGTTGAGATCTTAAATGATTTTTGCTAGGCTTGACAGACAGAAGAATCATCTGCATGAAAATTTCTGTCACTATAATTATCCTTTTTATTTGGAAAGGTTTTATTCAATATCTTCCACAAAATGTTACATTTATCAGCTAGTCAGTTCTTGGTTGCAAGCCTGAATCATCAAGAATATCTGCTTCTGAAAACTGGCATCTTCTGGTGTCAGCTTCTTTCAATATTTTTATTTTATGGAGGATTTTGTTATGATGGAGCAACTGCTCCATCCCATAACCAGCCGAGGGAGCTGCTCATCCTCACCTCGCACAGATTTCCGAACAAGTGAGATTGGCAACTGAGCTGTTTCTGTTTTTCACAGCTACTACGGCTTATCTGTCTGGTTTCCTGATGTCATTAAACATCTGCAGTCAGACGAGTATGCATCCCGAGTGAAACATTTCCGCAATGAGGAGGTTTCCCATTTCGTCTTCAACTTCACACTGGAAAATCAGATTCACAGCAATGGAGAATACATCAATGACAGGTTTAGCGATTTCCTAATATCCCGACTCAGCTGGAATAAACAAACTCATGTTTTAAAGCATGTCCTAATAATCTAATGTTTTTCTCCATTGGCTAATGATAGATGCGTTTGTTTCTTTTTAATGGGAATTTATTTCTGTTCCTCATTTCTTATAACTCGTGTAGCATGGGGAGAAGTAGACCTGTACATACCCTGGTGGTTCCTTTGTGAGGATCCCTCATGCAAACCCAGCTTCCTTGTCATCCTGAAAATCAGGCCAAAAAGCCTAAGTTAACGATGCTTCCTTTCACAGTGGGATTCAAAGGTTTTCAGACCCAACACATGCCACATATTGTAGGGGACTGGGGAAGGACATACTTTCATCTCTGTTGCCGGTTTTTTTCCTATCGATGAAAGACACTCCTGTGAAAATGCTGAACACTGAGAGTTTAGGATCTTATCACAGAAAAATAAAAGCTAAACGTTACTCTAAGTCAATAAAAAGTATGAACAGCTCTGAAATGTGAAACAACACGTTGGCAATGCCTTTTGTGTTTTTTAACTGAATCCAAATACATTAAGCCTCTATCTGGACTTTACAGCCAACTAGATAACTTAGCAGAAAATTAAACACAGCTGTTTTAGGTATCTGCTTTCTCTTAAGAAATATATAGAACAACCATGTGAATGGTCTCCTGGAAGTCATGGTGCTAAGTAATTAATATTTCCATAGGAAAATCTGTATCTAAGTGAATAAAACTAATGATTTTGGTAATGTGGGGCTTTTAAAATTATTTTTATAAGAACTTGAGTTTTGACACAGTTAAATGTTTATGCATTGCAGACAAAAAATAAGAGTTATCTCATTTTTAAACTAGCCATAGCTAGTTTAAAGAACTATTTACTGTCAGTAACTGACAGCACTCTGTCAATCAAGATCTTACCAATTTGAACTGAAAATTCTTGTAAAACACAAAATCTAACATTAATCTACGCTAAAACACTAATTTACTCTTTCAGATGTGCAAATTTAATAGGCCTCTGGCAGTTACTTGAGATTCACAAAACATTTTCTACGGAAGTATGAACTCATTTGATATTCTTCCTTCACAAACATTTCAATGCTCCACTCACCCTCAATCTCAGTGTTTCCTTCATATTCTAACTAGAAGATGCATAAACACTTGACCTTTTACTTTAGTACATTTCTGTTGGGTTTTAATTCAAATCATAGCAACACCAATTTTAATATAGTCACAACATGTTTCCTGCCCAAAGGTAAAAAGTGCATCAGAAGAATGTATGACATGTAATCTGTCCTTTCTGTTCCAACTGACTAATCTAATTGCTAAATTTTCTTTGTTCTCCTCTGGAATTAGGCTACATTTTAAAATGGAAAGTGCTGTATGAAAAATGATAATGAGTTGACACTGAATGCCAGCCTGATTTTAATCAGAGTCTGTCACAAATGACAAATGATATAGTAACTAAAACTAATGGGCAGAAAACACCATTCTTCTGACCAATACACAAACAGAATTAATTAGCTAGTAAGTCTTATGCTGTGATAAAAACAATTAGCTTTTGCTTTCCTTTCTCATAAAGATGTGATTCCAACAACTTTATTGGCATGACAGTTTAATTTCTACTATTTCTTAAGCAGAGTATTTTGTGTGTTCCTATTCCTACTATCAGGCTTGTAATGAGAGAAATACTTAGCTAATCACACCAGGTTTAATTAGAGTAGAGCCAGATCTGTGTTCAGAAGGCTTTGCCATTTTAACAGTTCTTACTGCCATATAACGATTAAAGCACTGCTTTTCAAACTGTTACCAGTTTGGGTGAAGTCTGCCGACAAAACTGCTCTTTTTCAGTTGTAGCTTTTTACACACCTTCATGGGAAATAGAAGACATCATAAAAATAATGATATATTTCTAAATCTGTCATTTTTTTGTTAGCATAATGATGTCGTTCAGTAGAATTATACTAAAAAAGGTTTACAGCATTGTTTAGTCTAGTAACATTGAAGTAGAAGGTTACTGCTAGTAATACACTTTGTTATTGACTTTTTCTGTGAATGACTTGATTGACAGTCGTGATCAAAGACCTGGGAGTTAAAAGAGAGTCAGTACGAAGGAGAATGTTCAGAAATAAGAAAAGCTACTGGCAAGTTGTTTATACCTGTTTTATGTGCACAGTAGTTGCAATTGCATCCACAGACACAGGAGTAACAAACATATACTTCCAGTTAGATATCTAGCTGTATAACTAGCAGCGTAATTGTTGTGTTCATGTTAAACCACTTTGCAAAAGTATTTTTAACACTTGGACCAGTATGTTTTGCATTTGAGCGTGACACGGTGCCCAGTGTGTTCATCTAGAGAAATAAAGGTTCCTAAAAAACTATTTCTTTCCAGTTTGTTGTTACTAGCAGGTGTTTGTTTGTTTCAAGAGACTGAGTTTCTGGAGTGTAATGTCCCATTTTCCAACCATATTGTCAAATTAGAAGTAATAGTGATTTTACAAGACTATTGAAACTGTATTACCAGTTGTGGCTGGTAGCTATGTGAAGCTATTTGTCTTATTAATCCTTTTTCTGAATGACAGTATCCTAGAATGAACTAATCACTAATTACGTCTCCAGAATGCCTTCAAGGAATCATTATTACTGGAGTTGAGATTTTTTAGACCTGTATAGCTGCATCAGCTTGACCTGTTGCTCTTTCTGGCTATGAAGGCAGACTGACAGAAATTATTTATATTGTGCAGGTTTATTATGATGAAGTTTAAATCAGTAACCTTCGAAGATTCACTTTTTAAGAACTGTGTGTTTGAAGACATTACTTCACTGAACACGTACTTCAGGAACTGTACTTTCGTGAATACCACCTTCTACAACACAGGTATTGCAAGAAAAAGCCCTGAACATCCATTATTCAGATGCATGTTCTCATCTTCTATTCATAATTTCTGGATTTCTAATAAGGCATACAAGAAGTCCTCTTGTCGGGAATAAAAAGCTATGAAAAGCAACAGGCCTCTGTAATGTTATAGTATAAAAGTGAAAGGATCACACCCACACTAGAGATATAACAGGCCTAATATTGTCTCAGATAATAATCTTCTCTTTTATTTTAAGAATCTCTAAAGAGATTGGGTCTGGAAAGGAGACAATATATTTACTGTTTTACTGGCAGCTTTAGTGTATTTTTATTTAGTCTAGATGGGACTGGTGAAATACTTTGTTCATTGTGCTTGCTGTGGCATGGGAATCTGAGTTCAGGATTGAAACTATCCAATCTATAATCATTCCCACTCTCCTAAGTATTGTAACAAAAATAGGAATGCGTATTTTCATATGTTTAAAAAGAGGTCTCTTTTTTTTTCCAGTTTAATAAAACATAACTGAAAGTAGAACATGGCCAACTAAGCTTGTCAGAAAGATGGGGCGCTTCCTGCCACTTTCCTGTAACTCCAACAGTCATAACACTAATAGAGTTAGGTTTCAGAGCAAGCAACGCCCAGCTTTCTTTGTGTGGAAGGAAGGTATTCTTGATTCAGGGTTATAAGGCTGACAGGAGGAACAGAAAGAAAGTGTAAGTATAGGGAGAGATCTCTTTAATGGTATTGGAAGAAGAATGCCCTGAACAGGTTGCATGTAGCAATTTATCCACGTTCAAGCTGAAGACCACGAGACCTTGTCAGAAATGAAAATTAGTTTAATCTGAATTCTGTAGGAATTTTTCACTTTAAAGGAAGTCAAACCAAACTGAGCATGATCCCCAGTCTCATCTGAAAATCTGTCTGGTATGCAAATAGAACATCTGATACCAAGCAAGACCTAGTGATAGAAACTTGCAGATATCCAGTGCTTTTTATGCAAGGCCAGCTGGTGCTGAAAGGCCTTAACCAAATACAGTCCAAGCAGAGCTGATATACAGTTATATAACTTGCCTAATTCCAGGCCTTAGTCGCTCTTTTTCATGAGCTTTGCATATTTTTCTATTAAGATAAAAAGGTATCAAAATTAACAGCAATAACTAGTCCCATTTTACGAAGCAGTGAAAGCTCCAAGTTATTAAAGTTGCCTAAACTTGGAATGTTTTTAATCAAAAGCTGCACATGGAATCGTCTGTTAGCTGAAATGTTTCTTTTTCTTCTTTCCACAGATCTCGAGCAATATAAATTTGTTGACAGTGAATTGATAAATTGCACATTTTTCCACATCAGGACAGGATGCCAGATTTCTTTCGATGATGACTACAGTGCCTACTGGATTTACTTTGTTAATTTCCTGGGAACTTTGGCAGTGTTGCCAGGGAATATTGTGTCCGCTCTTCTGATGGATAGAATTGGACGGTTAACAATGCTAGGTAGGGTCTTCACTTTGAAACGGGGACCAACACAAAAACCTAAAGCTCTCCTGATAAAGTAGCGTGTTCACTTTTTAAAGAATTTGGTTCAGAGATATCAAAACATGCCTTCTGCAGATACTTCTTTTATGCAGCATCGTAAGTGTTGTTTTAAAAAGCCCCCAATTTAGAAACTCTAAGAACAAAGGATTCTGTAACCAGTTCGTCATTGCTCTTCCATTCTGATATTACAAGACCCCTATTTAGGCATTTGGGATGAGATTTTGGAGGGTGCTGACCACTGGCTTGTCTTTGCTTCACCTCAAAGGAAAGCAAGATGTCCTCAGCCAGTGGAGCAGCTCCTCAGAAGAGACAGCAGTCCTTTGCCTGTTATCTGTTTTGCAAAGTAGCATAGTTGAAAGAGGTCTCCTGTGGCTTACCTGCAATGACAAATCTGTTTTCAATTTACTTATATAACTGTGCGGTAGTTCATTGTATTAATTTTCTAGGAGAATATATCTGTATAAATGTAATTCCCACTCAGTGTTTTTATTGCAACAATATATGAATGAGTGTCATGTAACTGCAGAAGATGGTGAACAAGGAAGAATGGGGGTATTTTTCCCCAGGCAGCTTGCTTTGGGAGTTCAGAGGGGGTTCCAGCTTAATACTTTATGATATATCCTAATATTTGAGGAGTTATGGGGTTTTTCTCTCTGAGACCCTTAAAACATTTGTCTGCCTGATTGGTCTTACCAGTAGAGGAGGTCTCTTTAGTTTTTAACACAAATATGTGGGTCAATTATTTAGTTACACTGTGTGTGTAGAAACATTAGACAGAACAAAGGTCATTCTTTAAATACAGCTTCACTTCATGTTCATTTCACCCATCTCGTACCTAGGTGGTTCCATGGTTCTCTCTGGTATCAGCTGTTTTTTCCTGTGGTTTGGGACCAGTGAATCTATGATGATAGGTATGCTGTGCCTCTACAATGGCCTCACCATCTCGGCATGGAACTCTCTAGACGTCATTACTGTGGAGTTGTACCCTACAGACAGAAGGTATGTGCAGAGACACCTCCCCTAACCTCACTGACACTATCTCTGTGTACCAGCAGAAATGGTAAATAGACAAGGTTACGTATGAGCTTTACAGAGGTACGGATGTTTTGAGCGGGCTGAATGAATAGTTCGTCTTACGGATAGTGGGGGGACAAAAAAGATTTTTTTGAGCTATTTGGTATGCATTTTGCATCAAATATCACCTAGTCAGGAAAATACCACAAATGTGGTTTCATATGAAAAAAGAAGGTCTAACCGCTACTCTCATTTAAAACACAGCTAATGAGTAATATTTTTGAAAATGGTAATGGAATATTTCAGGTTTCCCCTAGTGCAACTGGCTATGAAGGCTGTAGTTGGTCCAAAACAGCAATATAGCTGCATTTGTCTTTTGGCTGTGAAATGGTGGGGACGATAATAAAAATCACTGTCTGGAGCTGAACATCATCTTCTGGGAGAGATTGTGGGCTTGAACCATGCTGAGCTCTTAATCAGTCTGCTACAAATTTGCATGCAGGGTCACTAGGAGTGTACATGCTCAACATTAAGTGAATACAAAAATGGCTGGGGCACTGCTTCTGACTCTTCAGGACTCTTGCAAGAAAGCTCAGGACAATCTTCATGTCCTGCAAGCATTCCTGCTAGATGACATAGGGTGGTTGTTTTTCCTGTGCCAGGTACTTTTCAATGCTGATCTTAAGTCACTTAATGCACAGAAAGAACAGTTGAGTCATATGCTGTTGTATGTCTAGTGTAAAAATGTAAAAGCCCCATTTTCTTGAATAGATTGGGATATTTCTTCCCCCTCCCCTCCTTAAAAAAAAATTATCTAAAATTGCCCAGGTTCCTGCCAAGGGCCAGTGTGTTCTTTCTTCTGTCACAGCGCTATTCATTATGTCATTCCCTAGAAGTTTCAAATATGCTGAAACACATTTCCAGTTTATAAATGTGTGATGCCTTGCTGGCAAGTTTAAGTTCTTGGGCAGAGGTGCAATTGGCTTTAGTATTGTCCATCAGGAGAGGAAGACTGTAGGCTGGCTTCTCTGTTTTCTTTTCATTGGTGTTTTAAAAATACATGCTTCTACACACAAGAAATTGATGTCCGTTGCTGTGGTTGTATTGAATAACCCTACTAGGCCACTTATGAATCCAAAGCACTAAGCTTTAATATTAAGCGCTACTGTTCTTATTGCACCTCAGGAAATTGCTCATCTGGCAAGAATTATTCCATCATCCAAAATATCCTTTAGGAATAGCTATGTTTTTGGCATTCCTGAATGTAGCAGCCACAAGTATTTTCTTAAAATGAAGTAAAGAAAAATAATTGGAAAGGCCATTGATGTTAATGGAAGCAAAAATAATCATCATTATTAGGAATGATAAAAAGAATGTAACTGATACCTATTCTAGGGCATCTGTAGTTGTAGCTAATAGTTGTTTTTAATAGTTTCTGATAACTTTGAGATTCTGGCAAATTCTTCCCCATTTTTCTTTTCTAAAAAGCTTATGTGTGCACTAATAGGTGTCTGGAACTCCACCTCAGAAATTTACTAGCAGATGAGTTGTTGGGGATCTTTGCAACAACTCACACAGAAAACTTGTCACTTTGTATTATTGATATAAAAGCCTACCAGGAAAGACACTGCTGATATATATTGTAGATGACTTTTTTTTCAAAAGTTTCAAAAGTGATGGAACCATCACTGCCAGTTTTTGCCATCTGGGTTATAAGGAAACAAGCAATTCTAGAAGTTACTTCCTATGCATGTTTTTTTTAGACTGGAGCAAAGCTTCTTCATGTTTCACAGAACTATTTGAAAATTAATACCAGTGGGGACTTAAATAACTTGATTCCCAGAATTTTTCTCTGATTTTTGGTTTTTTTTTTAAATCCAGACCAACTACAGTTCAACAGCCATCATTGCCCACCACTGATGGTCTTGTCTTTCCTTCTAAGACTCCTCTGTTCTCCATAGCCAGGCATGACTTGCCTGGAATTTCCAGCTTCTGCAAGTAGCTGTATGGCTGAACAAACTTTCCAAGCATATACAGTACACGAAGCTGCTTGATCTGTTGTTGCATATGAGGTCCTTCATACTTGAGATGATGCCCTCTTTCACTTCAAAGCTGCATCCAGAGTGAATCTGGTCCTCAAACTAGCTTCCAGTTTCCCCTCAAAAGGCAATCCAGGCACAACAACTTTGCTCACTCTGTCACTATTTTACTGTTCCAGTAAACTTTTTTCTTACTCCCGATCAGTGAAATGACAACAAACCAGCAGCAAAGCGCAGCTCCGCTTTGGGCTGGAAGAAAAGCATGTGGAAGGAGGCTAGTTCATGCTACCATGCACAAGAGACCAGGATGGGCAGCCCCTCCTTTTCCTCCTCCACAACTCTTCTTGGAGACCAGCCAGTTGCCAAACTGCTGGGGCTTTGCCAGTGTCATGCAGTGTAATACAAAAGGTGTTTCATAAATCGTACTCCAGGTTATGGAGGGATCATGCTGGCTTTTTGCCAGGTAGGGGCGTGGTGAGTAATTTGGAAATGTGCGATGTGTATGATACACAGCACACATTTCAGTTTCCTTATCATCAGCTGCCCACAGGGCAGAGTTTAGGTTGCTTCAGAATCTTAACAGATTTGGATTCTGTATGCATTCGCATGCATCTACCTATTTACATTTTAATTTACTAATGCCTGAATTTGAGGTAATTAAGTAGTTTGCCCTATATTTTTGATGAGTACTTTCAAATTTTATGACATTTTAGCATAGATTTTGCTTGAGTGTTCTTTATGAAATCTCAGTTGATTTGCACAACTGCTAAAATAAGAGATATTGGAGACTGTATAGATTTCAAATGGTTCTCTGATGAAGGACAAAGTTGTGTTAAAGGGTGAAGATGTGTTACTAATTCTAGTCAAAGGTAGGTTTCTGTCTTCCAGATGATACACATGGTGGCAATGAATAATCATTTGATAATTTATTTTTTTTAACTTTTCAATACAAAAATTTTAAAGGACACTCATGATCACTAGCTATAAACTAAGATGATTTCCAATAAGCAAGTAAATTAATCCAGCTCCACAATGTAAAGAACTTGTATTGACTCATATTTTATGTCACCTTTTCTTTTGTCTTTTGCCTTATCTTCTTAATGGCCTGTGCTATTCTACACTAGTCAGCAGGTTCTGAAAAGTCTTTGGTTGGTCGTGACCCTCTTGAAGGCCAAACCAAACTACTCCATAGCCCTGGAAGCTCTGCTCCAAAGGAGAGTTATTAAATGTCTTGCAAACTTTTTTGGGTGCTCCTAGAATGCTTTCCTACTCTTTCATGAACTTTCCATATTTTCCAAACACTACTTTGAAAGGAGATGATGTAGAAATTGAGGCACAGAGGAAAAAGAAATTGTTAAAAATTATTTCAGGTGCTCGGTTTGACGTGTGTGGTACCAACAGTCCCAGTCACTGCACGTTTTAGAAGAGGGAATGGGCTGAAAGTGTAACTTCCACTGCAGCTGTAAGTACTCAGCACTTCAGCAATACAGTCGTGAAGGTGCTGAGCTGAGCACCCAGAAAATGTGAAGTCCATACTTAATGACTATTTAGTTAGCTTTAAGTGACTTGCTTGCATCATATACAAAATCTGTGGCAGGGCAGGGATTGTATCCTTTCTCCTGACAGCACTCCTGACACCTGAACCACAAGACTGCTTTCTCATCTTGCAGTCCCCAGCCTTGTTCACGGTGCACCTTCCAACTTCGACAGAAGATGGGGGAAACCAAGTTTTCTTCACTACCTTTATGTTTTAACCTCAAGCTCTCTTTGTTCTGTGCATTGGCAGAGTGATGCGGAAAAAAAATATTGTGTGATGAAGTAATTATGGCCTGTGTTGTAATGTGTGTGCCCAAGGGTCTTGGAATAACATTGCACAGTTTCCTAGCTCTGCCTGTAATATAAATATGAATGGAAGAGAATTAAAATTCTCTGAAGAAGTAACATTTAGGATATTTTTATGACTTGAAAATGCATTCTTTACTTGCACATAAATGATACATATCTTCTTATGAACTAACTTGGGAAGCACCAGATTTATAAGGCAAGACTCTTGTCAAGGAGTGGATACAACAAATAATCCAAACCTAAACAGAAAGTGGAACAGAAATAGGTCATCTCCCACAGAGTAAATCCAGGTCAGATTGCATCAGATAACCAACAATTCATCAGTTTTACTACAGCTGCCAGGCATTTGGGTTTGAATCTTGGCCAGGAATATTTAGAATTCAAGGTGTGCTATAAAATGAAGTCATCCTGTTTTGCCTTTTTTTATTACCTCTGAAATAAGTTCTTAAGGGTTTGGTCATAATTAAGAAGTAAGTCGCCTATCTTCATTTCATTATATTTATCTTTTTCTCTTTTTCTTTAGCCCTGAGAAGCTATCCCCAGAGTAACAAACATTATTCACAGATTATCTTAAGTCCAACTTCATGTTGTTGTGGCTGTCAGAAGAGAAGTTTTCTATTCTTTTGAGTCATAACAGCAGTCATCGTCTTACGGTAGACTTCCTGACAGCTATTTTCTACTGCCATCCTGTGGATGTGGTTCAGCTGCATTTTGCTGAAATTTCATGTTAATGTTTTTAAGGCATGACAGGCTGAACCTATGCAATGCCTTGGGCAGCAGTCCAAGGCAGGAAGGCAAATTCCACACTTACTTTCACACTGAATGCTATAATTGGCCAGGCTATGATATGTATCTTGGTACAAAATTTTTAAAAGATCTTAAAATGTCTGGACATTAGAAAATTGTCCATAGCACATTCAGAAACTTGGTTTTAATAGCCTTTGCATATTATCAACACCCACAGAAGTGATATTCAGAGTTTTTTGTAGCTTGCTGGGTAGACTCAGCACTAGCTCTGTCAAGAAAATTATCAAATATCTGTGCTACACATTCAGTAGCACTCCAGTGCAGAAAAATGAAGTTTTTAGGTGCTATCGACTGGCTATCAGCAGTGGAAAAGTGGGCCTGAAGTATTTTATGTAGGAATATAGGCACCTGGTCTAAGAAGGAGCATATGCAGCAACCAGGAAACAAGCTCTTTTAATCTGAAGGCTTGGATAATCTCTCTATTTTTAACTGTTTGGACTCATGCCATTTTTATGTGGGGCTTGGGTGAAAGGAAGCTAAGCATTTTTCTTTGTCACAGCTTTCCTAGCAACAGAAGTAAAATACATTGGGGAAAATTCCTTTTCCCTAATATCCAACTTTATTTCAGACCTGACACTTTTATAGTCAGTACTAAAATCTGTACCTTTTTTTTTTTTAAGGCAATCCCAAATTGATTCACCAGCATTATCTTACTGATGTGCCTGAAGGATTTAATGACATTCTCTACCTGGACAGGGGATTCTTGCTACTGAACTCTCTTGACAAATAATAAGGATTGCTCATGGAGTCAAAAAAAAAAAAAATTTTGTGGCAGCACTTTGCTCAGTAACTGATCAACATAACGGAAATTGGTGTATATAGTAATGACCTTATGCCTTTGGATTTTTTCACTTAATTCATTCATGATGCTGAGATGACACATCACATATCTTTGATCATTTGCAGACTTTCCGTACACTCTAGCACTTTCCTGAAACACTGTAGCAGAGACTGTACTAGTGCTGCAAGAGAAGACTGTGTTTTTGTATGTATGTTAATTGCAGAATATTTATTGCCTGGCTATTTTTACTCCCCTGGATTCAGTAGAGTTAATTAGGAAGGCATGAATTAATATAGATTTTAGATTATTTGAATCACAAACACTGTTCTAAGAAAGATGTTTAAAAACCAACAAGTCTGAATTTGCTCTCTCTAGAGCTCAACAGTTTGCTTAATGACTTTGTTCTGACTATTAGTAAAGAACAAATTCGCATTCAAGCACAATAGTAAAATTGAAGGATATGAAGGCAGAAGTTTGAACAGTGACAATGCTTTTCAGGTATAGGTTGCAACAACATTTTACTTAAGCCTGTAAAAATCTTATTGTTCCTGCCAATGATGTGTGTATTTTAGGCAAAAGGACATGCCTGAAAACTGCTTAAGGGTCAAAAGATTGAACTTCTGCTGCGTTGTTCATTTTGTATCATCAGGACAGCCAAGGGCAATAAAAAATGGGCTGACTGTGTCTTACTCTTTTTTGTTTATAATTTGATAACATTAATGGGATTAGACTAATAATAACCCTTACAATTGGAAAAATTGAATAAGTCCATTTTACAAAGCAGAACTGTTTTTTCAGTGCCAACAAATTACATTAATTTTGCTCAGATATAAGAGATATTGTATTACAAAATTACTTTAAACCTTAATAATGTAATCTTGGGTATATAATTTATAATAGATCTAAATCACAGTGGCAGCCATGAATGTACTATCTGTAGAGCCTAGCATATGAAAAAAAGAATGGTCCAAATTGCTCAGAAAATTATATTCAGACCCCTGTTATAACTAGTTGATATAAGCAAATTGCATCTGTGAAACAGCTTACCTTTATAAAACAGCATAAAACGACACTGAATGTAAGTAAAGCATCCCCATATGTTTTGTGCTATTGTCTTTCCAAAGATTTCCTGCCTGTATCTGTCCAAATTTGTGTTAGCTAGATCTACATATTCTTTGGGGAGTCCTGGTATCTCTCTGAACACGCTGAAGCTGTTGATGACTAAACGTCTATTTTCCCTATGCGAACAGGTTTTTTCCTGTTGCTGTTATTTGAGGGCAAGTTTGGTTTTACATCAGTACCTGGCAGCTGAAGAAATTGTATTTACATGTGCAGATACTGATCACGACCAGTCACCACATAATTTTAGAAATGCTTTCTGTCCATAAACGAGGCCAAACTTAGAACAGTTCTGACTCTTTTCCTCTTCTTCTTCCCCTGACTTCTTCAAAATATCTGCAGCCTGTTATTATTCTATCACATAAACTCTGTTTTCCAGGTCACCTGTGCTGTCTCTAACCTCTTCCTACCTGTTTGTGATAAAGTCTGTTTTACCACAGTCTTTCCTCTTCATGCTCTTCCTTACTATCTGCACTCTCATTCACCCTAGAAGTTACGTCAGTCTGGAGCTCCTTCCCTCTCAGCATCTTCTCCCCATTCTGGTCAGCTTCCTCCAGATATTCTTCTGATGCTCCCCTTTATCTGCCCTTGTAGTACAGATGTTTCTGTGGTAGAGATTTGATCTTCTTCTCATAGGCTTTGAAAGACGCAGGGTGGCTGTTTGCTGCTTCCTTCAGTACATCTCCCTCTCCTTCTTTGGACTGATTCCTCCAAAAGTCTTCCTTAAAAGGGGCAAGTTTTAACATTCTCATTTCTCCTCTGAGGAAGGCATTTTCAAGGAGCTGCTGCAAACGTTTCTCTCTCAGAAAACTTCACAAGCAACACTTGCAAAATTTCCTTATCTGCTCTCAGGCACCCCTCAGTGGTCTGCACTGTCGGACAGCAGAGCAGAGCATGTCACTTTGTAGGTGGTTATTTCCAGGGTGTGCATGTTTAGCTTTTCTTGGCAATAAGTATTATGTAAAAGTACTGCAGGTTTAATCAAATTTAGAAAAAAAAAAAAAACATAAACAAGTAAGAACTTTGAACATAGAGAAGGCATATCTGAGTCTTCTGCTTGTTTTTTCACAGTGTTTCTATTAAGTTTTTGCTCTGCCATCAGAATGACCTGTCCCTCCTTCCTTAGGTATTGCTGATACTTATTGTCATGCAATAGCTGGACGGGTGCCATGTTTTGCACAAAGAGGAACTATGATTACTTCAGGCAGAATAATCACTTTGCTAAATCCCAGGTATTTTAAAGAGACTGAAACTGCTGTCAATTACAGGATACATATAGCCAAATAATAAATTTATTATGATTATAACCACCCACCAAAAGAGACTAACTTGTGTCTTCTCTTGGGGTCAGAAAGGGCATACACAGAGCTAACACTGGAACAGTAAGTATCAACTCTTCTGATTTTGCGTCCATAATGTTTTAGGCAAAGAGGTTTGACTTTGGTCTGCAACCACAGACAAACGAATATTTAACATTAACAGAAAAAAAAATCTTTTTGAAAGTACTAGTCTGTTCCATGTCTTAATTCTGTTCTGCAAACATCCTTTTAACTGATTTAAGAATTTGACAAAGTACCATTACTTCAAGTTAGCACATTTCTGAATCTTGTTCAGATTCTGGAGTTGACCCTGTGGGTTAACTAGAGTTCTGCTTCTTAGAGCAAACCAGACTGATTTAGAAATATACTAGAAGGATCTAGACCTACCTTCAGCACTCTGCTGGTGCAGGTCCTCAAATATACCAGGACTAGTATAATTCTGAAGCACAGCATGTCAGATCGTCAGGGCATGGAAAGTGATGAAACCCCCTATGTCCTGGCCAACTGTACTAGACAGAAGCTTTTACATCTCCCCCAGTATAACACTCGGATGTAGGAAACCAAAGGGCTGGACAGATCAACCCTATTGAGATCCAGCAGCCAGATTTGCAGAAGAGCAGAAGAGATGAACTAGTGGCACTCTGGGCCGTGGCCATGTCCATCGTTGCTTGAGGGAGAGGATCTCTTCTCCCTTGATACCATGGTTTGCTGTTATCAAAATAAAAAAAACAGTTCTGTGAAGAACATTGAGAGCTTATATCTTTGATCTCAGTGGGGATCAAGTCTGCTTACTTCAAGTTGATTTTCTGGGATGCTCTTTAGGAGCTCTAGTAGAAGTTTCTCAAAATCACTTCCCTAGGAATTCAGGCTATATCTGAGCACAAGTTTTTTTCCTTTCCTTCACATACACCTCTGTACAATAACTAGGGCTTTTATTAGTCACTCAGACCATTAGAATTTCTGTTAATCCCTGCTGTTTAGACTAGAGGCTTTTTCCTTCTAATGACAGTATTTCACATTAACAAGAAAGAAACATTTTGTTCTGAAAAGAAGCTTCTATCCTCCTGATTCTTGTTATTTTATTCCAGTGAGCACAGCGTGAGCTCAGAACAGTCCTTCTCTCTTTCACTTCTAAGAGATTTGAGAAATGTTAGAAATTCTACTGTCTTACAGATATTTTTATTAAGACATTTTTGGAAGGACAAGGTTATTCCTGCAACTATGAATCATACAGTCATGTCAAAACACAATTTATTAAAATGATCACAGTTTGCATAGTACATCTATACATGGGTTACCAGGCATCTAAAATATTTAATCTAGACTACTAAAATGACAGCACTGCCATGCAAATGCCCCTCTGAGATGCCCGAGTCATACTTTCTGTTGGCAATTATTTCCTTTCCCTTTTTTCCAAAGTTTCTCAGATACCTTTTCTGTACCAAGCAGGGATTTTTTATGCCCTATTCTCTTTAGCTCTAAGAGAAGAACATTCGTTATTATTATTGGAGGTCTCATTTGCCTTTTGAGAAAGCACTGATTGAACAGGTATACCACCTGTAAGAAATGCATTTCTATTCAGTACCCCAGGATGATTATCCTTTGATTGTGGTGACTTCTTTCTCAAATTACCAAGTATCTCTCAAAAGTTTTTCCACCTCCCATCTCTCAGTCCAGCATTTTAAGTGTTACTGAATTTCCACTTGCAACTCCTTTGTTCCACTGCAGAGGTGTAAAGTTACGTATTCAGTCATTCATTTCACATTTTGGTCCCTGAGGCAGCAGAATGAATTTGCCTCCATAAAGTGATGTAGCAGCTGACTTCGATTTCGTAGCACAGAATCCTTGTTGGCATAAATTCTGCTTAAGATATTGGGGTTATTCTGATTTATTCCCACCAAGGATTTGTCTCAAAGACTTTACTCTTTCACCTGTTTTTTAACTTACTTCTGTTTTCTCTTCTAGGGCAACAGGCTTCGGCTTTTTGAATGCACTATGCAAAGCAGCAGCTGTACTTGGAAACTTAATATTTGGTTCCCTTGTTGGTATCACCAAAGCAATCCCTATCCTTCTTGCTTCTACTGTTCTAGTATGTGGAGGTCTGGTAGGACTCCGGCTTCCTGACACAAGAACCCAGGTGTTGATGTAACTGGAAAAAGCCATTTACTATGTATTTCCTTTTTCGTACAAATGTCAACTCTCCTGACTTATGGTGCAAAGGCTTCAGATTCTCAATGCTTATTAGAGTGTTCAGATGTCAGACATCAAACTCAAAGGATGCTTTGGAGTGGCAGAGATTTAGAAACCTCTGTATGAAAGTTTTAAATTTCGCTTTTGTTTGCTTGCATACATTGCTATTCAAAACCACTTAACTTCAAACTGCAAAGCTACCTCTTAAAACACTTTCAGTGACATGTCCAGGAGGGTAAAAAACATACTGATAATTAGATCTTTAAAATGCAATAAGTCATATTATTTAAAAATATGTGCTAAATTTGGCCATGGCATTGTGAGCTTTTGTAACAGTAGAGACATACAAGTCAATTACTTAGTAGTATTGGTGCAGAGAATGTTAGTATTACATATATTAATGCATGCAGCATTAATCAGGAAACTCTACAGACCACATCAGTATTGAGAATACTGACCTTCTGCAGCTGTGCTTAGGTGGAAAAATCTTGTGGCAATGCCTCTTTCTTGGGAAACCTTTTTTAGGTAGATTCAATATCTAAAGTAAAGATTACCAACTACACCCCGTGTTTGCTGAGGAGAAGGCGACGGCTAATACAAGGAGATGAAAAGCCCTTGTGCATAAGTGGCAAAGAGAATAACAAAATAAGCACTTGCGCTCTTTGCTGCTGATCCTCCAGAAAAAAAAAATTGTTTTCTTCTCATTTGTGACATCTGGTATATTTTGCCATTTTAAAACAGCGAATTTGTCACTCTTCCAGGAGTGAATCAATGCAAATATTTATGTTGTTGTAAGTATGAATAAAGGAAGATTCAGGCCAGTGAACTATGTGAAAAGTTAAGATGCTTTCAGAAAAGTTGCTTTGGTATTTACATTTCTAACACATTTTTCTTTGTCACAGAATGGTTATAAAAATTTGTGGCTGTAGAAAGCCACCGAATAATTTAGTCTGGTCATAACTTCGATACAAAGTATAATGTAATTGAAACATCTCAAATGATTTTTTTAAAAAATAATATCAAAACAAAGAAAAGCAATAATAAAACCCACCTTCATTATTTTCATGGTTTATACACTTCTTTATATAACCTTTTTCTCAGCTGATATTTAATAGTTCTAGAGATATCTCACCATTTAACACTTTCAAATGTCTCTCTGAAAGGCCATTAAGAAAGAAGCAATGCCAAGGCTGCAGGGAGTGGTAATGTCTTTATTAGACGAAGTGCAAGGATAGAGAGTAAATGGTAGTCAATATATTCCTTCTAAGCCATATTCTGTAGACTGTTGTGGATTACAGTAAAGAGTTCCTCACCAGTCCTACTGCTATGAAAAAGGCTATGGGAAGTCTTTAAAGTGTTAGCATTAAAAATTAAATAGAAATATATCCATATAATTAGCAGACAAAAGGGGCAGATCCTTTGATGAGAGAAACTGGCATTGCTTTCAGTGGAACTAAGACAATTTGTATCAGCTGATGAACTATCTGCAGTTTCAAGTTTCAAAGAACAAATTTGCTGTAAAACGTAAGGCAAAATTTATCAGTATTTTTTCTAATTATGTCTGACAACATTTATTAGGTGGTTGAATCATTGCCAAAGAAATTAGCCTTTCAGATGAAGTCATCATGTCATGTAGTAGGATAGATTACCTTAGATGACCATCTTAGTCATATTGAAAGAGTCAGTAAAAGTCCTAATAAGATCATTCATTACATTTAAAATTCACTGTTTAATTGACTGATTCTAGAAGCTACATTTTTCACTTATTAACAAATGCCTGTGCTACACATTGTAGCACCAAAATGTTAGCCCAAGATGTGGTTTTCTGCTATCAAGAAATTAGAAAAGTGGCTGAATTAAAAAAAGCATGAGTATGGAAAACTAGTGGGCATTTTTTTGATGTTGATAATTTAAATGTGATATAGTAAGAAACAAAGTTTATGAATCGTGTTTATTTTGCAATAAAAACAGTCAAGATATTTGAGATTAAATATTTTATATTTAAATCTGACTTAAACATGTCTTTTAAATTTATAAATTCTGTTAAAAAAGGAGGAAGAATTATTTTTCACCAAGTTCTAGGTTAAGAACAAAATGCTAGCCTTAGTTTTGCATCTGTGGCTTTTGTCCACTAGTCATAGTCTTAATATTATTTCAAGGCTGGTTTTTTCAATGAGAATTATATTTGAGCCCTGTTTCTCTGTGCCATTTATTAATAGCATGTGTCCAACTCCTTGTACTTACTGCAAAAATTTTGAGATCTGAAGCCTCTGTACAGGTTTGGAGTAAACATCAACAGCAATGGTAAAATATTACATTGTCTTGCTATGCACTGTCCACTTAAAAGTAGTATATTCTGTCTGTCTCTGTATGTAATTCCAAAACCATCCAGATCCAACACTTCATGCCACCCGACCAGTGTGGAGGAAATGAGCCACAACAAATAAGGTGCAACTTTTGTTGAGTTCAAGGCTAACACACTAAAATCTCATTACATGTAAAATTATGCTGATTTCAATGCTGATTCTTATCCTAAATCCTGACTACATCATAAGCATATATTAAGTTTGGATGAAATGGAATAGAGCAACAACAGGAATTAGTAAACATGAACAAAATTCCCAGCTACACAGACCTTGTGTGGTCCGGGATTAGAGTGAAAGTTCTAAGGTAGGAAAAGGAAAAAAGAATAGTGGGTAGGAAAGGGGAGAAAAAGCAAATGGAAGAGATAAACAGTGAAAAAAATCCGCAAAAACATTTCCAACATATTAACCAAAACTTAAAGCTAGAATCTTCCTAGCTGGTGAGCCAGTTGGCTCAACAGTTTTGAACTAGTGCACAAGCCAGCATCAAAGCTGTTTGAACAATAAATTGTTTGGCTTGAGTGCAGTAAAGATTTATCTCATAAAGACAAAATAAGCGAATGCAATTTCAAGCTATAGATACTTGGTTAGATAGGTGCAATCCACAGGCTGGAACAGATACGCTTAACCTATGGGGATCTGGACACAAATGTTACTTAGGTTATAAGCAAAAGTGATTCGGCTGGTCTTTAGTGAATCTGTCTTTTTTTGCAACTTCCAAAGCAATCTCAGGTAATGAATACTGGAAAGTAGGAATTGCACTTTCAGTCTAAATTGAAGTAGGATATAAGGTCTAGTGCTCTTCTCCTGTAGAGCTGAAAAGCTCATCCCAATGAGAGTACTGACAAAAAGTACAATGACCCTCTGAAGACAGAGAAGACTGACAGCATTTAGAATAATATTAACCATGATGGTCAACTACTTGAAAATTTGAAAACTGTCTGCAAAAGAGACCACGTGTTTTCAGTCTTGGCAAAGAAATTTTATTTTATTAGTTTTACTCCTTACAGGTTATCTGATAGCAGAGCTTCACTTAGCAGACTCTAACTTCTTGAAAGCATCTTATTCATTGTATTTGTACATTTTAACCAGATTGGCTATATCCATGTTAGCACCGGCTTGGTTGGAAGCATGCAGTACTACATTTGGTATGCATTGCATTGATTGCTGAGTACAGACTCCTAGCAAGGGAACCAGGACTAGGGGTTCACGGTTTCTGGAGTGCTGAAGGGGATTGCTAATTAATGATAAACTGGGAAGCCTTCTTCCTCTCTGCTCAATTTTAGCCAGTGCCCTTCCAGAGGTGTATACTACAAAACTTTGACAGAGGTGAAAAAGTGTTAGCCCTCCTTCCTGATGGCTGCAGTAATCTATTCTTCATCATCTTAGAAAAGTGGGGCGAAGTAAGACTGCTACTTCAAGCTCTGCTCTCTTTCTCTTCATGCCATTCCATTCATTCCATGCCCTATTGCTTTTCTTACCAGAGGGCCAATCTTCAAGAAAGTCAAAACTCACTGCTCCTGCTCTCACTTGCTTATGACTTCATAGTAATACTCAGTTAGAAAGTTTACCACATATCTTTTGCACTTTGGCCATCCCTCTTTAAAGTAAGATGGAAGGCAAACTCAAAAGTCCTTCAGACAATCTTACCTCTGAAGGCAGCCAGACTCCGCATTTCCCTGCACATCCAGAAGGCTGAACTAATAGAAGGAGGGGTCTCCTTTCAGAATGGCCTGTGTTGGTCTCCTTCGGCTGTGGGTGCAGGTATGGGGGAATCTTCTCATCTGTGCACTTAGCTCAGCTCCATTTGGAGGAAATGTTATTCTCTGTTCTTGTTTTCTTTTTCTACCACTATAGAGCCTTATCTTCATGTAATTGCTCTTGAAGCACAACTGCTGATTTCAATTCTTAGCAATAGAACGTTGTCCTCAGTCCCTCATATGGACAGCCTCTGTGTGCTGGGCTTTAGCTCTCTTCCCCATTGTGAGTTTTAAAACTATCTTAATTAGTCAGAGAAAGATGTTTACATCCAGTCACACCTCTTTACCTAAACAAGATGATATCATGCTAATCCAACCTACAAGCCATGTTTCCTGTTTAATAACCTGGAAACGCAATTGAAATTTCAATCACAATGTTAAAAAATGAATCCTTGCACTCAGGGGGTCAAAGACACAAGAAGTGAAAACAGAAATGCTCCACTTCCTCTGGAGTCTTGAAAGAAAACATATGTTCGGTAATCATATTCCAGAAGAAAACATGTCTGAGAGACTGCTTTTCCTCTGCATTTCCTGCCTTCTTGTTCATTAAACTTACTGTAAAATATTAGGTATTTGCCTGAATTAGTACTTTCCAATGCTGCTAGTTCAGGAAACGCAGCATGAAAAGACAGACTCTTGCTTGCGGTTTGGAGGTGAGACAGGGATCAGACAGTAATGTGGAATTAGCAGGGACATGTTAGCCAGAAAATCTGAAACTCAGTTCAGAAACTGAATTAAATACAAAGCACCAATTTATAATGCTACTTACAGATCTCCCTAATCTTCAGTTACCCTCACCCAGTCTACAACCAGTCCATATGCTGAATTGAGCCTCATTTGCTTTCTTCTAATGTTGATAATTTCAACCAAGTGATGCAAAATATTTTTTGATCCATTATGGTTATCTGCATTCTTTATTTTTGCTGCACTGGTGAATACCCCACTTCTTTCTGCAAAGGGATGATCCTTCAATATTTAGTCCTACTCTAGATGTATAAGATTATTATATAGAACTTCATCCACATTTGTGACCTTTCATTGATAAAGTGACTTAGCATGTCAGAAACAGGAAAAAGACAAAATGGGCCTGATCGATTTGCTTTTCTTATTTGATAGTGGATTGAATTACCTCCAAAGGTGCTGACCTGTAATATGTAGCCATGCTTTCTAGCCCTTGGAGTACATCCTGTCTAACTAAAAATGAATAAAGTGGCAATTATTGGTGGTCTCCTCCCACAACATGCACACAAGCTACACCTACTAGGACCAAAATACTTAGGAAAAAAATGGGGATAAATACAGGTGTAATTGCTTTCTCGGGTAAACAATCCTCCCTGCTTGACAAAGATCTAGAACATGTTGCTCGCTTCTGACTACACAGTCCAATAACCAAAGACTGAAGATTACTTAAAAACAAAGGTATTTGAATGAGGATGACTTGACACAAAAGTATTGTCCTTTCCACCCAGGGTATTCATGAACATACATTTTAATGCCACATAACCAAGAAGATTTGTAGAGATCTTGCCCCTACTCTGGCCATCAACACTTCTGAGCTGTAGCCAGACACATCAGTCTGCAAGTGAGAGAGAGAAATTGCTGGCAGGCTGGCTTTCATCACTCTCTCCACAGCTAGCTACCTAAGCTCATTTCTCCTGGATCCTAAGGATCTGCTTTTTTGCTCAGCCTCCTGCTTTCTAATTTGGGACATCTACCACCTGCCACTCAGTTTTCACCAGTAGTTCTGACCAAGCAAGTTGAAGCTACTTGCTGCTAATGGACAGCACTCATAACTCATCGCAAGCACAGCGCTCCGCAAGAGTCCAATGTCTTATGTGTTCCAGTTTCATCTGTTCACTAGAGTTGTCACATAGCATTTCTCTCTGGTAATAATGCATGTGTTCTAACCTATAATACATGTCTTCTGTCCTCTTAATGTCTGCCTTGTAAATGTATGCCTGTCCCCCACTGGCTATGTGATAAAAGTCATTTGTGAGTCTCACGTAGGCCTATCTTACCCAGTTAAAAGTTGATCCTTCAAAAGAAGAGCATCAGGAAAAAATAATGAAATGGAATAAAATTAAATGCAAACCAGGAAGAGTAAGATTTCAAGGCCTAGGTTTCAATTACTTTTATTTTTGTCAGATGCTTTCCTTAAATCCTAGCCTGCAGCTATATAGTACTGTATATGGTAAAGAACTATAACACAGTTAGAGGTGAATGTATATACAGACACATGTGTGGGTGAATATACACACATATATACACACAAACCTCCCTATAACACAGGCAGACATAAGACTTATAAACCATATTCTCATCTCATTCTCAGTGGTATTACTTTCTGGATTATGCATTATGCTTTGAACACAAATAACATTCCTCTCCATTCTTTGTGCAGAGACCTTTACTTATTCATGCGCAAAATTGTTGGGATGCCAAGATTCATCTTAGCTGGCCATTAGCTTTTGATCATTGGAAGGGAACTCCTGAAATGGTCTGAGAAATGAGCTCTGACTTAGCTGTAGCCTTTCCCCACGCCACACTGTGCCAAACAGCAAAACAGCACATCCTGCAAAGGCACTGGTCATGTTACAGTGACTAGGAGACACAGCGCGCTCAGATACATAAAATCCTAAAAGCTATTAATTGTGTCTTATTCAACTAGAAGTCCTTCAAAATGTTCCAGGTGGATTTCAACACGTTAACCTTCTGTGTAACGTGTGAGAAAACGTCTCTGTCTTCCTGTGTTGTATGTTTGCCATTGTTTCTGCATACATAGCTGCTGTTATCCTTGTAATGTGGCTAAAAATTGTTTGCTACTGTTGTTATCAGCAATCTTTGACCAGCCTGAAACAGAGCCATTGCCAGGGTGTCGTTCAATTAATGATTAACATCCACAAAGATCTTCCACAGTAATTAGTGCTGTATATAGTAATTGCGGCTATAATTTGAGCAAATCCAGGGTCAAAATAGCAGCACATGCACACAGAGTGGTGAGGGTGGAGAGAGCTCTTTCAAAAGAAGCTCTGGCATCTGCTACATTTCACCTTCCCTCTTTGCAGGATGTCCACTCTTTCCAGCGTGCTTCCTCTGGTAGGGGACATGCACGCGTGCTACAGAACTAAGAAGTCAGCAGAAGAAAGGAGCATATTCCTTCCAGAGAACTTAACAATGTACATTTGCTGTAGGAAAGTCAACTCTATGCTGGCATTAAAGGAAACAAACGAACAAACAAACAAACTGAAGCAGCCTGCAATTCCTTTTTTTCCCCACGTGTTCTACGAGTTGATAAACTGAATACCAGTCTGTACGAAACCTCTGGGAGGACACTATAAAAGGGTAGCGATGCCCATGCAATAGTACTTTTGGAAAGCAGTGGGTCTTTCCAAAAGGGAAACATACTCACTGAGTGAGACTGTAGCATATAGTTTCTAATTGTGATCATGAATAGACAATTTAAAGGAGAAAATTTCAGTTCAGCTTCAAAGTAGCAATAGATAATACTATCTTCTATTTGGAAGTTTTTAAACACAGATTAAAATCAATAGTTTAGAAAGAAAAAGAGAATATTACAATTTGGAGAGTGATCTTACAAAACACAACCTCCCATCATCTTTCTGGACAAACCTTACAGCTCTTTCCTGTTTCTTCTTGTAACAGATCCCTTCTGATATGGTGACTTCCTTAGTGCTTCAATAGTGAAATGAAAGTTTTTACTGACGTTTGCAATGAAAATGAGAGCAGGCATGAAATTAGCACTGTGGGAAAGCTAGCTCATTTATGAAAAGTTAAAAAAATGCCCCAAGATGCCCCAGTGACTTCATTTATTGTCTTCCCAGTGGTTTAGGATCGTACAAAGTGTTACACGAAACTAGTATTGTGTGTGTAAACTGATCCCTATTTAAATCAGTGAACCAATTCGCAGGATCAGAATCTTAGCTTTCTCTTTCAAAAATATTAAATACATGATTGTGTATACTCTCATGCTGGAATTGCTATTGTGAGAGAAATGTGTTCATTCAACCCTTATTTTTAACATGAACAATTTTTGCCTGGCTTTTTGCTATGAATGTAATGTTTCTCAAGCAGGAAAAGGATTTTTAATAGCATCTCATGCTGCAAGCCTAATGAATCAACTGACAGCTTATTTTAGCCATTTGCTAAATGTATTAAAATTGTATTAAAAAATCCAATTAAAATGTTAAAAAAAAATTCTGTATTACCCTCAGCTGCTTAACATTGTGCCAACTAAATTCTATCTCATATTTGGCCTCAAATATGTGTGACAATGAATGATACATAATTAGGTGGGGTTTTTTTTAAGTGGGCCGTTTCCTTTGCGGTGTAATGACATATGTGCAGAAGTCGGGCAGCAAGGATGAGGTACTGAAAGTACAGCTCTTTGCCTTCACTGTAATTTATTGGCATTGTCAGGTTACTGATTTTCTTAAAAACTTGTTAGCATTTCCTAATGCTGAGCAACAAATGGAAAACATGTATTCTTTGCTAGTTTTTTGTGAGCTGTTTTCTGCTCCCGGTTTCTCCTACTAAGCTTCCACTCAAATTGCCAATTGCTCTGAGCCAACTAGGAGTGCAATTTTTCAAACTGTCTTTAGTGTACAAAAGCACAGGTGTGCTAGTGTGCGTATGTTGTCAAGAAAACCATAACCATTTCTGACAGTCTCCATTTCTTAATGTGAGGAAACATGTACATATTGTATATACAGTAATGAGCTACTTTGAAGTCAAATTCCCATTTATACATGTTACTTCCAGATCTGCTAATCTGCAACAAGATCTTGGCAATGGTCCTGACCTCTCTGTTTCTTTCTTTGTTTCTTTACTGCTGTGTTGATCTTCTGTAAAGCAGGTTACAGTCATCACTATTGTATATATGTTTGCATGTGTGTGCCTTGATAAATTCTCTCTTTTGGAGTTCTGAGTTTTTCATTTCAAGTCCAGCTGGTACAATTGTGAACTCATCTTTCCAGTATGCTCCTCTGTGTCAGATTGCCAACTTCCAAAATGTTTGACCAAGTGTTTTGATTAAGTACCCTGAGGAAAGCTGTCTGTATACTTGTGAAAGGGCATGCTCTGTGTAGGATGACTGTGTACAGTATAAATCTATAAAATGTGGAAGTGTTTATAAATTTATCTGCCAAATATTTATCATTCCATGTAACAAATGCAAAGTTATTTAGTGTACATCAAATTAACGAAGGGGGATATTTTGCTTCACTATATTCAAATAAAGATTTGTTCTCTGCAATGAATACGTATCAAGTGTGATGATAGCCAGAACATCATTCTTCACTACCCACAAAATACTGAAAACAGTTGTTTTACCCTAATTAGTTCTTTTACAGAGGCTTTCTATGTATATCATTTTTAGTGCCTGTAATAGAGGTTGAGCGCGTATTAAAAGAAAACATGGAACAAGTTAATAAAGTTAAACAAATGCAAACGACCACCAAAAAAAGACAAGAGTAGTAGTTCCTATGGTTGCAAGAGACAAAATTCTTTAGTTAACCATTTGGGATTCATATTTTTATGGTACATAATTGCACAAAATAGACATCTGGCCTTTCACTACATAACTGCACTGCAGGGGTATGTTATCACCCAAAGGGTCTAATCTAACTCTGTGTGAAAAGCATACTGCTGCAAGGTATGATGATCCATGCATCTGAAAGGCCAATGGTAATTTATATAATAAACTATGGCTCCATGGTATTCACCAAAAAAACCCCAACCCAATGCAACAACCAAACCTAAAAAGCTGAAGCAGCACTGCAACAACATTAATTCTTCATTGCATTTGTGCACTAAGGGCCTCTGAAAAGCTTCAACAGGTCAAATGTGGTAGCTTTAAAATAACAAAACACTGCTGTGTTATTTATATTCTGCCATCTCCGTGGCTGGATCGGAAATACATTTCCAAATATAGGTTATTTCAAACAGATGATGAATTAAACAAAACACATGAGCCTCTTCAGCTGTGTCACCAACAGGGAAAAGTTAAGCTACATGTGAATTGAAGAGTATCTCAGCTCGCGCAAGAGCTCTGTCTGAAAAACCCAACAACCAAGGACATGTATGATTTTGTGGCTGTCCTTTGGCAACTGAAGTTTTTTTTTTGTGGTACAGTACAGAAAAAACTTTGTCCATTTATTCAATAGAAGAACTAATCCATATTTTAAGTCTCCTATGTGTACACCCTCATCTGCCTGCATTTGAAGGGGATTGGTAGTATAACTACACTGTTCTCATCCTCTAGTGGAGATTAAGCTTTTATGCTTGTGTCTCCTAGTCTTATTCTGGGAAGAAATCAACCTCTTTTGTTCAGATAAGATAACAATCCAAAAGGGAGTGTGGGAGAAGATTTGCACATATTCTTCATAGCTACCTTTCAGAAACTTCACCTAATCTCTAGAAAACCTTCATCAGCAGGGAATCTTGTGTTGGAGCACATCACCCTGCAAAAAGGACACTATGGCTTGTAGGACTACATTTCACCAAAGAATTGTGCAAGCATACATGCATACGCTTCTGGCTGACACAGTTATACTAGCAAAAAGGTGATGCGTAACTCAGAGCAGCGTGTGTGTGTGTGTGTGTGTGTGTGTGTGTCTATGTATCGTGTGAGACAAGACAAGTACATAGAGACTGTGGGTGCAAATGTAAGAGGAGGAGGTATTTTGTGGTATCTGGCACAGTGCATACCTGAGACCAAACGTTAAAATAGATCCTGGGCATCCTCCATATGTTCTGCTTTCCACTAGGATGCCAACTAGGCTATGAGTAGTATTTAATCCATTGCAATTGTAAAGTTACACGTGTGATATATTAGGCTGATGTGAAATCAGTATCTAACCTGAATGGCTCCCCGTTCTGTTCAGTCATTTCGGGAACTTTTTTTATAGTGCTTTATGTTGACAGCAGAGAAAAGAAACATTGGCTTCAAGTTCGTTATAGACTTCCCTAAAAATACCAAGCTGAACTGAAAGTTGTACCATTCTATATGTTTTCTGGTGGCACCATATGGAAGCTTTCACAGTATAAAGGTGAATTCACTCTTTCTGCAGAGACCATACAGATGCAGTTCACATCATGTTACTTCTGGCTCTCAGAGAGGACCTAACTGGTCTGATTAAGCCTGCAGTAACGATTTTGTATTAATATAGCAGACTAAAGTTGAGTGTGCAAAATAGCTTGAGAAGACACCAAAAGCCATATTATGGAAAGACTTCCTGGGAGAGGAGAATAGATCAGATCTTGAAGTAAGGGCCTGACCACATCAGTTGCTGAATTATGCAAACACAAAGGTCTGTCAGCTGTGATCTGTGAACCACTATTGACTGCACTAGGGTACACTGCCATCTTCAAAGTGCTTTATGCCTGACAAATTTGGTGGCCTTCTATGACAGGGTTACAACATTGGTAGACAAGGGGAGAGCAACAGATATCATTTACCTGGACTTGTGCAAAGTGTTTGACGCTGTCACGCATGACATCCTGGTCTCTAAATTGGAGACGTGGATTTGATGGATGGACCCCTCAGTGGATAAGGAATTGGCTGGATGGCCGCGTTCAAAGGGTTGTGGTCAACAGCTCCATGTCCAAGTGGAACCCAGTGATGACGGGTGTTCCTCAGCAGTCGGTACTGGGACCAGTGCTGTTTAACATCTTTATCAGCGACATGGGCAGTGGGACTGAATGCACCCTCAGCAAGTCTGCTGATGACACCAAGCTATGTGGTGTGTTCGACACACTGGAGGGAAGGGATACCATCCAAAGGGACCTGGACAGGCTTGAGAGGTGGACCCATGCAAACCTCATGAAGTTCAACCAGGCCAAGTGCAAGGTCCTGCACCTGGGTCACAGCAATCCCAAGCACAAATACAGGTTGGGTGGAGAATGGATTGAGAGCAGCCCATTGAGAGGAGAAGGACTTGGGGGTGTTGGTTAATGAGAAGCTCAACATGAGCTGTCAATGTGCACTTGAAGCCCAGAAATCCAACCGCATCCTAGGGTGCATCAAAAGAAGTGTGGCCAGCAGGTCAAGGGAGGTGATTCTCCCCCTCTACTCCGCTCTCGTGAGACCCCACCTGGAGTACTGTGTCCAGCTCTGGAGTCCTCAGTACAGAAAAGGCATGAACCTCTTGGAGTGGGTCCAGAGGATGGCCACGAAGATGATCAGAGGGCTGGATTGCCTGTGCTATGAGGACAAGCTGAGAGAGTTTGGGTTGTTCAGCCTGGAGAAGAGAAGGCTCCAGGGAGGCCTTATAATGGCCTACAGGAAAGATGGGGAGGGACTCTTTATCAGGGAGTGTAGCAATAGGACAAGGGGTAATGGTTTTAAACTGAAAGGGGACAGATTTAGATGAGATATTGGGAAGAAATTCTGTACTGTGAGGGTAGTGAGACACAGCAAGAGGTTTCCCAGGGAGGCTGTGGATGCCCCTTCCCTGGAGATGTTTAAGACCAGGCTGTATGGGGCTTTGAGCGACCTGACCTAGTGAAAGGTGTCCCTGCCCATGACAGGAAGGTTGATCTTTAAGGTCCCTTCAAACTCCAGCCATTCTATGATTCTGTGATTCTATGACTTCTGCTCAGAAAGCCAAATGTTGTCCCTTATGTTTAGGCCTAGAAGCTGCCATCAGTGGTAGTGCCTGCACAAACTGCTTCTGGAAATGCCTACACTAATCAATCCAGGCAATGTTTCCAGCTTTGAAAATGAGAAGACCAACCAGTGTCAGCCTTATCAATCCTTCAGTAACTTCTATTATCCTTCAGAAAAACCAGACTGTGGCACTTAGAACCGCAGAATGGGAAATTGTCAAAGTATTCCTCAAACACACTGTACAATGGTGGGAAAAAAAATGGTACTTAAGAACTGTTAGTTACAGGAAAGAAGTATGAAATGCCTGCTGTGACCACTTAAGATGTTGGTTGGATATCCAGATAGTCTGGCTGAATTCAGATCAGACACAGCCTAGGCTACAGATCTAATCTCCAGTCTCCTACAGGCAAATGGCACTTTAATTAAAAAAGTTTCATAATGATGCACAGAGTTGGATTACTGCAGAACAACAGTGTCTTTCTCAGTGACTACAATAGCTCTGAATTGTGCACTTTACAATAGGTTGTATCATAACATTTAATTGTGTTGTGTGCTTATACAGACTGCAAACGGCTTAATCCCAAGAATCTCAGGAGGTTCCTGACTTAAAATAAAAACACCCTTTACTTTGCAGTCCGACTGGACTTTACAGAGACTAGGAATGAGAAATCCAATAAAACTAAGAGTAACCCACTTTCTTCAGCAACCTGGAGGTGAAGCCATTAGTGGACTCTTGTATTTGCTACATCATTTAGCTTTGAGCTTTGAGTCCTTGCACACACTCCCCCAAGGACTACCTTGCAAACTCCAGATTCTGCCTACAAACAGCATTGCAACGTTGGTGGTAGAGCTAGACTATATGAAAGGCAATCCTCCTGATATATAGGATTACATAGCAGTTAGGATCTTTTTTTCCCAGGTTTATTTCCCATCCAGCAGGTCTAGGCCCTAAGTGAACTCTTGTCTATGAATATGTTCCCCCCTCGCCCCCATTCTGTCCATAAGGAGTTACAGAAATGATTGTTTTGTTACTGTCCAGTAAAATTATATGGAAAATAAGGTCAAGCTCCTTGAGAACAATTACTCAGCAGCCTAATTCTCAATAAGCAGGAAGAGATTGACTTCATCCTTTCAGCCTGTAGCTAAAATCAGAGCTTTTAAAATTTGAATAACATGGTGAATGGTTCAGAAAAATAGAGATCACTAGCTTTTAATAAAATGTTTGAGTAGGACCAAGGAACAGTGAGATATTGCTGTACTTTTGAGTTACGGCAATATCAGTATTACACTGCTAGCGTGAACTCTAACCAGTCTTTGGTAAGGCTGTCATACTGGGTTTTGTGAGCTAAAATGCACGTAAAATATGTAATAGCCAAAGACCAGAATACCTAGGCATACGGAACCCAGTTCCCAGGGAAAAACTCTGGACTTTGCCTGGCAAAAGCATATCAGAACTATTGACAGATCATAAACTGAAAGGAAAAAAGAAAAGGTGGATAAGAGCACACATCTGTTAAAGAAGTCATCTGTAATTAAATGCTACTTTGCATTGTTATCATTACAAGAATGTTGAAACTAAGGAAAAATTAACTGTTCACTACGACACATGACCCTCCCTATGCGGAAACATTAACGCTGGCCATGTCAGGGGAGCGTGTTTTACTGCCAGTAACCTAGTCATAGAAAATAAACAGGTCCACGTCGAAACAGTGCAATTGCCAATCTGACCTACAGGTGGAGTTGGAAAAATAGCTAATGGAAAGGATCAGGAAAGACCTTATTAATATAAAGCTCTCATAGAGTTTCAGCTATCATTGCCCGGCAGCAGGCTGACAGCCTTCGCTTGCGGGTAAACCCACTGCCTGGGTACCACGCACCTCATGAGATGGGTGAGCAGTGTCCCGAGCTGGGGACTGGGTCACCTCTGCCGTGTGTTTTGGTGGGACAAGTCTCAAATGGAGAGTGGCTCCGGGCCTGCCCGCAAGCGGTGCTGCTACAAGCCAACGAACCGGTGTCAGGATCCCAGCGCTCCCCAACCTACACAGGCTTCTGGTTCATTTCTACATGGAATTTCACATGCTGATTTTAATGCTACAACCGCAACAGATTTGGGATTTGGTTATCTGAGGAATACCCTTTTTCCCTTAGAAATACCACAGAGTCACTTCCAGATATGTAATCAAACTGAAGCTATTTTGATTTAAACAAGAGGAGGCTGCTGACACTGTGTTCCCTATGAAGGATCCTGGATGCTGGAATTAGCTCTCCTTGCCAAGCCTCTCAGAGCCTGAATTTGTTAGTCTTTTAGACACGTTCTTCATTTTTTTACACTAATGTGAATAATGAGGAGCTTTTCAAAAGGCTGGAGCTGTGCCAGAGGAAAAGTAGTGGAAATAAGAAGACCAGAATTAGTCTAGTGGAAATCCATGGGAGTTCAGTCTGTGCTTTATCTGTGGGGCAAACCTTGGCAGGCAAGAAATAGTTGTAGGGTTGCCTTAGCTGTCACTCAATATGCTCTAAATGTAAAGCTCCTAGCGCTCTGCCTCGAGAGTAATAAATAAATAATACATTAATGAGTGAATAATGCATAGACTTTTAGTGGAGTGGAAACATTGCTAAGCTCATGCAGTCACAAGGAAGCACATAGATGCCGGATTACAAAACAAAAAAAAAAAAAACCACCCCAAAATGCCCCAAAATCCTTCCAAGAAAGAAACACTGCCACAAAGCAGACCGCTTATAGTTTGTGGATAACATGTGAAGAAACAATCAAGATTTTACTTTTGCTACATCCAACTGGATAAAGAATGCTTTTTTGCTGAATCTGCAAGCTGCGTCCAGGCACAGATGTTCCCTGCTTGCAAACAGTTCTGAATTCATTTTTATGGTCATTCATTATGTCTAGACAAGGAGGGTCACTCCACTCCGAAGTACTCTCTCAAATGAATAAATATTTATTCCGACAGACAAATGGAAAAAGCTCTTTTCTGGCAGAGTTCTTGCAGAAAGACTTCCACTTCTGTCTTGCTAAACTCTTGCCACTTTTGCAGGAACCGGGGCATTTGTCCAAACATTTTGAACAAATACTTCTTTTTTTTTTTTTTTTTTTTTTTTTTTTTTAAACTTGTTCAAGCAGAGAAACAGGTTTCTTAGGTACCTTGGCAGGCAGGATTTAACTAAATCTTGCCAGGATGGTAAAAGCAGAAAAGCAGAGAGACCCCTCACCTGATAGAAAGGACATATAAAAGTATGCCTTAGAAATGCAACTTAGGTAAGGATAGGATGTGTAACATGAAGCAATTAGAGGTAGGTGCAGCAAGGTATAGTATAACTTGGTATTCTCAGCCACCACTGCTTCTCACTTTCTGCACAGCACACATCACTCCCCCTCTTTTACACTTAAGCAGCTCTTTGGGAGCTGAGCTGGCTTCTGAAAAAAAAAAAATCACAGCTTTTGGGCAGGGAAGAGGAACGTTAAGTCAGATCAGTCCCATGACAGAGATAACGGTGTGACCCTATAGATAGCCCCACAAGTATGACAGCTTTTCCCTCAAAACACAAGGTCTAGAAAGGCTGATTTCCTCCGAACAACTTAAGTGCAGGTGCTTAAGCACCTTCTTACGTTGGTAGCTGCAGCTTTAAGGCAAAAAACATGCGATTTGCAAGTGGTAGAAAGATGACAGGTTTCTGACACTGAAGTAATTTCTCTAATCCTGTTCTTTTTCAGGTGTCAGTGCTATACAAAAACACTTTTGTGCACATTTTAATACACGTCTTCTGATTTCTTTCTCTAAAATTTTGGCTCGAAGTTACCCACATGTATGTTTTCCCTCCATCTCACGAACTATTTCTTTTGTTTTTAAAAACTGGGGTTTCAATTTCAAGATAAATAACAAAATAATTGTTATTTTTTATTTAAATTGATGCCCAGCAGAATTCATTTAGGTGTATTTCCAATTACGTTGGCATACCCTAGCAGCTGTTATAAAATCTGGGTAACGTGTTCCTCTATACATTGAGTTTTGGTATTCAGTGTTGCCTTGATTGTACCCCAGGACAGTTCAGAAGTTAAAATCACTTCCTCAATGGGAAGGAACCGTTGCTGCTGAGAGATAAAAGCACTTCAGCACTTCTGTTCCGGGTCTCCATTTTACCCGCCCCTTCAGTTTGCCACAGTATTTTGAAAATGTGAAATCTCACATTTCTTTAAGGTGCTCTGACATAGCTCCACTCTAGCTTGAGCTTAATATACTTTTTTAATTGGGGTTTCTGCTGTGATGACAGGCCCTCCCTCATTGGAAGGGAAGAGCTGAGAGGGGAACTGGGGAAGGGGAGCGCTGGGTTGCGCCTCTGGGAGCACAAGGCAGGGAGCAGAGGCAAGTGATGTCCCTCGCTTGCTTTTTCCGAGCAGGGGAGTTACAGCCTCCCCACTGAAGCTAGCCGTGCTTTTTCAGGGACCCCTGTGGCCAATTACGTGATGACATATTTGTTTACTTACCTCACAACAATAAATAATGCATAACAGGAATACCGTGCTGAGGGGGAGGCTGTAACCCAGCCCTGTTCCCAGTGCTCATCCCCACAGCTGAACCCCTTCCCCGCGGAGGCAGCTGCTTGCGAGACCCACAGCAGACCATAGAGGCAGCCGCACTGGGGTGGGGGTGGGGTGGGGCACTTCCCGATTTTGTGATGCCTAACATTGCTTTGGGTTGGATTCGTAAACACAGCAGTCATGAGCTTTTTCACTGGAATGTATGTAAAATTATTAATCTGATTTCAACTGGCATTCCTCCTGAAATCTTCATCATCATCCCAGGGGACCAGCTCTGCCACCGCTGCCCCCATGAGTCACCATCCCTTTGGGCACCTCTGATGTCCAGCAGGGCTGAGGAAGCCCTCCCACCATGCTGAGGCACCGGGGGTTCTTCCCACCACTCAAGGAAAGTCCTGCTGGCCGTACAGGGAACGTAAAGAGCAGCAGGATGTTTTTGGTTACGACATACTGTTATTGGGTCTGCACAAGCGCCTATGTGGCAAGTCCAGCTTGAGCTTGTCAGCCTTTAATTAGCTGCGCGAAGGAAACAATCGAAAAGGATCTTCTGGTAACTGGGAGCCTGCCTGGAGCTAATCTCCTTCCGTATTGCGCTGCACAGATTCAGGCTGACCCACCCAAGGAGCAGCTCCCCGCTCTGGCCTACCAGCGCAACCTCTCCAGCCCAGCATTTCTCTCCGATGAAAATAAAAAGGATATGGCCTTTCTCTGCAATACATAATTAAAAAAAAAAAAATCAAAACCAAAAAACCCAAACCACCTTCTTTTAAATTAGCAAAGACAGTTTTCCTTTCTGTGGGACAAATGCAGCCAGTCAAGGCCTATGATTTACCAATAAAATAAAGGTATTGTCACAGAAAAAGTGACAGCAAAGCTGCTGTTTCCAACAAAAAGCCTAGTGTCTCTAATTACCTGCATGTGCTTGCGTCACTGCTACATAAGCCACCCAAGAATTTCAAATATCAATATCCTTCGCCATATAAAATCCCTTTGTACACAACAGGACTGTCAGGAAACATGAAGTAGCAGAGGCCTCTGCAGGTTTTTTGATCCAAGTGTAGGGAGCGAGGTGGAGGAAGGGTACATTTTCATTCCTCCTTCCTCTCAGATTTCTGTCAGCTTGTTTCCCTGTTAGATCTGGAGCAATCCATAGCTGCCTCTGAAAATACGGTCGGTGAGTTTAAATACATCCGGTTCACCCTGAGCTTGCTCCTATGTTCACTCCCTATGGGCGAAAGTTTCTTCGCTCACAGGCAGGTGTGGAGGCTGGGGCCGGACTGTGATCAAGAACGCAGTGGGAAACACGTTATCCACAGCACGATGTCCTTGATAATACGGTGAGGACATTGATCTCAAGCTCCATTAAAGGACCCAGAGCACGAACAGGAAATGTTCACATTCAAACATTTACTCTAGATAACTGGCTACACTGATTTCTTAAGCGCATGCTTCTTAGTAACTATAAAAGCAGAGCGCTTGAGTACTTAAAAGAGACTGTGGTCCACAGCCTTAGATCTGGTGCAGGCTGACTAAAAGTCTGTGGTTGATTTTACATCGTCTACTGCAATTCAGGTTCCTGTAAAGTGGCAGCAGAATGCAGTGTGCTGCCTTTCTTGCAGGGAAACTTTCCAGCCCGCCAAGTGGGTGCTGGGCACAGCTGCGGTGGCACTTCGGGAGGGGAAGAAGGAGGAAGGGGAGGAGGGAGGTGCAGAGGGGCTGCTGCCTGAACTGATGTGCAGCACCGGGCAGCTTGCGGGGGCAGGCTGCCACCCCTCCGCCTGGCTCCTGCCAGAGGTGTCTAAACCTTCATGCTACCAGCAGCTGATGGAGTTTGCTGTTCGAGTCAGAAAACCAGGGATTAAAAAACCTAATGTGAAAGGTCGTGAGCAGACCTATATGGCTGCTGCTTGTTACTCCAATATTCTTTTACCTGTCTGACGTCCCACTGAGAGCATTTGGTTCCTGTTGTGCCTGTTGTTCTGAGAGTGTTACAGAGGTTACTGCTGCCAAAAAACCATTCTCACTTCTCCCTACCCTGGCCTTTCATTTCTCCTCTTGGTCTGTCCCCTGCTCTGTGCTGGCACTCGCATTCGAGAGGCGGCTGGGTGAAAGGGATGGAAGAACTGCTGGCCTAATAAATAAGCCTACCAAAAGGAAAAAGTTAGTTTTTCATCTGGATCGATTAGCTGAGTCCCTGTGAGATGACAAAAACACAGGAGCCAGATCAGGGCAAGGGGAGCCATGAGGCAGAGGATGAAGAGGATATGTTGCAGGTACAGAGGCTGAGAGACAAGGATGAACATTTCCTCAGCAGCAGTGTCAACGTGTGTGCACATGGTGCCATGGCTGCACACACCCTCACCTCTCCAACCACAGCCAGTGAGGGAGCCAGAAAACATTCCAGAGACTGGCACCATCCCACAGAGACCCTCCAGGGCTTTGCCAGATGCTTCTTCCAGGAAACACCCTGCTGCCACTGGGTCACACCACATCTACATGCCCTGCAGACCAGGTTGAGTGCTCAAGAGAGAAGTGTTGTCATTTAAAACATGATGCAGCTCTGTCAAAAACAAACTTTTCAGGGTGACAAGACCACTTGATTTTAGTCAGAAAAAATATTTTAAAGAAAATTTTGCAGTGTCTGATTTTGACTAAAGAATAAAAGAAACGGAGGAAGAAAATGTTCTTCAATATTTTCTTGACTTAGCTGAAGTATAACAGCGTAAAAGGCAGTAAAAATAATCATTTAAAGCAAATGTAATGTTTATGGTCAACTCAATGCACTTCAAACTGTGAAAGCCAATTTCTTCATTTCCATGTTGGGTTTGGTCACCCATTTTCTTTCTTTTATAAGAGGAGAAGCAAGTAAATGGGTAATTGTTTAAAATTCAAGAAAGTATTCATAAAGCCAAGTGCGGATGCCGGCTCTACCAGTGCCTGCATCACACACCTTTACAGTAAGTCATCGTCCCTGGGCTGTAGGGGTGGAGGAAAAGGGAGCAGAGAAAATAAAAATGACCTCAAAAAAAGTAACAGTGTTTCCTGTTGGGTGTGATTTTTTCTTCTGTACCCTTTTCAGTCCCTTCCTCCTGAATAATCCATGTTTTAATTACTATCAGGAATGTCTTCCCCCCGCCTCCAGCATGTTTTCAACCTGTGACCGGAGACAGGGAATGAGTAAAATGAAGGCCTTGCAAACAACCTATTGACATCCTCAAACCTGGGGAAAACCACAGAGAAGACTATAGATGCAGCGCTGGGGTTTTTTGTTGTTTTTTTTTTTTGTTTTTTGAAACAGAGATGACTGAAAACTTGCAGACACTCTGCAAACACCTATCAAGAGTCACCTGGCACCTGGCTATGCATTAAATCACAAGCATGCTCAGGTGTGTCGTGTCTCACGGGCTCTACGGGGCAGGCTGTGGCTGTGCACAGATGCTGTTTCACTCAACATCTTCCAGTGAACTTCATGTCAGGGGCCTAGAGACTGCCAGGAAGATACAGTGCTGCCCTATAACACACCTTCATTTGAGAAACCCCTGCCCCTGCCCACCTCCAGCTGCATTTCAGATGTCACCTGGGAGCCTGTGGCCACAAAACATGAACATTTGACCTATGGATTTGTTGCTCGGCTGTCCGAAATTGAGCCCTCTCTGAGGATACCAGGGACACCTTGCAGGGAAGCCATGAATGCAGACGCATGCCCTCCTCCCTCACAAAACCCCTTGGAAAGAGGCACCAACATGGGACAGGCCTGCGCAGGCACACCTCAGTCCAAAAGTGCCCTGCAGATTGCAGTGGTGGCTTCCCAGGTGGGCAAAAACACTGCGTGTGGAGGGGCAGAGCTTTTCAAAAGAGCAAAATTGCAAGTGGTAATTCTGGGCTTGTTTTTTCACTCCTCTTTACAACCTTGTGCTGCCAAAATGCCAGAAGGGAGGTACCTTGGCCTTTTCCATTGTGGGGCTGGTTTTTTTTGTGTTGCTTTTTTTTGGGGGGGGGGGGGGGGGAGGGGTCAGTGGGGCACGTAGGCTGCCTTTTTTTTTTCTTTATCTTTTTTGGTTTTAGGGTTTTTGCTTTTTCTGGATTTTTTTTTTCCTTTTTTTTTTTTTCCTTCCTTTGTTATTATAACTTTTTCTTTTTTACTTTTTGGTTTTAGGGGGTTTGTTTTGTGGGTTTGTTTTCTCCTTTTTTGCTTTCCTTTGCTACTATAACTTTTTTTTTTTTAACTTTTTTGTTTTAGGGGCTTTGTTTTGTGGATTTTTTTCCCCCCACTTTTCCCTTTTCTTTGCTATTATAACTTTTCTTTTTTTTTTTACTCTTTAGTTTTAGGTATTTTGTTTGTGGATTTTTTTCTTTTTTGCCTTTCTTTGCTATTATAACTTTTTTTTTTTTTTTTTTTTAGTTTCAGGGGTTTTGCTTTTTTTTGAGGTTTTTTTCCCTTTCTTTGCTATTTTAACTCCTTTTTTGCGTTTTCTTTTGAGGTTTTTTCCCTCATTTTAGCCCTTTTTTTTTTTTTTTTTTGCCTCTTCTCCCCTTCTCCCCCCGCCCCTCCCCACCCCACCCCCCCCCCCTTTCTTTCTTTCTTTCTTTCTTTCTTTTACTTCCCTGTCTCTTTGTTATTTTATTTTTTTCCCCCCCCCCTTTCCTCCTCTTGTTGCTGCTGGCCCTGCCCGGCCCGCGGCGCCCCGCGGCCCGTGGCGGAGCCCCCCCGGGTGGCCGCGTCCCTGCTCGGGGCGGTGGCGGCGGCGGGCGGCAGCAAATCAGCGGGGCCCGGGCCGCGCATAAGAAGGGCGGGCGGCAGCCGGCGCCTCCCGTCCCTCCCGGCGGCGGTGGCGGCGGCAGGATGCACCATGAGGAGCTGGCGCCCCTACAGCGGCCCCGCTACGGCTGTGAGTGGGGTCGGGGAGGGGGGGGGGTGCCCTTCTGGCTTTTTTTTTTTCCTTTTTTTTCTTTTTTTTTTGTCCCCCTCCCTCGCCGGCTTTCTCGGTTTAATAGCAAAACGGGGGCTCGAGAGATGGTAAAACCCGCCCAGCAGACCCTGTTGCAGCGCTCCGGCTTGTTTTAGGTTAGCTCGCAGCGAGCTCCGGCTGGGTTTTGAACAGGTTTTCACGGGGCTGGGTTTTTGTTCTGAAACTTTCTGAATGGGTTGTAGCCGTAATTCCGCATTGCAGCTTGGGAGTTTTAGGTTGGAGCTGGAGCTTTGGGGTTTAGCTTTATAACTTGGTGTTACAGGGATCGCTTCGGGTTGGAACCTTATAACTGGAGATTGTGACTATAACTTTGCATTGTAACTTTGTAACCTTTGGATTATAGTTTCGGAATTTCGGATTATAAAATTAAAACTTTGCTTTCTGATTTTATAACCTTGTGTTAGAATTTTGTAACTTTAAATAATAAATAGGGTGAGGAGAGAAGCAGCGCAGGTACCAGGCGTCTCTTTCCAGAGGAGGTGTGTTTGCTTCCCAAGCCTGTGCTTACGAAAAGCCCTGGAGCACCTTCCCTCCTCCTGCTGCGGGGCTCTCTCAGCATTGCTGTGCCGTGCCGGGACCCTGCGCCGGGATCTGCTTTCTCGCGGCTCCCGTGGCCAGAGCAGTGCAAGTCCTCGGCTTTGCCATCCCTATAAGAAATGCCTCTCATACGTCAGACATCACAAAATGTGAGCATGCAAACTATGTGCAAAGCTCGCAACGACGCCTAGCATCCTGTGGTCTGATGAGCAGCTTCCCAGGTCTTAGCATAGTAGCTTTGTTTAAAACTGGTTCTGAAACCCCCTTTTTGAAAGAAGCACAAAACCCCTTGACAATGTTAGAGGTCACCTCGCTTCCGCCCAGGGCAGACAGAAAAGGTGGTGCTTGGCAGCAAGACCTTCAGCCTGGAGGATGGTGCGCCCTCCTGAGGGTTTTCCTCTGTTGATGACTGCCAGTTGGGGCAGTTGATGGACCCTGCCTGTAGGTTTTATTTTTCATTTGCACTACCTAGTAGGTGAACGAGAGACTTCTGAAGGTGTGTTCACAGTTGTCAGTACTGAAAACATTTTTGGTCACTAGAGATGTAGGCTGGGTGCCCCTGCTGGCATGTTAGCAAAGGTCAAGCTAACCTCCCAGTCATCTCAGCTTGCTGTGCCATTGCCCATGTGGTAGGGCAGCAACTGGGTAGTGTGTCGCATGGCGCTCTAGCCCCAGTTTGGCACTTTGTCCATTTGCCTGACATGCAGAAACTCCTCAAATGTATGTGGTGTGCCCATCAGGCCCCCAGCAACAGGCGCTTTCCTGTGCGGATCTGGTCTGGCTGGTACATGTGAGCCTGGACATGGCAGCACTTCCTAGTCTGCCGTGAAGTACAATATGACCAAAGATGAGGCTTTGACATAAAGCACCTTTGTGCCTTGGTTTCTGCCTGGGTGCTGAGGATGATTTATCTTATTGCCAGAGCTGCTCAGAGTATTTTAAGCATCTCAGGCCTTATTTATTGTTGGGAAAGAACGATGACGTTAAGAATGCTGAATATAATTTTGAAGATATGGTCTGTTTCCTCGGTATTTATGCTTTGCTATGGTAGTTCAGAGCTTTTTTGCTGCAGTGACCAGGGAGAATTCGGTGTATTGTGTTGTAGCCACTCTCCTGGTGTTTGATCTCCTGTCGCAGGGACAGGAGCGGATGAAGGCATCCTTCCTGGTTTTTCTGGTGCCACCTCCCTTCTAACCAATGCTGCCTGCTTGCTCAGGCTCTAGTGGCTATTCTGTCTTCCCCTGAGTGAAAGGTTGTGGCTGATGTACCACACTTATTTTTTTAGAATGGGTTCTTTTGCTGCAGGAACCTTTGAGATAACATTCCTTTCAAGGGACTGGGAAGAGTCTCCTCAAATATGCCAGGCTGATGCCTATATTTTGAAAAAAAAAAAAAATACACCAAAAACTCCATAGAGAACTCCATACACTAAAGAACAAACCATAGCCTTGTCTGTAGTGCTGTCACAAGTATGGGTGTACGTCTGGGTTTTTAGCTTGGGTATAGAAAACCAAATATGTTTTATCTACACTGTATTTGCCTGCCACTTTGGGAGGAGGAGAGAAGCATCATCTTAAAAAGCCAAAAAAAAAAAAAAGGCTCCCTAACGAATAAACTTATACTAGCATTATCTGAGCTCTTATGAAGCCCATTATAAGTTGTAGATTCTCTGTATAAAACTGCACCTTGGATGACTGGCAAACAGTTCCCTTTGTTGAACACCACATCTATGCTGGATTTCCTACAATAGTTAATAAGTTGTCCAAGTTAGGCTATCAAATTGCTAAGACTCCTTGCTTTAGCAACCTAGTACTGTTTTAAACATTTAACTTAACTTGGACTTTTGACTTTGGCTTCAGGCTCCTGGCAGAGATTGTGTGTTGCTCTGAAGAAGATTAGCATTTTACTATGATAATTGTCTGCTACGAAATATATGAACTGGTACATGGTTATTAGTAGCATTTCATTTTGATAACTAGAGAGGAAGCCATGTGCAAACCTTGGGTACCTTTTGCAGCCTGATGGATACCACTGGGGAAAAAAGTGTCTGTGGGCATAAGACCTTGTAGTACAAAGTGAGTAACTGGGAAGACTTATCTCTAACTTAAAAAAATAGCTTTGCATTACAAGTTTTGCTAATGTAGTTACACAGAGATATGTATCTAGGAAAAATTCTTAGAACTGATCATTTTCATCTTTAACGTCAGGCTGACTGAAACCAAACAAGGGAATGCCTTTCTGGGTGGGTGCTAGTTCAGGATGAATGTGGTTCGTGGGAGAAACAGGAGCGCAGAGCAAAGTCTTTGAGCCTTCTCTTAGCCTGTTAGGGCCAAAGGCTGGTGGCTTCCTGGACTGCTTGTTGAAAGGTGCCTCCAACTCTCTACATGCTGTCAATAGCTTAAAAAAGGATGCAGAAGAGATTTCTGTTGGTGATTCATTGAGTCTTTCAGATATTCGTGTCCAGCACCAAGTCATGTGAGATCATACAAGTACAAGGAAGCAGCTTATACAGCAGAAACCATGTTAACAGGCACACTGCAACTGAATTTATGTCGCTGGCTTCCAGTCTGGCTACAGCTGTTGCCTGGTTATTTCTCAATCCCAGCACAATCAGATGCAGAAGTTCACAGAAGTGCAGAGAACTGGGACTTGTGATGCAACTTGAGGCATGAGCCATTTGTACAACACAAATGCTTGGTGCTGTTGAAGATTATGAAGAGAAAAACTACAAATCTAGGATGTGCCTCAGGTTAAATGTGAAGTTTTGAATGTAGGAAGATGGTGAAACAGGCAGTGGTGTATCTTTGAGAATACAGGACTCTCAGGTCCTGTATAGCTAGGTCTCCCTGAAACTTATGTGCAGAAACGAATACTTAAGTTTTGTAAGAAATGCCTGAATGGTTTCACTACACTTCCAGGAATGTAATAAAGCTACAGTGAGTGATGCCATGAGTGTCTGGATTTGCAAAGGATTTCAGGCATTTCCACGCTCAGAGTAGCTGAATTAACATATGCCCCAAATCCCTATATACAGAGTCGGAGAGAAACGAGATGCTTCAGCATCATCAAACACATCACTTGGACACAGGCAGCTAAAGACGTCTTCATCTTTCCTGTTGAAGCTGGAAAGCCAGCTTCACTGGGAATAGGTGGGTAAATATGGGGGAAGCTTGACTTTGGTGTCTGGCGATGAGGGCGTTGCTTGTGCTTCTGGTCCTGGCTCCCAGGACTGCTTCTGTTTGGCACTAGGAGTTAGGAGATGAGACAAATACGCAGCATGAAGCTTTGTGAGGGAGACCTGCCCTGCCCACGGAGACAGACAGGGCAAACCTAAAGTGAAACACAGCCTATGTCTCTCTTTGAAACTGTACCTAGCTTCTTACTTCGGCAGGATGTGAAAGCTTGCAAACCAGTGGCTTTTCGAAAAGCCCTTTACTTCAGAAGCTATAAATTTTTCTGCATGTCTGTTAAGTACAGGGAAACAAATGGCTATTTTTCAATTGAAGTAGGGGGGAAAAAAATCTTTTGGTAAAGGTTCCATAGGATTTTTCTAAGTGAAAACAGATGGGGTTTTTAAAGCTAAAAAGAAAAAGCTTAACTGTATCCTATGCGTATATATTCTTTTGGGTGTATACTTTTTTTGCAGTACTTGTGGTTTTTGAGAACACTTTTCTTCTGGTTTGTTTTTTTTTTTTTATTGATGGGTGTAATTTGGCAACCAAATACACTGTTTATCTCTTCCACCCTTTTGTAGGTTGCTAATAATTAAACTGCTGAATGAGAACTTGAAAAGTTTAACTGCTTTGTTTAACCAAGTGCACATAATTCATTTGGTAGGAGTGGCTCTCTGTTCTGTGTGCTTTTTGTACAGAGCAGGCTCATCTCCCCTGAAGTCTCTTGGTTAAGAAAGAACAGAGCTATGTTACAGCATGCTTAAAGCTACTTGAATGTTGTTGAAACAAGGAAATGTTAATATTCTGCTGGAAATGGGATTTATAGCGCATATGAGCATGCTAGATCTAGTCCAATAGTTGAGGCAGGGAATAGGAAGTATGCAGATTTGCAGTTTGCCTCTTCTGTTAAGTGGTGTTTCTTTAATGTAATTGTTGATTTGCTTGATACTGTTGCTGATTCAAGCTGACTATGATTTACTAGCAACAATCTTACGTGTAAGATGGGAAAAAAAAAATGCCTGGCAGTGATAGGCAGGAGTGGTGGGTCATATTTCAGTGGGATGATAAGCGAGTGTGCTCTCCTGTGCTCTGCTCCTTGCAGGAAATCATTAACCTGCTGTGTTTGCTTCATTTGTTCAGGCTGTTTCGGTGGTTTTTTTGGAATTGCTATCTGTGAACTGCTGCATGTTGTGGAATGAAAGCACAGGTGCTGGACCGGGGAGAAATGATGCCTGCCCTCTCCTGAGAAGTGCAATTAGGGAGGGCAGGGACTGGGTCCCCAGTGTCTGGGGAGGGGGGACAAGCCAGGAGGAGTTCCTGCTGTGGCCACCTTGTTTGCCAATCCTTGATGAGATGGGCTGGGATGCAAGCTGGGTCCTGCACAGTTCATTCATGCGTGAGGACTTCCTACACATCAATGCTTGCCTTCACCTTCAGAAAAACACCGATGTCCTCTTCAGCCTGGTGACAGCTGGGCTTTGAAGAGGGTTGTCTGCAGGATACGTACTGCCTTATCTTCACACCTAGGAGGAGAAGGGGCCTGCTGAGCGCCTGGCACATGGGCAGGTTTGTGCTGGTGGCCCGCACCTTGTCCACGGCACTGGTCCAGTTGTGTTTTGCCAGCTGCTATGGCACCAGCCAAGGGTACCCTGGTCCATGGTGGTGATGGGCTGGTGGGGCAGGTAGTGCCTGAAGGTTGCTATCTGGTGGCCAAGGGCCTTGGTAGGGCATCGGGGTGTGCCATGTGGCAGGAGAGGGAGGGGATGGGGCCATGGTCCTCACATGGAGGTCTTTGGAGCTGAGAAAAGGGACGCTTTCATTTGGAGATCAACTTCATGCTACCCATCAAGCGAGATACTGAATCGGGTGGTGTTCATACAAACTCTGCAAGGCTGCTAAATACCTTTTGAAATGCCTAAGCAAATAAACAGCCATTAAGAACCTGTGCTGGTGGCTGATTTCAGTCTTAAATGACTGTTTTGTTCAAATGAGTATGCACTAGCAAGGAACACTTACCTGGAGGAATTATGTCAGTTCTTTGTTATCACTTATCGCCCAAGTTAAGAGGTCAGCCAGGTACAAATTCTTCAGGAGTCAGATTCAAGGAGCACCTTGCAGCTCTGACTCACAAGTGCTGGCAAACCACTGCAAGCCCCTAAGGACCTGTTGCCTCAAGGTGTGGTGCCTGCCCTGACTCCAAGCCCAGCTCTAAAGCTGGCAGAAACTACTGTCCTCATCCCAGGTGCTTCTCTTGGCTTGGGTGTATCAGGCTAAGCATTCTGTGGCTTCAGCTAAAGTGGGTGATGAAGGATGTGGTCTCTGCCAGTCCTCCCCTGTGGACTCTGACCTGCTTCTTTCAAAGTGCAGTAAAAGCTCTTGTGGCATCTAGAAAGTATTTAAATTGATTCTTACCAGGCTCCAAAGTCTGCTGGGAAATACGTAGTCATTCATGCTGTCCATCATCTACTGGCAGTTCTTCCTGAAAACTAAGGGTATCCTCCTGCATTTGTGTTTGATTTGTAAAGCTGCTCAGTACACAGGTTATATTTGCAGAATCAGAGCCTCACAGCTTCTAGGAGCATAGCACAGATTAATCCAGGGGCAGCTGGAATGGGAAATGCCCAAACTCTGTACAGAAATTTGTTTCATTAAGGGAACCGCTCTTTCACAGGGTTGTAATGTCAAACTATAGACCAGTAATTGTTTTACTTTGTTTTTAAAGGCATTTTGCGGAAACTTAGATAAGTACAGGGGATATCTCTGTCTAAAAGCCTGTTTGAAGTGATTAGAAACAAGGTAAAAAGCTTGAAAACTAAACAAGCACGCAGGTTTGCTTTGCTGAAAACATGATCCTGTATCTAGGGTCATCTTTTTTTATGAGAGAAGCTGCTGTTTTTAACTGGTGTTAATTGCATTGAGATCCCATCTCCCACCTTGCTGCAGACTGTTGCAACTGGTGAGGTTTCAGCAGCCTGGACTTGCTGCTCTGTGAGTCTGCTGTGGTCTTCACCTCTCACCAACACACATACGATGGCACTGGAGATGGAGACCTAATCTTCCAGGAAGCTAATCTCTACTTGCTGATTTGAGCTGATTTGCATTCCTGGATTTGCAGTCACTTCAGGCCTCTGCAGGGGCTGGCTGCAGATCTCGCAGCTGTGCCTGCTGTCCTGGGGCGGAGGGGACTTTCTGGCCAGGTGGGACTGTGGCAGCCAGAATTTAAATGCGTTTAAATTGCTTTGGAACCGCACCCTGAAGCTGTGGTTTTGCATGTGCTTTCAGTCAGCTCTGCTGGTGGAAGAAGCAACCTCGGCTCCTCCCATGGGATTATTTTTGGCTGGACTAGGTCCTTGGTCTGGCTCACAGCAGGAACCCACAGGCAGGTCTGCCAGCATGATGTAGTAGCTGGAGCAGGGATGAGCACAAGCAGTTGGGGGAACAGCAGGTTTAGTCGATTTAAGTTGCTTTACTGCTGCACATATAGATCTGGAAAGCGTGTGTGTGGTGGGGCAGCAAAATATGCAGGCAGCACACAGGTGTGGACTGGGGCACATAGGAAGGAGCAGTGTGTGTCACCATGGTGTTCCCCAGGTGCCTCTGTTGCAGTGCTGCTGCCACCCTGGTGCCCTGCTGCGTGCCAGGGCTGGGGCTGCCCTCAGCTCTCCTGCAGCCCAGGGAGTTTTAAGTTACAGAATTGTTTGGGGGGGAATTTTGTCTCTAGCACTGTAGTTTTAGAGCTGTAAGTGTCAGTAAAAGCACTGCAGTGTTCACCAGGCAATGCCACAGGGGTAAGAAAATTTTAAGAAACTGTCTAAATACTAGACTACTTGAACAAGAAAGAAAAATAAATGCTTTTTTGTACACAAAGTAATATTCAAGATACTTTTCCAACCCTTTTCTGCTGGTAAAATTGCTCTTGACTTGTAGGGCCTCAAAACTGTAGGGATGAGATGTGACTTGCGGTATGTGCTGCTTATTTCTGGGACTTTTAGTTTTTCAAGCCCAACTGATTTACCCAATCAATAGCTGGCTGGCCTCTTTTCAGTGGTAAACAAGTCTTAAATTACATATGTTCTCAATACAGTATAGCAGAATAAATAATGCATTGAAATATCAGCATGGATATGTGGTGGTGTAACTGAAAAGGAACACGGAGGAGTCCTGGGGAGAGCAGGATTATGTTTAGACGAATCTGGGACAGAGCTCTTACCAAGGAAAAATTACCAAGCTGCTTTTGCAAAACCAGGAATATAGTAAATGTGACTTCACTACATCTGAGCTCAGAAGTTGTTTTGGGTACTGCTTTTCAGACCCCAGCGGAGCACAGACTTCTCCACAGTGATTTAGCGGAGGCTAGGACATGAACCAGCCTTGGTCTGGCATTTGAAGTTACATGGCAGCTGACTATTGAAGGTGGGTAGACAGCTTACCTGCAAGGATTGGATGTGACTGCCTGCCACTTTGAATTTACATCACCTCTGACTATGGTAGTGGTGTTTAACAAATGGGTTAGAATGGTCCAGAAAAGATACAGATTTTATCACATGTAAAGTAAGCTCGTTGCTTATGCTCCAGTTTCTATCTTCATACAGATCACGAGAAGTAAGACCACATGGTTTTGCTGAAGATTTCACTGACACGAATTACTTTAAAACAAAATGAATCAAATTTCTTGTATTGTGGGTAGTAACAGGCAAAACAAAGGCTGGTGTTTCCTATAACACTGAACCATGGCAATAACAGTCAGCAGTTCCCCCCCCCCCCCTTTTTTTTTTTTGCCACACTTAAACAGAATTTAGTAGCTCCATAAATGTTTACAGAGGCTTCTGAAAAAAGTAGAGGTAGATTTCTGTAATGTTCATCTGTATCCTTTTTTCCTAAAACTATGGCGGGAGGGTGCTGACTGGTAGGCTGCTTCAGTCCATGCTGCAAGTGCAGCCCATTGGCAGGCCTATCTGGACTCCCCAAAAGGATGAAGGAATGAGCAGCCAAGGCTTTTGGACTCCTATAGCAGTAGCAGAATTGGTCTGCACTAGCTTCTTGGTCACATTAGAGATGCAAATTTACATCCAAACAAGTTATTTCAATTTAATTTCCTCAAGTTATAAAGTATAGACTTTTCTGGAAGTTGACCCTTTGCATGAAAACTGTTACCAATTAGGTAGAAGTATTTTACTGATGCTCGCTCTCGACAGGCTTTAGTGTGCAGGCCAGGAGAAGCAGAAATACTGCTGGTGAACAAGTGTTGCTGTGATGCTGGGTCTCTACAGAAATAGTTCCCATATAAAACAGGAATGGCAGAGACTCATCTGGGCAAGATATTGCTGATGGAGTAGCTATTTTTTCAGACCGCTTTTCTCATTGTAGCAGCTGTAAATGTGTTATTATAAGGAGGCTGACCATAGAGCATGAGGTGGAGAACAGACCAAAGCTTGGGGGAAGAACCGTTACACGTCCTAGCAAAAGTCTTGATTTTTGAAGTAATGCTTCAAAAAAGGAAGCAGACTGCACCTATGCAAAAGATGAAAAAAGTCAGTGCTCAGCCCTGAGGATGTGAATTTCCTTGTTGGGTAGAGACTTCAAAACTTGCAAACACAGCTTAATGTGATGTTAAGTTTATGTGTGTTTCTTGTACTATGGTTGCCATAACAGTCATTGAAAGCCAGTTAAGTTTCCTTTATTTTAGTGGGTTTGGTATTGCTATTTCAAGCAGAATGCTTGTTTTGAGGTGTTTACACAATGCTTCTGATATGTTCCTGATATTTTATTTACAATTGATATTTAGCGTTGTCACTGTGTGGTGCTTTTGTTAGTGGAGATGTATTCAGGGCAGCGAGGAGGCTGTCCTGTGGTCAGTACTTGCTGCATTAACCCAAACTTTACTTTTTGGAGTGGATTATGGAGTAGACACAAGCAAGTAACCTGAAAATATGTTCTTCAAGATGAGATGGACAAAGTTTTGTGTCAGTTTAGAGAAAATATGAACTTGGTGGAAATAATACATTTATACTTAAACTTGTAAGTGTACAATTTGCATGAAAACTTGAGTGCAGCTGACACAGAATCACAGTATGGTAGGGTTGGAAGGGACCTTCAGGCATCATCTAGTCCAACCCCAGTGCCAAAGCAGGTTCACCTAGAGCAGGCTGGACAGGAACATGTCCAGGCAGGTTTTGAATGTCTCCAGAGAAAGACTCCACCACCTCTCTGGGCAGCCTGTTCCAGTGCCCTGTCACCCTCAAAGTAAAGTCTTTCCTCATGTTGAGATGGAATTCCCTGTGTCCTAGCTTGTGTCTGCTGACAATTGTCCTGTCACTGGGTACCACTGAGAAGAGTTTGAGCCCATCCTCTTGACACCTGGCCTTTAGATACTTACAAGCATTGTTGAGATCCCCTCTCAGTCTTCTCTTCTCCAGGCTAAACAGACCCAGGTCTCTCAGCCTCTCCTCATAAAAAAGGTGCTCCAGTCCCTTGATCATCTTTGTAGCATAAAGTGACTGTCAGCCTGTCAGTGACTTGTTCTGGAAATGGAAGTACTTGGTTTATTGATAAGTTAGGAGGAACATCTGGCTCTGTATCTAATGATTTTGCAGTGATATGTACAATGGTAGGTGTGTCATTGTCACTCAGGGTGGTTTTGAGTCTCAGTATTTAGGTGCTGGACGTACTGAGAGAAAGGGTGGGGTTTATGCCCGCCCTTTTCAAACCTTGTTCAAAGGTCTGTGGTTGGAGACTTAAATCTTTTGTGCTTTTGTTCTCTCCTGTGGTTCTAACTCCTGATGATGAAGGAAAAATTAATTCTTCTTACTGGGTATGTATATAAATGAGAAATAAGGGCTGGAGTTGTCAAAAAGCAGTGTGGGCAATTGCCTTGCAAGCAATGTCTGCCTGCCTTGTGTGGTGTGCTCCTGAGGTGACCTAGCAGGGAGTACTGGGAGGAGGTTGCCCTGGAGCCAGTGATGCCAGCTCCAACAACTCTGCAAGCACTTGCTTGCCTACTGTGGAGTGGAGGCAGCCAAGCAGGCTTCAGGTGATAACTGAGGTCATTGCTGACATGGGACTGCCTCTAAACTGGTTGCTTGCATGGATACACTGAGTTTGCCTTCTTCCTGCAAGAACATAGCATCTCACCCATGAAGCAGGAACAAAGAAGGTACATCTCCATCCCCTGTGCCTTTCTGCGCTTGTGTAGACCAGCACAGTGGGCTGTAGGGTGAGATCCTAGCTTGTGAGTCTGATGCTGCACCTCCATTCTTTTTTTTTCTTTTGTGGTTCCTCCTTGTGCTGGGCCATCTCAGCTGCAGAAAAAGCTGCTGAATGCACAGCGGTTTTGGGAATTGTTTCACAAGCAGCTCAGCTGCCTTGCCAGGGGAGCTGTGAATGTCAGATGGAGGGCAGGAATCACCATGGCTCTCTTCAGTCTCTGTCTCTGTGTGCCCAGAATCCTGCTCATCACCTAAGCTTACCATACCTATACGTTGATGTTCTGCATCATGTAGCATTTCTTTAGATTTTTGTGAATTTTAAGCCTTTTTTTTTAATTAAAATTGTTCAGTTTCATTCTATGGGTCTGTAGATGCAAACTAAGTTTTCAGATGTATTATCCATAATGCTTAAGCTTTTTCTCCCCACTAAGATTAAGAAAAAAGCCATTGAGCCTGTAAATCAAAGAATTTGAATTGCAAACTTCAAAGATATTGTGACTGTAATAATTATTTAGGGATGAAAAGCAAGGCAGTTAGAAGGAAATGTGTTCTCCAAGTTTAAGGCTGCAAACCTTATGGCACGCATACTTTTTTATTCACATGCTTGTGTTTGTAACTTGAAGGAAAAATGTGCTGCAACATTTCAGGTGTGTTCTGGAGCTTTTTTCAGAGTACGGGGTGAGTGAAGCAGATGATTTTTTCAGACCTTGGGAGAAGGAGGACTCCGCAACAGACTGGCTGGGGAAGGAGTAGGGGATGATCAGTTATCAAAGGAAGAATTAAGACCAGATGTCAGGGCTGAAGGTTTCTATGCTGCAGTCTTTCTCATGATGATTTCAAATTTACTCAGTGCTTAAGTGGTGTTCCTGCTTATGGCTTTTCCTATACAGGTGTTTCAATCCTCCTGAGTATTGTGGTTCAAACCCTGAGGCTCATGTAGCTCTTTCTGAGTTCTCAGTGACACCCAGACACAGCTTTCTCCTCAGGTTCTCTTTGTCTTTCACTGCAGTGTTCCTACTTGTCATCCTCCTCCTCTGTTCTTTAAGCTACACCTTACTACATTTCTTTCAGTTGGTCACTGTACTGTGAGTTTGCTGGTAGGAAGCTTTTTGATGTTAGCCTTCCAGCAATCTGAATATTGAATCCATTTGTCAAACGTTCCCTCCCAAACAGAATATTGCATTGTATTTTTTTCAGTTGGCGTGAAAGGCTCTTCTCAACCTCTCTCTCGCTCCCCCTGTCCCTGTTCTTGTCTTTCTCCTTTCTTACAGCCAAGAGTGGCCTCCACGTAGTAGGGATTCACTGCAAGTGTATCTATAAATCAGTGTCCTAGTCCCAGACTGTAATGCAGATGAGCTTTTTGACACTCAAAATTAAAAAAGAAATGGGACAAGGTTCTGATTTAGACAAAAATCCTGTGCAGCATTTCCAGGGCATTATCTTAATTGGTTACTGTTTAAATGTCCATCAGTCTTTTGAATTTCTACCAAAGAATAACAAGAGTGACCAAAAACCTTTGTGTTATGCCCTTCTTTGTGGACTTCCACTAGTTTGCCTTTTGTTGAAGCATCAGTGGCTCTTGTCAGACATGCCTAGCTTCTTCAGTCCCTAGGGTCCCCTTTTGCCACAGTAAGCCTTGTACTTTATTCTGGTCCTGCGTGTTGGCTGAGATGTCTCAAAAAAATTAATGAGGGTCATCTTAGCTGCTGTTTGCACAGTAGGATATCTAAACTGACAGCAGCAGGAGTGTGATAGAGACATGGGTCAACAACAACGTGTGCAAACAGATGAGGGGTGGACAAACCTGAATGTGGGTTTCCTGCCACCACCGTGGTGAGTTCAGTCTGTGCCCTGCCCTTTCTCCTGATGGTCTCGAGCCCCTCTTTCCTGTTCTTCCACTGTGCTTCTGCAGTGGCTTTCTGCACTGTACTTGATTCACAAATGTTTATGGGTGGGGTTGTGGCCACAGGTGGCAGTGGTGGTGTGGCTACACATAATGAAATTTGCTTTTGGTGTTCAATAGAAGGCTGCAGGCACGACTCCTTTTGCTGTTAACTTGTTGTACCTCTGTTTCCAGCTCCTTGCAAAGGGACGAATGCCTTTCGGATGAGCTTTTCACACTTTTTGGGTATCTTCAAAGTATTTTACTACCCACAAGTCACTCCTCCTTTTATGTAGGACTTTGACTTACTGATATACTTGCAATTCTTTTCAGAGAAAAATGAAATATAAACTTTCTAATGCTAGAAATGAGTTTGATGGCATTTGTAGGCATGAGACTTCACATTTTTCTTCTGATGAAACCCAGTTACAAGGTTGATACTGAGACATGCTGTAGACACTAACATTTTTCTGTCTTTCATAGTTGAGTGGTGTATTTTACTAGCCTGGCAATATTAAACTGTCCTTTTCATTATTTCGTTTACATTCTGCTTGTGTTAAGTTGAACTGAGGTCACAGTAGGTAAAACGTAAGGAAATGGAATCCATATGGTAAAAACTTTGGCTCTTTTATTGAAGATTAATGTATATTGCTAATAAAAAGCCAACAGGTTAAAGTAATTCCAGTGAAATGAACGGAGCAAATGGTAAATGCGCCAAAATACATGGAATTCAAATCACAAGTTCTTCATTTAAGAAAGCAGTGAACGTACAAAGCTGACAGAGGAACCTTTCACGCTTTACTACTTGTTTCCTCATGAATTAACCTCTGGAGAAGGAAAGCCTGTTGGAAACTCCTGCTGGAATGTGCAATATTATTTTGAATGCCTTGAGCCTCCAGTGATGTGCTAATCTGACCAACCAGCCCTGGCGAAAAATTGCCTTTTTTAAAGCCTGCATGAAAAATGCCATTCTTCCTGTAAGCATGTGGAAACTAAGCAAACCTTGCAACCAGGCTGACTACTCACCAGTGTAGCCTTTTCCAAGCTGCCTTCAAGTTTGGTGGTGCTGATGGCTTTTGGACTCGGCAAGTGGAGATAAGATGGCCTGTAAGGGAAAGAAATAACTTGCAATTGGTGTTCACTGCCTCTGCAGGATCCCAGTGCTTCCTTAGGCTTGCAACTATTTCATGGTCAACTGCGTAGTTCATAGAAAGGAGCTAGAATTTTAAAGGTGTTCTTTGAGAACCTGAATCTTGGGGAATCCTGTTGTGCCTTGAGGTGACCAGCCAGCAAAGCATGTAAAGATAAACTGTTACAATTTTATTAAGGAGTTACCTGAGTATTGCTGGAAACAGTGAGACTGCCAGTTATATGTAAGTGAAAGCGGTTGGGCAATAGGCTGGTAAATTGCATTTCATGTTTGTAATTGTAGATAGCAATGCTTGAATCTAACTGAAATTGTTTGAAGTTGGATTTTTCATATACTTCCTTCAGCTCCATTACTCTGTCTCCTTGTTCTTCCAAATATACAGGAACCATGTTATTTTTCTGCACAAGGTTAAAGGACTTTACTAGTAAAGAGATGGCCATGCTCTGGTATCATTATACCATAAGATATTGTCAGAACTACTTACTGTCTTTTAGCATATTGCCTCTACTAAAATCTCACTTGATGGTCTTGTAGAAAGCCTGAGGTTTAAAACTAGAGGACGTGTATACCTATAAGTAGAAAAATTAATGTTAAACATCCTGTTAGCGCATGTGGTTACTTGCTGAATGCCAAGGCTATCTTGTGTCTGTGGGGTTGAATGAGACTTTTTCTAAACCCTGTGGGAATTCAAGTATCTTAAAACACATCTGAGGAGTCCTACAGACTTCTACCAGTGTCAGCACTTGACAGACTGAAATCAAACAGTTTTGACATTTGGCTCCAGGAGCACGGGCTGCGGTTGCTGTTGCATCACCATCCCTTGGCATGATAGTCCTAAGGTTCATGTACTGTAATAGTGCTCACTCGTTGTAAATGGATGTGGTTGAACTTGTGGTGGCAGATAAGACTGAAATAAAACCTTTTTCAAGGAAATGGAGAGAGGAGGACTTGGGAGAGTGAATGCACAGAAATGAGGGTCTATCAGAAAGCTCGAGGGAAAGACTAGTTTAGCAAACATTTTTAATTTTACATCAGGATGCCTTTTTACTGTACTTCTGTTGTCAACACTCCCATTCTAATGGTGTTTGTTCATTTTCCCTGTTTGTGCAGTGTCTGTTAGGAAGATCTGACCCAGAACTGGGGTCCTGTACATCCTGTGTGATGTTTTTGAGAGCAGATAATGTCTGTCTGCTGGCCAGAAGATGTGTGTGTATTACTGTATGAAAATCTGAGCCTGCATGCTTTGCACAATGTAACAACTAGATTAGGAGAGAGACAGTCATTTTTAAGGTAGGGGGAGAGTAGTTCAATGTTGGAAAGATTTGAAAAATGCCGTATTGAAGAGCCTCATAATTTAATAAAGTGTATTAGTCTAAGTGAATCTGGCCTCCAAGTTCACAGCTGTGGTAGGTTTTTGAGTGCTTGCAGTGTTTGCCTTTGTCCGGAGCCTTTTCTTGGAGCTAATGTTCAGGGAATGGACTGAATTCCCTTAACTGGAGCCATAGAAAAAGGCTCAGGCCATCTGGCTTTATTGTTGTGGGGCATGTGCTAGCTGCTCGTGACTGTGCTCTTTGACAGAGGAAGTCTATAGAAAGCTTTTTTGATTGAAGCCTTAAACTTTCATCTAAAGATAAATGTGTCCCAGCATAACAATAGACCTGTAGGTACTAAATACCTTAATAGCAGAATATCTTTAGCAGGTATTTGGTGCTGTAAAGCCATTTTTAGTTAGTAGCCTATTGAATAATCTCTGCTCACATAGTTAGAGTCGGCATATTTTCTTCTGCATATTAAATAAACTGTTGCATTAGGTGCCTGTGAGTCAATATTGGGGATGCAGGTTTGGGAGGGAACTCCTCCTGCCTCTGTAGCTTTGAGAGGTATTTTTCTCATATCTGTACGTGTAATCCTGTCCACGTATTTTGCTGTCTGCCAGTGCTTTAAGCTTCTGCTGCACTGTAGTCAGGGCAGCTCAGGTAACAGCGAGCCTGGCTTGGAGCATCACCAGTTCAGACCTGCTCTGGTTATGGGGGTTGGCTGGTGCTGCATTGGTGCAGTAGCAGCACCTGAATTGCCAACCTAGGAGTGACCACAGAGCTGAAGTGCTCTGGGTAGCCATTCCTGGTGTGCTGAGTATCTGAAAGTAGAAACTTTACTAGGAATAAAATGTGGCACTGAATTTATTGGCCTCTTTCACGTTAGGACAAAATAGTTATATACTCTCATATAACCTAAGGTTTTAAGCCACCTTGGCCATCTAAAATGCAACTAGCTTTTTCTTGAAACTACAGCACTGAAGTGTGATGGCAAATGCTTCATGTTGGCAGCTCGTCCTTGTGGTACAGGCAGACATAAATGGGATGCTGCCTAGAGTCTGTTGTACCAGGCTCAGCTCTCACTGGGCCTCGCTATGGCCAGAAAACTGTCAGTCGGGAGTTTTTGTGCAAGAGGGGCTCGGCTTTTGTGTTTTCAGCTGTTGCAGCATGGCTCTTCTAAATGCTTTTCAGTGTGCTAATACTGGGGATGTGGGGATGGGCTTGGGTGGAGGAGGCAGGACCGTGTAAAGGGGGGGTAATACACAGAATTTACGGAATTTCTCACCAGTAGACTGGAGCACTGCCTTGTCTACTGCATGGCCAGGATAGCAAACAACTTGGGCTGCCAAATGTGGCTTAGCTAATGTTTAATTCAAATACTCCAGTGAAAAACTCTTATTCCAACATTTTACAGTATTCACTCATGTATCTCTTTTCTTCTTCCTCAATCCTGATTTTACAAATTCTTTTTTGTCACTGTAAGAGGATTTTTTTTCTCTCTGTGCTCTGTTATGTCCTGTGTATTGAGCTTCCCTGTTGTGGTGCCAAAAGAGCCTCCCTCCTCCTTACTCACGTCTCAGTTTCCCTGGGAAAAAGTCTCTGGTGGCAGGAAATTGAGGGGGATTGGCATTGGGAAATAAAAGCCTCTGTTCCTTTCTTTGCCTTCTTCAGTATAGGAAGTCTTTTGGTATGTCTGTGGCAAATGCCTTATTAAAGGGTCTGCCTGCTAGAAACAGCCACGTGCTGTTCTTGAGCTGTTGTGAATAGTCATATGTCTGAGTGTAAATGAATGACAGTGATGCCTTAAATGCTGCTATCGGTTTTGCAAAGTTTTTTCCCAGCCTTGGTTTCTTAAGATAACAAAACCTTTCTGTTTGGGGAATTGTTATCCTTGAATAAATTTGCATTCAGGAATTAAAACAAATGTTACTTTTTCTGGCACGCTCTTTGGATATGTATTTGTATAGAAGTTTCAAGTTTAGCTTCATTTAAAAATACAGTCCATGGATCCATGGGCTCATTTGAAAACTGTTGCAAATTAGACCTGTAAAACACCTCTTATTTAATGTCATCTCGAATATAAACATACTAATGGGAGAGATGTGGTCAGCTCAGTGTTGATGTGGATTATCTCTGTGACCATGGGACCTCCAAAATCCTTGCCATGGTTGTGATAAGAGGGTTAACTCTGAACTTGGGCAACATTTACATAGCCAGCACTTGTTCTCAAAATTCTTGTGCAAACTGAGTATATCTTATGTGAACCTGAAGTTTTGAATCTCTTTCCAGACACTGGAATGTTAGTGAGGTCATGGCTCCAGTGGGTCTTGCACACTTGGGCTGATTACTAGTTTCAGTAATTATATTGCAGCTTCAGAAGTGGTGGCCCTATTTCTGAAAACTTACTCAAAGCCAGAAGATTTAAATGTTTTTATGTTGTCTACTAATGTTAAGTCAGACTCGGCAAATGCTGCCTGGGCCTTCTTGACTGTAGGCACATGGAGCACTTTGGGTTGCATTGGCAGCCCTGTGGTCAGCAGCTGACAGAGCTCCAAGTATTTGCCAACAACTGGAGTGGCTGTCTTGGACCATGGAACATCAGAAAGTTTTTGCAATCCATAACCAAGCCTCAAACATCCACTAGTTCTATCTACCTCCTTGCCGGTGGTTCTGCTTCTGCTGTGATGGTGGTACACAAGACAAATATTTCAAAGATGGGAGTGGATGTAAGTGTGATATGTCAGATGATGGAAGATACTCAACTCTCTCAATTTATGAACACTTCCCAGTAAACAGGCTTATTTTTGTGAGAAATATGTGGAATGAGAATATGTAAAAAGTTGCTAGCAGAATGTGACTTTATTTCCATTGAATCAATTGTGTGAAGAATATACTTAGACAATTGTTGCATCATACTGAGTGCCAGAGTAAGCCTTTTCTCATGTTTGTTCAAAATTAGGTTTGGCAATTTAAGCTTTTCTACTGCTCACTGCAGTGTTTCCTATAGACTCTTCCTTTAGTGTTTTTCCATGAAGGAATATCTATAATGAGAGAACTTGGTGTCTTAGCACACATGCTTTGTAAGTGTTGACTGCTGGCTAACAGGATACCAACATCTAAAATGAATTGAAATGGAGAGCATTTAGGCTAGCTACATTTTTATTAGTTTTTGTCAATAGTCCAGATATACTCTTAACATTCCTTCTTTGAGGGAATACTTGATATTTTTCCTCTTATTACAAATCAAAAGTCACAGAACTGAACAATTGAATCATAAGATGTTTAGATGCCTTTTTTTTTCCTCCTGTATAGCTTCTATGTAGTGTGCATGTACCTTGTTCTGTGGATCTTTTCAGTTGCAACATTTTGTCTGCCTGGATCCTACTTTGCCTTGGCTGGAGGTCTTCAGGTGAAGCCCAGTTCTGCTTACTCTGCCTTGTAACATCCTTTATTGCAGCACTCTTCCATCGTGAGTTGAGCACTATCAAGAAGTTATTGACAGAGCAGAGATGTGTGTGTTCTTTCATCAATCTCCCTGTCTTCTGACTAACATTTCCCATGTTAGGCTGAAAGACTGAACTTTCTGTCTTCAAACCAAGCTTGTTTTTGCATTGAATTTGATGTGGCTGGATTGATGGATGCACTCATAGGGTGTTTGCCTGAAGTCGTGGAAAGCTATATGCAGGGCTCTAGGCAAAGACTGAAGCCTTTGCCAAAATATATTACAGAAGGCTAGATTTTTAGGGACCCAAGTCTTCAAAGTAGTTTCCTCTGCTGCTCAGTCATGGGGCCACCTCTATCCTGCAGGTTGTCGTTGTTTCTAAAAGTGTCTGTAAATGCTTATTTGATGTGATAGCACGGTAGCTTTGAAGCCAGTATGTGCTGGAGGGCGAAAGCATGTAATCAGCCTTATCAGAAGCTGGTGTTGCAAGAGAATCCTCCCAGCATAAGCATTTGTAAGTGTTGGCACTCCCTGTGCTCTACCTTTTCTGTGCTTGGATATTCAGCCCAGAAAAAGCCGTTTTGGCCGTGGCAGAAAAGAAACCTAATTTCCTACCTCTGGTCTGCTGATACAGTATCTCTTCTAGAAAAGATCTGGGTTTTCTACTTTTCAGTGTCTAAAAGTTAGTTCTTGCCTCTTGCGCTTTCCCCCCCTTATTGGAGGGTTTCCTAAGCAGAACAACTATTACAATCCCATGATATCTGTTAGTGCCTTCATCCACCCTCTGAATCAATCTTTGCAAATAATTTTAATGATGCAGTTGAGGCTAGCCAGGGCTGCTCGATCTGGGATGTCCTTGTTGAGGATGGGAGGAGCCTGTGGATTTCCAGATCAAGGACTAGATTGTAAAGCGTTAGTCTTATTCAGGTAAATTCCTAGACTGATACTTATCAAAAGGGTTGTGTGGTTTTCTTACTCTGACTTTCAGACAAGCCACCTTTTTGGCTGCTTTGCTTATGGCTGTGGTGAGTTGTGTTTGGAGGACAGGAGTAAATGACTGTTTAATGAGCTAAGAGGAGCAGGGCATGGGAGTTGTGTCATGGAGGACAAAGGCTTGGTCCCGTATTGGCTATCCCGTTCTGGCTGACAAGGCAATAGCCCACTAGAATGGTCATGGGGGGTCCTCTGATGGCACTTGTCTTCATATGTGGTGCCCTCATAGCTGAGGGAGTGATGTGATGTTTGAAAAGTGGCCTTAGAGCTCAGTGTCACAAGTAATAAAGTGATATATTAAATTTCAGCATGGTGGCTCATCAATACTTCACCCTCACTCTAGGGAGCCAGGCCCCTTTCCCAGGGGGAGGAGAGGAGCAGTGTCAGGGAGTGGGAGCAGCCTGTCCTGGATGTGCTGATGGTGGCATGGGCAAGACCAGCAGTAGAGCAGCCTCCATGGCCAGTTTGCCAGCCTGAGTATTTTACCATCTGTATTTCATGGTTGCCCACAAACCGATGTTTTGGTTCACAGCAAGTGATGGCCTGATTACAGTATCTGAGAGCTCATTTCAGATTGAGTCACACTTATTGGAGCTACCAGACTTAAAAGGGCTCAGAGCAAGACAGGTATTTGTTTTATCAGTGTATGAAACTTCTGAGTAATTAGGAAGAGCCATCTTAAAAGCAAAGGAAGATGAGAGATATCAATGCTTGTGGTGATTAAAACTGAAACTACAAAGCTTAAAGCAGCTATATGATACGTTAACAAATGTGTGTTAGCATCAGTCCAAAACGTGGGTGAGTAGTGTCACTTCTTTTGTGTCCTTAGTAAATGCATGCGGGATCATTTCTGTGTTGGAGTGGGGTTTGGTGTTTTGTTTTGTTTTGTTTTTTTAAGGTATAGCCTTCAAAGTATGCATGTACTTGTAAAGTCCAGCGTCTTGCTTTATTATAGTGCCTTTTACTTGAGTTGCCGCTATCAGCTACTGGAAGGTGTTGACCCACTACATGAGGCAGCTGTGTCAGGGAAAGGCTGAAAACTTGCTTGTGGCATGTGTAATTTGAGTTCAACTGCCACACAAAAAGCACCTCACAGTGCATTTGAGGTGGAGAGGGGGCCCCCCCCTTTTTTTTTTTTTTAACTGAGGATGCATCTTGATCTTCTCAGCTAACCAGCTTGTGGGCTGCCACAGAAAGTGTCTGGCCCAGCCCTGTGTTTCCGTCCCCTCCCTTGTGCCTGCACCAGCGCACCCACAGGTGCACAGTGGCTCAGATCAGAGACTTGATCTTCCTAGAAGCAGGTTTCTTCATAGCCATCACTCTGACGAGGGCTGCCCCTTAGTCTGATTCACTGATGCAGCCACAGGATTGCTGGCTCTGACACGAGAGGTGATGGGAGTATGTGGCTGGGAAATAGGCGGAAGGGCAGGGACAGTTCTTTTGGCAGCCGCTCGCACAAATAGGGTGTCAATTTGTTTACTGGTTTATGCTGAAGACTGTTTCCAAAAGTGTCACATGCTGTGATTGAAACTCAGACAGAAGTCAGCACTCCTATATGGTCCTTCAGACTCATTGCTAGAAACATTTGGAAGAACTGTAGATCTGCTCACAGAGGCCCTCTGTACCCTACAAAGAGAAGGAGACCAGTCATGGGGTAGTAGCTGTTAGTGATCAAGGTTGTTTGCAGTTGGAGATGTGCACAGAGTCATCGTTAACAGGCTGGGAGAGTGCTTTTATGGGAGGTGATGTAGTTGCAGCAGTAAGCAGGGTGTGAATACCACAACTTATTCATTTGATTACAGCCCTCATCAGCCCCACCAGTGGGAAGCACCTCGGCCTGTTGCAGTCGCACAGGTTGCTAAAGTTGCAGCTGGTTCCCAAGTTGCCCTTGAGATACGTTTGCAGTGCGTTGTTGTCTTCATCTCTGCTGCTGAGGCTCTGCTTAGCACAGGGTTGCTCCATCCGCTGTTTGCTTTAAGCTTCCACATGGGAGTCCTCAAACTCCTCTGAGGATATGTAAACTGAAACTGTGCTGGGTTCCTGCCTCAGCCCCATGTGTTTGAGTGCTCCATCATGCCCCCAAACCAGGCGATGGACAAAGAGCAATACACACTCGGTTTTGAACAAATGAAACCTGAGGAATTAACCATACAAAGAACAGCAGCATCTTGGTGATCTAGATGTTTGCACACCATGTTATCAAAGGCCCTTTCTGGGGAGAAGGGATGACTATTTTAACTTCTCTTCTGCAGTAATTTGCCTAGGTTCTCAGTAAAATTGCTCTAAGAATCACCCCTGACTCATGTGTAACTTGATATGGGTTTCTGTTTGCAGCTATTGTGGATGATGAAAGGCTTTCAGCAGAGGAAATGGATGAGAGGAGGCGTCAGAACATTGCTTATGAGTATCTGTGCCACTTAGAAGAAGCAAAAGGTAAGTAAATGAAAGCACACTTCTATCTGGCCTTAAAATATGGAAGTCCAGGCCTGTTGTGGTCTTGAACATTCTCCTAATGTTCTAATGTAACTTCTAATTCGACTTCTTGAATTACTTGGATTAACTTAATGTTGGAATTTTATAGCATTCAGTATGAGAAACTAATGTCCAATGTGGAAGTTTAATTCAAAGAAGGGTTTAGAGATAGTCAAGACAATCTCCTCAGGGTTGCTGCGGTGACCATCTTCAACGAAAGTAGGGTCTGTGTACTAAAACCGGAGGTTGTGGTTTAGTAAGAAGCTGAGTCAGGCCTATGTGACTAACTGGGGAAAGTCTTTTGTTCCTGGCTGTGTGGTCGTGCTCCCTCCTTGGTGCTAGTGCTTGTGGAACAACCCGGATTGCTAAGATTGCAGAAAATCACCTGGGCTCTTGCTGGGTTAATGATCCATATCATCTCAGTGTTTCAATGGTAAGTGCAGGCAGGGCAATAAGATAACCCGGACTCTGCTCTTTCTTCAGTTCCTCTAACCCGTTGGTCGTGAGTAGTCATCTCTTGAAGCAACAGCCTGTGATGCATCACAGATCTGCAAGTGCACAGGGTTTTTACCACGCTTCATTCTCAAAACAAATATTCAACAATATTTTCATAATTACTGAGCAAGGAAACAAGATGCAATATCCTCGTGCTTTTGGAGTAGATTGAAGTGCTGCTATCATTGTATGTAAAAAGCATATTTTACATTCAGTCTGTTCAGAATTTTTCAAAGATGCCTGCTGTACTCAATTTATTCCCCTGGGCACCACTGGTAAGTGCCTTACTTCTGCTCTGTATTGTTGATGATGGTGTTTTTAGTCCTAAGCGTTAGTCGGATGACTTTCCTAGGAATTTCTGTAGAGAAAAGGAAACTGATTCATAGTGCAAGCTTGGAAACCTCAGTGCTATGACAAACCATAGGATCTTTAGAAGAGAGCAACCCAATGTGCTTCAGTCAGGAACCAACCATAAAATAGTGCCCTGGGCTTTGTTTCTGCACCATTCGCCTTGCCAACACTGCATGGCACTGACAGCTACCTACTTAGCAGTTGCGGGGCAGCTAGCTGCCAGTGATCTTGTCCTAGGGGCGTTGTTATAAAAATCAGCCATTCTTACTTCCTATTCACTATGCTGCCCCATTTGCTGTAACAAACGTTGCCTCCTTTGCTCTTTCTTCCCCTTTCCACTGCAGAGCGATTCCCCATTCACATATTTGAGATGGCAAGTGTCTTATTGCTGCCAGACAGTGCTGTCCTGCTCCGCATGTTCCTGTTGCCTTCATTGTGCAGTTGCAAGAGATTGCCCTTCGTCAGCTGAGTCAGCTCACTATGCTGGCAGGAAATTTGTAGCTCTTTTGCTGAGTTAGTTTTCTAGTGGTTTAGTGAGCTGACTAGTCTGATCAAGGGGTCACAGGAGAATTGGTGCTGGCAAGGGGAAGGGGATGGGGTACAGCTACACCCTTGAGAGAGGGGAGGGAGCAAGTCTCCAACCTCTCTTGCTGAGAGGTTAGTTCAGCTCCACCATCTCAGGAAACCTCAGTGAGTCAGGCTTTGATTTTACTCAAGGTTCCTCCTTGGTTTGTTGCAACTCGCCTGCGTGCTGGCTTCTGGCAAGATAGGAATAATAGTTAGTCTCCAAATCCAGCCTTTTCTCCCCTATTACTACTACTACTAATTTATCTTCCTGGCTTTTTTCACCCTCCCTCCTTCCCAGGGCTACTTATCACTTTGAAATCAAGTCCTCTAGTTCATTTGAAGCATCTCCCTCTATATTTCACAGGGAAAAGTGAAGTTACTTTTACCATTAATGACTTAAATTAGAACCTGCTATGATTAAGTCCCTCCTCGTCCCTGTATTTATTTTCATACGGGTTCATGCCATTAGCAGTTTTCTAGAAGAAACACTCCTTTATCTCTGCCAGCAGGTGATGGGACTTTGCAGCCAGAACAGTCACTCCCAGGGCTGTTAGGTACCTGGAAGCATTTCTGGATCTCAACTGGGGAAATAGGAATTTACTGTTAATGTTCGTGGCCGATGCCTGCTACTGCACGTGCTGGAGATGAGTGCTGCGGTGCAAGGAGCCTTGTGCTTCCCCCATCAAGGAGCTGGTTGGGTTGTCACGGGTGGAGCTGACGCAGAAGCCTGATGCTGCTGGATGTCCTCCTCCTGTGCCCCAGCGCATGGGCCCCAGGGCTTGTCAGGGAGGAGAGGGTGGAGGTTCTGGGGGTGCTTCTGGGTGGACAGAGCTGCTGTGGGGGAAGAGGGAGGGTGAGGGAAAGGGAAACTTCTTCCATCACAGCGAGCTGTTGGGATAATTTAGTTGCATCATGAGATTTTGTCCTGAGACAGACTCTTACTAATGTGAAAACAACCCGGCAATGAACATGTACAAAAAAAAAAAACCAAAACAAAACAAAAAAACCCAACAACTTGCAGAAACAAGCAGAAATGCCTGTGTAGCTCCTAGCCCTGCTTCCTCAGGAGGCAAGTAAAATGCCATCTGAGGGGCCAGGCTGGTGGCAGGGCCAGGCTGGCATGGCAAACGTGCACAGTGGTGCTCTCCCCTTCTCTGACCCAGTGAAACAGCAGCGGGTGAAAATGTCATATCTCTTCTCACTGCACAGTTATAACCCTCTCTGTGTACTTGATTAGGGGTGAAACACGTTAGTGTGCGGTCTCTATTCTGTACTTGTATGGTTCTAGCATTTTCTTTGTCACAACAGAACCTGAACAAAACTGGGCGCTCTGGAAAGTGAGACCACGGCCTCGGAAGGAGCAAGGTGGTCGTACTTCAAACGGCGGCAAAACGAGACCAGCATAACTTGGGTTTTGGGCATGGGCTACCTCAGCAGCACACGCCGGGTCCTGCCCTTCAGCCGTGCTGGGGTGCAGCTTTGCAGGAGGCACCAGCTGATGGATCGGCTTTTGCTGCTGTTGAATGGAGGGGTCCCAGCTGGGTGCTAGTCCCTGCTCCCCAGCACCGGAGCAGCCCCCATGGGATGCCGGGAACCCTCTCCCCGGCTGTGGGGCTGGGTGGTAGGAGGCAGGATGGTGTCCTTGGCCCCAGGTGTGGCAGCTGGTTGTGAAACTGCCCTGAGCTGTGTCTGCTGCCTGCTTGTTCCCAGCAGTGCCTTCCTGGGTGAAACCTGGGAGCGAGAACCGCCTCTCTGACATATTTGATTTCTGTTTACGGTTGCAAGCTTTTTTTTTTTGCTTCTATAAAACCTGAATGCACAAAGAGGATTTTTTTACTATTCAGCATGCTGTGGATAGCAATGACAATAAATAGACTGAAATGGGTAAAGCAAGGTGAGTTTTTCCATTCAGCCGTCAGCTGCTGAAATGACAGCAAATACTGTTTCAGCTAATCAGCAGTGTGCAAACACAATGTGTTTTGGCCCATATTAAAGAGGAGTAAATACTGAAATATGCAATAAGTAGAAAAAGATCGGTGCAGAGCATGGCTGGGACAGTACTGTGGTAGGAGTTGTGTTTTTTCTCTGCATTTTGAAATGCCAGACTTAATTAAATGCGTGAAGAATGTGTACTTTCAGCTGCTTTTCAGACTGCTGTTTGCACACTTACTTCCTGTAGCCCAGCTTTAATAAAAACTTTCCAAGTTTAACATGAAAGGAGAATCCTGTTGCTTGTAGCTGATGCTTCTGCAAATACCTTCTGTACTAGGCACAGGATCTGTTGTATGTATGCAGCATAAGAAATTGTTTTTTAAACACAATGAGGAAGCTTGTAATATCTGCAGAGGTCAATAATGTTTGAATAGGGTGTTATATTTCATATTGGAGAAAAAAAAAAATTTTGTTCTATTAGATTGCTGGCCCCTTTCTCCCCAGAATCACACATCTGATAAATCAAATTGTTGGTTGTTCATATATGTAGTTTGATTTATTACTTTTGTCTTTAAGGAAAAGTTATTGTATATTAAAAAAAAGTAGAGAAAAATGGATAGTATCCAGTATCCTTGAACTCCTGAGAAGAATAAAATCAAGAATAGGCAATTAGGAGTAGGGATTTTTCACTTCAAGCAATGTAGCCATGGGTGCCTCTAACAGAAGCTCTCCAGACATTATGCCAATACACTTCCACTATTACTTGGGAAATTATTCTGTTAAATAACAAAGGCTTAAGGTGGGTATGAACAGCTTCGTCACTAGCCCTAATGCCATATTATATTAGGTTAATTTTAATAGATAAAATTTACCAGAACATCCTCCTTTCCAAAGATTACCTTTGTAATCTCCAGAGAGTCAGATTCTGTCTTGACTTTGGCTTTTACTGTTGCTTGTTTCTTTGCAGATGTGCAATTACCGTGCTGTAAATGATAATATAGATTCAAGGGGTTTTAAACTGTGATTGAAGCTTTGGCATATAATTCAAGTCAAGTTCACAGTAAATCTGTTGTGGCTGGCTGGGGTTATAATCATCCATAATTAAGCGGACACTATTTCTCTTGGCTTCTTGGAAATTATACCTTCTTATGTTAAGCTTGAATTTGAACCATCATTTTACTAACCTTGTCTCTCTCTGCATGAGATGGAATACACTTTGTTTCACAAAGTATATGCTGCAATTTCATAACCAGAACTGCCAGCATTTGTCTTACTACTTCTTACTTTTCTTACTCAGCCATTCAACAGGACAGGAACCTTGTGAAACACTGAAGCTTTAGCTTCAATGTTAGGACAATGAAGACACAGTGAAGGAAAACTATCCAGGAAATTTTTTTCTGAGAAGTCATTTTTTATTTTGAAAATGTAAACCCTCATTGTTTTCCAGTATCTTTATAATAGAAAATCAAATAATCCGTTTTACATTCCAAAACCTGCCTGCTTCATTGTATTGGTTTTTATTAAATTGTTTTGCAATGGCTAGTTGCGGTATTGGTCACGGATGAGACCACAGTTGGAAGCTGCTGTGTAAAAATGTACATATAGTATAACATGCTTAAAAGGTCAAGCCCTGAAGTGCTTAATTGGCTTCAGCAGTTTTGCAGTACCGTAGCACCATAGAAAGCTCAAGTTGCTCCAGTTTTCAGGACTGTGGGACCATGGAGGGTTGCTTTGGAGCCCACCCCATTCCTGAGTCCTATGAGGTCTTGGGTGCTACAAGTGAATTCTGACAGGTTTAATGCTGCTGTTTCTCCATGAGTAAAGTTGTGGCAACTGTGCAGCTCTGGCAGCTCATGAATGAATTAATGCTACTCACATGCTCTATTTTAAGTCCATTTCTTTCAGACTACTGGAAATCTTTAAAGCTTTGCTCTTAAGGGGTAAATGCATAAAATTGTAACATAGCTGTACAACTAGCTGGCAGAAAACGTTAAGATACTTCTTGGTAACGTATTTTGTATGGGTTCATAAAAAAAAAAAAGGCATTCTTCTGGGAGTCATAGTCTACTGACACATTGTAGATTATGAACTTTGGCTCGTCTCCCTCTCTGTCTGCCTTAAACCTGATAAAGCACCAGTTAACATGGCTGGCAGCAGCTCCGTAAAGGCCAAAAGTTTAAAATTAGGCTATTTCTTGAGATGAAATTCTTGGAAGAATCATACTTAGCCAGGGTATACCACTCCCTTAAGTAGCTCAATCTGTACAGAGGCATTGATCAGCCAGTGTACTTGCTGTTTCATGTCTTGATCCTCAAGGATACTCACCTAGCAGACAGACTGCCAGCTATTGAGTTGAACAGGGTTTTTTTGTTCCAGATAGTTATACAATTGTACAGATATGCCAGAGTTTTCATATGCAAGTGTCAGTGACATCAATCAATCCAATAATTGCTTGGAGAGTGATATTTGCATATGAAAAGTCTTAATAGTAAGATCTGAAGGAGAGAGAAACCTTTGTGCTAGTTTCTGTACAGGATGCATTGACCTGCTCACTGGGATGTTGAGGTAATTTGTGCACATGGTATGGGTCATTGCTCAGTGTGTATAGTTGCAGAATAATGCTGCTGAGTAATGATGGATGTGACCTTTGTTTTTTGGAGACTAAACCATATGGCACTTATCCCATAGTATGCACTGAAGCTAACAGTGCAGCCATTTCAGGGCCAGTTCTCTTTCCCAATGTTTTCCACTTTTATTTTTGGCACCACTCTCTTGCAAAAGGAATTGTGATTTCTTTTTTTTTAATAGAAGGGCAACAAATTTGAAGTTAGTTCATGCTCTGATGCCCTCATATTTGTGTAGTTTGTAGGTTCAGTTTCACCAAGAGAGGACACAGCACTTTCCTTTCTCCTTCACTCTCCCCTTTGCAACTTGGATTACCTTGAAAAACCTGTTTGACTTTATACTCCACTCATAAGACTAGCTGCTTGTCAGATCAAGCTGATGGCTTCATTCTGCACCCTGAGTAGCTCCCAGTGAATATTAACTGTAACCTGAGGTGGCCTCATCAAGGTATCAGTAACTGAGTCATTATGGTACTGTATGGAGCAAAGCAAGGAGTAGAGGAGCAGGCTACCAGGGGAGTCTGGCAGGGATTCTTGCACATCACTGACCAAAACTTAAACATCTGGAAAGATGGCAAAGGAAAGCTTGAGGCTGAGTTGTGCAGGGAGGAGCACAGGTGTGGGTATTAGAGGTACCAGAGGGACTTGAGGTGTGCACCTTCCCAAAGGGATTTATATGAAGTTACTGTTGGGAAGAACCTGTGACAATAACTGTGGGATAGAAGGGCACTGTTTTATCTTTTGCTTAATGTTAAAGGGCTTAAGTGTTGCTCTTAACATTTGGGTAGGTCCTTCTGCACTCTTTGGACTCTGCTCAGTATGTCACAGTGTAGTTCCTATTCATGTGAGAGCAGCCAAGGCCTTTGCTTCCCTGTGTATTAATGACAGAATAAATCACGGAATGTGTGCCAGGGAGCATGTGCTGTGTGCCCATGCCACTGTACTGGACCGTGAGCTGTGGCGGTTGCATGTCACACTGCTGGTGTAGCTGACCAGCAAGTGGTGTATTCTGCCTGGCACGTATCCCATTGGGCTATAACTGTAGTATAGCACTAGGAAAGCTTTGTTATGTCGTCATGTGTCTGTCTGCTGTGGACTGGAGGAGGAAATTACCTGGGCCAATGGAATCTGCTTTTTAACAACTCCCTTGCAGGAGTGTACTTTTCACATGCTGAGATCCTCTTTTCCCAGCTGCCACGTCCTGGAGAGCTGTTGATCTTTGGAAGAAGTGTTTATTCAGGCTCTTGCAGAAACTGCTGTGGAGAGATGTGAATGGCTCTTCATAGATCAGAAGAGCTGAGGCAGCAGCTTTACTTAGTGACCCTTATAACACTACTTTGTGTAGACCACTGCTGTTGGTGAGGAGCCCATAGGTATGTGCTGGTGGGATCGCACTGCATTGGAAACAAGAAATTGACTGTTCACAAGAAATATGCTTCTAGAGCAGGAGGCTTTTGCTATAGCTTTGTGGATGCTAGAAATCCAGGTCCCTACGAGTTGTTTAGCTACTGCTTTCAGTCTGGAGATCCCGGAATTGGTCCAGTAACTGTTGAGATTTGCAAAATAACAAATGTGCCACTATACCTCCAGTTCTGGATTGGAAAAACAACCCAGGGAGTGGAAGAGTCAGTGCTCACTGAACGTGTAGATGTGACCTTGCACCTGGCTTCTGCCTGCCAGCTACTGCAGGCAAGCACTTTGTGGGATAAGGCAGTTGCTGAGGGATATAAGTCTGTGTTCCCTTGAAAATCACTTTTGGTGCAAATATCTCAACAATTCATTGACTGGAGAAGGAGCACTGCCACAGTTTGTACCTCCTATCTTTGGGTATGGAGTAATTTTAGAAAGTGCTTTGGCTGTTGATGTTGGCCACTACAGACCACATGAATCCTGTGTTAGAAGATACAGCTATTGCAAAACCACAGTGTTCCCCACACGAGATGACTGGCAGCCCTCTGTGAGGGGCTCAGTTGCTGACAGTTAGAAATTTGGAAGATGCTTTTTAAAGAAACACGTGGTCAGACTCATAACCAAGCTGGTTAAGTAGTGGTGGTGTGTGTTTCAGTATGTGTACTCTACGGTGCCTTTGATTGCTGTCAGTCTCAGTGTTTCACGTGCCTTAAGAAATATGGCTTTCTACTCACATGCATTTAAATTCAAGGATTTATTAAGAGGTGGAGTACAGCAGCATCCCAGACTTGCATCTATGCACCTTGCATATGCACCTCTTCTTAGTGTTCTGGAGCCACTACTATTTGAAGCTGACAGTGTGACAGCCTCCCATGACTGCTTTTGCTGGTTTTGTGGATAGATTTAGAGATAGGCATGTGCAGGCATCTGTAGGCGGGGGGGGGGCAAGTAAAACCCTCAAATTCTCTCCACCTCACCCAAGGTAGGGGGGGGCTGTGAAAATGGCTCTCAGTGCTTCACTGTTTGCTTCTTTTCCAGTTGCCCATGTTTCTTCCAATTGCTTATGCACTTTCTGTGGTGGACAGGAAGAGAGATTTCAGGGTAATCTCTTCAGTCCCAGGTTTAACACTGACAGGGAAAAAGGTTCTTTAAACCAAGCTATTTTTTTGAAAATTTAAGTGATGTATCTGTTTTTCAGCTGAGTTCAGGAACTGGCTTGCATTCTTGAACTGGTACAACCTAGACTAATTCAGTCGCATGTGTGAAGGAATGTTTTCTCTAAAACCCAAACAAAAAATATTCCTTGCCAAGGTTTTGATTTTGGAGTTCCAAATCATATTAGGTGCTCAGACAACCTCTTAATACCAGTGCATGTGCAGATGAAAAAACAATCCATGGAGTTTACCTGTTTGTAAAAAGAGATATGGTAGCCCAAAATATCCTTGCTGTAATTGCCCACAGTGTATGCATTCAGAATTAGCTTCATGTTAGCTGCAAAATAAAGAGATGAGATCGTGTTTGTCTGTTTCTGCAGTGGCAGCAGTACATGGCCTCTGAACACTTAATGTATTCCACTGTTTCTACTGCACACTAGCATGATTCTTGACAACTAAGGCCTTGAAATTGGTTTCAGAAGTAGAGACTGAGAGCTGTGAATGGGTTTTGAGCCTGACAAATTTGAGTCTGGGGGAAGGGCTGTGAATGAATCCTCTCAAGGGAATGAATGGAGCTGCTCTTGAGCTTGAAGTGCTAGGAAGGATTTCACATGGCTTACAGAGACTATAAATGCTACACAGGTTCTGGCTTGGAAGCAGAGACCTCCACTAGTTGCAAGTGTAACAGCTCTACCAGCTTGAAGGGGAGAGAATCTTGCAGGTTTCTGCTTTTATTGAAGTTGAATTGAGAAGTGTTGACAAGTGAGTTGTTACGGCATTGGGTACAGATTTGTTCTGGCAGGATGATGGCTAACTGCATGCATAATTTTCCAGCTACCCAGAGGCAAACAGATAGCCTGCCCTGGGATGAGAGCTCACAGGCTTGCAATTTGTAAAGGTGTGCCATAAATGTCTGTGGTGCAGGAGTATCCTACTCTGTGAGGCAGCGAAGATGAGACCCTGGATTGTAATCCTGCGTCTTCTTCTTCCCACACGGGTTGTTAAAGCTTTTGGGTTATTAGTGGTACATTCACCCTGTAAGGGAAGTGATAAAGCTAGTCTTGACAGCTCAAGTTCTTCTGCCATCTATAGGGTGTTATCTGTTTCTAAAAGTTGGTTACCATCAAAGCAGATGGGAGCATTATAAAATTTGGTGCAGTAAGTGAGAGTGTAAAAGGAACTCCTGTAAAAAATGAAATTGCCTTAAAACCAGTGTTTTTCATTACCATTAGACTGCTCCCTAACAGTCTGCCTGTTGTAGGGCCAAAGGCAGAATTTGCACATGAAGGCAATAAAAGCTGCAGTGGTTCCTGCAGCCAAGCATCCCTCACTGCACAGGAATTGCCCTGCCATGGCATAGTTAAGCCCAGGGCACTGGTGTGTTTGTTTCCCAGTGGACGGAATAGGGAGAAGCAGTGGGAGGAAGGAGAGAACGGGGAATAGTTCACTGCAGTTGTGCAAAAAGTACCCCCCACCTGGAGGCTTAAATGTGGGAGGAATTTGTAGAGGGCAACTGGATGCAAGGTACGGACCCTGGCTGCTGCTCCTGGGCTGCGAGGCTGGTTGGGTGCATGGAGGATGCCGCTGCATGCCAGCCACACTTACTCACAGGGCACCCTGTCACTGGTCTTACAGAAAGCATCAGAGCATCAAATGCATCATAAGTCGCCCTGTGGCAGGAGTTTCTTTAAAGCCTTACTGTCAACCAGGCTGCTTTAAGACAATTAAATAGCATGATTTACATCAAACATCTATCTACACATTGTGCCAAACCTCTTTTTCCACTGTTAAATAAACAAAGCAATGAAATAATGCGGCATCGGTGGATGTTAAAAGCTGGAACGCCTTCCTTTCCTGACAGTTTCCAAGCTGTGGATTGCATCACCTCCCTTGCCATGGCCCATGGAAAGCACAGTGCGCTTTACTCGAGCGTGTCTGCGTTTACGTGATGTACAGACTTGGTCATGTGGGATTTGCTTTGCAGCATGTTTGGAGGAGTGCCAGCCCTTGGTCTCAGCTTCTCTCTCTTTGCTGGAACAGAGTTCAATGGGATTCGTGACTGAGGACGGGTTTCAGGGCTTCCCGTTTTTCTGATGAACATCTACAGAATAGGGAAGAGTCAACTTGATACACCCAGTAACTTTTGAGATGCACTCTTTGGCTGCTTTCAAAAACAGAAATCAAAACTCTTCACTTCTTTGTTGCACATGAGCTGTTGGGAGAGGGGGGGAAAGTGGTGGTTTTTCTTTTATAAAATATTTATGGCACTAAAAGAGCTGTATGTTTGCAGGTTTTTTGATTTTTTAATAGCATGCTTTTACAGTATTTTCACATGTCCTCTTCATGTCCCCTTCCCCTTGTTTTCCGCCCCAAGAGCACTGATCTAACCTTATGATTCACTTAATAGTGGGATGGCTACTGTATTTTTTGGGAGAGCTTATACTTTAGTTGAAGTTTTGGTAAATGCAAGAGTAAAGTATTAGGATATTTCTGTGTTTGGTTTATAAAGCTGACGGATGCTTTTTAATATTTCTGCTGTTTTCAGTCCCCACAGAGAGAGACCTTGATCTGTTGCTGCTAAGTAAATATAATCCTGTTGTGATTCCAGTTTCAACATTTTCTCCACTTCCCCAAGGTCAAAGTGGTATCACATGACGATTAGTAGCAAATATTTTTTTCCTTAGTGAGAAGTAATAGGAGAGAACATGCTTTAAAACAGGAATTTATTCCAGAAGGTATTATTTACTCGTGGGCTTATGCACTCTTATCATGTTAAGGAGAAACTAGGAGTACATGGAGACTTCTCAAAACTTTTCTAGCATCTTGTGTTCTTTTTCAAAGCTGTTTATTGTCAGAGAAGACTGTAAGTAAGAAAGATGGTGTCTGCTTGAGTTTTCAGTGCCTGAAACTGGCAGGGTCTAACCCATTTGCTGTGGTGGTTACTGGCAGAGATTGCAATGGTATTTTCAATGTCAACAGTAATTATTGTGCTTCTTAGGAAAACATGTTAAACAGCATTTTCAGACATTTGTAAAGATGTTTAACAAAAGATTGAACTTGTCCATGGCAGTGGAAAAAAAAAAAAAAAAAAGGCTAGGGACGCAGGGGTAACTGGAGGATTTAACAAGATTGACCTTCAATAACCTGAGATGCCAAGGAAGAGGCAATAGACTGCAGCTGCAGAATTGAGACCTCCTCTGAAATCTGTAAAGGGCTCCTGATATGCTGAGCATTTGCTGGAGTCAGTAGAGCTGTTACTTGTATTTGCTCTGCTTTCTGAAATAGAGGCCAAAACCTCTATGTTGGTAAAAGGTTGTATTTGATGCAGTTTTTTCTTTTGTATTCTGCTTTAGTGCAGAAAGAATTGGATCTGTCCATCTTTAAGGACTTTTCCTTTCTTGTGGCTTGTCATTAGATTTAAAAGTGTAGGGTTGAACTCCGCTGTTGCTTCCTAGGCTTCCTAAAAACATTGATACCTACGTTTCAGTGCAGAATTTTCATCAGTCCCTTGGTTTCCAGCAAGTTCAAAGATGCATGCATGCAGTGCTTCTGACTTACAATGTCAGGATCCAAGTGTTGCAAAAGAAACCACTTTCTCAGGGCAGAGTTTGCAGGGCTCTCTGGCTATTCTGTTTCTGTGCTGTCTGTGAACTGGGTATCGCTAGAGAAATTGTATCTTCCGTGAAGATCCTGTTTAGCTGGTACTTTGATAACATGATTAGATTAATAATTAATGCTGAGTGTGCTGTGTGGCCTTTCATGTAACCCGGGATGTGAACAAGCAGGTGACTGTTATTAAAAATTGTCTCTGCCTGCAGCATACCAAAGGCTTATGGTTCATCAGCAACAAAAAAAGCAGAACAAGACATTTGTAGAATGGTTTGTTTTTATCCGGGTCTCTAACTTTCTCTTGCTTACAGGAATGTGAGGGACAAGGGCAGAGAGAAAGTGTGAGAACCATTTGACGGTTTTCAAGGAAGAGCAAATTCCTTTTGGCATTTTCTCCCCACCTCTGTTGCCCTGCAATTGATGAACTGGTATGAAAATGGCTTTCTGGTCTTCCAGAAGGCTTTAAGAACAGTACACCAAAATAGCCCCCCCACCCCCTCCTTTTTTTTTTTTTTTTCAATTAAGAGAGTGAGAGAATAAGATGAAACAAACGATTTTTGTATACTAAGTGCTATGACCGCTTCTTGTGCTTCTGGCAGGCATGAAAACCAGTCCAGTTCTTTGAAGAAAAAAGCTTTGAGCTCTTGACTGCTGTGTGTGCTAAGAAGGCACTGAAGGAATTACTTACTCTTGTAAGGCTTTAGGTCTCCCAGTTCTCAGTTTCATTTTAAGAGGCAGATGAACAAAGCTCCTGACCTTTCTCTGCCGGTCAGTTTCTTTTTTTTAGCCATATGTTTCAGGCTGGAGAACTGTGCTGGGACATGCAGCAGTACAACAGAGCAGGCACCCTGCAGATGTAGCATGGGTTTTCTTGAGCATCTGTAGCAGAACAGTGGAAGCAGATATACCAGAAGAAGCTGCAGCTGGGGTTTTCCTCCTCCTGCCACAGAAGAGGAACATCTGCTCTTCTCAAGACTGGCCAGGCAAGAATTTGGGAAAAGGATGTGCAAATTTTTTAGCTGAACTACACGTCCAATAATTTGACATGAGGCATTCAGCTTTTTGAGTGCTTCCATCAAAATCAGCATGTGTCTAGTGTAAAATGACTATCACCTTGAAGCAGTGAATCCTTTCACATGGCTGCCTACTAGTAAAAATGCTGTCTGGGGAGCATGAGAGCATGCAAGTAAAACAAGAAAACTGCTTTGTTTAGAAGTACAGCTTTGGTAATGTCTGATAAAGCACTTTCTAAAATAACAGTTGTTAGAGCTTTTGCACAATACCGCTTTCATCCACTTCTGACATTTAAACGTTGAAATACTATTGAGTCAGTGTTGCAGAATGTTTCCATGATGACCATATTACTCTGAGGAGTCTGATCAAGGAGCCAAAAAACTGAATAACCTCAGGCATTTTTTCTCCTGCTGCATCATCTATTGGAAAGTTTCACTCAAGGCACACATTCAGAAATTGTGATTAAGTACCCTGACATAGTATGTCCTAGAAAGTGGCTTAATGAGTTTAAAGTGCAATCCTAACTTGAATAGAAGTCATGATTTAAAGGTCAAAAGTGCTTGAGCTAGTGATAAAAATGAGCCTTTGTTGTAATTCACTTCTGTTAGCTATGCTGGCTTGTGGTGCTGCAAGAGAGCTGTACTGGATTTTCCTAGAGGTAAGACTTCAACTAGAACTTATTAATTGATGCAAACCTGGCAAAACAGATTAAAGACTTATTACTTGATCTGCAGAAGCACTTTTTTTAACAGCTGCAAATAATAGGTGAAATAGCTTGAGTCCCATGGTGGAATTTCAAGGTTGGAGACTGGAAGAAGTGTTTTGAATTATAAACTTGGCATACCTGCACGGGAGTCGAAAATGGACTCCTGACACTTTCCTGACTGAAACTGTGTGAGAAACACTCAGTAGGTGCTTTGTAGTGCACCCGACCTGTTCTTCCTCTTGCCCTGGGAAAGCGTCAGGATACGTGAGAGGGGACCGATAGCTTTGTTCTGTTTGACTTGTTCATGTATTCAGCAGGCTTGACAGTTTTCCATGATGTGAATGGTAAAGAAACACACACCCAAGTCACTAAGGAGCCCATTAATAGCTTTTTTCTAAAACTTAAACACAGTCTCTTAGGCTTAACTGTTTACATGTTCATCTCTGTGTCTGCCCTGTTAAAGTCAGCAGCAGCTCTGTTCTTCTGGCATGTAGGAATTACGTCTGGCAAGTCTTTACCCCTGATCACATGTGTTAGAGGGAGTAAAATATTTCTTATGCAGACCTGATGCTAGCTGCTGAAATATTTTGCAATCTCTTTGTCTGCCACTTCTTTTCTTCCACTCCTGTTAGATCCCGTTAGAAAAGTGCTTCACTAACATGCTGTTACAACTGAAGATACAAATCTACAGATCAGGAGGGCAAAAGGTTCGGACTTTGACATAGTTATTGCATTGATTAGATCTACTTTTTTTTTTTATAGTCACATTGATTGAGTTCTACCTTTGTCATGCTTTTTCTGAGCAGTCGAGAAAATACTGTATTCCAGATACTGTGTCTGGCAGTGGTGTGTGCAACTTTGAACTTTGTGTGACCTATCTGAATAGATTAGGGATGAATACAGTGAATATCCTGTCTCAGTATCTACAAAAGACATTGCACAGTAAGTATGGCACTACTGTAACACACATGGCTTTCCGCTAGGCACGCGGAGAATGAAAACTTTTGAACACGGTGCAGTGCAGATGGTTTACTGCTGTCATTGTGTGTGTCAAAGCATGAGATTTGGAGAAGGCAATAGCAATACTTAGACTGGGTGTGCATTGGTAAGAGAAACAGGTGAAAGATGTTTAGATGTTCCCTCTGATGATATTGCAACTAAACGGTTTTGTCAACAGTGAAGGAGGGAAGAGAAAGATCTGTGCCAGCTGTGAGGCTTGATCGAGTGCTTCTGTCCTACTAGCTGGGTCTGAGGGTTGGAGACAGTCAGGGGTCACAGTTCCCTAGCCACTGCTGATCCTGAGTTTGGGGAAAGCTTGTATCACTGTTCATCTGCGTTAGCCTCAGAGTATGTCCTGGGAAGATCAGCTGGCAAAGTTGTGAATGGTCTTTATGGCAGAAGTTAGACCAGGATGATGTCAGGCAAACTGAAGTGTGAGCTTGGAGGAAAGGAAAGAGATGAAAAGCAGAGGCAAACATGTGGGCTGATGGCCTGTGGGGGAAGGGGTGGCCCGTGCAGGGAGCAGAGGAACAGATCCAGCAAACTCTGCAAGCCTGTCCCAACAGGATCACAGACTAGCAGTCCAAGCTGGAAAAGCAATGAAAGAGAGGATGGGGGCCTGAGGATGGCTCTTTGGATGAGGAAAGAAGCTTCCTCAGAGGATGAAAATATATTGTTCCTTCCCTGCCTTAAAAAGGCAGGAGGAGAAGGAGTGGAAGGCTGTGCTGTTGAGGAGTGGCAAGGCAGGGTTGGCATTATCGTGATGAGATTCGGCATCTTTCTCCACCTGGTCTGGCTGGAGCTACCATGAAAGGGATGGATAAAGACTCTGGGGGTAACATGGGGTGCAGGGAGATGGCAGCCTACAGGGCTGTCCAGTGAAGCATGCTTGCCACACGGTAGCCTTCTGGTGGCTGCCAGAACATAATTTTACTGGAACCCTCTCTCAGTTTAGCAGTTGGGGTGGAATATTTTACGTAATGTTATGAAGAGCGATATTAATCTTGATTACTTTTATTTTTTTTCATTCGCTGTGATTCTGGAAATTCTGAATTGGTATGGTTCAAATATTGCTCCTCCCTCAGAACAAGTACTAATCATTGTTCACTTCTGCAGGGATAAGAAGATCTTTGTTCTGCTCCATCCAAATGTTGAGCTGTAAACTTTGTCTACTCATGCTGTAAACAATGACTTTCATCTAATAATGAATTGCTAAAGCACAGTGTGTTCCTTGCTCTTTTAAAGTATCTTAGATGTGCTTTAACTAGCAACACATTTATGCTAGCTATGTGGTTGTTAAGGGATAATAGTTATGTACTTGTTAAGGGATTTAGCTACTGAGAGGGGAACAAGGTCTGCCTATCCTTGGCAGTGGGTCTCTAGCTTGTGTTTCTTGAAGTACATAAGACCTGATAGTCACTGATCCCTAGATTAAGCAGCTTCTGTGCATGTCAGATTAAACAGTTTCCATAACCGAGATATCTGACAACCAAAGGGTAATTTGCTACAGTAATTTTGACAGTTAAAAATATGGTGCTAATATACTTGATGTAAATGTGTTTTCTGGCAGTGTTGTTTGTTTGGAAGATGTGCATGATACTTAAAGTCAGGGGCTGAATAACCAAGACACTTAAAGTGAACAAAACAAGACATTTACCAAAATAGCACTTGGGAGATGGAGACTTCTGCGGTTTATAGAAGCACAGTTAAAAAGCCATCAAACCAATGAAGTAGTCTGGGAATGGGAGAGATGACAAAACCTAAGGAGTCATCAAAACCTGGGGTGAGGATCATTCTTGGGTTGAATGGAGTCCGCTTGGCCAATATTTTGTACTGTCCTGGTAAAATCTGTGACCTGTGAATTGTCTAAAAAAAAACAAAAATTCAGCCAGACAAAGCCTTATGTGGTGTGTTCCATGGGTCAGCTGTTCAGGATCACTCATTGCCTCCTGCATAACTTTGAATCAGCTCCTGATTTACTATTTGTCATCTCTGAGAAGTGAATGTGAAACTTGTTTCAATTCTTTTGCTGTGGTTTTTGTCTTCTCTTATTTTGATTTTGCATGGGAGGAAAACTTCAAGCATTTGTCTTCCTGTAGACATATCTTCTGCAAACTCAAGCAATGTTTCCTGAGTAAAACATAGGATTATACCAGTTATTCTAATTATACTGGTTATTCTTAACACTGAGAAGCAGAAATAGAACCTGTGCAAGAATATTGAGCATTTCTTCATGCTGTTTCTATTTTCCTATGCCTTTATTTTTAAAGAAATACTAAAATGCAAGAGCTTTTTCTCACTTGCCATTTACTTACTTAAGCGGTTTACTCCTCTGGGAGTACAGCATTGCCTCATGTATCCCTAATTCAAAGGCTTTCCCTTGATGCTGTCTTTCCCATCTGCCTCAAATTGGTATTCCTGATCTAAAGCAAGCTGAAAATCCTTGAGTATTTGGGTAGTCTGAGCAATATTTAAAAAGCTGCTTGCTAGCCACTGCCAAGCATGAAAATTAGTGTGCTCAGGGATGCATCTTTAAGAAGCATGCCTCACCATTGGGAAGGAAGGTGCCTGTCGGTGTGAGATCTTGTATTTTTCAACAGGTCTTGTTCCCAGTCTAGATGAAGTTTACCTAATGTCTTTCTATTTTTTGGAGGGGGGAAAAAACCCTCCAAAACCTGATCCAAAACACCCAAACCTCTTGAAGTTTTCTAATTCCTATTCTGCCTCCTCATTTTTGTTTAAGAAAGAGGAGTTTTTCTTCTGGCTCCCTTCCTACTATTTCTTCTCCCTTACAGTGAAACCCAGTTCTTCCCGTTATTGCATCTTCATCAGCCTTTGCTTTTGGGAGGGTTAAGAGACTTGTTACCTGTTTATAACTGACAATTATAAATTATTAAATGTCTCCCACCCTTTGCTGGTGTTCCCTGCTTTGCCTCAAACAGGTATGGGTCTATTTTTATCCTGAACATCAGGAGCAACAGTGTACAGAATCACTATCATCTCCCTAGTTTTGCAAAGGCAGTAAATAATGACTAAAGCACTGTAGCAATCTGCATGCTCAGAAACTTGGTGATACTTTTAAGTTACGTTGCCTTCACGTTTTATGCTTTATGCTGTAATGAGAAACAGTAACGATATATTTTAACAAGATCTTAAATTCTAGGAAAGTTCATTCCCCAGGTCAAACTTCTTGTTTGCAAGGGATGGAGGCTTGCCAACACACTGGGCTTGAAAGGAATCATTGTGCGATATTTGTCCTTTTAAACCATCCTACCCCATAACTGCATGCTATCAACTCAAGTAGGCCACTTTTCACGTGAGAACAAGTTTAATGACAAGGAAAATAGATCTGCATCTGTTGCTTCTCACTTGATGTTCAGTCTATGGCTTAATAGGTGCAAAATTTGTCAAAATAAGTCATCTAGACATTTGGTTTACTTTATTAATAAGGATGTGTCTACACCTTGGTGTAGTCTGTTTACATGAGGCTTCTTTTTCATGCAAATCATGCTTGCTACTGCCTAAGCCACCCTGGCCTGAATAGCTTTCTTCCTCTTTCAGAGTCAGACCCCAGCAGCTGTGATGCAGCCGGGGAGAGAGCAGTTATGATGCAACATGGGAGAGGTTTTCTCCTCCTGGTTCCAGCCACTGGGTCCTGGGGAAGGAAGTGGCTGTCATGGCGTGGCTGCGGCTCCTGCATCATGGCCCTTGCTGGCTGACACTTTCTGTCCCTGGAAAAGAGGATCAATTTGGATTTAGTACTGTGATTCGTTATTTTGTGCAGGGCAGATACTATTGCTGAGGTGGTAGCAATACATTCTGGCAGGGAAACCTTTGCTAAAGTGGAGATGTAAGCCATATGTAGTCAACCTTACAATAGACAGAGAAGCATGCTAGGTTCAATTCTGTTTGCGCAATTCCTGTTTCCCTCATTCCTGCTGCAGGCAGCCTTGTCAAGGAGGGATGAGAGGTCTGTTGCCAGTTACCTGGAATTCCTTTTTAGCTGGGAAGTCCTCCTGCAATGGAAATCCAGAGCCAAATTACATCTGCTTTTTGCTCTTTGTTGCTCCAATGCTCCTTTATATCTGTCCTGTGGATTATTCATCCCTGTGATACCTTTTGGCTCTACCATGGAGAGCAGAAAGGAAGTTTTTTATTGATGACTGATTTTTCCAATTGCTGTACTTGAAGTCATAAACACTAGATACTTTTGGTTCAGCTAATGGTCTCCTCTGATCCTCAAAGGGTGATTTGATGGTAGCCAGATGTTAGTCATTGTTAATCTTCATCCCACAAGTTCCAGGCATTAAAACAATGATTGCCTTTTATCCTTGAATTTGGAAGCTATTGCAATTCACTTGGTATTTCAGTTTAGCATTTGATGTAGGAAGGGTGAGCGGTGTGATACAGTCAGTGTACTGGGCGGTGAAGAAAAATAGTGCTGGCTGTGGCTTTCATTGCATCTAGAAATCAAATTAGCATTCAGTATTTCTAGGCTGTTGTCCCATCTGATTCTCCCTATGAGTGCACATATGCTTAAGTCCACATACCCATCACTGACTTACTGGTAAAACATTGTCACAATTAAGTAGGAAGTGTGTGAATAAATCCCAGTATTTATGGCCTAACTATTCTTACTCATAAGTTTTATCTCAAATAGTAAAAGGAGATGTTTGGCTTCCCTTTTTATGGGGAACTCTTTGTTACAGTGGAGATCAGTACTAGAAATGACAGTAGTGAGTCAAAGGTTAGTTATAATATGTGGGAAAGCAATAATGAAACTTTCTGCTGGACGCCAAAGTTGCTCCCTAGGTACTAATGACTTGTTTGAGGTTATTGCTCCTTCCATCAGGGTACTTGTGAAGATATGAAGGAATCTCAGCAGTTGTAGCAGCCTGTTCTGGATCAGAATGGGTTAGGCTTAGTTGCTTTAGTTTGGTTCAGTAACCACACTTGGTTAGAGACAGTTGCCAAGTTTCTTTCTGTCCAGGATTCATTTCCTCTGATGGAATGGATATATTAGAGAAGACCTCTGTGCAAGCACTATTGAGCAGATGAAAATTTATCCTCAAGGGGTTGTGTCAGGGATTTGAAAGGAAGCAAAAAAGCCCACCCATATTCTCCTTTTCAATCTTAAATGATTACAAACTCAGCTTTGAGTTCTTAAGAAAATAATTCTTGTTGTTTTAAAATTATTCCCATCCAGGATGCAATTAAATATCACTTATTTACAAAAAAAAAAAAAAGGTTTAAATACAGGGTAAGCATAAAAAAAGCAATATATCTGGTGTGTTCAGTGATACTACTGAGCCAGTTTATTGGAAATCAGCCTTTGCATGTCAGTGTGCTTGAAGGAGTAATGACAGGGACACACAGCCTTTCTGTACTTGTTCTCACTGTCAAAGGTGGATGGGTTACACAGCTGTAGCATCTAACTTGCTGTGTCCAGATGGTCAGCTTCAGATGCTGTATATGTGGTTCCACTTTTTTGTTAATAATCCAGATACGGCCCATAAATCCCAGGGTAAGAATTCAGGCAAGAATGTAAACTTGCTTTAAGCTGCACAACAGCTTAGCTGTCTCTGGCGGTTTGTGCCTTGAAAGTAAAGAATTTTCAGAAGATTATCAGTACCACTGTCCTCAGACTCATGGCAATTCCTAGGTTTGAAAAGGAGATGTTGATAGCAAGTGTATGTAGAACAAATATTCAAATCAGGTAAACCAGCTGACTTGTGGATATATCTCCTAATGAAGCACACTGACCTCTTCAACAAAGAGTACGCATGTAAATCTTCTTTAAGATATTGGGGTGATGACCTATAATTTGCTGACAGACGTCATTCTCCACAGAGCTGAGGAGTTCTAATCTGTTGAACTAGCTAAAGAAATTGAGCAGCAGTTCAAATCTCATAAGGATAATTAGACTAGTCCCTCTTAGTCATTTGTACATTCCATGTAAATGCACAGAAAAAATGTCTAGACACATTTATTAAAAAAATAATAAAATTGATTGAATTTCTGCCTGACATGGCTCTAAGTGCTGTGTTTTGATGCTTTTCGAAGCAACCGAGTAACTCTGAGGCTTCAGTCCTTGGGAATGCTGCTCTTCTTGAGCACCATCTGCACACACCTGTGTGTTCTCAGAGTGCAACTGCTGGAATAAATGACTGCACTCTCTAACAGCTGCTTGAATAGTGTCCAATAATCTTTTTGTGCAAAGAAGTCTGAGTTGTTGTACCTTAAATTTAGGGCTAATGGTACTCAGAACTGAAGCTAGTTACAAACCTGCTGTGTTTCTTTAAGCTCTGGTTATGCCTGCATCCACAAGTTGTCAATAGGTGTTATGGGTCGATCCTCTGACGTAGGTAGTTTAGAAAAATAACACGTCTTAAAAAAAAAAAAAATTGTCGGTTAAGTTCTGAGAAATTTTTGGGTTTTGAGATTAATTAGTAAAAATATTCGTACATCTTTGTGTTGAACGTGATGGGGATCTGTTGTCTAGCCTGTGTAACTGTCAGTCCAATTTATATTCTCTGGCGTACTTCTGAGATTCAGGTTGTTCTTCATAATGAAGTTTGAAATTAAAACAAACATATCCCATTCAGAAATGAACCTCTTAGATACAGGACTGGAATTGTCTTAAACTATTTCCTTTGAGTCTTCTGATGGTGTACCTGCCTTGTCCTGATCACAGGAGGAAACTGCATTGCATTGGGCTCGCTCTGTAAAACGTGCAGTTAAATTTCACCTTGGATACTGAGGGCACAATGCACTTTGTCATGGTGACAAACCCTTCTCTGAGAGTGGCTAAAGAGGAATATGAAATTAAGATACTTGCTCACAGAAGTAGATGAGAACCTGGTCCTAAAAGTAACAATTTCAGATGTACTCAGACAAAAAGTGCTTTTATAAGTGGAGAGGATTTAACAAAGTAGGCAACAGATCTGGCTAGTCTAGTGGTTTGATTTGAGTACTGGCCTTTGAGTGTAAGGACAAACAGTACCTACAACACTATACAACATTTTATTCTGGTTGACAAAACCCAAAATTGTACTGCTGGCCAGCTTTTCTAGATCTCCAGTTTTTAATCAGAAATACAGTGATTTCCTCATGTGGTTTTAACTTGCATGTAGGTAGGATAGATTTGACTGATTAGATTCTACTTATGCAGGTGGGCATTGGTTACTGCTCCTTCTCTGTCAGCAAGCAACTTTTGGGGAAATTTCTCTTTGATTAAAGAACCTGATCTGTGGAATAAGAGCATGAGGGATTGCTGCACCCAAATTCAGTGAGCACAGGAATTAGACAAAGCCTGCCCTATGCTCCTGTTGAAAGCCATGCTCCCCTCTCACCTTCTACCACCATCACAGGTATGGAGAACACTGATTTTCCACCCTTTTGAGAAGTTAAGTTCTATCTGACTGCTTTTTAGCTCACCATGCGATTTTAGTGTGTTAGGGTATAACCACAAGCAGTGGTCTTCCATTTTAGAAAAGCAGATAGAAAACAAATGCTGAATTTGTCTGTCTTGAAGCACTTTGCTTTGAATAACTTGATATAAAATACAGGAACCAGTAGGGTTTCCTGGATTTAAAATGATTAATGTTCAGAAGTCCTCATTTATATTTTTGTTAAAAGGCAAACTGGACACTGGTAAGCCTGTTCTGCCCCTGCATGAAAACGCACCACCATAGTTTGATGGAAAAAAAAAATTACCATTCAAAAACAGAACTTTAAAAACATCTAAATGTAGAACAGCTTAGCTCAGGGAGCCTTCCTTATAACTATTTTTTAAAAGAAATGTACTGTTAATGCAGCATTTCATGAGGGTAGCAAAAACCAAGAGGTGGAACTGAGGGGTTTTCTTGGTAATTGAACATGGTACAAAGACCAAAATATGATGAAGGCCTCTGTGCTTGCAGTAACTAAATGTGAAGTGGTAATTGGTAACCAGTGGGGGACATTGGGTTGCTGGTCTGGTTGTGACATGGCAGCTTTGCACTTCTGCAGAGAGATGCTGTGGTTGATGTGACAGCTTAGCACATGTGACTTTTCTCTTGTATATGGGTCTAATAATGAAGCTCCTCTGCTATGTGCTCCTCTTCTGCTACCAGAAGCGCAGCTGCAGCCGGGGGGAGAGGTTGAGACCATCTGAATGATGTCTCAGTGACTGGTGTGGACTTAGGCACAGTTAGGGTGGAGATGGGACAGGGCAGATCTGGCTTAGCACCAGCTTTGCTCTGTACCCTTCTGCTGAGGACTTCTTGGCCCATGGAGGAGATCTGGTACATGTCTGAATACTGATCCAGCGCTGCCTGTCTGGGAGAAATCAGTGTGCTCCATGACTGGAGCCCAAAATACATCAGGATGGTGTGCTCTCTGCTAGAGTCGAAAGAATATAGCCTAGCTTTGGCTTCTTCTTGACTAGAGGTCAGAAAGGTGAAGTGGCATATGACTTAGAGTGCACCATACAATACTGCAGCATGGGGGTGGCTTTTTTTTTTAATGGTAATTGTGTTGGTTTGTTAACATCACAAAGAGTAGAACCACATGCAAAGTACATAAGTTGGATATAAAATTGTCAAAAATGTGGTTAATTTTAAGCAGTTATTACTTTAGTGATCAGGTAGCAACTCCTGGAAAAAGTCTGAGTTTTCGGTATCACATGAAGGAGAGGTGCACATGCATCAAACTCAGTCACAGCATTTCTGGTGTTTTCAGGTGTCCCCATCTGAGTCTGAAGCAGGGAAACATCAGTACAGCAAACCTGTATCTTGCTCCTTTATGCACCATGGCCTTCAATGAGCAGTGCTTGTTCTTTCATGGAGTAGCTGTCTCCTAAACTTCCCAAACTTAAGCAATTAATAAATCTATCACTTGCATAACTTAGCATTTGAAGTGACTGATTGAGGGTGCAGTTACCCTTCCCAGTTAGTAAATACTTTAAGTGAGACTCTGCAGTTGTGCAAGATAGATGCTTCCAGTATACCTCAAAGAGTTAGTGTCAGATCTTACCAAGCTACAAAATAAAAGCATATGTTAATGTGCCCCATCCTTTTATGTATGGACAATGTTTCTAGTGTCTTTCTCAGCTGTGGAGAGGCATTTTAGTCTTCTTCCCCCATAGTACCCTGGTTCCCAAAGCCTGTCAGGCTTTGAAACAAAGATTGGCTTTACAAACAAGATCCAATTAGTGACTAAAGAGGAAACATTCTTCTCGGGGTGGATAAGTGTCTGGATACGGTGAAGAACTGGAAACAGTTCTGTGATAATTAGCATTATTCCTCAAGACAGTCTGTAATGAGAAATTGTTTCCATAGTCTATTGGGTCTATTTCTCAGATTGATTAGTTGAAGGGTTGGACAGGGTTGAGTAGAGAAGGATTCTTGTAATCCTGTGGCCCTGCCTTGTGCATGGAGTTGGTGAAACTGCTGCCTACAGCTGTGGAAATGCTCAGCTGGCAAATCCAGGTCAAGTAACTTGCAGCTCAATGTGTGCTCACATACCTGCTGTGCATTGACCATTAATAAACCAAAACATGCAAGCACATGATCATGCAGCTCCGGTTTTTGGGACTGCACAATTGTATCTGCCTGTTCGCTTTTCTAAGATGCACCTTTTCATTTAAATCGATAGTGAGATTTTTAGCTGCTCTTCTGTACTGAACAGCAGCTGAACTTGCGTGGACCCCACGGTCCACTAGAACAATAGAAACCTTTGAATCGTGCATTCTTCCCTAGTGTGGCTCTCCCCTCGTTTTGGAAAGTGACTCACAGGCTAGGCCTGCCATAGTTGCCAGAAAATGATGTAATTTGGATAAAGTAATATCCCACATACAAACCAAAGACTATTTAGAAATTGGGCTGACAAGAACAGAAAGGAAATAGCTGCATATCAGATGCATATCTCAATTTTTAAATCAGTATAATTGTGTGTGTGCTTATTAAATACAGAGGTAGTGCAAAAGGCGTAAAGAAAAGCTGCAGTGTTCCTTGAACCGTGTTTTCAGATTACCACGGGATGGGTGATCCTGTTCTCCTGCTGTCTGCCTTGTGCCAGCAGTAGTTCATACAGCCAAGCTGTGTCACATCAGGGAATTGATCTGGTCAAGCACTAACATATGTATATTGTGGTGTTTTATTAGTTCTCTGCAGGACCAGTTCCCTGGTCCCACTCTCCCCACAGCCACTGCGGGCACTGGTGTGGACAAAAACTGGAGGGAAAATGCAGGTGAGAATGAGCAGCGGAGGTTGGAAGGGGAAGGAGGGAAGCATGTTAACTTGTCCAGTGGCTATCTATCTGTCTCATAAAGCAACCCTTAAATGATGGCCTTAGCCTCACTAGAGTGGCTTGACGCAATTTCAGATGCAAATATCTAATGTATTGACATGAGATGCTTCTTTGTGTCCCCTTCCCCACCCTGCCACCTGGTCCAAAAAGCCAACGTTTCCTGATGGCTCTTGCGCTGATGGCAGTAACTTGCCAGCCCCAGGGCTCCTTTGCCGCAGTGGCTCAGGGTGGTCTAACTCTGATACAGAGCGGATGGGGGTCCTGGTCAGTGCCCAGCACAGGCGGGTGAAATGCTGTGAACCTGAATCAAATAAGACTGGGGCCAAAGTCTTTTTCCTTATAAAATGGCAAAGGCAAAAGAGGCCAAAAGGTAGGATTTGGTAGGAAAATAAGCAGTCTTATAAGCTCTATTTTTTCCTGCTGCTTTTGTTCCTCTCATGTTGCTGGCAGATATATCAACTTGAATTCTGCTGCTTTGGGAATGTGCGTGGAATTTCATATGCTACTAACCATCACACTTTCAGATGTCTGACCCTGGCCTGGAAATACAGTATACGGTGTATCCCCAAGATAAATGAACTGAGTAGCATATTTCTTATTACTTCATTGCTGCCTCTGTGTTCTGTATTAAAAACTAAACAGTGAATAAAACCTGGCATGTAAACTGACCCACCTGTATTAAGCACAGCACTAAGAAAGGTAAGTCTACATGTTCAGCCTGTGCACTTCATTTCCCTGTGTGATATAGTGCTGGCTCTGCCTCTTAGAGCAGTGTGCTTTGCTCCTCCTGCTGCTCCTGATTATTGCAACCAGAATACAAACAGATGTTCCTGGTAAGACCGTTACATATAGCGTTGAACTCAAATTCATCATAATTTAAAACTCTTTCTGAAAGAGGTCTTTGCCCTTTGACTGTCTCTAACCCAGATCGCGTCTTGGACCTGTAACTTAAAAGGAGTTAGAAGGGTCATTATTTTACTGCCTTCCACTTGTGGAGCGGGATTTCCCATTTACACACTGATGCGACAGGTAGTATCAGAAAAGGCTAGTCTTCCTCCACTCCGTAACTAAAGAGCATTGAACATCGTATGCTGTTCATCCGATGCAGATCATTGTTCTTCAGAGGTCAGAAATGCATTGCCCAAGAGATGTCCACAGTGCATGGTTTTAAATAACTGTAAAGAAACTCTAACAAACACACAAATCAAATGTGTAAGGCATCAGGAGAGCAAAGTACTGAACTAAATTTCGGCAAAACTAAAATGGGTTGCAACGCATTCCTTTTCTCAGTCATTTATTTCAAGCCCTGACCCTGAGTTGCATCCACATTACTTCAATATTTCTATATGGTTTTGAGTGTCAGTAAACATTCTGCTTTCCCTTGACGTGTATAGTCTCCTCTCTGAAAACTCTGGCAATGCAAACTCACATGTGTTTAACAGAGTTGAAATGATCCCAACACTTAAACTGGAGGTTTGCTGTGACAAGATTTGTGGATCCAAAACTGGGTAACTGCAGGGCTTTTGGGCAGCCTTATGCATGTGCTTGTAAGCATATGTACTACTAATGGAAGTTCCTACGATAATATAAATTTATTTTTAGTCTTGGTAAAATAGCAATAGACTGAGGCAAAAATTCTGGGGAAAAAAAAACCCCACACACAAAACAAAAAACAAACCCCAAAAACCAAACCAACCCCTCCAACTTTTCTAGCTTTTTGAGAAGAAGCAAGACGAAGGCAGTGGCAATTGCTGAAAACTAAGAAAACAATAGGATTAAGGTTTGTTGGGCAGGTATTTTGTCATAGAAAATTAAGTCACTTTGACAGAAGACTGAGGAGACACTGAAAAAGATATTTTTTTTTTTTTAAACCAAACAACTACATTTCTTTACAGGTTAGTTTTTGTTCTTATGTACAGTGCTGCCATTTCACCTAAATCGCAGAAATGGATACAATACAAACAATAATAGAATCATAGAATTGTCTCGGCTGGAAGGAGGGACCTTTCAGATCGAGTCCAACCATAATAACACAAAGGCAGTATTTAAGTTCTGGCTGCTGTTGAATGGTGGTAACTGGCTATATATAAATACAGTGCTTCAGTTTTGCTTACCGTCATTTTCTAATAAAACTCCTCAAAGTAAAGGCAGATGTGTGGTTACTGCTATATAGCGATTACTCTAATGTATGGTGCTGCCCCTTAAGTAAGCAAATATCTTCATTTTAAATTTAAAAAAAAATTGTGCATGTTAAGTTTGTGTGACTAGGAGTCCCATAGAAATACTGCAAAAATTTGCATGTAGGAAGGTCTAATTAACCATAAAACCCAACATGAGAGAGATTGGGAGTAGGTATTTCCCGGTAAGCATTGCTAGTAGTAGAATACACATCTACTGCATTTAGTTTAAAGAGGCGATGCATGAAAAAACACCTGAAAACTTTCTGAAAAATCTAAGTTTAGTTTCCCTCTAAATGTAGAGTTTCCTTGACTCCATCTTGCTGCACACAGTTGGTGTTTCTCTATCCAGTTTTTGTAAATACTTTAGCCTGAGATGTGGTATGCTTGTCGTACAGTGCTGCGGTGGCAGGAGCGTGTTTTTTCAAAGCAAGCCAGAATGGAGCAGAGAGGCAGTGTTTATGTAAAGTAAGCTGTGTGAGAGGAGTGTGCTATAACTCAAGAATAACATATATATTTATAAATGTAGAATTAAGTTGCTTGGGATTTTGCTAACAAGCTGTTTGTATCTAAAGACTACATCTGCCACCAGAGTGGTATTGAAAAGAAGAGCTTATCTTTCATTTAACATGTTTGTAAAGGAATCAATTGGCTAAGGAAAAAAAACCCCTTATTTCTGAAGGATAAATGCTTATGCTCTTTCCCTGGCCAGCCACACTGAATACAAAGCACTTTTGTGCAGATATCTAGAAAAGAATAATTTCCATCTCTTTGTCTGAGAAAGGGCGATATCTTTGAGTTAAGACATTATGCTGTGTGTATGCTGAGCACATTCTTCTATTTTTCAGTAGAGCTAAGAGAATTGAAGACTAGGTACTTGCAGCAATCAATTGGTGGACAAAAGAATTAGTCTGGGATTTCTCTCAATGCCAGGTTCAGTCTCTGTTACTGTGCATAAACATAACACGCTTGTTGAATAACAACATAAGCTATAAGAGTATTAGTGGAAATACAGTGGCTATTACTTCGGTTTCCAGTAGCTATGAAGTGAGCTCATCAAACTTGCTGCTCCAGTAGGAGTTGTGCTTATCTCATCATACCTATGTATTTCCCATCTCTGTTTGTCTCATTAGGTTGGATGTACGTTTTGCTTTACTCTCATGTGCTTCCCCTGCCCCCCATCTTAAACTGTCACCTTGATGTGCTTGCCGACTGCCTGCTCCTTGCAGCAGTGCTCAGCAGGGGTATGGTACAAGTGGCAGATATTGAGTCGCTGGGTGGGCAGTACTTGGGCCTTGCTTAGTTCTTGAATGTCCTTCGCCCAGCCACTTGCTTTGCTTGACTGCCATGCCTGAGATACTTGTCTTGTATGCTGGCTTCAGAATTCCTCAAATGCCTATATGTGTATATCTATAAACAACCTTCCCGCCTAGATACTGGATTTTCAAGTTACCTTAAAAAAATTGGTATTGCTAGTTTTGATTTCTTCTGTATGAATGCTTATTAGTTTCCTTCATGAGAAGCCTACTTCTGACAGATCCATAACAGCCGAAATGTGGTTTCGATTTTTTTTTTTTTTTTAAATGAAGCTACTGCATAGTCTCAGTAGAGGTTAATCTATGTGTGATGTTGGGGCAGGAGGGTACAAGGAAGCACACATGCAGTTATCTTCTGAACACAGTTTTTGAATTTCAAGGGACTGGACATTTGACACTAGGATAAACCTACAGTCCTCTGATAGCAAATATGTTTAAAGTAGCTGAATGTTTAATTGTAAGTTTGGATTCTGTTGCACAGCTTTGGTTTGTTTGAGAACTTGATGCCATGGGAGATGGGGTCACTTAGCCTTTGGTTGAGATATGACTTGGCAACCAGATGGAGATCTGCTTTTCCGCTTTGGAGAAACTTGCCTTACTGTAGTGTGGTGGTGAAAATGCACCACCGATTTAGGCAACTTGGAAATGGCTGTCTCCAGAAATGTCTTCTGCTTGTAAACGGATACTAGAAGCAGTTGAAATTTTAGTGTCTGACTCTGTTATGAGGGAGCAAGAATGGCAAGAGGACTATGCTCATTCTCTTTATTTCCATTTGGAGTAGAAGAAAGTTGTTGTGAGAGTCTTTGGGTGTTTTTGCAGCCTAGTGAGGAAAAAATTACTTGCATCTCTGCACAGGAAAAAATCTGCATCTGTGGACATGAAACTTCAGCTGGGCTTTTCATTTTATTGCAAGAACATTTGCCTTCCTGAAATGCAGTCTTAGAGTGTAACCGTCATGTTCAAAATTAGGGGCAATGGGGCTGTTAAGCTTCTTTGAGTATACATATTTAGTTTTCTTGAGGAGGAAGAAAAAAGTATGGAGATATTTTGATTATGTTGCATCTTCATATGGAAAGCTGAAGTAAAACATGCTGTTTAAGGATTTGGCTGGGTATCAAAGGAAGTGTGCAGAAGTTCTGCAAGACATACTTTTTAAATCTTAGATGAAGGCAAATGTCTAAGGATGAAGGCACTCTGTGTCAGTTAGAACTGTGTGTTCCTTAGTTGCAAGTTGTATCTGTTAGTGTAATTGTGCACATACTCCTATGTTCTTTTTCAGGCTCTTCCCTCTTTTTTCGTAAGAATTTCTTGAGTAATTTTAGATTCAATATTTCAGCAAAATCTGCTGTGACCACAGGCAACTCCCTTATTCTTGACCTGGGCTAAGGCACACCACCCCTCCATACCCCCTTTCAGACCTCTGTCAACATTGTCTACCAGGCTTTCTCTTCCCCACTGTAAATCTTGCCATCCTCACATCCATCCTGCTGGTCCCCCTTATCTGGCTGCTGTTGTGGTTGGCTCTTCCTGCCCATTTTCTCTTATTGACAGGAACTGTGTGGCACGGTGGCGGTTGCACTCCTCTTCCTCTCCCCCATGGCAGTTGCTTTCCCAGCACTGGTGGATGACTAGCGTTTCCAAGCTCTCCATTGCCGCCTTGCCTGCCACTGTACGATGTGGTTGATTTGGTTTTTGTACTGGTTTGTTTTTTTTTTGTAATGTTCTCTGCTAAGCTTTCAGCATGTTTCAGGAGAGATTGCTGTGAAAGCTAGTAGCATCCCCGTGGCGCTCTTTTATAGGAACACTTGTAGGGCCCATGGCAGTCACGCTCTGCAGGCTGCAACTAGCAGTAGCTCAAAATATGCAAGCCCTCCTAAAACCATACAAAAACTTGCCCTAAAAATGGTAGGGGGAAGCGGGGATCCAGTTTTAGAGTTGTGTGGCTTCTGGCTGTAGATGCAGCAGGCACCTTCCCACCCTCTGTGACCAGCACTGTGCAGGTGCTGTACTTGCTTGGGATAAAGTGCGGAGAAATGAGAAGAGAAAAAAGAAGGAGCAAATTTGCAGGTCAAAATAGCAACCTAAGTCACTTAGGCCTCAGTGTAGGGCTGAGAGTTAACAAGCTGTGATGGTTTGCTGATTAACTTGATTGAAGTATCTAGGTCATTAATAGGCTTGGCCGTAAGGTAAATTGACTTAAAATATTTTTTGGTTCAAGTTCATGAGTGTAGGGGATTTTCTTGTTCTGTGTTAAATTGTTGGCTGACTGCGGATCAGAAACGCTGAGTTAACAGCTGTTCATTAAGAAAATCAAGAAAGTGCTCCTGTAAAGCACTTTAATGTTTGTTCTCTCTTGTCCTATTAATTTCCACTTCAGTGGAAAATTCCACTTGTACCAAGTACCTTTGGAGGAGTCTCAGTATAATAGTGATGTGTCATCTTTTTAATGTGAAATTGCGTGGTAGTCTCTTATGCCTTTTTAATATGGAGCAATCTTTTTGTGGCAATAGTAAAGTGAGTTTTGCCAGGCTAAAAATTAGTTTCATAATGAAAGGGGGCTGATTAGGATGCCTGGGTGCCTGTTCTATGTTTCACTTTGGTGATTTCAAAATAAAAATGACTGGCCCTACTTCCATCTTCTAATACAGATGTCTTACATTAATTCCTGTGCTGAAAGCCCTTGGGGATCTTGGGGGAGGTGGTATAGGAGTATCTCCAAATAGACCACTGTGTTGGTTGAAGTAGTTTGCACCAATTTTGTTTCCACTGAGCTTCTCTGCAGTTCTTGTTTTTCAGAGAAACAACTGCTCAAGAAATCAATGAGCAAACCATTCTCCAGGGTTCATGCACTGAAAGACTTGCTAGAGGGTTAGAGCAAGCTGGAATCTCCCTGGAAACACTGATGTTGTAGTACATAAGCTCCATAACTAGTTCGAAATAGTCTCTAAAACTAGTCAAGCTTTTCCTTTTGATTTTAAATTTCCTCCATATTTATTTCCTCTTCATGCAAGATGAAGGAAACAAAGGAGCACTTTGTTTTACATTTGCCACTTTGCGTAAACCACCAAGGTTTCCCATAAGTAGTCTTAAACATCCAAAAGTGGGTTCAATGAGACTTTTCATGCATATGGTATCTTGTGTTTAAGCGGGGTGACCAGTAATGGCTATAGCATTCTAGCTGGGCTTCCGCAGCTGCTGCGTGCAACACTGTTGGTTTGGGGTACCACTGGCAAGAAGTCGCTTGCCTTTTTGCTTTTCTGCTGGTGGTTGATGTGATGGCACTGAATATCCAGAGGCATTCATGGCTTGCCCTGAGAGCGGCAGCTGCGGTGGGAATGGTGTTAGAGGGCAGCAGGGCCGGGGTCAGCTGTGGACAAGCAGTGGTTGTTTTACAGGGTGTTGACCAGAGCATGTGGGTTGACTGGTGTTAGTCAGCCAACGTTGTAGATTCTGATAGCTGGTTTGCCTGTTCAAATCATTGAAAAGTTTGTTTTGTTTTTTTTCAGCAGGATAGAAGAAAATATTTTTATGCACTGGCACATTAAGTCATGCGGCGGTGGGGTTCTTCATTGGTGCTATGTGCCATAAGCCAGACTTGATACACCATTGACCTGTTTGTTGCCTCTGAAACAAGTGTTGTCCCTGGTAGCTCACTTCTGCCAATGCCTAATGTCTTGTCTAGTGACTGGCAGGGTCTTACCTGGTTAAGTATTTCTTGAACCTCTCTTACTGTCTTGAGTAATTTGAATACTGGGGCATGGATGGTAGATATTTATCACTTGGTGATTACTCAGATTGATAGGGATATTTCACTGTTTGTTCTTGGAGACGAGATTGTCTTGTGTGCGCAAATGTTGGGAATGGTGATCTCAAAAACCCTCAAACTGAAGTGCTGCCACCAAACACTGGGTATTTTTGTTGCATGAGATACTCTTAATTACACTGTTCAATTTTTACGACACTGATCACAATCATTTTTTTTCTTCCTAGCCTAGTCTTCAAACTACCGCTTTGCTTTCACTCTGTCCTATTGCTACCTTAGTGCATTAATATAAGCTGTTCCAAGGGAATATTTTAGAGTTCTGCAGCTAAATCAGCTTGTTCTAATACTTATTTTCTCAGGTCCATTTTATATTAAGGAACAGTTTTATTGCTGACTCCTAAATACTGTCTATAAAGATGTGTTTGAGATGCCCACGACTATTTTAGGCAGCTTTTAGTCATAAGTGCTCAATAAAAATTTCGATTTGCACTGTCAAAATTGTAGCCAGGTCTTTACCAAGAGCTCCTATCTACATATCATATAGAAATTTGACATATTGCCCTTAGTGTAAATTGGTGTTAACTGGCTGCCTCAACTCTCTGTAGAAAACACTATGTAGTTTTGAAACTGGGATAATAATATGGTACTGGAGGATTCAAAGCTTTGTTCAACAATTCTTGGTTTGCTTTCAAATGCTAAAGGTGAGGCTGCAGAGCACTTGTGAATTTTTTTGATGTGTTTTCTTATAGAAAGACTGCTTATCTCCACCAGTATAAAGCAATACCATGAATTTCTTGGGTTTAAATTTTCTTTGTGGATTATTAAATGCTGTTATACTGCTGCCTGCATTTTTCTCAGCTACTGCAGACCTGATCTGTATGCACACACTTCTGAAAATTTTATAGATTTTTATTGAGTAGGTAGGGGAGTACTGTCTTCCCAGCCACTGAAAGTAAAAATGGGGGAGAACATTACTTGCATAACCACGGGAAGAAGAAAACAGAAAAAAGTAACTGGAGGTGCTGTGCATGGAATTTCTCATTTAAATGCCTTGGTTTTACCTTTGTTCCTCTGTCTTGTGTTTCTTTTTGACATGGGACAAAGTTTAAACTTTGCAAACTCCCTCTTGCTGCTGTTTTGCAGTGTTTACGTAACACTAAATGCTTCTAGCAACAGTTCAGCCTTTCACAAGCTGGCTTTTTCAGTCTTTTCACTTCTTTAACATCTTGTTCTCTCATCCGTGTCTTTTAATTCTTTCTTGGCTGCTGCCCTTCGCCTTTCCTTAAGAGTCCCAGCTGCCTGTCTAGTAGATGTACTTCTTGGGTCCTTTTTGTTGTTTCTGTACCTGCATACTTGCTGCTAGTTGCTTTCACAAAAGTAACCTTTCACAGATGTTACACAGTAAAATATAAATACTCAAATCTGATCTAGTGGACTTGAACTGGTCAAGGAGTCAGAACAGCACCTTGCATCCTGCCATGCTTGATTTTGATTTCTTGCTCTGCCACAGGTATCCTGTGAGGCCTCAACATGCTCTTTAGTCTGCACATTCCTTTTAGGGTTTCTGCTGACCCAGCTGGATCAGTTGCCAAGTAAATACACAGGCTGCAGGTAGAGCTGTGTCTTTCTGCTGCTGGTCTTGAATCATGGACTTGACTTTAACACTCGGACAATGTACAAGCTTTTATGGTGAATCTACACTGGAGGTACTTCTGGGGGTTACTTTTCTGCCCTAGAAAAGTGTGTTGATTATAGACATGGTCTATGCCTGTCAACTTACCTGCAAAGATGGGTAACAGCATACGCCTCTGGGCAGCTGAGGAGTAATACTTACGTGGAAGGCGTTGTGCAGTGGTAAAGGGCAGACTCATAGAATAACAGATCTTGATGTAAGAACAACTGTGTTGTTTTGACGTTTCTTCAGCTGTCCTTCCATGTGTGGCTAGCTTGACAGCTGCTAGAAACAGTATATTCGGTGATGCACTGGAGTTCGGGAGAGGGCGACCAAAAGATGCAAGGTCCCCAATAGACAGGTTTGATTTAGTTTTAGCAGTAGCTTAATCAAAGTCACAGTTGCATAGATCACTCTGTAGAGACTACGGCTCTGTTTTCCATAGATCTGGATAGTAATTATGGCCATGGCAGGGACAATACTTTGGGTAAAGACTTACTGCAACTGTGACTTAAGATTAGTAGGGCTATTGTGTGACAAAAGTGTGAAGGTTATCTGAAGGACCCATTATTGGTTATTTGACTGCAAAATTTTTGTGGCTTGCCAAGGGCACATATCTTCTGTTACTCTTCCCCTCAAGTGGGTTGCTTGGAGGACTACTAGATAATGCCAGGCCAGAACTCCTTAAACTGGTAAGTCTGAAATATTCTGGGTTTTTTGAAAGGGTACCTTAAACTGTATCACCATACTGCAGCTGTAGAAGCCATAACAGCAAAGCAAACTGTAGTAGCATGTAGCAAGACAGTATAACGTGCAAGTTAAACTATGGTCTTGGAGTCTGCAATCACAGTGCTTTTCTGAAGCAAACATTCTGTGTTCGGGGGAATAACTTGTTTTGCAATATTTCCACACCAACAAATGTTATACTGTATAAAAATCCTTTTATTTCTGTACCTGCTTCTGTTTATCAAATTGTTTTCTATACAGACTGCTGAAATACTAAGTTTAGATAAATTCACATGCCAAATTCAGCTTCCCTCCTTTTCAGGTAAAGGCATTATTTGATTGGTAAGGTTGGAGGGATATCCTTTGTGCTTGCATGTGGGACTTGCTATGGAGCTTGTGTCTGCGCTACCTGAAACTTCAGTGGTGGTTTGAGTCTGTCATCTGTCTGAAATTAAGCTTTCCAGGAGCCACTGAGCCACCACTGCCAAACTAACACAGGAAAGATTTGTATTTCTGTCGTTGTGGTCTCTGCTGCCTGTTGGAGAGGGGGCTGTTAAAATAGGTTTATATTCCGCAGCTGGGTGATGCACATCAACTTGAATTGTGTTAACTTAGTCACACAGAGTTTACGACGTTTTCAGGGGACGGCTCTGTTCGATCATCCAAATGAAAAACCAATTCCTCCTGTAAAAAAGGATACTTCAGACCACACCTTCCCCAGACACTTTTTCCCCCTGAGACATTTGAACACTGACTTAATATTTCCACCTCATTCGCTCAGGCAGCCCGTTGGGGTACTCTTCTTTTTGCTGAGAAGAATTAGGTGAAGTTTCTCAGGGAGGAACACTTGCTGTGGCCATTCAGCCTCCACCAGGGTGGTGAGCTCCCTTCCCCAGAACGCTTTCTCTCCTGCCTCTTCCGCATTTGCCCCCAGCCCTTGGCAGCTTGGAGCTAGGCCAAGAGCAGAGGGATAAGATGAGGCATCCCTGTGACCGTCAGCCTGGGTTGTGTTAGCATTGGCCTCCGCTCAGCACGTTATCTCGCAGAGCAGCTGCTGAGTTTGTGGTTGATAGCCGGTGCTAAATCTTAATGTATCTGCAAACAGAGAAGACGGCAAAACAAAGCTTTTCTGATTGCAAAGCTTGGGGGCTGTCACGAAACGCAGGTGAGTGTGCTGCTGTTGCCTGTTGAGGTGTTACTGGAGAGTCTCTAACTTTTTTCCCAATTGTAGAAGTACTGAGGAAACGGGACTTGGCTGCTGCTGGGTGCCCAGAAGCCTGCGAGGGCTGTGGGGCTGTGACAGGGCTCCAGAGAGGGTTTCCTGAGCAGCACCTTGCCTTGTGGACTCTAATCACTGATTAACCCACATAAGGGAAAGCTGGAATAAAACAGATTAAAACAACAAATAGTATCTGTGCTGCCATCTTGTGAACCAGGGTCTTATAACACCTTTAAGGTTATTTTGTAAATATGGCAGTGTTGCCATGGCAGCAGAAATCTGGTGTGGAACAATGTTGCTGAAATGATTTATTGCTGGTTTAGTGCCCTGTACAGGGCGAGCAAGTCATCACTGCTGCTCGCTTCTATTCATCTAAGTTGAATATGGAGTGCATCAGAGGGGCTTTGATCAGGGAAATGAATGCTGCAACAAACTTCACACAAGTGTGCACAACTCAACAAAATCATAAAATCATAGAATGGTTTGGGCTGGAAGGGACCTTAAAGATCATCTAGTTCCAAACCCCCTGCCATGAGCAGGGACACCTCCCACTAGGTCAGTTGCTCAAAGCCCCATCCATCCTGGCCTTGAACACTTCCAGGGATGGGGCATCCACAGCTTCTCTGGGCAACGTGTTCCAGTGTCGCACCACCCTCACAGTAAAGAAGTTCTTCCTAATGTCCAATCTAAATCTCCCCTCTTTCAGTTTAAAACCGTTACCCCTCATTCTATCACTACATTCCCTCATAGACTCCCTCCTCATCTCTCCTTCAGGTACTGGAAGGCTGCTATAAGGTCTCCCTGGAGCCTTCTCTTCTCCAGGCTGAACAGCCCCAACTCTCTCAGCCTGTCCTCATAGCAGAGGTGCTCCAGCCCTCTGAGCATCTTTGTGGCCCTCCTCTGGACCCAATCCAACAGGTCCATGTCCTTCCTGTGCTGAGGACTCCAGAGCTGGACACAGTACTCCAGGTGGGGTCTCACAGTAATGTCTTCACAGTAATGTGCTGTGAGATACATATTATTTTAGTGCTTATGCAGAAAGAATCGATACATGAATGTTTCGTGGTTTTCAGTGTAGTTCTTACTGGAAGTCAGTATTCTCCCTGGTGAAATCGTAATCATAAAAACAAGTTGAGATGCTGCTAAAACTAACGCTAGCTGGAGACCCAGAGATGTGCAACCTAAAATTTTAACTGACTGATGGAAGGGTAAAAAATTAGAGCACTACAAGTTAATCTAAATTTGTCTATAAATGTCTCTTGTTGAAGGATTTGATGATCATTTTACATGCTGTAGTCCTGAGACCTTGTGTAACCAAGTGATTGACAATGTCATCGATGATGCTATCTTCATCTTACTTCTTGTATGCAACATAAGAGAAGTGGTGACTGAAATGACCTGCATCACGCCTTCCTTCCCCACGCTTCTCTGGTGACCCACAATCACAAAAAATTTGAGTTCTTCCAGACAAAGTATGTTTTTAGGATGGGTAAAACCTAAGATTCTGTAGAGCCTGTCACTGGAGTATGAATCTAGAGCCTCAAATTTAGAAGGTGAAGTTTCCAGGGTGTCTGGCTCCAGGAGTAAGTTGGCAGCAGTGGCTGTAGCACTGACTTGAGCCAAGGGTCCCAATTGATTTGGGGCTGAATGCACTAGCATGTGAGGGGAAAAAAAGGTCTGAAGAAAGTAGTTTTCTCAGCTGCCTGCTCTGTCACTGCTCTCCAGAGCCTTTTAGTGAAGCCTCTGAGCTTGAGCATGTTTTTCACAACGCTTACTTTTTGCTGTGATGGTATTCAAATTGTCTGTATCTATTTTCATGGAATGGCTGGAAGCTTTGCCTGCGTTTGTTCTGGAAATAGCCTGTGACTGTTTGTGAAACAACCTTTTCCTAAGGTTTCTGGTTTAGGAGAGGTATCATGCTAAACTTGCAGTCTAAAGAGAACAAATTCCAAAGTTAACACACAGTCTTTCTTTATAAACAAATCTGTGCTGCCACCACCACTCCTTCTCAGCCAAGCAACACACCTAGCTTGCTTCTGCTGCTCTTGCCCTCCTTTTTAAAACAATATTTATGGGACTGTTGGTGGGGAAAAAAAAATTTTTTTTTTTTTTGTATTAAAAAAACAAAAGCAAATGAAGAGGTAAGAGCTGAGATTTCTTAACAGATCTTTAGATTCAAAAACTAGAAACATAATAATGTGGAACTCTAAATGGTGAGTTCTCATGCTTCAGACTATTGTATATGTCTCTATATCTTCATATAAAAGTTTTGACTTAAAAATAATACCACCACTTCACAGACGTTTAAAGTTAGAATATAACATTTTGCTTTGGGACTGATTGTTGCTACTCTTATTTTCTAGCAACAAGATTTTTTTTCACCCTTTGTTTGGAATGAGATGGCTGTATTGTAATCTCTGGGTCAACAGTCTGTTTCACTTCCCCACAGTATTCGTGTGCTGAACCAGGCTGAAAGGTTGTGGTTGTGAGCCAGGGGAGGTAGTAAATGGGTGGTAACTTAACTTTACCTCATCTTCCCTATACCTTTTCTTCATAGCAGCATCCAGTGTTCTGGGTTTTGGCTCTGGAGTCCCTTCTTGGCTTCTCCAAAGGCCTGCTTCCCAGGAGGTAAAAACCTGGTGCCCTTGGATCCACATCTCCCAGCATAAATCTGAAAGGGCAGGGCAGAGCAAGTATAAATTTTGCTGCAGTATCCAGTGTGTGCCAAATGTGGTGGGCTTTGGGTGGGTAATACAATGTATTCTCTCTTCTCTGCTGAACGCTGGCTCCAGCATTTTCGGTCCCTCAGCCAGCCGTGTGTGTGCTTTGCTGACCACACAGACTGTCCACGACAGCTTTGTAACTGGTTAAGTTCATCCTGCAGTGCTGGTGCTTCCAGTTCCCTTGACCCTTGCCTTGAATGAGATTCAGGGTTTTGCACTTCTAAAGTGCAAGCCTGAGCTCATCATACTGCTGCTGTTTCGTGTCGTCAAATGTGGAAACTGGAATCTCTTGGTGAGCAGCATGCTGTTTACTGCTTGTCCATCTGGCACAGAAGTCGTCATTGTTATCTTGCCAGAACTTCGCTGCTGAACTGCTCTGCCTGGGATTGCCAAGAGTCAAACTAGAACCGACCAAAGCAAAAGCAAATTGTGCCTCAATACTTGCTCCTGGCAGGTTTTCCAGTACTGTGTATTGGAATTAAAGTTTTGGAGATGCATTTCCATTGATCAGGTCTGTGTTTGGGGTTTTTGTCTAAGGCAAATCCTTTGTATCTGTGCTGGTAAGTACTGCAGCATTATGAAAATAAAAGGAGGTTGTATTTATGCATACTGCTCTACGATCCCAAGTATGTGCCTTTAGGGAAACATCTGTTTATGCATGTTTGAACCCAAATGACAAGACCAAAACTGGCATGGGTAGCTCTGAAGCTGTTCTAAAGATAGCTAATTTTTGATAGTGCTACCCAGGACTTCAGGGACGTTGCATTTTTTGGTCTGCTTCCTGAAATTGCCTTTTGTCCCTCTGCCATGGAGTGGGGTTTGTTTTTAGCTGTAATGAGTGACCAAGTCGACCATCATGTCCACCACGGTGGCAGTTTTTCATGGCATACATCTGTCAGTAACAGAGGATTGCTAAAACACAATATTAGTTATGGGATTGCATTGTAGAACAAGAAGTGGAGGAAATGCATGTGTACATTTGATAGCTATAATAGTCTTATTCCATAAGCTTCATACTGAAGAAAAACATACCATCTAACATTGAGTTATAGGCCCTTCCTCTTGCATAGCCATGGTATTAACTAGTTTTTGTGGGGAATAGTTTCTGCAACAGACTTAAATCTGATGCTGATGCTGCAGTACCGTGTGCTCAGGAAAACAGTGTGTGAGCCAAAGGCAATGCTGCTTTTTTAGCCCTGAAGAAAGATAAATTGCTCTAAAGGTACCTATAAATCCTTATTGTCAGGTGGATAGTCTCTGTTTCACTTAAAGAAACAGAAGTAGAAAGGATTTCTGTTTTTTTCAGCCCAGTCTACTCCTGCTGTTGGCACCATGTCATATAATAACTCTCATAAACTCACCAAACTGTGTCTTAAAAAGCAGAACCTCACAACCTTAAAGTAATCCTTCTTTCTGTTTCAAACCGCAATTCCCTTTCAACTGAATTACTGTAAAGGGAACAAAACTACTGTAACTGCGAGCATTGGAGAGAAAAGTGCTACAGATATCTTAATAAATACTAGGAAAGAGAGAAATTGCGTAGCTGTTTGCATAACTAAAACTGACAACATTGTATATTTGCAGGATTTTATGCAAATCCTGAGGTTTTTCCTTCCTCTGATTAAACATGTGCAAAATGGAGTAAATCCTTTCACAGTAGCTTGTTGTAGCTAAGTTCTGCAACTTCCAGACATCGGTAAAACCTATCTTATATGTAATACAGCTGTAGTTATGTTCTCAGTCTTGGAGACTGATTCCCAAAAGCTGAAAGTTACAGTTGCCCTATTTCAGACTTGTGAGTTTTTCTAGAATGGATATCGCTTATAGATTTTTAGCTATAATTGGAAAGAAAATCTTTGTATCTTCCAGGTCTGCTCCAATTTACATCTATCTACTTTTTTTTACTTTTTTTTTTTTTCTGCTGAGTTGATAATATTCTTCTTCTACAAAGATACTTATTTGGTTATATGTTTATCTGGACTTGTTGGATTGACAACTGTATTTTTCATTACCCCCCCTTTTTTTTTCTGGTTTCTTAGCTTCCTCATACTGTTTCCTGTTTGTTCCTCAGTGTATCGCACTTACCCACTAGGCAGTTTAGCCTCCCTATCCAGAACAGGATGGTTCCAGATTAATCTTACAGGCTCCATGCTGGAAACAAATCCAAAACAGTTTTGCTGCTGTTGAATAGCAGGAGGTTTGAAAAACTGAGGAGTAGCTTTCATCTTGGATTAGCATCTCATTTAGAGCTTGGGGAATGACTCAGTTTTGCATGGACCGTTTTATAGAACCAGACCCAACCCACCCAAATGCATCCTTTCCTCTGCCTCCCCAGACCAGCAGCAGGTAAGCTCTTTATGTCCCCAGAACAGGAATTTGGAGGGTTATAAATTATAACCTAGACCTGGTCTGAAGACTGCGGTTATTTCCTACTGTCATGCCCAGGTTGCTACTAGCCCTTCCTTCTTAGCACTAAGCGATGCCTTGCTAATGGACATACAAGGCTGTTAAATATAATACCTGTGCTAGTGCTGACATATGGAGCTTGTTCTGCTGGTGAACCTCAGTTGTATGGTGAAGGAAAGCTGGAGGAAGAGCTTCCTGTGATGGAAGGGCAAATAGCAGGGCATGGCTGGCTTTCAGGGGGAGCTCCTGCACCAGCTGATCTTGGGTCAGAGGAAAGTAGCAAAATTTTGTACCAGAAGGGAAAAAAGCAATTTTGGGGGGCCTGTGCATGTCTTCAAAGATAGTTCCAATGTAATCTTTCTTGGTGCTCTGGACTGAAGATCTCAGAAAAAATGTCTTCATAAGAAAATGGAGAATTAGAAGTGTAAAGGATCCAGTGCAAAGTACCAAACGCTGCTCTGGGGGCATACAGTTCATCTCACTATGGGGGGTCCATTGGACAACAGGGTCAACTTCAGCTCATGGTGAATACGTCCTGTGGCTCAGCAAGCTCCTCCTGCTATCCATACAACTCTTTCTTCAGAAGATACATTTTAGGAGATAAATTCTATAGAAAGAGCTAGCCGGCTCAGGTGAAATCCACATTTGCTGGGAGAACACATTCTTTCTGTATTCTTCCTTCACTGTTTTGGAGAAGACAAATGTTGTGACGTTTTGCCTTAGTGTGTATACCCATTTAGTCTATAAAATGTCATCAATAAAGATGACTTTTGTGACCCTTGGCATGGACCCATACCACATGACCATGCAAAGCAGGGTGGAGCAGGGAAACTTGTCAGGGATACAATTCTCCTCACTGAACCAGCTTTCATACTGCAAAATACAGTTCTCCTAATGACACTCACTGCCTGCAGTTGTGTGCGATATTGTCCCAGATTTATGGCTGATGGTTTCCTGAAGAGCTGTTTGGGTAGTCTGTGCTTCAGTGAAACAACTTTCATATGCCCTGTAACAAATCCAAAAGTGTAATGGAGTAGGTCATTTGTCTTGAGTTTTAACATGAAACAAAATGATGTAGTGAACTTTTTTCTTCTCCATGGTGGGGGAAAAACTGGCTTAGTTTCAACTTGGATCCCAGCTTTCTGGTTTCTGAAGTCACCCCTGTGGAGGTGATGTTAGATTTGTAATGCTGTCTCACGCAGCATACAACAAGAGTGCCTTAGTGACAGTAAGTAAAGCGAACTCATGTCTTCAGCTTTGTTCTTGTCCATTTGTAATAGTATTAATGTCCTTCTAAGAACAGCAGAGACTGCCTAAGCAGGGGAAAAAAAAATAATTGGGAAAGAACTAACCAGATTTATAGCTCTTGTAATGTGATTTAGCTGCTAGAAATAAGAGTAATATCACAGGACCAAAACACTTAGACCACCAACGCAAGGAACTTCTGGTCCAGTGATTAGGATAGTAACCTTTTTCAGGAGTGCTTTGGTAGCAGTTTCTCTTGGCTACTCAATATAAACATACTGGATAATATGGTTTTATGTCCTTTACTGGCCTTCTGAACTTTATATATTTAATGATTACTGTTTTCTATCTAGTACCATATTTATCACATCTAAGTCTCAAAAACACAACTAGTTTACCACTTTGAAGGATTTAGTCACCGTTGGACGAGAAGTCACCTCACCTGATAGGCAGCAGGAATGTTTCAGCCAACTCACTGCCAGGCAGACCTCAAATGAATAAAGTACCTTGGACTGTTTCAACAAAAAGCGTCATTCTTTCCTCCAGCACCAGCACCATGTGTTTCATGGGTGAATGTGGAGAGCTGCCACATGTTGTGGGAGGAGGATGAGCTCAGTGTTCATACTGAGATGAACGCTGCTGCGATCTCGGTTTGCAGAGCACATCAGCTGCAGGAACCAGCCTTGCCTGGCACATTGCTGGCCCTGATGCTCTTGGGGTTCAGCCCTGGCATAGTTATCACAGAATTTTTTGGACTCAAACACCTGTAATACACAGCACTTCATGTTTCCTTCTGGTTTCAACTTAAATTACTGTCTATGTAAAAGCGTATTGCTGTTCAAAAGATCTGAGCTAGACACCTTAGGGGTTGTATACTTCAAAGCGTGTTGTTTGGTTATTGATGGGTCACAACCACACAGCACAGATATGGTCTGTCATGTGAATGAATACAAGAACTTTCTTCTTAGCCAGCACCCTTTTCTCATGATTATGTTGTGGTACAGACATTAAAAGTACAATGGTTGTGGGTGAAAGGTGTCACTTGTCTTAAAATCATAAATAACAATGTTTTGCAAATGATGTTTCTGTAGATGGATGGAGGTCTGCTTGGATGAAGAGCTGCCCCCGACTACGGAGCTGGAGGAAGGCTTAAGAAATGGTGTTTACCTTGCCAAGCTCGCAAAATTCTTTGCCCCTAATGTGGTGTCAGACAAAAAGATCTATGATGTGAAGCAGGAACGCTATAAGGTAATAACTTTTTCAGTTCTCTCATCAACTAGACAAAAAAATGTAGTGTCTGTCTTTCAACTCTTAAAAGTAGTTAACTTTCTGCATCTCTTTCATAAGGCTGTCGGGACTAGATGAAAGATCACACAGCACTAAAGCCAGGACTATAAGTTAGAAATGTCTTAGCCTTAGAAAAACTACGTTAGTGTCACCTAATGTTTTTAAAGCTAAACAAATTACACTTCTGGCTCCAGGGAGAACATGGGCTTTACCATTTATACAATTATTTCTCATTAGGAATAGGAGCCAAAAGCAATTTCATAATTAAACTTGATAACTATTACAAATTTTCGTCATCTTGTATGGGAGGACATTCATTTCATTAGATCTGTGTGTTTATTTTACCAAACTTAACACTGAGAAGTAAAAAAAAAAAAAAGCTACTGGTAATTAAACTTTACTTGCTACCTGTGCGAGCTGTTCATTAACTCCAAGATACTCAATAATACAGAAATACGTACATGCATATGTGGTAGTCCCACTATGGAATATATAATCTCAACATGTAGAGGGGGTATAAAAAATTTTAAATGGGCATTTTTAAGTTGTAATCACTGGCTATTTTTTGAGATTTGAGAAATTAAGCTCTTCTAGGTCTCATATGGTTAACGGAACCATGGTTCAGAATAGTTAGATTTAAATGCTTCTTTTGAAAACCTTCAAAATTTGAGTTCAGGCTTCTTTTCACACTTTACCCTGACTCTTTAAAAAATTTAAAAAAAAAAAAAAAATCAAATACTTTCCCACTTTGCTGTTTTAACTGTTGCTTGTATAGGCTGTGGGGAAAGTCAGGTATTCTGGTAGATCTGAAGAGTGACTAAGAGCTCCTGTTCTACTTCACAGTAGTGCTGAACAGTGTTACCACTTAAGTATTTTGGAGGTAGCGGTTCCTGGTATCTGACAGCCAGCCTTTCAGTCAGTCAACCCAGATGGGTACAAATGTGGCTTATGTTACATAAAAGAATGAGCTGGACAGCGTGGGGCTGTTGATGTGTTAGGATGCTTCATTAGCAGGATTGTGGCTGTCATGCTGAGGTCTCCAGGTTCAAACAAGGGGAATTTCCCAAACTCAACTTCAGGATACAAAACTTGGAAGCAACAGGAGGATCAATAGTTAGAGACTTTGCTTTATGTGATTTTTATCATCATCTTCCTCTGTTTCCAATAGAGATCTGGCCTTCATTTTCGGCACACTGACAACACTGTGCAGTGGTTAAGAGCAATGGAGTCCATTGGTCTGCCTAAGGTAAGACTTTTTAAATTTTAGCACAGAAACTGGCTCAAGGCAGTAACTCACTGAGATTGCCATTCATCTGCTTGAGCATAAATGGTTTCTTAGGGTAGGTTTACGGGGAAGGGGTAATTCAGGTAACAAATCTGAAGAGAAGGTAATGCTGAAAGCAGTGGGAGAGTCAGTTATGTGCTCCTGCTGGTGTGATTGGGCTGAGGCTGCTTTGGATGAGTGCTGTGGGTAGAAATACTCTGGGTGCTTCTCCTGTGGGAAGACAAATAAGGATGCCAGCAGTGTTTTAGCTATATCTTATTGCTAGTACCGTCTCTGGGGGTGCCTGAAAGGAATATGGTTTAAAACAGAAAACTTAAATATTTGCTTCCTTTAGGTTACTACCTCTCGTCGTGTATCTTGCTCCTCTTCCTCTTAATGTACGTCCTAGTTCCTCTGCCTCTGCCGTGTTTCCAGACTGTCCTTGCACGCTCCAGTGCACCTGTGCGTGGCTATGCTGCTGCTCCTCTTTATCTTCCTCCTTGTGGGTCTTCGCTTGTCATCTCCCCCTTCTGCTGCTGTTTCTGGGTACCAGTGAGTCTTTTTCAGATGAAAATCCTCTAAGAAAGGGCTGTGTGGAAACACCTACTCTGCTTGTTTGGACACTTCGGCGCCTGGGACAGCCTGTGTGTGCAGGGGGGCTGGCACTGCCCCACGCGCTGTGGTGGGACACAGCAGGGATGCTCAGATGGCTGGCTGAAGGGCTGCAGGGACTACTGGCCAGTCACTGTGGGCAAACTTGCTGCAGGTTCCCATAAGCAGAAAAGGGGTATCCATGACTGCCACGAGAAATGCCATAGAGATGGGGAGGGTTCTGCCTTTCCCAGGTCAGGCTGGCTTTTTTGTCTGACTTGAGTCCTCTGTTCAGCTGGCTAATTTCCATCCTACCATCCCTACTCTGAAAGATTTCACTTCTGTTGCAGAGGATGGTCGTGGCCAAAATCCTTTCCGAGTCTCCTTCCCAAAGCTGTTGTGAACGATGAAGAGGGCACTGTGCTCCTGACTTAGTCTTGTCCTATTAACTGTGGAATGGTGCAGCTCCGAATGCCCAGCCTGGGCTGATGCACGCTGCCAACTCTCACAGTTAGCTAAGTCTTTTATTTTATTTTTGTGGAGAAACAGTGTTTAGTGACTGGGATGAAGGCCAGGAACAAATTAGTGGCAGAACCAGAATTGGAACTTATGATGTGACTCTTTGGCAAAATTGCTTAATATGCCTCTCTCTGAATATCTTTCTCTGTAAATGATGTATTCATGAAGCTAGGGGTGCTGGCAATTAGAATTTTGCATTTTTAAACCATGCTTGATAGGTTTGGTTGGCAAAGACGTTTTGCAAATTGTAACTACATCCCAAGCTTTGGGCGTCTGGAGGAGGATAAGACTTACTGGCTGAGCTTGTGCCAGAGGAACTTTTCTTAAAATCTTGCTGAAATGCTGTCTGTTTATCTTCCTTTTTTTTTTTTCTTTTTATGAAGTAGCTTTTATGCTTTATTAAATTATTCCTTATGAAAACTACTGATAAAGCTAAAATAACATACGAAGAGACTTGATTCATAACTGTATAGAAGTAACAGCTGAAGTTCTATAAGTTTAAGGTATGGTTCTGCAGAGAGCTCGTTTTAGCTATTTTTCGGCTCAGTAATATGTCTTCTCCTTTAACTGTGTGCTCTTTGTTTTTTAGATCTTTTATCCAGAGACTACCGATGTCTACGATAGGAAAAACATCCCTAGGATGATATACTGCATTCACGCTCTAAGGTAACTGGTGACGGGAGTAAAACATTAAAGTAACTGCCAAATCTAGGAGTGTAAGTCTTGAAATGGCTTTAGGGTAACCAGTATATCAAAATCTGTCAGAATTTACAAGTTCATTAATTTAAAGTTGAATAAAAAAGTCCAACTTTGTCAGGACTATTGGACAAATTATTTTCAAAATAGAAATGAAGGACTATTGAATTCAGTGCGGACGTCCCCTTCTCAATAAGTATACCCCCTCACAAAATGCACATACCATTTCAAAAGATATACTGCAACAGGGACCAAATACACGAACAAAAACTTGGCAAAATATTAGTGTAACCATGGGGCAAATATGCTGATCAGAGTGAAAATGATGAACTGACATCTTTCTGTCCCAAATGAGAAGCAAATAATTGCTGTATTATGAGGCCATTCATGTAAAAATTAACATTTTCTAAGATTTTAAAGTTCTGAGCAAATTGATTTTTGAATGTAAATTCAGGAAGGCTTTTTAGTCCTGCCTCAAGGAGTTTCTTGATGTTTAGCGCTAAAGGTAACAAACATCTGACTCATGTTGTCCCTGGTGTGAGGGACAGTGGTGGTGTCAGACAGCTCTTCCTTCTTGTGGCTCTCCTAGCTCACTGCCTGCACATGGAGACCTTTTCCTTTCATTCCGTTCATTCCTTTCTAGGCTGGCAGAGAATGTAATTAACTTACGCCCTAAAACTCTCTTCTGTGTTCCTAATGGTATTCAAAGACACATCCACTGCTCCAGCTCTGTAGGTCTAGGAACTGTTCAATACGTGCTGTAATTGAAATTTTTTAAGGTCTAATCCTTGAAATGATGTGCCCACCCTTGCAGTCTATGTGCACTCACTGACAGGAAATAGGGCAAACCACCAAAGTTCATCATATTTCTTTAAAGTGCTAGGTGTTCAGAGTTGACAGCACTGGTATATTTTTGGCATCTTTCACAAGTTTTGCCACTAGAAATTATTATGCCTGGTGTAATAACTGGACAGTATCACCAGGACTGTTTGAGGGTAGCTGTCACCTAAAGCTTGGTAATGTAATCTGTTCTGTCAGCAAGTGTCTTGCTTAAGCTTGGAGTGATTTCCTGAAGTGCATGCATGGGGCTGTGATAACCAGCTCAGGCTGACACGGTGGGCTGTGTGCCCCTCTGAACACGTTATGGGCCAGCTTAGATGTTTTGCAATAGGTGGAAGAACACAATGAGGTTTTTCTGTATTTGCTTCCTTGTGTATGGAGGAGGACTTCATCAACGGTGGATTTGAATGCTACATGAACAATAAGCCCATCAGTTAGATATCTTCTTAAGATCTGCGTAATCGTTGCAATAGCAGTAAGTCCTTTCATCTTGAACTGAATTTTGCCATGGTTTGACCTTTGGTAGAAGTTTTCCTTTGTTTGTCTTGACATGCCCCAGCATTTATGCTTGTATCAGAATTACTCTGTGTTGTCTCAGCTTTCACTTCCAACTTTGTCTTGTTTAAATTACTTTTTCTTGCTGCATATCAGCACAAAGCTATAACTTTGTACTTACAAGCTATTATTTTAAAAATGGACTTCATATCAAATGTGTCACATCATGCTGAAGGGGAATAGGCCTGCAACGCTTTCACTAATGATCCTTTCCCGTGGAAGTGTAGGGCCCAGCGCCTGCATCCCATGCAGGATGTAAGAATCGAAGAACAATTGTTGAGCTTCATTTATTTCCATTCCTTTTCCTAAAATGCATGTCATAAGTCCTTCGCTGGAGTCTTTCAAATCAAACTCCAGTGTCAGTATTGAATGGCACACAGCCTACGTTGAAAGCAGTCTGGGAAACAAAAGAATTAAGGACAGGGTATTTGCTTGGCCAGCAGCATTCCCAGTTGGGTTAACGTCAAAGGAACACTGAGCTGCAGGAGTCCAGTTCTGTTCCCCTTCTGCTGTTGTTGTAGCTCCTGACCTGCTGGCATCTGTCCCTGCGGCTCCACGCTGTGCATCCCACCCGCTCCACTCTGGGTTTGTCAGAGCATCCTCTCCAGGGAATCAGTACAGGGTTCATTGACCCTGGAGAAGTCCATGTCCCTGTTCTCAGGGTCCAGCACCACAGCATCTAGAAACAGCAATTGCAAGCAGGCTTTTCACCTTTGCAGCTGTAGCTTATGCACCTGACCACTATATGAAGAATCACCATTGGGTTTAAATGCTAAACTCTAATGCATCTTGGAGTACATTCTCAAATTTCAAAGGCTTATAACTTGGGGAAAATTGAGCACTTTCTCATAGAGGTTAGGGGTTGGCCTGCTTCCCATTCTTTTTTAGTTGTTACGAAGTCATTACTTCAAAGCAACATGATTACTGAGCTTTCCAACAAAACTACTTTCAGCAAAATTTTTTTCTTATTCTCATTCTTGGAAATCCTGAAGCCACCTTTAGTTGAGATTTTTCCTATATGAATTCATCTATGCACAGTCAGTGTGCATAATTTAAGTGCTTAAAAGTTTTAAGATTATTTTTAATTGCCCCTTTAAGAAGCATAAAATATCCTTAACTGTAGGTAATAAGAGCAATACACTCTCTCTATCCAAAGGATCATTTGAAATCTGAAATGTTAACACTTCGCAGGACAAGTCCTTGGTTATTCGGGGTTTTGCTGATCTTCGAGCTGCTAGAGGGCCTGAAGATAGACAATGGCTCTAAGCAAAATGGTTTAAATATATTTTTAGGATATGTCCTGTCTCAAGTCTGAAGTGAAGACCATTGCACTTACAGTAGGTGGAACAACTTGCACTGTCAAATACAGCACTGCTCTGGCCACAAAGGAGTGACTTAGCAAACAATTTCTAGACTCCTATTGAATATAATTATTATAGTATGCTTTTCTCCTATTGAAACATCAATACTCAAAGCCTGAGTTGAAAAATAAAAAGACATAGGTCTCATTTCTTGTACCTTTTTTCTTGTGAAAGCCGATTTGGATATTTTCCTGGACTAAGTGAGGTTAAGAACTGCTTCATTTAAACTAAGATGTTAACAATGACTCTTGTTCATAAATAGTAGTGCTTATGAGACTTTTATTTTCCCTGAAAAATTTAGTTTTCACATGACCTTTGCAAGTAGATCACTGCTACATCCTAGACAAACCATCCCTCTGAAGCTGGACAGCTTCAAAACATTCTTTTGCTAGGAAAGAGTAGAATAACAATTATGTCTTTAAAAAACAAACAAACAAACCACACCATTTTCAGATCGTATTTTTATAGCATGTTATACGTGAGCTAAGCATAAAACAAGGCCCAGGAACCTCTGCCTGATATGAACTGCAGTTCTGTGCAGGTGATGCAAAGGGAACCTCACCTAGGAACTGCCCTTTCCCCTTTGTTTCTGCCATGCTCCTGATGCCTCGTACACAGCTTTCTTAACCCCAAGGCTACCTGCTTTTGATTTTATGTGGGTTCTCTGAGGTTCAAGGTACACTGTAAGAGCACTAAGCAAGCTGTTTCAAGTGGAACTATACCTAAATACAGAGTAGAACTGTCTCTGTGTTCCCTTGCAAGGCTCGAAGCACATTTGCAGCACCACCTGGTGGTTAGTAAGTTTATCCAAACAAAGGAGCATTGGAAGTAACGCACATGGCTCAACATCCTCCTGGGAACGCTGAACGGCAAAAATATCAGCCTCTAATGTTCATACCACTTGTTCTTCCTCTGTGTTTTTATCGTGGTGATGCCCTGAAAAGCCAGCATAGCCCCACGATGCTGCTGATCTCTGTAACTATTTGTATGACACTTGGCACTTCAGCCAGGACTGTGTCCCTGTCTCAAATTTAGAGCAAAATCTCTTTTAAAGCCCACAAGGAAAGACTGTTAGGCAGATCAGGGTAATAGTCATGTGGATTTTTTCCTGCTACAGAAACTTGCGTTTAAGACTGCTTTAAAAGGCAAGAATGGCAGCGGCAATGACTTTGAGGGGCTGCAGCAGTCAAAATAGGGTCGACTTACATGAGATGTGCTGGTGTCTCCGTTCAGCTCGTGACAGGGCAGAGGAGTGGCTGTGGAAGATGAAACACTGATTCTGTGTGCTCCGAAATAAATGCGACAGCTACAAATACTTGCTTTGAAATCTCATCCTATAATTCACTAATGATTAAAAAAAAAAAAAGACCCCCAAACAAACAAAAACACACACACACACACACACACACACACACACACACACACAAAAAAAAAAAAAAACTAAACCTACACTAAAGGGAAATGTGCCCCTCCAGAAACAAAAAGAAAAACAAACCACAATGCACATTTGCAATGTATGAAGTTGGGGTGAATTAATTTAAAAAAGAGGTGAAAAATAATACGTTTGGAGGAATGCTTTATTTGAGTCTTGTTTTAAAAATCTATCTTTTTGATCCCTGCTTGCAAAACTCGCTAGTTCATTGAATTTCAGTGATAAAGTATAGAAACACCAGTCTTTTGTAGATAAATACAGGCCTTGTGTTTGGAAGATATTGAGAAAATATGGATGTACTCCAGTGTCTAGGAATAATGAGTATAGATATTTTTCATGCCATATTGAAACAAAGATATCAGTTCCTGGGTACCATTTTAAATTGAGCTTTCTTCATTTTCCAAAAGCTAAATAGTTAATGACACAAATATATTTGAGGCAGGCTTGGATGGATTTATAGGTCCTTGCTCCTTTACGCTTAGCAAGAAGGGTGTCAGTGATTTGTGCGTCTTCAGCTATTAATTACAGGGATGTAATAATGCAAAGCAAAACAGTATATAGATCCAAAGACACAAGCTGTACTAAAGTGCATTCACAGTACTAGCTTTTGAATTTCTGTGTCTTATATTAACGCTTTCTACTTTTTTGCACATCCCCTGTGATCTGAGATACCCCGACAGTGCCTCCCTCTTAGAGATGCTTCTTTGAAAGTCAAGTCATCAAGTCAAAGAAGACTTCTCTTTCTGTAAGACTTAAAAATAAAGCATAAAGAAAACCCTGTAGGGTTAATTTATTCTGTATCAGCTCATGAAAGTCAAGGGTTACAGGACAAAGCTTCATTTCTTTTCTCTTCTAGAGAAAGCGAACACCTCAACTACCTGCAGGACCTTAAATTCTAATTTTCTTCTTTGCAGTTTATATCTGTTCAAACTAGGATTAGCACCACAGATCCAGGACCTACTGGGAAAAGTAGACTTCACAGGTAATAAACTGCTTATCTAATCATATGTTAGATGGTTTCTTCACCCAGTAAATCTGCTAACATTGTACATATTTTCTATTATGGTCTTTCTCCTCCTGCAAGGTTGCTCTGAGCACATCCTAATTAAATAGGTGGGAGGCTGCTATTTTTAATGAATGTCAGTCCCTGAAGGACAGAAGGGAGTGAATTTGCATGAATACTTTTCGTATCTTAGATTCCTTCAAAATGAGGAGGAAAAACTGCTAAGAAGTCCTGGCTACAGGGTGATTTCAAAAACACTGCACTCCTATTTGTAGGTATGGTGATTCATAATAAAATTCTTATGCTTTTGTTCTGATAATATTTCTTTTTTTTTTTTTTATGTGAACAGAGGAAGAAATCAGCAACATGCGAAAGGAGCTAGAGAAGTACGGTATACAAATGCCATCTTTTAGTAAAATCGGTGGGATTCTGGCCAGTGAATTATCAGTGGATGAAGCTGCATGTAAGTGTGGCTCTTGTTCTGTTCTCTACTAGATAATTTGACAGAATGCTAATAAAATATCTTCTGTGTTTTAATTCACCTAGCTTGCCACGTCTTAATAAATAAGGGGAAAACAAGCAAGTTTTCACTAGCTATCACCCTGCATCATTGGTACAAGACCTCTTGTAATTTTTCAGTCTGCATTTTTGAGCGTCCCCATGGGGATAGCACTTCCCCATAGGAAGTGCTACTAGAAACAAAGATTTCTTACAATCTTTTGCATGGGTTTAATGTTTTGGTAGATAGTGCTCCTGTAGAATGACAAATTGAGCTCTGCGTGTGCCTCTGCACCCATAGGGGTTACAATGGAGATGGCCATGGGAACAAGGTGTCTTCCCTGAGCCTCCTTCCTCCCTTGGGCTCCTGCAGTTTTCCTCAAACACCCGTTCAGGTTCCTTAGTGAGGACAAGGCACTGTTCTGGATCAACAACTCTCTCATGTATGGTGGTGCAACCACCTCTGTGGGCAGCTTTCGATCTGTCTGACCGCTGGTGTGACCCACAGCATGGTAGAACCCTGCTTGAAGGGCACATCCTGCTGGTGCATCTGAAATAAGCTTTCCTTTTTAGGGGGATTGATACACAGTTATGGTTCTTTTGAGGCTGTCTTGAGCAACTTCCACTCAAAACCAAAATTAAATGCTTTTTTGCTGCCTGAGCCTATCTGTCTATAAATCTGGGGGTTTTTTTCTCCAATTCAGTTTGGTTGGTTGGTTGGGCTTTTTTGTGGAATGAAGAGATATATTTTAAAAATAAACAATAATAAAAAATAACTTCAAAAAAATAATAAAAAAAAAGCTTTAACTTAAATGACATGAAATGAAGTTTGTCCACTTAAATCCACACTTGAGCTCTAGCTATTTTGTTCAAAATCCTAGCCTTTTTCAGAAGGGCAAATCGAAAATCAGAAGGGCTGGTTTGAGCATGTTCAATGGCACAGTAGGTCATTGATACAAACCAGTAACAGTACTGCAGACTACACCGGGAGGTGGGAGGAATAAAGGCTGCATTATAATTAAATTCCATTGCAACTTTGTTAAACCTTGCAAAGTAGCATAATTGAAACAAGCTGATTCATGATGTTACTTAGTGTGCTGAAATTTCCAGACCTTAACTTAAACACTTCCTCATGTTGTTTTGCCTTTTCTGTGTTGTATTTTTTTTTGAGCCTGCTATAGCTTAATACATGCACGCTTCTGCAAAGCTAGCTCTTAAAATACTGCCTTTGGAAGTGGGGGTAGTTTGTCTCCTTTTTTAGCAAGTTTTCAGAGATTTAGTGACTACCAAGCACTTTTCCAGGGAGCTTCCTTCCTTCCCTGAGGATGAAAGGGCTGCAGCTTCCTTCTCTGAAATCTGTTTATAGTCTGTGTAGGTTTTCCTTTAACTTATGAAGTGTTTTCGGTCTTCCATAGAAAAGCAGGGTTTCCTGATGCTAGTTCTGTCCCTTTGGGCAAGGAGTGTGCTGTAGATAACATGCCCTGCCCCAGAACAGGAAACATCTGCTATGGGAACCCTCACACACTAGTGAGGTTGGACGTGGAGATCCTGCCAGAGGAAAGGGTCTACCACCCTGCTTGCGAAACGGAGTAAGCAAAAGGAGATATGAAGTGAAAGAACTGCTGATGACTCCTGCTGTGCTGTCAGCAATAGTAGGAATCAGCGTGCAAAGAGCAAGCTTAAGCGCTTTCAAAGAGAGCTTATTTGGCAAGTAACCCTCTCTGTTATTCCATGCCTCTAGACTTCTCTTTCAAGTCCAGTCAGGCTTCTCGCTGCTTTTCATGGTAGATGAGTTCACAACATTCACCAGTGCCTGTTCACATCCTTTCTAACCTTGAACCTATCTTTTAACTGTTTTTTTTTTTTGCTAGCTCTGCTTATGTCAGTGAGGCCTCTTCCACAACTGTGGAAGAGATTACATCCTTCCTATGTATTTTGTTATATGAGGGTGTGGGGGTGATACGTGTGTCTAAGAATGGCAGTCTTTTCTTAGCCCCTCATGCTGATATGGATCTTCATAGGATTGTAGAATCTCAAGTTAGAAGGGACCCATAAGGATCACTGAGTCCAAGTCCCCTGCTCCTCAAAGGATGACCTAAAACTAAACCATAGGACTAAGTGTGTCGTCCAGATGCTCCTTGAACTGACAGGCTTGATGCTGTGACCACTTCCCTGGGGAGCTTGTTCCAGTGACTGACCACCCTCTCCGTGAAGAACTTTTTCCTACTGTCCAATCTGAACTTCCCCTGTTTGTAAAGTTCAACGTCAAAAGAACCAGTGTTTCTCTCTGCTTGCTTCTCCTCCACCATGCCAGCTGCCTGTGTTTCCCATCTGATGCTGTGCTGAACTAAGCTAGAGTGAAATCCTTTCAGAACAACTTTCTAGCATGAATCTAATGCTAAGCAATGGACTATTTATCAACGGCTAAACAAGTTGTTTCAGTAACTTCCCTCTCTGAGAATGTATAGCTACACTTCATGCTTCATTTGCCCACGTTTTGCCTGCTCTTCAATTCTACTTTCCTAATTTGTATACCCCTTTGTTTTTCTAAAAATTCAAATTTCCTAATCATTGACAAGCATCTTTCATTTCCTTCATATACTGAAAGAAACTGAAGGCTCTAAACCCAAATACATAGACCCTCAGTTAACCCAAAAAAAGAGCTTTTTACTGAATGCTTTTCTCCAGTTTAGCAAAACCATGCAAGGCCATCTAGCAAGCAAATACTGACAGAATAAGGAAAGATGGCATTTGTGTCTTGCCTCACACATCTCATTGGTGGCATGAAAGCAGATCCTAGACAAGCTGCTATGGTGATAAATGGGGAGGTGCTGTGTTCCTCCTTTGGGGTAAGATCTAGATAAACGTTTATGAGGAATCACATTTTACATAGTAATATCTGTAAAATCTTTGAGATGCCACCAGACAGCCACTGAGGTCTCTGTGGCATGAAGGTCCAGATAAACTGTAGCTCTAGTGAAAGTCCTTAATCTAGACTGATCTTAGGGCCAAATGTGTGCAGGGAATACCTGGGACAGGTGTTAGCCATTACTTTACACCTAATTCAGCTGCAAGTGGTTTTGATTTTGTATATTCATGTAAATTTGCTGTGTGGAAAAAGAAGAGCATTTCTGACTCTGTCAAGCATTTGTTTAGTAGTTGAAGTTTTCTTATTTTCTCAAAGGAAAGGTTTAACGCTTCAGCTGGTCAACTACTGTAGTCGTATGGTACTTTTCCCCTTTTTCCTGTGCAATAACATTTTGGGAACACTGCAAGGCTCTTTCGGTGTTCTTCCCCCTGGTTTGAAGTTTGCTGTCCTGTGGCTTTGCAGGTGACAGAAGTAAGGACCATTACATCACTGGCTCTGTGGTTCCCCAGCTGCTCATGGAGATCCTCAGGAAAGGAGCCAGTTCATCCCAGGCAGGCTTAGATGTGGTGTGCAGGGCTGCACACTGCTTGGGGAGTCTTTGTTTTTCTGGAGGATAGGTTTCATGGAGTTTGAATTTCCATATTCTTGTGTTGCATCTTCCAGTTATAGTTAGTTTAGACAATACTTTCATATGTCTCCTATCTTTACGGACACAAAAGCAGCTTTAAGAGAAAAACTACCTAAAATGCTTTCAGTTCCTGCATATAATTGCCTTCTAAATGACATAGGACTTGAACAATAAAATGCAACTCGTGCTTTATTTTCTGTCAGTAAAATAGTAAGCCCCAGGTGGGAGAAAGGCGAACACGGAACCGACAGCAATGTGCCACTTTGGAGCAAACACTGAGTGCTTTTGTTGCTGCAGTCTAGGGGAAACATTAGGAGTGGGATATTTAAAGGGGAGTATTTTAATTTTTCTACATACATTAAGACTCATTTCAATTAAATCAGAAGAAACAGTGACAGTTTTGAATATGTTTTGCTTCCTGAAATTTAGGATTGTGCTTTTAATTTTAGTGCATGCGGCAGTAATAGCAATTAACGAAGCTATTGAGAAGGGAATAGCTGAGCAAACCATTGCAACTCTGAGGAATCCAAATGCAATGCTGCTAAACGTGGATGAGGAACTCGCACAGGACTATCAGAATGAACTCTTTGAAGCTAAACGGAGAAAAGAATCAAATGCAAGACTTAAGGTAGTGGTATTTTATTAGCACTCCTAATGTACGTGTTCCTTCATGTTGTTTTTCATGCTGCATTATTACTGTTTTAAAAATTAACTTAAATTCATTTTAAAAATTAGTGCAGTTAGGAAGAAAAACACTTTTAAGATAAATAAGATAAATAATGGTAATGCAACAAGCTGACAGCCAATTTTATAAGAATATGATTACTATGAGTATGATGTAGCTTAACTTTGACCAAAGGATAAAATACCGGAAAAGAATAAAAAAGAATAAATATTGGCTTTCTTCTATCAACTGCTTTAGAAAAAAACAAATTTTCTGTTTAAAAAGTTGCAAAAAGAATGATACCTTTTTTGACTATTAAGTATAAGCTGCCACAGATCTTTAATGTGAACTTACTTGCTTTGTTTTTTACATGACAGTTAATGCTTTTTGTAGTTGAAGAATGCTATGCTATATTTACATGGCAATTTTACAGGAAGCAGAAAATGCTTTAAATATTGCTCAGGCAGTTACCACAAAATACTAATATCTTTAGTTCACGTGGTCAACAAATTCCTTTACAAATACAGCCAGCAAGTATTTCAGCTGATGAAGTTTTAACGACTCCCACTAACAGCTTTTTCTCTCTGTAAAGCTTTTGTGTGTACTAGCAACAATTTTGTTTTCCTAGAATGGCACAATCTCTGAAGAAGAGAGAGATGTCTATGAGGAGCTGCTGACACAAGCTGAGATTCAAGGCAATATCAATAAGATAAACAGTAAGCCGTTCTGGATCCTTAAGGAAGTGTGTACATAAGATGCGTTGTCCCAGATTCCAGCTGAACAAAACAAATATTTCTGTGAAAACTTATAAAATAAGCAAAAATAGCTCTAATGTTTGTCTACAACAGTTTTTTCTTGCTACTCCTTCTCTACTAATCTTTTGCGGGGCTAATGTCTGTGTTCGTGGTTTTTGCTGTAAGGATTCCTCAGTTCAGAATCAAATCATTTATTGCCTGCTCTGTTTCCTTACGTTTGAGTTTCTTTTGTGTGCAGAATACTGTAAATTTTGACCCCCTCTTCTATATAGAGCCAAAATTAATTCATAATCTTCCAGTTAGCTGTGGTTGAACTGCTCCCACTCGTGCTCGCTTGGAGCCAGAGACTCCCTTTGCAGGATTTGGTCTTGAAATAGATAATCCTCTGCTGCATAACAATTGCCACCCTAGCTGGCTTTTACAAAAAGTGAGGTGCTGACAGCAATGGACTTTTTTGCACAAAAGCGTGTTTGCTGTTTATAAGCATTGTTTTCATTTCAGTTCACATAGCTTTAGTCCAAGTGAATGAGGCTATTGACCGGCAAGATGAAGTGGCACTGATGGCAGGTTTGAACCGTCCTGCTCTGAGCCTACTTGAAGTTCTGCCGCAAAATTCCTCATGGTACCTATTGCAATTGTGTGATTCTAAAGAACAGAAAACGCAGGTAATTGAATGGAACAGGTACTATGCATCAGTTTGCATTTTTTTTAGCTGAATTTAATCTAGAGAGAAATTGCCTTTACTCTGCTTTCAGCATCACTTACGGAACAGTTTTATAGAAGTTTTAGAATAATTGATGTATTAATTGACACCAAAGTAGCTGCATTTGCTCCAAAGAGCATGATGCTCATTTAAGTAATTACTAAGATATAAGAAGGAAATTTGAATTATAGCACGCAGCCCCTAATACTATGTTTGCTTTGCAAATTAACTATAACTTGAGTATAACAAAATGTAATACTGAATCATTAACAGCAAATGAAAGAATCAATTGGGTTTTAAGGAGAAAATCCATCATTTTGAGTAAAATGAAGATCACAGGGAAAGATTAATGCTGTGTCTACTGTGACATTGTATTTGATGCACAGGGGATAGTACAATGAAATCCTAGCGTCCCATCAAGGGGCTTTATCCCTTATCTCCCATCAAACTTAAAAGCATAATTAAATCTTTTTTTCTGATCTGTTAGATAGCAGGGGTTCCAAATATGCTCGACAAAAGTGAAATACAGAAAGAAGTTAGTGTTGCCAATGCGGAAGCTGAGGCTCACAAGCTTAGTGAGTAACTGTTTTAATACTCATTTTTTACCACCACCGTTTACTTATGTTAAGCTGATTAATTGAATCCACCATTATTTGCACGTAAACAAGGTTTCTCAAATGGAAACCATATGCATTGCATTTTATTTTTGTAACTGTTCTTCTCATTGTCACAATTGCCAAGTCACCAATCTGTGCTGCATTGGGTATACTCTTATCTGAGGTATATCTTTTTTTTTCTTTGAATAACTTGAGGCACAGGTAAACACACTGGCTAAAACTGAAGACAATGCATGGCTTGGTGGCTTGAACAAATATTTATCAGTGCAGTATTAATCCTCACTTGGGAGTGATGACCATCCTTGTAAAATTAAAATGGAATGATCACATGGAAGAATATTTTGCAGTCCCACCACAGAGGAAAATTACTCTCACTTTTAGACACACGTATCTAAATCTAACCTGTTCTTAATCTGCCAAGAAGGTCACAAGACACATTATAGTTTATAGAAAATATAGTTAAGGGGGATCTAAATTTGCAGTGCATGTATTGCTGCTTTTGACTGGAATCTTCTTTGCGAAGAAGTTCGGCTTTGGTTAAACTGCTGCCATTTCATGCTACATCTGGGCATGGCTTAGCGGCTGTCTTGTCTCTGGTATTATTTCCAGTGCTTTGAATCCAGGCTGGCTGCTTTTGGAATGTGACTTAAAGGCTGTACTGTGAGGTGAGCTGAAGCCCAAAGATAAGTTTGATTTGCCTCAAATATTGGCCTATTTTAGATTGGTTAGGCATGGTGAGCAGTACTTTCTCTAAAAGAGTTTCTCCTTGGTAAAGGAAATGAGGAGGAAAGGTGTGATGCATGAAAAGCAGTAACAGCAGTCTGGAGAGCAACTTATTTCATGTGTTTGGTTTGAAAAGGAAAAAATAGTGGGTTTTGTTATTGGAATGTGAACAAAGTAAAGTGTGTTTTGCAAGTTGCATGCTCAGTTCCTGAATTAGAAACCAGTAGCTTGGTTATTGACTACAGAGATAGTCTAGTCCATCTGTGGACTCTGACTCTTTTCCTCTTTGGTCTTTTCTTTGAAAAAGCATGCATGCCACAGCTTTGAGAGCCTTTCCTTTTTCTAACCTCGGGAATAGCTAATAGAGAGAACGCTCAAGAACAACGTGGCCCCATATGACCATGCTGCAGAGCAATTGAAATGAGAGGCAATGGGCTTATGTAGGTGGGCCTGGCTACTTAGAAAGGTTTTCAAAGTCTGTGTGTTGTACAGTAAGATCTGAGTGTTTCTGCATACATGAACTGTGGATGGTATCTGCTGTACAAGCAGTTTTGTACAGACTTGAGCAGTTTGTGGTGACTAAAAACATTCCCTGGATAATCGTATACAGAAAAGCTATAAGATAAGGTGGAGGAGACAGGGGTTATTTTGCTGATGGAAATGACATTTACATAATTGTCATTCTTTACTCTGCCACATGCGCTCTAACCTTCAAGGTTGTTTCCCTTTGCGCAAGACCAGAGTGGTCCCTTGTACGACGTGTTCCTGGGTGCGTCTTGGCCTGGGTTTCTTCAGAGCTGGCTCTTCCAGGTGTGCAATTACAGTGGCTGTGACTAAGCTAAGGGGTGTTGTCAGGCAGCTGCCCAAGTGGGAAGTGTTTTTCAGCACTTTTCTGCTGGGGTTCAAACCTCTGCTGAAGTCCGTTCAGCAAAAAGCAAAACAAAGCGAGTTGTTTACATAGGGTTTACATGCATACTCCTCAACGGTGGTCTGTTTAATTTGAAATTTGAGCTGTAGAGAAGCTGACATTTCTAAATGGCAGTGCTTGTGAGGACTTTTCTCCCACACTGTTAGACAAACCAAGAGGTAGCATGCAGAGGAGGCCGTAGAAGCTGTAGCATGTGGTTTTCCACCAGCTCAGCTACTGAAAATCCCAAGCCCCCAACATATTTAGCTAATTTCTACCAGGCCTCCTGAAACAGACAATAAAAACATCATTAGTGTTGCAGGACAGGCTTGTTTCTAGTTAGCTGAGTTAGGTCCTGCCAAAAGGAGGAGGAGAGGAAGGAAACGTGGTGCAGAAGGAAAGGAGTGTTTGGGGTGAAGCAAGACTGAGGCACTGGATCTGGCAATACCCAGCAGTACCTGCTGTAAGCAAACCCAAGAGGTGTGTTAGGTCTTTCTCTGTGCTAGGATGAGGTCAGCTCCATAATTTGGGTTAAAGGTACGATAAGCAGTCTCTAATATCTAAAAGTCCAGAAAATTATTTGCTGCATACCTTTGAACAGACACTGGTTTTGCGACATTCATCAGATGTGTCTTGAAAAATCTCACCCAAATGTTTTTTTCTCTAACAACAGCAAATTATATTCTTTGGAATAACCTAATTGTCATCTACGTGGCATAAACAGCAAATGGTATATTAAAATTAATAGGATTTTCTTTCCCTGCTGTTCTCTAGAACTTATAGCAGTTGACAATATCAATACTGCAATTCGTAACTGTGATCCTAGTAAAACACTGGTTGCACTGATGAAACCGGAGGCGCAGCTGCCTGTTGTTCACTCATTTGCTGCTGCTGTCTATCAGACTGAGCTGTTCAACCTCCAACAACAGAATGCTGTGGTAAGAGTGAAAAGCTTACAACCTCCTCACTGATGTCTCGTAGTCGAACCACGGAAGAGCACAAACATAGCATGTTGTTGTGTTAAATCAGACTTAATTCCCTTGTCATAGTGTTACCTATTGCATGAATGGTTTTGGGTGAATAGGCAATACTGAATCACAGAACTTGTTCCTTGACACACTTTGCTCTGGCTGAGCTCTTGTGTTACAACAAATCAACTGACGTATTTTAATTGTTGCATGCTCTCAATGAGGACTAACTGTTCTATATATTGTGTAGAAAAGTAATCCCCTGCTTTGAGGGTGAAACCAGAATAGGTGGGACTGTGGGGCAAAGGAAGGAAAAGCTGAAGGGATATCTGGTAGCAAACTGGTAGCAAACCCAGTAATCGCTACCACCGGTGTTGTGTTAATCCGACACGCCTGTGACTAGGAAATTTGCCAGGCTTTTTAAATCAAGTCCATCTCCTTGATGGTATCTAGACTGTGTAACTCAAAATCGTTACACTGCTTATTTAGTTTCCTGACTGCAGTACGTTATTGTCCCACAGAACTACCTGGCACATGATGAACTGTCTATTGCAGTAGAAATGTTGTCAGCTGTTGTGTTGCTAAACCAGGCCTTGGAAAATAAGGACATCCTAATGATAAAGAATCATCTCAGTAACCCATGCATTGGCTTCAATAATCTGGAAGAGGAAAGCTTTCAACGGTAAAGGTTCCTTTGTCTTGTCTGGATGAGACTTGGCAACTTCTGCTAAAGGATAAGTAGGCATTTTATTAGGTGGGCTGTCCTGTGTTGTGGCTATGAAGTTGGAAGGTAAACATCTGTGTTACAAGTTAAGGGATAATGTGACAATTGCTGAACTAGTTGTGTATCTAAGTATAAGCAATCACACAGCCTCAGATGTTTGAGGGCAGAGGATGTGTGAGGTGCAGGGAAAATATCCTCGGAAAGCAAACATTAAGATCTGACAAGAATTTTTGCAGACACTAAAGCACGAACCAACTGTAGCTGGAAACTGTTAATCAGTAACCTCTCCGCAACACTGAAAGGAGAACTTTGGAATGAGATAGTGTTTAATGCCTTAAGGTCCAGGAGGCCCCTTAAACCACGGCTGACCCCTTTTTAGCTTGAGAATTGCAAAGGTCTGAAGAATATAGCACAGCCCTGCTTGCTAAAAAGCTGAGTACAATGCTGTGGCACATGTGCATGTTCAACACTAAATTATAGCCATCACTCAGCTGCCAGCTGCTTGCACAGCCATGTGCCTGACTTGTAGCAGCACATGGCTGTGACCTCTGCGCTCTTCTGTGTACCTGCAAAAAAATATCAGGCAACACTACAATTTGTGAGAGACCTGACCCCCCAGCATGGTGGGGGAGAGCATGGGGGCATGGGCTGGTTCTTGCCTCTGAATCGTGGTTGGTGGAAACCTTCATGTGCTGCTGGAAGGCATTACTAGGCAAAAGGGACAGCAGTGGCTGAAGATCTTCGCCAGGCTGCCAGGGGACACAAATTTGAGAGCGACCCTTGCTATAGGTGTCTCAAAGCTGGAAGAAGGGTGGTCAGGTATGAATAAGAGGCCAGTGTTTTGGTTAGAGGGAGCAGAATGCCATAAAGCGGCCACTTGGCCTCTGCTAATGTGAGACAGTGTTGTGGTCAAGAGAAGCAATGTTATAAATACACAGAAGTGGGCCCCAAAGTGTCTAAGTGCAGTATTTTTGGCACGTGTTGCTATGACTTGATCTCTAGATTAAGCTGCCAGTCAATACAGGTGAAACATTGGAAATTAGTTGAAGCAGAGAATAAAACAAAATTTCATTATGCATTATGTAAATTTGTGCTGCTACCCATATGTTGAATATTGCAGGAAGCTTTGATTGCACAATACCAGAAGCAATACAGTAGAGAAAGAAAAAGTTCACTGGGGGAGATGGTGGCCAATGGCTTTCTACCAGAAGAGATGAACTTGTTAAGAATGTGTTTCTTAGAAGATAGAATTTAGGGGAAATATGACATAGGTCTGCAAAAGTGTGTGTGCTGTGGGGAAGGAATTTGCTAGCTTTTCTTATAACTTTAGTTTTTATTTTCTTACGAGAATCGGAGCAAGAAAAGATTGGACACTACAAAATATCAAGCTTAAAATTTACGTGAGGAACTGCCATCTCACAAAACAGTTAAATAGGTGGGATTCATTCCTCAAGAATATAAGATTTCAAATTAGAGTAGACTTATGTATGGAGCCCAGCACTGTTTGCAAGTATTAGTGATACGCAGCCTCCAGCTCAGGAACCCCTTAAATGCAGGGTGCTGGATGCTGGAAGGGCAAATCAGAGCAGGAAATGATGATTCTCTCCAACATTTTTTTTTCTGGCAACCATTCATTTCTCAGGCTTCTGGAAATAGAAGGCTGGAAATAGAAGACAGGTGTTTGATCTGACATATTGTGGCAATTGTATGCTTGATTCACGAATATGAAAATTATTTAACTTATGTATCCATAAGTTTACACTACTGTGAAGGTTTCCAACTTATCTTGATCTGTCATCCTTCTAAGAAGAGTTGACACAAGCTACACAGCCTGTGCTTAGAGGACATTGAGTTGTGGGGAGAGGAGCATCATCTGCCCATGGGCCAACATCCTCTGCACAGAGGTAGCAGGAGGTGCTGCTACCTGGTGCTAGGGCAGAACTTCTGGTCTTTGAATTACTGTCGCAAGAAGCTGACCATAGTTTCTCCCAAATTTATCTGTAGTGCCATACAGAAAAGTGTATGTCCAGCATATGTACTGCCATAAGCCCCAGTTGCCAAGAAAAGTGCTCTGAATTAGTGTACAGGGTCATTCTTTTCAGATCCTGAAGTGCATGCGTAGAACCAGCAAGGCAGCTTGCATGTCTCTCTAATTTTTGGCAAGACATAAGTTTGTCTGAAGTTCATTAACTGAAAAAAATACTAGGCACTAAATAATGGATGATACATCTGACTAATTCTTTGTGGCAGTTCATCTTGTATACGAAATACACTTATGTATTTTATATCTTCTTATAGTTATGCTGATACACTATTGTCTATTAAGTCAGAGGCTTCATCTCAAGGCCAAGATTATTTAAGCTGGAATGATATCCAGAACTGCATTGACATGGTTAATATGCAAATTCAAGAAGAAAATGAAAGTAAGTAATGTCTTCCTCTACATCGCCCACAGAGATGGTAGTCTAGTCCTTAGTACATGAATTTCTGTGCTGAATGGCCTTGTACAGACACTCTTCAAGAGAGAAGAGCATTTAATAATTTCGAACACCTGTTGGTCTTTAAATATCCTTGAAGTATTCCTGGTTATGTTTTCGCTGGCTGAAAGATACCACAGGGTCCCTGCCTTCTGCAGCGTTACAAATGCCACGGGTCTGCCCACTTGGCAGTACCTTTCCATATTTGCACTGGATGGTCTTGCTTCGGGGATTTTGCAGAAATTGTAAGCAGAGCATATTGTGGGATAGGGGAAAAAATGACAGGTAGTGTCCTGTGGAAAAGTGTTTGGTTTTTTTTAATGCTAAATTATTTCTGAGCCCCTGTTTTTCACAAGGGAGTTGGTAAGTATTTATGCAGTGCAGCTGTCTGTCCAGCTCTCCCTTTAGGTAACTTGATTTCCTATCTGAGAGTAGCTTCTTATGCCCAATTTTTCTAATGTAAATGGATTGCCCTAAAAGGGTGTTGTTATATTAAATGTGGTAGCTGGTCATTTGGGCTTCAAAAATGTTAAAGAATGGCGGTTTTCCACTGGATATAGAAGTACGACTTTTATTATTTTCATTACTTTTTTTTTTTTACTAAAATTTGAGGCTATCAAGTTATGCCTGATTTGTTGGAGCCAGGGAAGGAGAGGGCAGCGTTCAGACTGCTTGCCATTTGGGAAGCTGTCTGGAGTGTAGATTGAGAGCCTTTGTGTAAGGTGCAGGCTGTTTCCAGGGTGGCACTGATGCATGGTGCATGTGCCCTTCCCACACTGCCATCAGTGTCATTGTGCGTGCGGCTGTTTCATACCAGTTGGAGAAAGTTTGTTACAGAAATACTAAAACTGACTGGATTATTGCTCCCTAAATCAAGCCAAGTGGCTGCCATGGACCCTCGTGACTTGCTGGTAAAGTGTGCCCTCAGGCAAGGTGGGATGCTGAGCAGCTCATTTGACTGACCTTATCACCTTTTTGTCTGAATCTCTGCAGTCACTGGGAGTTGAAACAGGCCTTAAGAAAGGTGGTCTAACATTAGGAGTGTCGGTCTTTAGTACTGAAATAGCTGCACTTGGTTTCAGTGGGACAGACCTCTGCCCAGGGATGGTTATTTGGAACAGAGAGGAGAGGATGAAGGGTGGCCCCTGTTTCCATAAGTAAGCCTGTATGTCTGCGCAGTTCCTCTTTGGTAGCACCCCGGGGGAAAATGTTAATTCCCAAAGCCTTATGAGGGCATGGATCTGTGACCCTGCCAGCTGGGCTGTGGTGGGTCTGGGAGAGACTTGGTGAGAGAGGATTCGCTGCCAGCAGGGATGACATCCCTCACAGGTGATGGTGAAGCCCTTCTAGGGTGGCTTTTGGTAGACAGTACCTCAAGTGGTGCATTACATCACTGTTTGAGGCTAGAAAGAAATTGATTTTTAAAATGTTGAGACCAATCTGAAGAAAATGAGTTGGACGTTTAATTAGATAACACTAGGCCACGTTACTTGCTGACTGAAGTTCTGAGTGCCACTGGTCTGAACAATCAAGTGATTTTTCTTAAGGTCAACGTTATCAGATTGGTTTATTTAAGGTGAAATTTAAGGAAATGAGGTTAAGTTACTCTGCAATGCTGTTTCTGGGAGGTCAGTATGTAACTGTTTGTCCAAATCCAAGTACTATGGTCTGAAATCAAGTGAAAATGTCTTTCAGAACTGTGAGCCAATATGAAGGTGAACATATTTAGATGTGATGCCCAAACTTTCCATAAGCTTCATGTAGATACACCTGCCCTGAAAGAAGGGAAGTCTCTTTTCCCTTTTTCAGCAATGACAAATTTGATTTTTATGAACAGGTAGATTCCTGTTCATAAATCAATAACTGTGGCAGAAAGGAAAACTGTATAACTTAGTAGCTTCACATGAATATTTGGGTAAAAATAATTTTAAATCAGCTCCTGTTGCTGCCTCTGCTTCTTGTTACTTGATTTTTCTGTTCTTCATGTTACTGCTTTGTTTGTGCCTCATATTGGATAGGTTGCATATTTCTTTGATAACTACGTCTTTAATAACTTTTCCGTTTCATAGGAATCATTGCAATTGGCCACATTAATGAAGCGATTGACCAAGGAAATCCTGAGAAAACTCTAGAAACCCTACTGTTGCCTACAGCCAAGCTGCAAGATGTGAGACCAGTAAATTCAAGGCATTACCAGGATGTTCTGCACCACGCCAAAGCACAGAAATGCAAGGTTAGACCTTTGACTGTTGCTGTTTGTCAGAACTTAAATGCCAATTCTTTTCACTTACACATGTCCCTGTACTGTTCCCCCGATGTTTGGATTGGCTGTGCCAATGGGGTTGTAAATAAGCCAATGGCAACAAACTGGCACTAATAATTTTTCCACTACAACTTATTCTGACTGGCAAAAGGGATTAATGCTCAGTGTATTAATAATAAGCCATATTCTGCACGTGTGTCACTAATGACTTGATGTAACCTTGCTTATTTTTAATTCTACTAGGTTGCTGCAGCTATCACAAAACGTGGGCGGCAGCAGCCCTGACATAGTGATGAATTTCTGCAAGGATCTAGTTACTAGTCTCTGTCAGGCAGGCAGTTACAATATAGGCAGGAACTGAGGTTTTTGCCAGAAAGGAGTCATAGTCATGCTGAAGGAGTCATGGTGCTCCTTAGCAAACCTCTGGGAGGAGTCTCAGTCACTGAAGTCTGGTGTGTTATAACAGTGGAGTTTTGTACGTATCTCTGTTCTGACTTTATCATGCAACAACATACTGGCCATCTTGTACATGCCTTCAGTTTAAATCTATCTCAGCAGGATATTGCTATCTGCTTCCCCAAAAGTGGTGCTGTGGTTACCATCACAGCTCAGGGAAGCATAAACAAAGATGAGCCTAACAGCTTGCAGGATGTGACTGAACACAAGATTAACTGAAGATACTAGCACAGCACTTAAAATGTCCAGTGTTTGGAAAAGGTGCTTAAAATTCACACAATGTGTTCCTAAAGCAATATGGTCAGCTGGAGAAAGTCCCCGAACTTTGGCTTGTAGAAACATCTTCCAGCTAGCTACCACCTCACCTGTGGTACCTGCTGTGAAACAGTGTGTTTCCACAATCCACTGTCAGAGCCTTCAAAAGGCGTTTCTTGCTTGGTAAAAGGGCTTGTTTCACTGAGCCCTGGATCCTGAAAAGCACCCTCCCTTGCTGTGTGTGTTAGGGGGGTTTAGTGCATGCTGTGACTACTTTACCTGTCCTGGAAGGGCTGGGCTTGTTATCTGCATGCACAGAGTGTCTGTGCAGGTGGTGGCCACACACTGCTGGGCCAGGACATGCCAGACACTTTGTGCATGTGTAGCAAGATGGGATGTTCCCAAGGTGGAGACCGACATCTCAGAGGTGCCCAGGTGCCTGCAGACAGCAGCCCTGTCCTGGCTCACTCCTGCTGGCTGCCACCGTGGTCCCCAGGCACAAACCTGGTGCCTACTCTTGTCCCTGTGTGAATGCACTGATAGGAAACAAATGGGTGTCTCCAAGTTTTGGAACAAAGATTGTGCAATGTTTTTGAAATCTTCTTGTTCAAGAACTTGTGATGTTCCTAGCGACTTCCGCTGGCCTTTCTCTCCTGAGGTATTTTGTTTATGCAGTCCTTTGACAACAACTTATAACATCTCCTCTGTAAACGGGAGTGTTGATCCTGTTTAGGAAGAGATCAAGACACTGTACTATATGTGCTCCCAAAAGAAATTCTCAGATGCATTAATCTGACTTACTCTATGCTGGTCAATCGCACAGACACCACCATTCTCTAGTAAGGATATGATTTAGATTGAAATTTCCTTTAAAAGCAATCCAAACTGAATTGAAAAGATAGTGCAATGTCTAAAGTCTGTCTATTCCCTACTCTTTTTGAGTCCTGTTTGTAAAGCAGATCTGCCTTTAATTGTACTTTGCATGTTTTAAGAGTGAGGTGTACTAAAAGGAAGTATTTGATTTACAAGGATCAGATAGGTCTGCCTGTGAACTTCCTGTGTTCCCCAGTGTCTAGAAAAACATATGGGTCAAACCTGCTCGCTTGTTCTAACCAGCCTGCTGTCACGTCCCTGTAGCTGTGGCGGCTTTGGGGAAGTAGTCTGCACCCGAATCTCCCAGTACACGTTACAGGTCTTAATCTCAGATCACACCTACTTGTTGCTTGCTTGAAATTGAAAATGCAAACCTGGAATTTATATATTCCGGTAATCTTAAACCACAGTTTCTAACAATTCTCAGGGCCATTTCAAACCAAGCGTGTTCAGGTCCCAGTGAAGAGAAACCCTGTGTTCAGGGAGTGCTTGTGCATACCTGAAAGGTTAAACAGATGTGCCAAACTCTGAAATTGTTCCTGTGTTATTTTATTTTTTGAGTGATAGGCACACAGGCTTTACAGTTAGGTTCATGATTTTTATATTTGCAATAGCTGTATAACATCTGGATTGCTTCAAAGTTATCTTTAAAATCTGTTCTTGTGCATGTTGAGGGAATGGCATGATCAAAACTAACTTAAATTCCTTGAAGACATTTTCCAGTGCAAATGATTTTATTTAAGTAAAGTTTTTTACAATACTGTTATCAAACTGATGTAATACATTTTTTTTCTCATTGCTGTCTTACATGCTGCAGTTACAAATACGAGCGCCAACCACTGAGCTCATTTGGTAGCAACTTATACTCAGTACATACGTAGCTTTTGAATTTCTGTAAACATAAAAGCTGACCCTTTGCTTTATTAACATGGAATCCATCATAACTAGCTTCAGTATTTGTAACACTGTAGGCATTTCCTGTAAGGATGTGGAAATAGAGAATACTACAAAATAGCTTCCCTGTTTTGCTTACCAAGCAAGAATAATACATGCCTGGATTCACACTGATAAGGGTTAGCTCCCAGCAACCCTCATGGGCTAGAGGAGTGCAGGCGCTGACAAAGCGGAAGAACAAGTCTCTAGTGCAAAGCTGGTTAAGCAGCCTCACAGGAGATGCTGCCTTGGAAGTGTCAGGCTCCGTGTCTCCGGCTGTAGATTTACTGCTCCTTGAATCTACGGGGACTCAGGCCCTTTATTCCAAACATCCAGGGCAGTACTTGCTCTTGCCTATATGACAGGGAGCTTCTGCAAAGCTCGACAGCTCCTGGGCATGTAGAAAGTGCTTTTACTTGATCCCCATTTCCACTCGACCAAAAACTTGTTTTCACATCACTGTTCCTGCAGTGACTGTGGGCTGCGAGCTAATTTGAGTAATGCGGGTTAATGCGAGTATTTGGAAATCATGAATGGGCCTAAAAGTGCTGTTCTGATATTGATTCCTCTTCTGGTGTTCAGAGGCTGTAGTGACTGATCTTTTGGTTTCTTCTCCATGGCCATGAAAGTGATCTTCTCAGAAGGAAATGGAGGTGCAGAGCCACTTCCCTGAATCGGGTACACCAGATGTTGCAATATGCATGATAAAATTATAGAGCTGGAGAAGTGTGTTTCTGAAGATGTTCCTTGTGTGGTGTGTGGACGAAAGTAAATTTTACTGGGATTGTGTTTTTTCAACACTTTTTAATTTTTTTAAGTTTAATTGTTGCACCTGAATTTTGTTGCTGCCTGGGTTAATCGTATACAAAATCATAATTCAAATAATATAAATACAGAACTAAATTCATTTTTCCCTGGATATTTTAACCATTGTTAGATAAATATTGGATTGGCTTCTTATTTTCGACATCAGAAAATAAAGAAAAGGATCAAGACAACTGTTTAAGCTACTAAGGCATAAAGCAATTAGATAAAAAGAATACAGCCCATCAGTGTTGTAATAGTAATAGTTGATGTGATGGATAATAAGGATAATATTGCTTGGCACAAAGCAAATAGCAAAGATGGTAAGAATCAAAAGACTGACTTTAACATACCAGAACCATTCATGAGTCTTGAGTGTTCGTATAATTGAGACATAGCAGAAAACAATAGTTGCAAGAGGTACTAAAAACCCAAAGACAGCTAAAGAGACATAGTAGTAGAACTGGAAGGACGATATCGTTTCACAGGCGTTATGCACATCATGGCAGGTATAAATGTCCAGCTGTTTTACATAATAGCTTTGCTGCATTATGCAAAGCGGGAGCATGTACAAGAAGACGATGGTCCACACGGTAGCGCAGACCGCGATGGCATAGGCACGTTTCGGCAGGCTCTTGTAGGTGAAGGGGTGAACGATGGCCACGTAGCGGCTGACACTGATGCACATGAGCAGCAGAATGGAGCAGTACATGTTGCCGTAAAAGACTGCAGTGGTAGTTCGGCACATCATTTCCCCAAAAATCCAGTTGTTCCCGTTCATGTGGTATGCTATTTTGAAGGGCAGCATGATGCAGAAGAGCAGATCTGAAACTGCCAAGTTTGTGTAGAGGATAGCAGTGCACACAGACCGGATCCTGAAGAGCAGCATCCACAAAATGATGGCATTAGATGGTACACCCAATAAAACAACACTGAGGTAGACGGCAGGTATTAGCTTGGTGCTCAGAGAACTGGTCAGGTACTTCAGTGTGGCGTTGTTCACTTCTGTTAAAGTGGAGTCATTTGCCTTTTTTGAAGTGCATTTGTGTTCTCTGATGTGGATGGTCGTTGTCTCCCCTTCGATAGCATAAGGGGGGATGTAATCGTAATCTCTTGCCGAAATTCCACGGAAAGTCTTGATAAGAGACACGGTTTTAATTGCAGACCCATTCAGTGAAAATTCTGAAGCTTAAAAAAAAAAAAAAACAAAAAAAAAAAAAAAACATTTTAATTGTTAAAAAGGGCAAACTACTGGATTAGCAATGTAATTCACCTTCAAGTATGGAGAAAGGTAAATATCTCCATGTAAAAGAAATACATGCTTAAAAAATTTGGTGGCATTCTCCTTTGCTTTGGGTGTTCATATTGAAGGTACTCCCACTTTGTCATCTCACACACAATCTTGAAAATATAGCATGAATTTAGTGTTAAGCCGATCTTTCTGCATTTTGAATGTTTTCAGTAATCATTTGCAAAAAATATCAGACACTGGTGTAATGTTTATCACCTGTAGAGGGTTTTTCCCTGTAGCAGCAATGTTGGCAATGGCAATTAATTTTATAAGCAGCAGCCTTGGTCTAGGCTTGATCGAAATTTCCAAAGCAAACAGCAGTTCTATCCTTGTCACTTCATGGATGAAATGCATGACTGCAAAAGATGCAAAAAGGCTGAAACTTTCAAATTACAAAATCGAAATAACTCTCAACTTCTTGGTGTCATATATCGAATTAGTGTTATTCTTCAGCTTCTGACTAAAGCAAAACAGATCTTTTCAGCTTCTCATACGTGAAGAAGGGCAGTTAGTCTTCAGAATTGAAAACAAATGTTTGGGCTGATATTAGATCAAATTTATTGCTAGGTGAATAAAACTTTTCATGCAGAAGGAAACTTTACAGTGAGTAAATACTGTTAGCATTTGGGCAAAGCCAATGATGCTACTTTTATTAATGCCTTTTCCTCAGTCTTTAATAGAGAATGTAGAGATTTCCAGATGAAGCACAAATGTGTTCAAAATACTTTCTAAAATCTGTGTAACAAATTTTGTCATTTAAAAATTTTCTAAGCTTTCTTTAATGCAAAAAGACTTAAACTAAAGCTTAGAGCATGAATCTTGAAATTGGAATCCAGAGGCAAACTGAAATTCAGATGAAAACCTGTGGGTTTTTCTTTTACCCTTCCAAACTGGAATTAAATACGGAAAACAGTTTTGTCAGTGCTCACTGCCAGGTTTATGGTAGAATGTTTTGAAATCCCTTTGAGTAATTTTCTGGATGGTTAATCCAGAAAATGAATTTTAGTCACTCTTCAAAAGACATATGTGCATGCATGTGCATATATGTATTGTTTATATGTAAAATAGCTTCTGGAAATTAGTTTGGTTTGAAAACAACTTTAATTCTAGTGGGGGGGGGGGGGGAATGGCCTTATTTGATCATTTCCTTTGGTTATTTTTGTGACAATATTTATCTGAGCATTTCCTTCTAATAGCACCATCTGTGAAGTAATTACTGAACGTTTTAAAGCAGAAAGAACAAGACTCTACAGGTTTAAGATTAGCATACCACTACAGAAATACTAGAGAGAAGATTCATCTTCAGTAAACACAGAAAGATCCCTTAAATAAAATTCTTCATAGAAAGTGACTGGGGATGGGTAAGGTGTCACTGAAATGGAAGCATAAAAATCTGCCTTAAGTGAGACTTCCTAGAGTATAGTTTTCTGTAATGATGCATGTACAACTCAATTAGGGCTGGCAAAGCTCCAACATTATCAAAAAGCCCATGTTATTGACTTAAATATGGAGTAAATACATAAAGGAGGACTCACCTGTTGTGAAAAGGCTGGAGGTAAGAGAAAGGAGTCCAGTGAAAACCAGTATCTTCATTGTAGTACGTGAAATCCAGCTAGCCAAAAAACCGACGCTGTTCTAGTTCATCTCAAGAGGCGTTTTGTGGGGTTTTTTCCCCACTCTGTAAGGGACTAAAGAATGATTGATCTGTCCTCCAGAAGCATCCTGTAGGCATGAGGTTTATGGTAAGGAGTTAGTTTGTTCTTTGTCTACTACAGCAAGAGGGTGTGACGTATCCAAATATGCACACATGACTCAGTTTCAGCCTCTGCCCAACACAGAGATAAAATTGCTTTACAGCAGCAGTTTAACTCCTAATTTACCACAAGCCTGAAGCCCACAGAGGGGGTTCTACTGGAATTTGTACATACAGATATTTGGGGTAAAAAGGTGTTCTCTGGAAAAATCAAAGGCTGTGTTTAGTAAATCCTCAAGGGTCTCATCCGCAGCCCAAAATTCCAAGTTGCTGAACTCTGTCCCCTTCTGAAGGAAGAAGCCAGGCTTGGAGAAGAGTGTGGTGATCTGGGTTTAGCAAATGCGAAGGTGAATGCAAGCCACACATACAAACATGCCTTAAGAAAACCGTGCTCTGCTGTGCCTTCTGCTTCCCTACCCGCTGTTAGCCGTCTGTGCTCCTTCGATCCGGCTGCTGGCTCTGCTCAGACAGTTCCCACCCCTCCACAGCCTGCAGCCTCTAAAACCTTTCCCCTATTTTCATCTGCTGTTTTGTTGATCCCTTCCTTTTTCTCTGCCTGCCTTTTTTTTTCTTTTTTTTTTTTCCCTCCCTTGAATGCCAAATAACAATGGCTTGCTTCAGCAGACAAAACTAGCCCCAAGTCTTGGTCTGCCTTGCAAGCTAGCAGCGAGGCTCAGCATAAGCTATACTTGGCTCCAGAGCAGTATTTGCATCTGTTCTTGTAGTTAGTGTCTAAAAGCTGGACACCAGATAAGGAATTCTTTTTGGTTTCTCAATCCTCTTCTCAAGATTGTCAGCTGGAGCTTAAGAATTTAGTGTACACTCTTTCAAGTGTTAACTCTAACTTTCATGTTGGAAAAGCTTGCGGTGTGTGTTCACTGTCCTGTGATTGCCTGACACTACTTGATTTTATCTAGATATTCTGCTACATTGTTTACCTATATGATGCAAACTGAAGAGTCTGTCTTTAGGGTTTTTTACCCTGTTTTCTCTCTGTAATTTCTGTGGATAACAGATTTATTGGATTTTTGGTCCAGATTTGGGTGCAAAACCAGGGATATACATTGCGAAGCTGGTTCTTCATCTGTACTGTTATAGCTTGAGTGAGTTTCTGTGTTGGGTTTTTTTCCCCCTGTAATATTTGTGTGTATATACTTCTAGATCTTTATCACATCACTACATTCCAGTTTCTCTCATCATTAGTCTATTATAGATCTGGCACTCCTATTTCCTCTTCAGAATGAATTTTTTTCCCCCACCTACTGCATTAGATTTTGAAACTCTGTTTTCTCTGAATAGAAGAGTTGGTTCACCTGTGAACTTGGGCATCCAGGGCAGGGCTGGTTAATGGGGATGCTGAGCCCACTTTCCTTCACCTTCTGTTTTAACTTGGGTTTAATGCCATGCACTGTTAACCTGTAGGAAGAGTGAGACCTGCTCTGCTGCTTAATTACTGAAACGTTCACCACCTGAGCAAAGTCACGATTACTAAACCTGAGCTGTCTTTCTATGTCAGTATTCACTGCTATTTTCTGAGTAATGTGTACCCAGGTGTACATGTGGATCCCTTCCAAATAAGGGATTCTGAAAGAAAGCCAACTTCCTGAAGTCTTCCGCTTTGTGGTCTTTATGCATTATCACAGAGCTGCTTGATAATATGTGATTTTATTTGACACTCGGATTACTTCATGGAAATGAAAACGTTTCTAGGTTAGCTCAAAATTTTTATTGATCTTTAGCAGGATGGTGTCTTCTATATATGAAAACTTTCAGAACTTTGTATTTGAACAGATGTTTATTTAAGTCAGTAAATAGAATATGGACATGTTTTATTGCTGATTTTAATCAGCCAAGTTCTTTTCAGTGTCCAAGGGCTTCGTGACAGGAGATTGTACGTCGGAGCTCTGACGGTATGTTCAGACAACTTCTGTTATAATTCAGTTTTTTCAAGGCTTTTCTCTATCCTTTTTCCAGGAATCCCAAGATGAATCAGCGCTTCTGTGGCTGGATGAAATACAACAAGGAATCAGTGATGCCAATAACAATATAAAAGAAGCGGCGATCTGTAAGCATTAGCCTGCATCTGCATTGCTCTTGTTTTTCTCGGTCTTGAAAAACTGAAATTTGTGATTTGTTTTTTCCACTTCAGGAAAGAAATAAATGCATGTTCTTTGTCATACTGAAATCAGGGTGGCTTAGATCTCCAGAAGTGGTGTTGGTTTTATCTAAAGTGGTAATCCTTAAGGCTTGGCTAATAATTTAGTGGATTAGGTTATATAAGGTTAGCATCATGACCAAGATTTCTGGTGTCAGTGTATCTTGACATAGCTGGTGAAAGAGAAAGATATGTGAATGAGAAGGGGTATACTCTTTAGGAGCTTATTTTGCTTATAGAAGACTAAAATCTTGATGTATGTTGTAAGAGCAAATTCTTACATGTTTACAGTTTTGCCTATTCCTATTCCATTATAATGCCTTTTATTGAGTGCTAACAAAGAAAAATTAGGAACATATTAACTTTAACAGTAGTGTAAAAAGAACACTCCGGCTTTTTGGAGAAGTGCATGCTCTTCCAATCTGTGGAAGAGGAGGAAATCTGTAGGAACAATGCTGAGGCTTACCCTGTCAGAGCATTGTGTACCAAATGCACTCAACACCTTCTGTCAAAATTTGGATTGAATACAATAATTTTAGAGAAATATCCGTAACACACAATGAACTTTGGCAAGTAATGTAGAAGCAAGTGTGGCTGGGTGTACGGGGCACACCAGAGGAGCATGGTGGCGTCCCTACCTGGTTCTGCCTGGGGCCAGCACAGACCAGCCAAGAGTGTTAGCTTGGCACTGGGTATTGGTTCACCTTCTGCTTGACTTGGCTTTGGGTGAGTCAGCGTTGCCTCCTTTTGCACCCGAAGAGCTTGTGAATACAACTGCTGAAGTCGGTGGATTCCTGCAGCGCTGCATTCAGCGTTGGTTAGTGCAGTGCAGCAGCCTGTTTCCTTATAGGCAGCCTGTGTCAGTAGTTAGTGCTTGGGAAGTTGTGGGTGGAGGAAAACAAACACAGCTAGCTGTTACAAAATCTCCTAATTCTGCTACAGAAATACTGCATTTAGCGTTACTGTTACTTTAGAACTTATTTAATCAATTAATATAGTCTTAATGTCACCAGTCAGACACACTGAAGACGCCTGAAGTATTTTTGTAAGTCATGCGTCTATAGTGAAAAGTACCTGGCTTGTGTTTTCTGAGATGGGGGTCAGACACACACGCGTTATCCCAAGTGAGCTCTTGTACTCAGGGGTGCTGATACCTTCTTTTGTGGATAAAAGCTGCTTCCCATCGATGACACCCAGAGGCATGAGGAAACATCTGAGCGCAGAGAAGGGAAGGAAATGCATAGCTGACAAACAGATGTAAGTTAAAGCTAAAAAGCAACTAGAAAAAAATCCTCATTTTGTTCACTGGTGTAAAAGCATTAAGAATATATCTCATAAATGGCCTGCAGAAATCAACACAGCATTATCCATGTACCAATACCATACAGTGTTGCTAATGATAGGCCACTGCTCCGTCTACTAGTTAGTTGTTGTAGTAAAATCTTTTGATATAAACTGTGTTTGTAGCAAATGCAGAGCTTTTCACAATCAAATATGATCAGTAGAACTGTTTGAACAAGTCACTTGTGGAAATAACTACTAATCTCCTGTACTTTGCCCTCTGGGTTGAAAGGAAGCAGTGTCAGCACAATACATTCTTCAGAACAGCTCTAAGGTTTTGCAGCTAAAAACTGACATTTAAAATTTCCCCACGGCACAGAACCTGATACTTCCTAAAACAAACACTTCCTGCCTCAGGAAGTTAGGATGTTGTGTTCACGTAGTCTAAACTTAAAGTTCAGCTTGATCACAACTTGGAATTTAACTTTCATTTTGATCTATCTCAGAGATGTTATTTTTGCAAAGCAAACAAATCCCCATGTCCCACTACAAAACTTTTGCAAGACAGTGAAAGATTTATTTTTCAGTCAGAACAAAATGTATTTTTGAGATGGCTGCAGCAATGATAATAAAATAATCAGTAAAATAGAAAGTACTGACAAGTGTACTGAAACAACTAATCCCTTCTAAACTAATTTTTATGCCTTATATACATACTAAATACTACAGAATTAAAATTTTAGAAGACTTTTACAAATATTCTTCCCTGTCAGTAAAGGACTCTGTAGCTTCATTTAGGAAGACATGGTCAATAAATGCTGGTGATCTTCCTAATTCTTTGTGGTGTTTGCTGTGTTGTTTGCATCACCTTGCTTCACTTCTTGAATCAGCGCAACCGTTGTACTCCTTAGCTAAGTGGAAGACAAAATGAGACTGGCCAAATATCAGCTGTACAGCCTTTGGGAATAGACACCAATACCACCCTTAGTCTTCCACAGGAAGAGTCTGTCTAAGACGGATTTGTCATGAGAGAGTCCATGTTGTAGGAAAAAGCTGATCTTTGGCCCTGTTGAGAGTTCAGGCTTATCACACCAGACAGCTGCATCTTTGTATATGATAGCTGTTTGAAGGGAGGATGGGTGTGGAAAAGAGCCCTCCACAGCATTGATCTGGTCCTGGCATCCCAACTGCTGCAGGAGCAGGCTGGACCCCACAGCTCTCCTGCAGCTGGGAACGGCTAAGCTTCATTTAGCTTGTAATTTTACAAGGTCCACGTGGTCCTTCTTTAGAGCAACAGTCACAGTGTTAATTACTAGCACTCCAATGGAAAGGAATAATTTCTGTTGAATTGTTGGGGGTTTTTCCCCTACTGAACTTTTTTTTTTTTTACATTTTCCTTCAAAAGTAAATGCATAATTAATTAAAAAATGAGAAAAAGCCAAGCAGCAGGCGTTGGCTATAGAAATCTCTCTTAGCTAGGTTGTATGCTCTTTTGTCTTTATAACAATAGCTTCCAGCACCTGTAACTATAGGATGAAAAGGAGGAAGAAGAGCATTCAAGTACCGGTCATCAGAGTTGACAAGGCACATGGGACTGTTACGAGTAGGGCTGAGCCCCCAGAGCCAGCAGTAGCAAGCTGGTAATAGGTGGTGTCCCAGTTTTTTCCTGCTTCCTCGCTGCTGAGGCTGGATTATCTGGGCATCACGGTACCACAGCTGTGGTACAAAGTCATCTCCAGTATCACGGGGAGAACGTGCGTGCTTGGCAGACATCTGTTTCAAAGCAGAGAAAAGTAGCAGGATGGTCTCTGGTAGAAATCCAGGCAGTGGTGTGCGTTTACTTTGCTTCTCAGCTAGCTGCCAATGTGTTTGGAGATTAATCTGTTGTTGTCTAGCCAAAGCTACCCATTCCACCTTAGTCAAACTAACCACAGAGGAAAAGAGTTTCTCTCTTGCTGAAGTGCTCTCCTGCTAGCTCAGTCTCATGTAGCGTCTCCTGCAGGTAGGCTACTGATACTGAGCACGTTTTGGGCCAGCTTTGTGTAGGCAGAGCACTGAGTGTGGGGAGGGACCTTTTCTAGGTTGATCTGGATAGACCTAAGATAAGGAAAAGCATTTGGTGTTGCAGCATGAGGCGCAGCTGTGGGACGCAAAGGTTCACTTAAGCCAGTATATAGCACCTATGTTCTAGCCCCATGTCTATTCACTTGTTCCTCTGTGCACTTTGAATTTAGATGTGAAGGAACACCATTAAAGACCAGAGCAGCAGTCTCTAAAGCAGCACATACCTCTAGTGTGTGATGCACTTAAGTGGTGTGTGCTGCTACTTGCCACCGGGTGTGGTGGTGTCAGCTCCTCCAGTGATGATGGGAACTGCACAAAGCAAAGGATGCTTAGGAAGTCCTGAATCGGAGTATGGGCAATGCTGTATAACCTCAAAGTTTGAAGATGCTTCATAGCATCACCTCTCAGGACACTTTTATGTGCCCTGGAAGCAAAAGCTTCATCTCTGGCAAACTCAAGAGTATGAATTTGTTGCATCAGCTTTAAACAAATTCCCAGGGAGTGAGGACAAGAAAGGGTCGCTTCAGGATCCCGACTAGGATGGTGTTAGTGTTGCAAGACTTTGCTCTAGGCAATCAGCTTTTATTCCCATTTTGTACAGTAAAAGTGAATCTTAAGGCTTACAGCTTGTAATCTGACGACTTCATGCATCTCTAGAAGGCTCCCATGTGATGAGCAGATATTGGCTTGTCTGTTAGGGCAGGCTGAGGGGGGGCGAGTACCTGCCATCCTCAGCCTCTGCCCTGGTGTGATCTGGTGTGTCACTTGACGGAGGAGCAGCTGTGCCCTCGGACCGCTCTCAGCTGTGCTGCGGCTGCATCCCCGCCTGGGCAGAGTGCACGCTTTCTATCTAACAAGCTTGCTGTTTTCTCTAATACTTGTTCTTACAAGCATGAAGGAGGCCGCAAATGCGCGAAGCACTGAATTGCTGTGTATGTCATGCTGTCTCTGTGTGCCAGCCTTAGAAGTCCATTATCAGAGTTGCTGGAGGCTAGAGTTCTGGGCACATAGAGTATAAACCACTTAATTTTCTATGTCATTATTTTACCCTAGTGGCTGCTGGAATATCAATGATTAATAAGATCTTGGAGAAGGGTGATTCACAGCCAATCCTGATGATACTGCAGTCCAAGTTTGGATTACGAGTCATTCCTGAGTGTGCTGAAACCTACTTCAGGAACCTTTCTGAAGCCAAGAACCTGAAAACTAGAGAAGGTAAAAACCTTGCTGAATAGGACAGTGTTCATATCACAAGGCAACTGGAAAATTAACACAGAAGGCTTACCTAAAATCACCGTAAACTGAGGAAGACAGTTGCTGGTTTTAAATATTTTGAGAAATGTTATACTTGCCCAAGTGCTTTCTACGTGATGCTGAGTTGTTGCACATATCATCCAGACCATAGTACCTCCTAAGAAAAGAGGCTAGCTATTTCCAGAGCCTAGCTAAGACTTTCTAGAGTCTCAAGCTAGCCTCTGAGTGAATTTACGGCAGCTTCTCTGTGACTATCAATAGACTAGTACACCCTCTCAGAAAACCGTGTTACCCTGCTTTGTATTTGTTTTCTGTTAGCAGATGCAGAGAAGGGTTAGGCTGCACTCTTCAGCCTTATGGGTTACTGTCAATGATCAAGCCAGGCTCTGCCAGAGTGTCCATGGCCCATTTAAGGTCCCTGTGCATTGCCAGAGCAGCAGGTATCAGGAAAAGATGGGGCTGGAATCTGCCCATAGCAAGAGGATGGGATGTTTTGTTGTGTTAGAGCTGCAAGCTGGTCATAGCTAATGCAGCCAAGATTAGCTAACAATTATGCAAAAGAACTTACCATCAACGTAGTACACTCTCTTACAGTAGAGTTGCATGTTTCATCCTGCAACATGAGTTTTGAGAGGGCATTTTGCACAACTGACCTTATCAGCTTCACCTTGGGGCCTTTCATCCATGAGGAAATGAGGCTTTTCCTGCCTGTCAGGATACAACCTTGTTTACCGAAGCACTAAACAAGACAATGATGTGGATATAGGAAATGTCCCATGTGAGCTAAGTGTCAATAAGGCCAACATTTGGCCAGAAGACAAGAACAACATTTTTTTACAAACACAGTCTCAGTTCCAATTATGTGCGTGATGATGGAAGATGTAGCACACACTGCTTCAGGAGCAAGCACTAACTTGGCACGTTGGGGTCTGGAGAACCTGGCAGTGGATCTGTACTAACCTCATAGCTGCTTTGTTCTAGAACAACGATCCATCCTGATCCATCTAACAGGATATTTTAAAAAGATCCTTACTACAAACTGGCCCAAGATGTATAGTGACTTTGCATGTAAAATTGATTTGTAGAAAATGCAGAGATGGGAAATGGGTAGGGAGAGCTGCAATTTATCGGTGTGACAGGGCACAAATGTCTACTAATGGTATGTATTGCTTTTAGATTCTAATGAAAGTCCATGGATTAAACTTGTAATGAAAAACATGTATGATTACTATTACAATGTCGACACTGAGGAAGGTACCTGTGTTGCCCCTGAAGGAGTTGTACCAAAAACTTCATGGTTAACTGGTGAAGAAATCCAGGTAGGTGGCTGAAATGTTTGCTTTCGTTGCAAATGCAGCATAAACATTTGAGAGAAAGAGACAGCAAGACATGGGAATATCAGGGGAAGAGGCTGTGCTGGGTGAGACTGAATAACACTTTAGCTCAGTATCTGCTTCTGACAACAGCAGCAATTTAAGTCTAAGCAGACAGTGATAGCACAGCCTCCGGTCTGATATCTGACAATGATTTAGGGACTTCCTAACTGGAAGTTACAGCATTCCTTTTAATGGCCACCAGCAGATACCGATGGAGGAAAGTCTGATTGCTTTCATATCGTTTCATATCCTGTCATATTTTTTGGACTTCACGTTGGCCTATGACAAGGGATTTCATTATGTATTTGGTGAAAGCACCATCCAATAGCATTCTTGTATCTCCAAGTTCAATAGGATGAGTGTGATACTTAAACTCCCTTACTGTGAAATATGGAAATATATGGAAATATTTATATGAAATATAACCCAGAACAAAGTAGATCACACAAGCTAATGCACAATTTGGGGTTTTTTTTATTCTGATGCAGCCCATCTAGGTTACAGGTATACTCTGCACAAGTCACGGTGCAGGTCCTGAAATTCTGCCTGCAGCAACAGTAAAGTGCGCTTCTCTAGAGAGCGGTCCCTGATTCAGTTAGTATTTCTAGAAGTCTGACTTTTACAAAAAACTTGTAAGTATTAGGAAAGCAGAACTTTCCTAAAGTATAAAAGAAACTCTCTTAAAATAGTATATCCAGCTGAATAACTGAGGCTTGAAAGGAGTTCAGTTACCTTTCATATAAAATTCAGTGGTAGCAAACGAAGTTTCCTTCATACTGATTAAAATCTAGGGATAAATCAGAGGGGCTTGGATAGGATGAACATAAGCTGTACAGATGATGGAGAGAACATAGACCGAATTCCAGGATGTTTTTGGTTTGAGGTTTTTTGCTTTTAAATGACCTTTTTCCATGATCTCTTAACAGAACATTGTTGGGCAAGTTACAGCAGATTACAATCGAGAGCAGCTGTGGCTTGCTAATGAAAATCTGATTGTTCAGCTGCAAGCCCGAGCAAGGGGATTCTTAGTCAGAAAAAATTATCAGGAGAGGAAAGCATACCTTCAAAACCAGGAACCATCTGCCATCAAAATACAGGTATTGTTCTAGAAGAAGAAGAAGGTAACATGGTTTGGGCAACTTTCTGCACGTGACAGGTGATGTGGCTGATTACTACACTGATAAAACTCTCAAATAGGTCTGTCTCCCTGTTTTCATTAGCAGCAGTTCCAACTCCTACATCTGCAAATATGTTCTTGTCCTCATTGGAGTAATTGTGCTTTTAAATAGCAAATTTTTAAGTTTTAAAAGAATGGATTTTTGGTAACTTTGGCAACCTCCAGTCCACGTTACTTTGGGGGTGGGGTGGAGCTCGGAAATGCAGAGCCCTGGCTTTATTCTGAGGCGCTCAGGTTTTGCATGGTGCACCTAAATATGGGCAGCACAAGATCAGAAGATATTTCTTGAGTTTGAAGGAAAAATTCCTTGGCAAAACATAACTTAATAAATACATTCCTTTCTAGACTCTCCCCACTTGGAAGTGGTTTGCTTCTGCTCCATGAAGTCATAGCTGGGTAGGGAGTGGCAGCTGCCCCGGTGTTCTCAGGCTCTGGCAGTATTTCTTGGATGTCTTCAGTGTGCTGAACTCCAAAAGGAGAATAAAGGAAACTTTCTGCTGAGAGTGTGAACGCTGACAAATGCATGCACACTGGTTTTAAATGGTGAAATAGCCGTCTCCTGTTGGAAGCAATTTATGCCAGTCTTGAAAAATGACCAATCAACTTGCCTCCCCTCCCCCACCAAAAAAAAAAAAAAATGTGCAACTGATTTGTTAATCTATCGTAACTTAATTTAACAATTCATGATGATAAATACCTTTACCCCTAGCAGCTGTCATCGTGATTGGCTTTTCATTTTCTGGCATGGTGTCTGAGCGCACTGAATGACGGTACTGTTCTTTGAGGAACTTAGGGTCTGTGAATGGGTTCAAAAATATGGAGAAATGTAGGCAAATAAAGTTTTTCTCTGATCGTTTTCTGTGGGCATTAAAATAGAAATGACTTGTGAAAAGGCAAGTAGCGGACAAGGCTGGTGTCAGTGGCTGGTTAGAGATGAAAGGCAAAATATGGTAATGGCAGTGAGACTACCTGTGTTATGCCTGTCGTTGGGTTCCTTGCCAAGAGTTTGCTTCTGAGCTAGCAAAGTGAGGGAACTGGGAGGTTGTTATCTGTGGTACAAGATGATCCTGAGTGACTCTGGAAGACCAGAGACTTTAGAAAGCGCCAGGCCAAGAACCATGAAGGTTCAGCTAGGTAGGGGACAGCTTTTGGATGTAATGGGCAAGAGCTGGCAGACTCTTCCCTGTGTGGGATGAAGTTAGTCAGTGACTGGGATGCTAAAGGATGTGGGTATACTGGTGATAAGTGTAAGGATGGCTTCAGGGAAGGGAAGGATATGGCATTGGACAGCAAAGTGTTTGTGCTGAGATTGGCCAAAATTAACATGGAATGTATCAGGGCACCTTAAAAACATAGAGGCAAGCTAACTTACACCTTGCTTATCTTTTTACCACAATGGCAATTTTTTCCTCTGCAAAATAAATACTGTAATTTATTTTAGTGTATATATGTATATTTTCATAAATACTAGTTTCTTATTAGTAATAATGGTCTCCTGTCTTTCATAAAATAGGCTTACTGGAAAGGATTCAAACAAAGGAAAAGCTATGTTGACAGATTAAAGGTGCTTCAAGGCAACATTGCTGCTATTGTTAAGGTAAGGTCTCATTGTGTTTTGGGGCCCGAGTACACTTTATCCCTTGGCTTAGTCCTCCACCACCTGGAAATCAGAGACTAGGAACACAAACTGGAGGGACCTGTGCTACAGAAATTTGCATGTTGAAAGTTGTTTAATTGACAGCTTAAGTAAATTGCTTCTTGAAAGCTCTGTTTGACTTCCATCAGGCTTTGCTGAACTTGAGTGGCTCATAATAGAGATTTCCTTATACTTCCCTTTCCATAAACGAATTAGAAAATATTTGAGCTGACAGTCTGTTGTAATTTCATTAAAACCTGTCAAATCTGTCTGGAAATTGTTCACTTTTCTGAGATGCTAATGGGATACTATGTCATGTGTAGATCGTAGACACGGTATTGATCTCCTGCCTCTGAAGGAGACTGGTTTACAACTGCGAGCTGAGACTTGCAGGTAGAAAAGACTTCCAAAGATAACGCTACACATGGGTGGTAGAGCCTTGAACTTACCTTGCTATTTCAGTCGAAGCTTATTAATCTGGTCACTGGACTGTAGGACCCCAGGGTCACAGTCATCTATGGCACTGAGCATGTGAGGACAGCATGCCTGTGGAAGACGACTGTCAGAAGCGAGTTTAAAACACATGCACACAAAACAATTTGTGCAGTGTCTGTTAAGTTTTTTTTTTCATTTTATTTAATTTTCAGATTCAGTCGTGGGTCAAAATGTGGCTAGCAAAGAGAGCTTACAGGAAACGGCTACAATACTTCAAGGATCACGTAAGTGCTTTTTCTGTGTTTCGAACACAAAGCACTAAAATAGGGTATTGTGACTGCATGGGTATTTTGGGGGATCTCAGGAAAGAGGGTGCAGGTTCTGCATTGTGTTTCTGAGCAGAAATGTGTTGTCTTTTGCCTAATTTTGATCCCTTCCAGAATGACGAAATTGTGAAGATACAAGCATTTCTCAGAGCAAACAAAGCCAGGGAGGACTACAGAACACTAAGTAAGTAGTAACAGCTGAATGTTGTGTATATGGGGAGAAGTATGTTACTGTGTTCAGTCACTTTCTTAAAAAAACTTTTGCTTGGGATTTCTTAGTCTCCTATTCCCCTTCAAAAGCAGGTGAAAGTGTTTGTAAACCTACTGTTTTACAGCTGGAATGATTTTGGGTAGCTGTACTTACACAGTACGACACAAGTATTGCTTTAACTGGAATAAACTTCCCTGCAATTCCAAAGTTTTCCTCACAGTGATGTTTCCTGAGAGTTTTAGGGGTGTTCAGTATTATGTCAACTAACAGGCCTGTTTATTTCAACTGTAGTTGGTGCTGAAAATCCACCCTTGACTGTCCTGCGCAAATTTGCCTACCTCTTGGACCAAAGTGACTTAGATTTTCAAGAAGAACTAGAAGTTACAAGGTTAAGGGAAGAAGTGGTTACAAAAATTCGATCCAATCAACAGCTGGAGAAGGACTTGAACTTAATGGATATAAAGATTGGACTGCTGGTGAAAAACAGAATCACTCTTCAGGTCAGCGGGCTCTGTTCAGGTTCCCTTGATAGCACATTGAGCAGTTCTGCGTGTTGAAGGAGTTTGGGATTACACAATCACAGCATGGTTGAGGCTGGAAGGGTCCTCTGGGAGTCATCTGGGCCAAGCCTTCTGCTTAAGCAGGGCCACTTAGAGCAGGTTGCCCAGGACCATGTCCTTGCCATGGCTTTTGAATATCTCTAAGGGTGGAGACTCCAAAACCTCTCCGAGCAATGTGTGCCAGCACTTGGTCCCCCTCAATTAGTTAAAATACTCCTGGTAAATTGAGTGCTTCCTTTGTGTGTCTAAAGTAATCTTGTCAAAATACCTTGTGGTAGAGGTTGTTCTGTTGTCCTGAGTGGTATGTCAGTTGCCACCTTTGTTTTGTTACTTGTGGACAATAGTAATTGCTTGGCAGATTTTAAGAATCTTTTCTGTGGTAGAATGGGGTAGGCTTCTGATCATATTTGAGAGATTGTTCATCGTTAACTGAATGATGAATGAGTCTGTACATGAGATCAGGTTTCCCAGACGGTCACTGCTGGCAAGCCATACTGGTGACAAGATAAAGATGTTCAAAAGACTGGTTAGTCAACAGAGCAGCAAAATATAAAAAGTTGCTAATAAAGGCCCTTGGAGGACTAGCATATTTAACGTGGTTGGGAAAATGTTAACTTTTTGAATTTGCCTTTTTGTGAGTATATAATCTGGACTTTTCATCATCTGTTTGCAGGACGTGGTACTGCACAGTAAGAAACTCAACAAAAAGAGCAAAACTCAGCTGGAAGAGATGGTTATGGTTGACAAACAAGGTATAAAAGGTTTGAGTAAAGAGAGAAGAAAAAAACTGGAGGCTTATCAACATTTATTCTACCTTTTACAGGTAAATCTTAATGTAAAAATTATCACAGCAGCAAACTGCTAAAGAAAAACTAGAAATACGTTGCTTGCTTTGCTTTAGTGATTGTAGTAGCTATTACGAAAAGATTTTTGAAGTGGTATCCAGACTGCAGCAAATACTATGATCAACTTCTAATATTTCCTGTCATCGAGAGTATCCTTACTGTCTTTAAACTGTGCAAGGAATATAGCTGTTTTTTTCTTGAGAATAACTTCAGTCTGTACTGAAGCCAAAGGCATGTTTTCCTCCACGTATCTTTTATCTCATGTAAATTACTGTCGGTATTACTGTGCGTTTTATGTGGTGGAAAGAAAGATGCCTGTTATGCATACAGTGCCTCTGTTCTGTGCCCCTTTTGTCTCACCTCACTGAAGTTTTTCTAGAAGAATTTTAGATCTTCCCGGTACAGATGCCCTCTAATACTTATGTGGACATGTAGTATGCAACATCTTGTTGGTATATAGCCATTGTCATTTAGTAAATTGGCATTGTCATAGGATACATAGGCCTGATGCACAGAGGAACTGTTCAGAGACTACAAAAAAATCTGAACTGGTGCTACTCACAGATATCTAATTGTGCAGTACCCAGTGTTTCTTATGCATTAGGATTTGGAAAAAAGCAAAGCCAGTGTGGAAAAGTGACATATATGGGAATCCACATAAATGCTTTTGGTATTAACAGAAATGTAGCGCTACCCCCCAGGTCAGGGTAGTCTGTCCCGGACAATAGTATTTAAGTCATTTGTTTGTTTTGTAGACTAATCCCACGTATCTGGCGAAGCTCATTTTCCAGATGCCACAAAACAAATCAACCAAGTTTATGGATACGGTCATCTTCACTCTATATAACTATGCCTCCAATCAACGAGAAGAATATCTGCTTCTCAAACTCTTCAAAACTGCTCTAGAAGAGGAGATAAAGTATGTGCACTTACAAGAAGACTTTAGTTAATGTGTGGCAGACAGTTCGATGAATACTTCATACCTAAAAGAATTTGATGGTTAATCTTTAAACTGCTGTAAAATTTTATACGTATTTTTGTTACTAGAGAAATTAGTTTTCAGGGTAACTTATTCATTAACTCAAGCTACTTCCAAATCAGAAAAAAAATCTTTCTCTGGTGGACAATATCTTTGTATGAAAAAATTACTCGCAAAAAAAAATAGATACTAGGGTTTCTTGCTACTTTTGTGCTGGAGTATTTAAGGGTGGAGAAAGTCTTTTCTTTCTATATGTAAATGTATGTTCTGTAAGTGCAGAATGGTGCCTTATCCTGAAACGATAAAATCTAATTGTATGCCCTTAATAGGTATTTGTTGAACAGGTATTTGGGCCTGAATCATGTATATATAGCTGCCAGTAACTATGCTTTGTTCCAGGGATGTTATTATAGCACGTATAAAATTCAGGCAGTAGTTTCTGTAATCTTATTTTATATGAAAGCCTAAGAAATAAACGGTATAAGCATGTTTTAACATAGAAATAGGACAATCTTAAAAGCGCGTGTTTTGAAAACACAGACAGCTGCATACATAAGTCAGATCTGAGAACTCTTCTCTTCTTGATACAGCTCTAAGGTAGACCAGATACAGGATATTGTTACTGGAAACCCCACCGTCATTAAGATGGTCGTCAGCTTCAATCGAGGTGCTCGTGGACAGAACACTCTGCGCCAGCTCCTGGCCCCAGTGGTGAAGGAGATCATGGAGGACAAGTCCCTCATAATAAACACTAGTCCTGTGGATGTGTACAAGTCCTGGGTAAATCAGCTAGAAATGCAGACCGGTGAGGCCAGGTGAGTGAGGAAGCTGGACATATTGTAGCATTTCAATACTTGAGGGATCCTTCAGCTCTGTTCTCCCTTTCCTTCTCTGACAAATTGTACTTGTGCCCATACATCCCTTCCCCATCTTCCTGCAGCGCAACGGGGAGGTGATTTTTGGGGAGAGGCGCTTGAGAAACAGGTGCTTTAACCTGTTCTGAACAACAAAGGGATCATTTTCCTGGTAATGAACTTCAAAAGTCAATTATTTAATCTTTACAAGATTCCATGCCATGGAAGAACTTATAGCCTTTTTCCCAGTTTTTATAACAGCATGTTAGTAGTGTTCCAGGCTTTTCAGGAGCTATGCTGAGACTGGGAGGTGGAAATGCATGCCTTAAATTAGGATTCCCCTTTTGTAATTAAGGGAAGGTACATGATGGCATGTGCACCCCCACCCAAACAAACTGCTTCCCTCCAAAAAAAAAAACAAAAAAAAAAAAACAAAAAAAAAAAAAAACCCCACAAGCTAATGCATCTGAGACTCTTGTTACTTAGTTAGCTTCAGCTGTATTTGGCTGATGTTTTTTTCTGTTCACAGATGGCCCGTATGAAGAAAAAAAAATGTATTTTACTCTGAAATATGTTTAGCCTGGTTTAATATTTGTTTGCTTTGCAGCAAATTGCCATACGATGTAACCACAGAACAAGCATTAACACACACAGAAGTGGTCAATAAACTGGAATCATCGATTCAGAGTTTGCGAGCAGTAACTGACAAAGTTCTCACGTCCATATTCTCTTCTCTCAATATGATGCCGTAAGTGCTGAGTTAGGACTCTCCAAGCTGCAGTTCATGTGCACAGTGAAGCTTCACTCGCAACTTAGCAATGGAGATCCTTCCAAATTACGTGGCTTGTGATAAGTGCTTCTGGAATGACTTCCCCAGTAGAGGGAGTGGTTTCTCCACTTGTCCTACTCTGCTTTAGCAGCTTTGTGGATGTCTCCCTGTACTTGAAACTTCTTGTATTTTCCATTATCACCTCATTTTGTGTTTTAAGTGGCTGGGGTAAAAGCCAATAACATGGCTGACTAGAATGATTGTTTTGTGTTTCATCTAAGCCTTTCTAATATTTTTCATTTTCATCTGTTCTACATGTAGTTATGGAATGAGATATATAGCCAAAGTTCTGAAGAGCTCACTCCATGAGAAATTCCCAGATGCAACAGAAGATGAACTGTTAAAGGTAGACTTCTGAGGGAAAACTGCCAGCAGCTTGTTATTTTAATGCCAAAGGAGATTTTTATTGACACTAAGCATTCTAATGAACTGAGAATTTACTGTAGGAATTTGGCACTTCTTGGGTTGCAGAGGGGTGGTGGAAGGGGAGGAGAAGGGAACTCTGTTGCCACAACCTATCTTAATCTGGGTGCTCAGCAACTCTTCTGGAAGATGGTGCTCAATCTGTTTTAGGTAGCAACTATTCTTAGAGGGTTGGAGTTTGTCTGAATCATCCTGGGTTTTGGTTTTGTACTGTGGTCCTTACCACCAGCAATCGTTTCATGGAGAACACTGTGATTTTTTTTCTCTCCTCACCTGAAGTCGTTAATGCAATTTTTAAATACATTATTTTTTAATATTGTAATTTAAATAAAATGAGGAAGGGCAATACAAAAAAACCCAAATTGCAGGTAGATCATTACATTCCACTTATTTAATATACTTGTAAATGTTGTAGGAATGATATTGGTACACACCGAAAAGTAAAGGGTGAGTGATGAGCATGGTTCCAGCACACTGGCCATTGCTGACCTACCACAGCCATGGTGCCTCTTCGGAGGGCTCAGGGCAATTGCTCCGTGAGCCTTTCAGCCAGATGAGAGACTGACAGCTCTCTCAAATTGGAACTATTTGCACTTCAACAATGGCGCTTTCATTAGCGTTTAATGAAATGGTTCTAAAATTACAATAGGACTATTATTGTTCCAAAAGATACTGTTCAGCATAAAAATAAAAAAAAAATATATACATACACACATATAAAATATATATATCCTGGTGCCTAGAGGACTTCAAACTCCTCATCTGAAAAATTAGTTCTGCTTTTGTATGTTTTAACAATGCATTGGAAATCCCCGCAAGCAGCATTTATGGGCTACTTCTGTACATCACTCCAGCAATGCAGATTAAGGCATTGCCCAAGTTATTAAAAAAAAAAAAAAAAAAATTTGCAAGTGGAGCATAAGGCACCCAACTGAAAGCCTTTAAATGTGTAAGATGGAAGTTCTACAGGTGACTATGCATAAGCTGAGGCAAACTGCAAAAAGAATCCTGCCTGTTTCTGAGATCGAGAATGACTGAAGCCACTACCTGCACAATACAAGTTACTATAACATCATTATAGAAATGCAGTTTGGAAAATCTGTTCTCTAGTCTTCTAGGGCTGCATGCAGTCCTCATGAGAAACAGTGGGTCCCTTGTCAATGAATGCATTAAATGCTGGCAGATATCTATAGCACTTCAGAAAATGAACCTCTAGAGCTGAACTTTGCAAAATCTAGAAGAATTGTATTTGTCTTTTTGTTCAAATCTCTGCCTTGCATTAGCTGACCTAAAGCCAGCCCCAAACTGAAATGTGGTTGTATAACTCTGTAACTGGTGTTCACAAAGGTGTTTTAAGAGGCACATCTTATAAAAGACTACAGACTCTTCCAGTGAGCAACATAGGTAACACATATCTTTAGGGGGCTTCTAGCACCAGTTCCTATAGTCCAATTCAGAAATAAATATAAGTGTTCGTGTTTTGTAAAATGTAATTACTGTACACAAAGGGATGATAACTTAATTTTTTCTTCTAGATTGTCGGCAACCTCCTGTACTATCGCTACATGAACCCTGCCATTGTTGCTCCTGATGGTTTTGATATAATTGATATGACAGCCGGGGGCCAGATACACCCTGACCAGAGGAGGAACCTAGGCTGTGTGGCAAAAGTCCTTCAGCATGCTGCTTCTAACAAACTCTTTGAAGGAGAGAGCGAACACCTGTCATCTATGAACACTTACCTCTCACAGACATACCAGAAGTTCAGGTACGCAAAGCCCTCACAAACACCTACACAGTAAGAGCTCTCCTCTAGGCTGAGTAAGGCAGGTGGACTCCTCGTTTATCAGAATTCCCTGCTTGGAGTCGAAAACGTTGAGAAATTCTCACTGCTGAGGAAGTTGAAGCAGGAGTAACAGGTTGTATTTCTGCTCGAGCATTACTTTGAGAACTGATCACCTCTGCTGGCTTGTTTGCAGTAAGGCTTCCTTACGGCAATCACGGATCGTGAGAATAGTGTGGGGTGATTCATTATCCAGTAAAAATAATACATTCCTTGGGTCAGGAGGACAGCTGAATGTTTTGTCTGAGAAAAAAACTTATTGGTCAGGAAAAAGTTGTATTTTTCATTTTCATTCTTTTATCTTTGCCAAGAGATTCCACACATATTTTATTCTTTCATCTTGCACAGTCATAGGAAATTGCATGTTTTGCTACATTCCGGTACACAAATTCTTAGGGATTATTGCCCATCTTTTTGGGTGATTGCTATTGTTAGCTTGAAGTGTTGTTGAGTCCTGTGACAAACTCACTTTCAGAATTTCTATCATTAATATCTGCCCTCCATGACAGTAAATGCACTGCTCATATAATGAGAGATCAGTCATGAACACAGTCATTCTGTTTATTGAAGTATTTAAGGGCATGACATAAACATGAAGAAACAATAGGGTAGAAAGTGTTACAGCAAGCATAACAAATGCTAATGAAAGAGAGAGTGTACCCTTGTTGACCCTTTGATCACTACAAAAGGAACAATCCCTCTTCTAAGCTACTTTTATACAAAATTGAGTGTCTTGGTGACTGCGCTCTGTACTTTAACTAAAACCTCCTTAGACACCAATGGTGGCTGCTCTCAGCCCCACGTTCCCCTTGTACTCATCCAGCAACTGCAATTGCACTATTAGCTTTGTTAAAAGATAATAGCCCTACCTAGATCTTTTACTGTGCATTTATAAACTTGTGCAGGAATTTCTCCAAGCCCTTCTTAAACCTGTGAGATCGTCTGCCTCCACAGCCTCCTGCTGTAGCAATACTTAGAACTTTGCTACTTGTCAGTTAAAATAGCGCTTCCTTTTATTTATTTTAAATCAGTATTTTTCTGCTAGTTTCACTGCATATCCCCTTGTCCCATTATTGTGGGATTTGATGAATGAATTCTGCACCCATCTTATGCAACACTGCTGTGATTTTGTACAACTTGACCATATCCCTGAGCTTTTCCTCTCCAAACAGAGGAGTCGCAGGCCTCTTTTTGTTTTCCTTTTTTTTTTTTCCCCCTAAGACCAACTTCAAAGGTCCTCTGACCCTGAAACGTGCATCTTCCTTAATAGCATAGGGCTGGCACAGTAAAGGCAGGATGGCTTCTGCAGCATCCCTATAGGCCTCATCTAAAACCTCGTTTCTCCCAGATGCTCCAATTCAGGTCCTCTAACTTTGGAAAACAAAGCGGTCCTCTTTGGACAGATGGACCTTGCTCTTTCTTGGTTGTCTGTGCACACCCTTGAAGCTGTCAGTAGCTTGGAGAGACACCCATTGCTGTCTTGGGAAGCAGGTCTTAGCTCTTCGTGCACGTGCTAGTCATGTCGAAGTAATGCTTCAGCCATACTTCACACTTTTTCCCCTCAAGATTCTTGCATTTATAAACAATACCACATTTTATGTCATTCTGAGTAGCTCAATTTCCGAGTAACAGTGATTAAAACATTTGTATACCAAGTGGTAAGTTTGTGCAGCTATTCCAAATAATTTGTTCTCAGCACACTTTATACTAAAGTCCCTCCATAAAATTGGAGTATCCGTGGAAATCCTTTCATAACTTTCAGAGCATTAAACACAGGTTTCTTTAAGTGTTTAAAATTTACAAAGTAATTGCTTCTTGTTGAATAAAAAGAAAAAAGTCTACCTCTAAAACAATCTTCCACGAGGGATCCAGGAAAGATGGAACACTTTGTCATTTGTATTGATGTGTAAATGCGTTGTTTCCAAAAGGTTCCTTCAAACACTAAGTGTAGATTGCAGATTGTGAGAGAAATATAATGTATGTCAAAGATTTGATTGTGGTTTTTTTAATAAGGCTAACTAAAGTGAATTTATAATAGACAATTAATGAAGTCTTTCTCATTTTCTCTTAGGAATTTTTTTCAAGCAGCATGTGATGTTCCTGAACCAGAGGAGAAATTCAATATTGATGAATACTCTGACATGGTGACCCTTAGCAAACCCGTCATATATATCTCCATTGAAGAAATTATCAATACTCATTCAGTAAGTAAATGAAAATATACTAGTCAACAGACTGAACAGATTACGAAATACTCGCAAAAACTGTCTCTGGGGAAGGCTCATTATTCATTCTTCCTTTTGAAATAATTTCTTCAGTTCATCTCTGAAAAGCTCTGGACTTGAGTATTAGATTTCATTTTTCCCAGAAGACTGCTTCCACGTAAAAACATCATCTTGACTAACAATTAGAATATTAACATTTTCTGATGGGAGGGACGAACGTTTTTGTTCTCATCTAGTGTGACATTTCTAACTTATTTATACTTACAAATACTTTCCTATCTTGGCTAAGAAAGTGACATCAATTTGAAGAAGCTCCTTTGACTCTGAAAACAGAGGAAGATTCAGTGTATTTCGTGAGTCTGGCATTCCGTCATATGTTTTGTTGGAAGCAGATGCAAAGGTCTGTTTTAGAAGGACTGAAGCCGTGGCATCCTGCCAGTTCTTTATCGTGGGTAAAGAACAGACTAACTGCAGTCTGCAGTATGACTCATTAGGGTGTAAGTTAAATGTCTACCAAATGGTCCTCCTAAAGCTGGGATATTACTATCAGTTTCCTGGCTTGCAAACTGTTCCCTGCCCTTCCCACCCCTCACCCCCTCCATCCCCCACCCCAAAAAAAGCACCCTAGAACCCAGCACCCCCCAAAATGCCCACAAACCCCACAAAGAACCTTCCACAAATATTGTCAGAAACACTACGGAAAAGGTAGAATGCCCAGCTTCCAGTACACCACACTGCAAGTTAGTTTTATTCAAGTGAAAACTAATAGCCTAGTCTGCTAAAAATGTAACCTATTTGTTTCTTTTAATTTTTTTAAGGCATAGACCTATGCCTGCATGTTTGTGCTCACTGATTATATTTAAACACTAGTCTTGCTCAAATATCCCTTTTAGTGGGTCTGTTGCATGTCTAATATGTTATTTGATCCTAGTGTGACTAAGTATTACTATGCAATTTTATATTAGCAGATAAAATACTCTACAAAATATGAAGTAATTTAATGAAAGTAAATTGCCAAACAAAGAAGGTCAAGGAGATAGCCTTTTTTTTTTTATAACATGACTATGCACACTCGCCTGCCTAGAGAAAGCAAGCAATTAGGTCTGAAGACCACCTCTTCCACAAAACCTCCCCTGACAGCCTGAGCCTTGTCTTCTCCCATTGCACCTTCCCTGCAAGTGTAAATTAAACTAGCTTGAATAAAATTAAATTAGCTTGAATAACAGGAGATATATAAATATTTTTTCTGTTGTTGTGAGTAGCTCAGCTTCAGAAAAAGTTCTCAAATCTGCTCTCTGCCATCATCTCCTGTGGCACTTGCCTAAGTTTAACTTTCATTGCACATCTCTGTAGGATGTAACTGGAATGAGGGATCTGTTGGATTCATCAGCTTTGGTTTTTGGTACTTCCCCATGTACCTCTCGCCTTCACTCCAAAGAACTTGTCCTGTGAATGTCTTTTTCACTCTGTGCTTGTATAACGCCAAGCATGGTGGAGTTTTAATCAGTAGACGTAGTGCTTCTCAGCAGTTCTGTGTCATAGTCAGCATTATGTACCATGTGGGGTAGCTGCTGCATGTGAGAGAGAAACTTTGTTTTAAACAAATTAATGGTTATGGGATTATAATGCTAACTTCTGTCTTCTAAGTATGTCTGAAATGCCTTTCTTCACTGGACATAGGTTTTCTTAGTTGTCAGTAAGTTTCTAGTAACAAGCAACTTTTGACTGACTATAACTTGCAGTGTTTAAAATAGAATCCTGGAATTTTTGGCTACTATCCATGCTTTGCTGTAGCTAAATTTCAGTGAAGCTTGGTGACACTGTCTTTTCATCAGTCCTCCAAGTTAAGGAATATTGCTTCTATGGGGAATGGACTGCTGAATGTAGTGGTCGCTAATGCTGCTGGATTTATCTAACTCAGCATGCAGTTACTTTTCTCACAGATAGCGAGAGCCTATTTTCAAGAAAATGTTACTGCCCTGTCCATGCTCTTTATTAACTTGGCTTAGTATTTTCGTGGCTTAAAGTTTTGAGAATGTGCCCAGGTGCAATGGAAGTTATCGTGAATATGTTCACAGATCTCCCACAACTTTCAAGTCTATTAGAAATTTTGCAGCAGGTGCTGCATAGCTAGTTTCTCACTTAAAAAATATAGCTATTTCTGAAAGGTAGCACTGACACTATTGTAAGCTACTGGAATGGGTATACAGAAAACAGGTATCTTTCTGTGGACCACCAACCCTGCCTTCATTCCTTTGTGTGCTTAGTTCAAGACGCAGCACTGAAATGCTCTGCTTAGGATATTGCCCTTTACTCAGTAATACTTCGTTAATCCTAAAGGAAAATCTTGAACTTCTACTCAGCTGTGATGTTCAGCACTCTGGAGACGATTGCTGGAGGAGCGTGGCAAGCTGTTTTACAGCAAGAGCGATTCTAAACTCATAGTCCAGTACTGAGAGTGTTCCCAGCTTGGGTCTTCCATAATCCTGATCACACTACATCTGTGTTTTTCAGCATTTAGTCTCCAGATTTATTTTAAAGTATAAAGGCCCTGGGAATATTTTTTTTTTTTTGGACAGTGACTTCATTAACATTTATTTATAGCTACTATTAGAACACCAGGATGCCATTGCCACTGAGCCGAATGACCTGCTGAACGAACTGCTGGAAGGGCTGGGACCTGTTCCTGATGTGGAGTCTTTCCTTGGTATGCTGTTCTTCATCTTTATGGCTAACCTTGCTCTAGGGGCAGGATTAAATGGGGGCTTGATTTAAGTACTTTCGTGTCTCTCATGGTGTCAGCTTTTTCATTTACTACAGAATTCTTTTCTGGACACTTTTTGTAACATCACTGCTTACAGTTGAACCTTCTTCTAACTGCAGTATTCACTCTGAAAACTAATGATGTGATTCAAAATCCAAGCATTAATAATGTTTTGAGCAGAATGATCCAGTTGTGCTCACATTGCAGATAGAAAACAAGTGATTTTTTTAATAACCTGATCTTAAGATTTGCTAGTATTGGCTAGAAACTTAGAAATAAGTGAGAATTCTTAAAAGAGCCATTTTTTATTTTGACACTTAATTAACCAAATTAAAATGAAGTTTTAAAAATAACACACATTTATTAGAAATTTATAAGAAATATTGTGACTGATGTTTAATTTGCCTTAATTGTAGGCAGATGTGAACTGTTTACAAAGTAGCTAGGATATCATGGATAACACCAGCTTCCAAGTGAATAGCCTGTTAACAGAGCTGCTACTCTTTCATTTTTCACTATCAGTGTTAAGACAAACAATGTTAAATTGGTTGTATTCTTCTTTGAGAAGACATGTGAGTCTCTTGCACATCAGTAACTTGAAAAGCAAGAACTGGTGGCGTTTCCAAACTGTTCTAACTGAGCTGATAAATTGCTGGCTTATGGTTTTGATTGTTCAGTGTAAAAAAAAAAAAATACTGCTTATAAATGGTAGGAATGGGTGTGCTATTTAATAAACTTAATATTTCTGATGATTTACAATGATTTATCTAGGGTCTCATTTGCTTCATGCATTGAATCACGGGAAAGTTGGCAAACTTGAAGTAAAAGATGTTTCCTTACAGGGGAAGGAGCCGTTGACCCCAATGACCCCAACAGAGAAAACACGCTGAATCAACTTGCAAAAACGGAGATTTCACTGTCTCTAACAAGCAAATATGAGTTACGAGAAGGTGAAGATCAGGATCTCAAAAGCCTGATGATAAAGTAAGTTTTGGTCAAAACCTATATTCTGGTGATGCTTTTTGTTTGTTTGTTTAAAAAAAAAAAAAAAGAAAAAAGTCGCTTCTACCCTGCTGCCCTGCTTAAGTGCATTTTTGAGTAATTGAGTGCACTCAGTTTTCAAAACCTGGTTTGTGTTCAGTCCTACCCAATTTTTTGCAAAAAGCAGAGAAACTATCGATTCTTCCAGAAAGCTTACAGAAAGATAAACATAGTGCCACTTGTGTTTTGGACCGTGACTGGACCATTATCTAACCTACTCAGTGCTTTTCCATGAAGTTGTAAAAGCATTCTGCTTTAAAACACCACAGCCTTGTGAAAGCAGAGAAGCAGTCGAGCCTTGTAAGGGATGGACAGTGTCACACTGTCGTCTCCTCCCCCTCAAAGGAAAACACTTCCCCACCATCAGGCCCTTGAACAGGATGTGACTGTCACTTCAGCAGGAATAGTGCATGCTTTTATCCACCCAAAGAAAATGATGTTTATTCTATTCGGTGAACAAATTAAGAAACAGCTACTGGGATACACTGGGGTATAGGCTACTTTATAGTCAAAAATATTTTTTAAAAACCACTTAGTATCAAAGTATGGGCACCCCTCTTTTAAAGTTATTTCAACCCATCCAGAATACGGATTGGCTTATTTAAATCCTGGTGCTTCCTGAACAAGGGGGAAACAGAACGCTGCTCCTCCTCTAATTACTATGCTTATTTTTACCCCACAGTGTGAAGGTTAGAAGTCCACTTTAAAAGGAAATACAGCATAAGAATTTTACACTTTTGCAAGTAGTAGGACTGTAGATACAGGCTATATTTCAACTCCAATCTGCTAGTACTTTTTTTTCCAAGTCAAAAATCAGTAAACTTGAATTTATTAGGTTTTACTTCTGAAGAAAGTTCTTAGCTACAATGCCTGTAGTTAGTAGTGCAATTTCTATAAAAGCCATCAATGGCTGTTTAAAGCCTGGAAAAAAATTCTAATTTTGAGCAGAAGAAAACTCTCGCTATTTATCCCAAAAGGAAGAGGAGTTTTTTCCACTGTGGAATTTGATCTGAATCTTAAGCAAGAATATACTGAGGTTTTCCTGTAACTTGTTATCAAATATTATTGGAGATCTAAAGTAAAGGGACCGCAATAACAATGTCAAATCAAAACTGTATCAGTCACTTGATATTCCAGAGACCAAGGCTCTAGAGCTGTTCCCAGGCTGGTTTTGTAATAAGAATATGCCTGCCACTGTTCCTTTAAAAAAAAAATAATAATTGTGCTTCCTGTCCCTTTTTCCCCTCTGTGTAGGAGTAAAATACTACCTCATAATGAAATCTCTAAAAATATGCAAAATCAGGGCCAAAAGAAATGTCTTTAATCCTCTACACTGCGCAGAAATACATCAAAACAACAGCATGAGAATTAGCAAAAGAATTTAACTTCTCTACTGCATAAGTGCTTTCAACTAATATTTCTCATGTTTTGAGGAAATTCAGTAAATAATCTGGCAGAAGAATAATTAGCAACCTGTGTTAAATGGCAACAATATCAAAAGTTAAAATACTTACCACTACCGTTTACACAAGAGATGTGTAACTACAGATGCCTAGCTTTCCTACCTTAGCTGTAGTGAAATCTTTTACTGCAACTGTGAAATGTCAGGCACCTGGCTAAAATTCAAGTCACAGATGATTCCATGAATGTTCCTTTTTTTTTTTTTTTTTTTTTTTTTTGCTGCAAGTGACATGCCTCTTCTATAGAAATATTGACATGTTTGCTTTTTACATGGTTTTCTTAAGGCTTCTGTGAAGAACCCTAAGATTTGCTGGTACCCCTGCGTAGATGACTCTATGCAAGGTGCCTGGTCTCCGTGGTTTTAGTGCACAGGTGCCAAGTGGCAGTGAAGGGAGAGGCATCCAGCCCCAAACGGGGTGTTTCTGGAGAAGAATAGAGCTGAGCAGGTCTGGTACGCGGGGAGAGGAAGGGGAAATAAGCCTCGTGTCTTATCAGCCATGTCACCGCCTGCTTATGCACAGCTGTGCATAAAACGAAAACGCCGTCCCACGTACGTTAATGTAGACTGTGGTGGTGACCACCAAAGACTGACAAAGGTTGCATCAGAGGAAGCCAGCAATGCGTTGATGTAGCCCAAGTGAACCAACTTTAGGAATCCTCTCTGGTTTTTTGTTTGTTTTTTGTTTTTGTTTTTTTTTTTCCTGGCAAACTGGAGGGGATTCCAGGAGAGCTTGTGAAGGAAAAATACACTTAACAGCAATCCTTCAAAAGCTGTTGAATGTTCTAGAACCACTCAGTGCGGTTGACAGCAGCTCTGGATGAGCAAACTAGTTTCCAGGAGGTTGAGCAGGTCGCCTCCTAACACGGAAGGAGCAAGGCTTCAGGTCTGCCTGTGCTGTCAGTCATTCCTACCTTGCTGCCCCTTCCATGGAAGCTTGGATCATATCCAAATACTTAGTGGGTTTGGATAATGCTGCCGGTATATGAGTAAATCTTTTGTCCCCTTTCATTGCATTTTTATGAGACCTTCTAGGCCTGAAAATGCCAACAAACGCCCCACCTTAACGTAGGTAAACTGTAATTTTAAACCAAGCTTTAATCACAGAAGCCTTGATCATATTTAGACATTTTCCTGGGAAATTCAAGCTGCATCTTCAAGTTTCTGTTAATTTTTAAGAAAAATGCGCTATATCTCATTTGCAACAGTGTCCTCTAAATTAACAGAATTCTGTTGCAGGATGTTCTCAGAAGCATTATGTATGAAGAGGCAGCAGGAATGAGATATATTTTTACCAAAAAAAGAACTGGTTTACATATCAGGGTGTAGCAGCTTCCCTTTTTCAGTAAGGAAATGTTCCTTGTCCATTGTCAATAGAGAAATATCTGGCCTTAAGTGGTGTGCATAAATGTACTGAGTTGGATGTAAAATTCCTTCCAAAGTTCAGCAGTTTTGAGTGCATTTCCACTTTAGTCAGTAAATATGACCCTTAATGGGACCATGCATATCTCAGGGTTTGCAAAGATTATGCTCCTATCTGCTGTTTTGTCATGAACCTAACTTAAATCCACATGTGAGTTGTTTCTTGGATTTTTATTATGCTAACAGTAACTTCTTTACTGTTCTAGTTGGTTAACTGCTTTCTAAAATAAAAGGGGAGGGGGAGTATGCATGCATTTCTCTATTCAGACCTGTCTAGAAGCCAGATGTTCAACACTATTAATGGAAACTCTGAAACATAAAAAGCTGGGAAATATAAACATGATCAAGTATCCATAATAAAGGGGGAGCTTGCTAGTTTTAATGTGGAAGAAATGAAATGCACCAGTGATCCAGTGACAACTGTTTTGTAATGTCTATATATACTTTTTAAAAGGACCAAAAGACTTATTGTGGATGTGATACGAACACAGCCAGGGGATACGCTCTTAGAAATATTAGAAACACCAGCCACTGCACAACAGGTAAGTGCTGTACTGTGCCTGAATAGGGAAGAAAGTATGTATTTTATTATAGATATTTGAAAGCCTTAGCAGATCTCTGACGGCTTTCTCCACTGTTTTATAACAATGAAATCATTGTTGCTGGTTTTAGAATTTTCACATCTAGAGCTTTCAAAATGTGAGACTTGTAAATTTTCTTTTACTGTGTAGTTGGTGACAGCTTCAGAGGAAAAGAAAAGTTTAGTCTTGCTGTCAGCTAGCACCACTAGAATAATATTTTTTCTTTACATTTTTTGAAAACAGGGTCTTTTCTCTCCTGTGTTATAATACAATCAAATAGCCTGAGATGAATCCTTCTGCTAGATTTTTTTTTTTTTTCCCCCTCATGAACTTGAGCATCTTAACTCAAGTTCCCTGAGGCCTAGTTTATTTGCTTAAGCACTACAAGCAAACATCTGCCTGGGGAACCACTGCTACCCCTGGTATGGGAACCGAGTGGGAACAGCTCCCAGTTGAAGGCTTCCCTGTAGATACTGACAAAGCTACATCCCAATAATGTGCACATATTAGCTTTCCTCGGTGTGTGTGTATGTAGAGGACACCTGTGAGATCTGGACAGTCTTGCCAAAACTATGGGAAGTCATAAAGTCCTCTGGCTGATTTTAGACTTGTTTTTTGATTGTTTTGTGATTAATTGAAATACGTGTATAGGTGTTGTGATTAGTTACTTAAGTTATGTCAAAAGGCATAGTAAATAAAGCACTTTCAGACCATGTACTAAAATGATATAAATAAGGCCTGCACCTTGATTCTTTATAATCTCCTTTGAGAATTCCATGTACTTGAATACTTAACTGTTATCATGAGCCTGACAATAACTGTTCTGGATATTTTTTTTTTTTTTTTTACCCAGGAATCTGCTCACTTGAAACTTGTAGAAAAACGTGCCATCTTAGATTCCAAAACTCCAGAGAAAATGAAGCACAGTCAGTCTATTTTTGAAGATGGGCAGCTACCTATAGAACAAAAGAAAAGGAAAATTCAGAGAAACCTCCGGACATTGGAACAAGCAGGACTAGTGTCTTCAGCAACTAAATACCAAGAAATTATAAATGAGATTGCTAAGGTAAATGCAGCATGCTGCCTTGTGTATTGATGGGTTTTAGGCATCTAGCCTAAATCCATTTCAGCTAGAGATGTACAATATACATTTTTCAGAGAACACTACACTAAATTGCTGAAGCATCCACATAAGATCCTGACAAAATAATTGAAAAACAGTACTCTTACGCATAACTACCTGAACTGAATAACACACACCTGTAGACTTTCTTATCCAGATTTGATACTGTTGCTGTTTTAACTTCTCCAGTACAACGTGTTTCAATACAGCTTTTTATCTTTTAAAAAGAATCAGAATTATCCATCAGTGTTTCAATTAATAATTAATGTAGTCATGGTAAAGTTTAAAAATACTTTAAAAAAACACCACAAAAATAAACAAACAAACAAACAAAAAAAAAAACCAACAAACCAAAACCCACAAACATTCTCTGCTTGGTATTAGCACTGATCTGCACTGGTTGGGCAGGACACAAGGAGATGAGTGGGCCAATGCCGTGCCCATCCTGGGTTTGATAAAGCACCGGGCCTGTTGTGTGCAAATTGGGAAACCCTGTTCCAAATCCACACCCAACACTGCCCGTAAGAATCTTAGCGTATTGGATTATCTTTAATTACTCATGAGTAAATTACTCATAGCTCGCATGAGTGATTTACATATTATAAATATGTGGGGTTTTTTAAGTCGCAAATATACTTGAATATATAAATTAGTAAATTACTCATGTGAGCTAAGTCTCTAATATAATTAAATATGTCACGTTGCACCTACTCTGAAGTGCCATTTTAAAGCCCTGTTTGGTTCAGGTGTCTGCATCTGCTGCTACCTGAGACAAAACCATTCTACATATGTATTCAGTGCCCCGTCCTCTTCTATTCCCTATCTATAAGCCCAGGTGCTTTGGTTTGAGCCCTGAAGGCAATGTGAAGATTGGGATGAGCCTTAGGACTGGAAGCTGCTTTTAGTTTTGACTACCTCAACTCAACCATTACCTTCAACCCAAGCTCTAGTTTAACAGTAGCTAGTTCTTACCCAGTAGAAGCCCAAGCTCTCATTTCTTAGGCCTCTCACCTGAAACTAGCTGTGAGAAAGCTTCCATTTATAGCATGAAGACGACATCTTCCTCATGGCATCTGGGTCTGACCTGCCCTGGACACCAGAGCAGAGTTCAAGATACCACCACTTGTATACATGTATAGCAATGTAATTGCTGTCTTCCGTACAGTCATGTAAACTGTACTCGCTACTGGTACTGTGCCTGTGAGAACTAACAGGACAGTTCACGCTTTCTCCCAGAAATTAAGTCAGGTTGTATAATTGCAGATTGTAATGGTAGTAAGCTGAGACTTTTTAAAACATCAAATTAATAAACCAATCACACTAATTTATTTAGGATATCCGGAATCAAAGAAGATACAGACATCATCGAAAAGCTGAACTGGTAAAACTCCAGCAGACTTTGAATGCACTTAACTCCAAGACGGCATTTTACGAAGAACAAATTAATTACTACAACACCTATATAAAAACTTGTTTAGACAACTTAACAAGAAAGTGAGTTGTGTCTTCTTGTCTCTTTCAATATTTCAGTGTGTTTTATCAGGAGGGAGAGAAGGTGTCATTCTGTAGCTGAAAGTTTTGATTCTAACAGATTGACAACCCATGGATGAAAAAGTCCATGGGAGTGGCCACTGTGGCCTGAGTCAAAACCTGGAAAGTAAAGTCTAGCAATTACTTAAGGCTCCCTTACAGAAAGAAGCCTGAGATGTATACATGTTTTCAACATATGTAATTGGTGATGCTTTGCAGATCCATTAGCACGCTTTGAAGTCATGCAGCTTTGGGTAGTAATTATTGATTTTCTTCCTTCATTGAAAGGATTGGGGTTTGCTTTTAGAATTGAAAAGGGGAAATATATGCCTAAATAATTTTACTTTTCAGGTATCACGCGGTTACTCAAGACCAAGCTCCAGTGCCAATGCCACTGAAGTGTCAAAATGAAAACATTTCACTGACATGACCAGGAGCTTTTCCAGCGCATACTTCATTGATCCAAAAATTAACTCTAACGGCCAATCTCATTTAACACCTATGTTAGTGTGTGCTTAAGAATTTCTGTTTTAAAGCTGTGATGGTGGACTCTTTTGGATCAGGGTTGCATTTCACAATAGAGTATAAACAACTGCTAAAAAAACATTGATCCAGAATCATTGCCAAAATGTTTAGGCAATTCACTGTGTGCGAAAAATCCCTATGATTCTTTGATTTGTTTTGAATGTTAATTCTGTTTATTAATAGGAGTTCAAGAAGGGAAAGAGTGAAGGAAAACTAAATAAGGCTAGAAGACTAGCTGAAGTATAAAAGACCTGGTAGACAAATCAAAAGCCATTTTTCTTGTTCTCTTCCCAGAAATTCACGGAGGTCAATTAAACTAGATGGAAAAGAGGAAGTGAAGGGAAGCAAAAAACTGAAGCAGGCCTCATTAAAGTATACGGCTGCAAGACTGCATGAAAAAGGTGTCATCCTAGAAATTGAAGATCTTCAGACCAACCAGTAAGTGTGGTATAAAACAATTCAGAGCATTTTCTAATCAACCGCTGCTTAAGGGGCCTGGCTTTTCTTAAAAGAATTTTTGCAATTTCCTGTGCCACACCTAAAATTACCTCAGACTTTTACATTCAGAAGAATGATAAAACCTAATTGTCATAATTCATTTTTTCCCTTGTACCTTGCTATATGATTACCTTGGGAAAATATTTGAATAAGCCTATTTTGGCATTAGCTTAGATGAAACCAGTACAAGTTCAGCAGCACACTCACTGCTAATGACTGATTTTTTCAAGCAGGTTTGGATTTTTTTTCATTTACTGACCAATCACTTTCATATAACTGAGTAAACACCTGCTTTTCTGCACTTCCTCACTATGACAAGGTGAATGGATGGGGTGCTTTAACACTCCTTTGAGGCTGCTCTCGTGAAAAAAAGAATCTTCCATCCTTTGCATCCTTCCATCTCTCTTCTGCATGGAAAAAATGTTTTTCAGGTTGCAGATTTTTTCTGAGTGGGTTCATCAGGCAGAGAAAGCCACGTGAGGCAAACTGAAACTAGGGAAGAGTGTATACACACCTGCATGGAGACACTCAGGCATGGCAGAACGAAAATCTGTCTGCCCTGTTCCCATGCTGCGGATGCTTCATCATCTTTGTTCCCAGAAATTCCCACAGCCTTTTTTTTTTTCCCCCCCCAATATAAAAGACTTGAGAGCTCTGTATTCCATACTGTATGTACACCAGGAAGTCTCCAAGAAGACATTGCAGTAGGGATGGAGTGGATCATTTGACACCACTTACACTGCTTACAGTCAAAGTTCTCTTGTATTCTGCAGGCTTTTCCCCCCAAACTGTCTCTGGGCTACATAAAACTGCACAGCGTAATCAATTACCCTTTTTTTGTTTCGAGGTTTAAGAACGTGATGTTTGATATAACACCTGGAGAAGAAGTGGGCGACTTCGAAATCAAAGCAAAATTTTTGGGGGTTGAAATGGAAAAAGTGCAGCTCCATTTCCAGGTAGAGTTCAAATTTTATTACTTTGCTACATAGTCGCAGTTGCATTTTTTCTAAATATAAACTATTTCAGATGTATTTTTTATATGTATTCATGAACTATTCAGTTAGCACAGAGCAGCAGATCCTATGGGGAATAACTATACAACTTCCATAGGATGCTGTGCACCATGTTGGGTTAACAGTTATATTAGGGAACTGCATGAAACCAAATGCCACATTAGCTCAGTGGCAAGCAGCAAGTATCAAGAGAAAATGTAAATACACAGAAAACAGTATTTCTTCTGGTTTACTGTTAGTGACAGTCTACAACTTGGGATGTAGAGGACATGTAAGGTTTTCTTCACCTATCCAATAGTTGTCTGCAATTGTTTAAATTGTGAAGGACCTGGAGTTTGAGAGATGGTTATCGCATGATGAAAACGACTCCATCTTGTTGCTGTAAAGTATGGATTCAAACAGAGACTAATTATTTTATTTCTGACTGTAGGATTTGCTTCAGATGCAGTATGAAGGTGTGGCTGTAATGAAAATGTTCGACAAAGCTAAAGTGAATGTGAATTTGCTCATATTCTTGTTGAATAAGAAGTTCTATGGAAAATGAGTGTCTTCAGATACCATGGACTGCATCCATCAGTGGGAAGTCTGTTCAGTATTTTTTTTTCTTCTAAACATTTATTTGAAGTTTGTCATTGGAGGCATATTAACTTTAAAAAGATCCCTAAAGCACCAAATGTTCAGAGGAATGTACACAGTGCCTTTTCAACATTGATAATGAAGCAGAAAAATAGGAAATAGATTAAATTAAGCAGTTCCAGATTTCATTGGTGTTGGTACTTTCAAATCAAAATATTGCTTAGGACACTCAGCTATTGTGGTTGTATGGATTTTACAGTAGGCAGAAATTGATTTTAGTTGAATATATAAACGTCTTCCTATTAAAACATTTTTAAATGACCTCAGATATATAATATAGTTCTTATTAGACTCTAAGCATTTACCAAAAGAAATCCTAATTTGTTTTTAAGGGATAGTTTGGGCAAATATTTAGTTACATACTAAGCCTATTTTCTGGCAGTTGTCAATTGTAAAGCAAACTTATTGTGCAATTCAAAAATTTTTATAGGTAATTATAAAGTGACAGTAACATCTTACTGTACAAAAATATATTTTGTGATTCATTCCTACTAAATGCACTACTGCCTCATGTAAAATGACATTTTCTACTTTCACAGCCTTTGGAGTGGTATTGGGGAATCTGAACAGTGAACAGTTGCTGTTCAGTTTGAAGTATTTGAATACGTAAATTGTGCCTGTCTGTCTTTTTTGTAAGAAAATAAATGCAATAAAATCAGTATTTAGGTTGGTTTTTTAAATATTCTTTGGAGATTGTTCTATGTGAAATAAACATTACCTAATTAAACTGTCTTGGTTCCTAAATTTCATTTAAAAGAGCCATTAAAGCAGCCATCCAGATGGTAGTGAAAGAGCCTCTTTCAGTGCTTTTATAAAATTGAATCTAATTAAGCTTGATTGTCCTCACAGTACACTTTGTGAAGGTTGTTCAGCGGTGAAGACTTCATGGCCTTTATGCCACTGAACATGATGATGATTTTGCTGATGAACTACCAATTATATTTACAGAGCAAAAGTGTGTACAGTAGGTAATGTGATAAATACATAAACCAAATATTTCCTACTTCCGCTTCCCTCGTGACAAACATTTTAAAATAGGGATAGTGAGGCATTCTGGAATGCATTGTAAAAGCAAATATTAAACAAGTGTTCATTCTGAAGGTGGAATAAAACAGTGAACAGTCAGTGGCAGATGACTATGAGTTTAGTTGGTATACTGACCTGCATTATACAAGCTGAAAAAAATGATTACACTTAGTAGACACATTCATTTATGCATGGCATTAAATTCAAACACTTGACCACTTTAAAACAGCTAATATCCCTAATTAAAAGATAAACAGCTCCTACATGCGTCCATTTTTCTTCTAGCTAGTTACGTATAAACCACTTTAACGTGACATAAATGCTGCAGTATTAATACCAGTGATCACTTAAAATAGCTGCGTGGGAGGGTGAAAGCAAGCACTTTACTTTTTCTTCCATAGGAGATAAGTGAGTTGTACTTGAATATTAATTAAACTCAGAATCTTTTGTTCCACCACACCCCCTCCCTTTTTTTTTTCTTTTTGTAACAGACTTGACTAATCCCTATGTGTTTTTGAAAAAATTGTAGCTGAGCAGGTAAGCCTGCACAGGTGGGATGTTGATCCTGCAACCAGACCTTTGAGGTAATGTGTCAAAAGCCTGGAGTTCTGCTGGTGAGACAGACTAGAGCCCCACGGCCTTTGTGGAAGTCAGTCATTTCTGGATACGCTGTTTTGTGTTACACACTTGACACACTTAGTGACTGCTTAGTTCTAATGCAAACACCATGTTCCTCAGTTGTTTCCTGATGTACACAAGCTTAGGGAAGCTTATTTGGTCCCCAGGTAACGACATGTATGAAAGGTACAGTCTGTGTGCTAGCACTCACCTTTTCCAACCATTTCTTGGGCTTCCTGCTCTTCTAGTGCACATCAAAGAGCAATTTCCATTTAATTTCTTTAAACTCCTTTAGAAGCTTTTTTTTTCTCCTTAATTAACTGTTTCAGTTTAGGGCCTTGTCACTGAACAAATAAATGAACCCTGCTAAACAGGACTGACCACGATGATTCTTACCTAAATATAAGATTGACGGTAATACCAAGTACCATGTAAATGAGCAAAGTAATTCTCTGCCCACCCACTGCCATCCTGTGCTGCTGACAGCTACTAAATACAACAAAAAAAGAAAGGGGCATTTTGCAGGCTGCTGTAAGCTGCAATTTAGGGTCTTCAAGGTTTGATTGGACTTGATGAAACCACTTTTCATTCATGAAACAGTCATGTTGGAAAGACTTGCATTGCTGGTGCAAAACCTGAGGAAAACGCCAGTACGGCTGAACAGAGACCATGCATCGTTGTCACCACAGGTGACCTGCCTGTCTCTCTATTTTGTCTTCCTTAACCAGTAGTAGTGAAAGGAAATCATAGTAGGCAGTAGGCTTAGCCTGTTAGCCCTGCAGTTTGCATTTTTCTACTGCGTGTCTTTAGAGTTGATTAAGAGTGCTTGGCAGCTAACTTAGAATGGGTAAGTTCCAAAATAAACTGATGGGGCTCTGAAGATCCAAAACTATCCAGAAAACTAGAGAACAGTGTCTTTCTTTGGCCGAGCAGACAGAAACACCATCACAAGCAATAGCTTTGTGCTGTTTCACTTTGCGCTGATCCGCAAACCTTCTTCCTTAGCTGTCTTTTTTTTTTAAAGAATACAGGAGCAACACAACAAACTGCCCTCTAACAGCAAATCCAAAGAGCGACAGTCACATCTCATTTCAAAAAGTTCATAACTAGATATACAACCCTCTTCCTGGATGCCTGATTTTTGCCTCTGCGATATGCTTCTAACCTCATCCTGTTTGAGCAGCCACTGCCCACCCAGGCACACGCCAGGGTAATCGGTATATTAAACAGCAGGAAGATGGCTCCTTCCCCAGACAGTAATGATGTAGCAATCTTACTAGTATAGTTGTAGACTTTTTTTGGTAGACCTAGTCTGTTTAACAGGAATAAATTCTTCTCCTGTAACATGCTCCTGCTGAAAAACAAAGCTCTGAAAATAAGTGTAAGAAGTAGAACTAAAAAGTGCTAACAGGTAAAAGCTTTAGAAGTCATGAACTCTTCACCTCTGTTACAATCCATTTATCTACAGAGGAAGTAGCAAGATGACTTGTATAGCTACGGGAGACAAAAATGAACTTAAATTTGGTTCCCATACACAGACAAAATTTAACAAACAGAGGCTTGGTTTCTTTTATTCACTTCCTATATTTACAGTAATCTGACTTACAAAGATGAAAGGACATAGATACTCCCTGCAGTTCAATCTGAATTTCACAGAATCACAGAATGGTAGGGGTTGGAAGGGACCTCTGGAGATCATCTAGTCCAACCCCCCTGCCAGAACAGGGTCACCTAGAGCACGTTGCACAGGAATGTGTCCCCATGGGTTTTGAATGTCTCCAGAGATGGAGACTCCACCACCTCTCTGGGCAGCTTGTTCCAGTGCTTTGCCACCCTCAAAGTAAAGAAGTTCCTCCTCATGTTTGGGTGGAACTTCCTATGCTCAAGTTTGTGCCCATTACCTCTTGTCCGGTTGCCGGGCTCCACTGAAAAGAGCCTGGCCCCATCCGACTGACACCCACCCTTTAAGTATTTATAAGTGTTGATAAGATCCCCCCTCAGCTGTCTTTTTCCCAGACTGAAGAGACCCAAGCCCCTCAGCCTTTCTTCATAAGAGAGGTTCCAGTCCCCTAATCATCTTGGCAGCCCTTTGCTGCACCCTCTCCAGCAGTTCCCAGTCCTTCTTGAAGCGGGGAGCCCAGAACTGGACACAGTACTCCAGGTGTGGCCTCACCAAGGCAGAGTAGAGGGGGAGGGTGACCTCCCTCGACCTGCTGGCCACACTCTTCTTGATACACCCCAGGATGCCATTGGCCTTCTTGGCCACAAGGGCACATTGCTGGCTCATGGTCATTTTTATCATGTCCACCAGGACTCCCAGGTGTCTTTCCACAGAGCTGCTCTCCAGCAGGTCAGTCCCCAACCTGTCCTGGTGCATGGGGTTATTCCTCCCCAGGTGCAGCACCCTACACTTGCCCTTATTGAATTTCATAAGGTTCCTCTCTGCCCAGATCTCCAACCTGTCCAGGTCTCTCTGTATGGTGGCACAGCCTTCTGCTCTGTCTGCCACCCCCCACCAGCTTTGTGTCATTAGCAAACTTGCTGAGGGTACACTCTATCCCCTCATCCAGGTCATCGATGAATGTACTGAAGAGGACTGGACCCAGTACTGACCGCTGGGGAACACCACTTGTCACTGGCCTCCAACTAGACTTTGTGCCCCTAATCACGACGCTCTGAGCTCTGTCTTTCAACCAGTTTTCTATCCACCCCACTGTCCATTCATCTAACCCACTCTTCCTAAGCTTCCCTATGAGGATGCTGTGGGAGATGGTGTCAAACGCCTTGCTTAAGTCAAGGCAGACAACATCCACCGCCCTCCCCTCATCTATCCATCCAGTCATGCCATCACAGAAGGCTATCAGATTAGTCAGACATGATTTCCCCTTGGTGCTTCTGCAATAATAAAGGCACTTCATACATATGAACAAATTCTAAGTGGAGCTTACACACACACACTTTTTTTGTCTGTATTACTGTAAACAGAAGGATATACAGTTGAGGATGGGACAGCATACCCTAGCAAACCAGAGTGCCCACTTGTAAAGCTTTTGACTGTGTTACAGGCCTAAGAAATATGGAGCACTCAAACCACCAGTGGAATAAGTATATTCAAAAAAAGGAGCCTAACTAACAGCTCTGAAGTTAGCAAAATGTTCTCCTCTGTGGATATCACATAGGTTTCAGTTCAACCAGGTCTTGATTCATGAGCAGCTCTGAAGCAAACAACGAGCTTTGCCAAGGCATGTGTCATTGGAGTTCAGGAGTGGCACCAGTTCCTCTGGGGTCTTGCAAGAACAGACAAAGGTGGGTAATGAATCACTTTGGGGTTGTCCTGCATTTGTAAAGCAGTCAGCCTACTGAACCCATGCCATACAAGCTTGATGCTGTCTGCTTTATACAAAGCAGATCTATGAATTAAGGAGCTTTTCTGAATGAGCGTGATCTTTCAGTTATGAGTAACGCAATGATTTCTACTGGCCGTGTAACTGCGCTCCCGTGGGGCACTACCAATTTGGGTTGCGCAAACACAATTTGGCAAACATCACTCGGATTGATTCCTTGAGAACAGCCCTTTCTCCCGCACCTCCTGCCTTCTCCCCTCTGCCCGAGCCCACGACCCCTTCCCATTTCCCAGCTGGGTGCCGCCGCTTTCCGCTGCCGTTTTGGCGGGGCGGGGGATGTCTGCCGGCCGGGCTGCTGCGCTGCGGGGGCGGCGGGCTCTGCCCCCCTCTCCCCTGCCCTGCCGCCGCCGCCGAGGCCCGGCTGTCCTCCCCGGCCCCGCGGCGGGGCAGCTCTGAGCCCCCCCTCCGCCGGGGCGGCGCGGCAGGAAGGCGCTCCCCCCCGCCCTTCTCTCCCCCGCCGCCGGAGGAAGCCTCGGCGGTCCCGGGGCGGCCCTTCCTCATCCTCCCGGCGGTGGCCCGCCGCCGCGCCTCGGCCGCGCCCGCGTCCCCCTGCGCTGGACGGACGGACAGACAGACGGACAGAGCAGCGGTGGGAGCTCTCCGCGCCCCCCCCCCCCGCCCCGCCCCGCCCCGCCCCGGCTCGGCGGCCATGGGGCCGGGGGCGCTGGCCGCGCTGCTCTGCGCCCTGGCGCTGCTGCGCTGCCCGCCGCCCGCCGCCGCCGCCCGCCCCGGTGAGTCGCTGACGGGGGTCGGGAGGGGAGGGGAGGGGGGGTCTGAGCGCTCCCGTCCCGGGTGGGGTCCACCGGGAAGCGGTGTCCGGGCGGCCCGGGGGGCGCCGAGCGAGGAGCCCGGCCCCCCGGCGAGCTGCGGCACCGCCGTGCGCCTTGGCAGAGGGGAATAAATGAAGAAGACACGCGTTAATCCCACAGCGCCGTGGGGCTGCGCGTAGCCAGGTCAAGGGGCTCCTCCTTTGAACTTTTAATTGGCGCTTAGGATGGAGTTTTCCCTTGGCGTTCTGTGAAACGCTGCTCCGGGCTTGGTTCTCATAGCAGCGGCAAGAGAACAGGCCACAACATAAAGGTAGCCTGGGCAAAGCAACGTCTGACAGATACTTTTTGAAAACTATCTTTTTTTCTAATAAAGAAAATGCCATAGGTCTGAAATACATAGATCTGAGAAAGACGCAATGCCACGGGTATGGTTATTGATGGTGAAGAAAGGTTTACGGTTATCCCATGTCTAAGGAGGCGGCCAGGCAATAGCAAGTTATGATGGAAAGAAGTGACCAGGTTGGTGAGATGTGCTGGTGGACTTCCTTAAAAAACTAGCACTGATTTTCGTTAACAACTTCAGAAGATAGAGTGCCAGCTGAATTTGTAGGTAGTGCAAAGTTTGGAAGGCCTACCAACACAGAATAGTTCAGAATACCCACCCCACGTAGATGGTCTTCAGGGTTATTCAATTAGGAATAGTACTAATAGCAGTGCTATAACTGGTGACACCGTGGATCCGTCTAGCTCAGAGCTTGTCAGACAATGCGGATGCTGAGGGAAGGGAGGTAAGAGAAGACATGCATGCATGTAACCTTCCAGTTTCTGGTAGAGGTACAACAGTACAACAGGGCAAGATTATGCATTTAGAGATTACAATGTTTTTTTCTGTAAAATTCAGTTTAACATTTCTTTGAATCACATAGTGATCATAGTGCTGCTGTTCAAACAACTCATCCACATGAGATGCCTGCTGGGAAGACTCAGTTCAAGCTCTATGTACAGAAAAGGGCTGATTTGAGGAACACAGGAGAAATTTCAGAGCATGGCATTATTTGACAGCTAAAATGAAGGCTGAAAGGGGACGGAGCTATTGTTTGTAATGATGCTGGGAGAGGGAGTATCAGAAGGGGCAAATAATTTTGGCTGAACAACTTTTTGGCATGAAGATAAGTGTCCTCAAAGACATCACAATCGTGTCCGTATTGGAAGTCTAAGGAAAATGTCCTTATTTAAAAAAAAAAAGGATGGGAATTGATGGTGGTGTAAAAGACAAACTACACAAGTTAATGCTAGAAAAAAGATTGTACTGTTGGGTGCTATTCTTCCAGTTTATGGAAACATTCAAACTTGTTTTCCTGCCTTTTGCAATTATAGTCTTCATTAAAAAGCACCCTGAATTACACTATTTATTTGCTGCTTCCTTAGGAAATAATCATTGAAAGAGTTACTGTATTACATCACTAAACAAAAAATTCAAAGCAAGTTACTTCATGCACAGTAAAACTAATAAAGCCTGGCTGTCTGAACACGTCTTCTGCTCTCCTTGTGCTTGCTCCCACTGTGATAATATAATTTCCCCACTGTCCCAGAGTACCTTCCCTGTTTCCACCACAATTCCCTTCACGCATACACTGCTGTATCCCCAGGTCTGCTCCACCCTTGCACCCGTGGCTTCTCCCCTGCTTTTCCCTTGGTCCTTCAGCATCCACAGTTATCATGTTACTGGCCTGTGCTGCTCCTGCGGGCAGGTGAAAAAGCAGTAGCTTGGCAGTGGGTTGTTGCTGTGTGCTTGCAGAGTAGCCAACCGGGTGCTGCCGAGGTGGCTGGCTGAGGTCTCAACCTGCCCGGACTTCCCTGCATTGGGACACTGATAGCCGGATAGAGAGATGTTACCGTTGCTTGAAGGCAGCACATGTGGTGAAAGAGACTGAGAAAGGAAAGCAAAAAGGAGCAGATATCTGGTTGCAAGAAAACAACACTTCAGGAAAATGTGTTCAAATCATTACTACATTGCTTGTGTAATAAAATAATGAATTCTGTATAAACAGAGATGTGGGCTAGAGAAGATGTTTTAAAGACAATACGGTGTTTATTTTTACAAATGCAAATAATTGTTATCTGTGCTAGAAGATTGTGTCTTACCTTGTCTGTCATGCATCTCACGGTCTGCGTGTGAGTACCGTGGCCACTGTACTTACGGGCCGCTGAGTAATTTAGATTCTAGATGCTTATCACTGAGGATTATACAAAGAGGAGATAAGAGAAACCGACTTCTTGTTATAAGCCAGCGGTATGGGTTCAGCTATCATCAGTAATGCCCAGAAATTGGTATTGATTGTTGTCCAGCAGTAAATTGGGAACATATTTAATTGGCTCATGTAGGAGCCTATTCTTTAGTTTTCCACCTCACAAAGATATCCCTTGGGACATGGGCATTGACAGTTTGTAACATGCTGTCCAGATTTATGGGTGCACACAAATATTTTGAAATTTTCTTGTGGAGCTCAAGAGTGCTTTTTAAGATTGGTTGAACCTGTTGTATTTTTTGCTCTCTACTTCTCCTTTCACAGACCAGTATGCATAGTAGCCCTTTGCATATGAAAGGAGATGGAAAAGGAAATTATAACATACCTATGTGAAAAAAAAAAAAAAACCCAAACCAAAACCAGTGGCTTTCAGGGTAAGAAGAATATGCATATGGTGTTCATGAGACCAACAATATGTAGTACTTGATGGAAAACAGCACAGTATGAATAGTTAAAATCAAAAATCCCAGACTTACTGAGCTTTCAGCATCATTTCTCTATGTGCTTTTTGGAGAATCAGCGCAAAGACCACAGGCAGTAAAAGAAAACTTCAGGCAATTTGAGTATTGCACAATTTCTACCTAATTTTTGCCTTTCAAATTCCTTACTGGAAGCAATGAAAAGACTGCATGTATATTGTTCAGTGTCCTGACTGCACACTACAAGGATAAAACCTCAATGCTTTATCCTGCTCTTTCTTTGTTCTTAGTTTCTTAGTCCCGTTCTTTCATAGCTATTTATATTTTACAAGTACTTTGATACAGCTGCTAACTCTCTCATATCAGCAATGAGAATACTGTTAGTCGTAAAAATAGTAATCCACCAGGTTTGACCTCTTCCAAAAGGATCGGATGACAACCTAGCTAAAATAGGATGACTGACTGAACATTTATCATCATTATACAAGCTTTGCCTCTCTTTTCCTAACAGATTATTTGAATTATTAAAAATTACTTAAGCTGTAATGAAATGTTTTATACAAGTGATATCTACAGCTTTAAAACAGCTGGAAAGGAACATCTGACAGATTCTGGTATAGCTGTAGCTATGTAAGAGTAGCTTTAAAATCTTTTCTGTAGAACTACTGTATTGGCTGTCTTGTACTATCCCAGCTTGTAGGTAATGCCTGTTTCCCACTACCGACCCCTGTGTTTATTGTCAAGGTTCTTCTCTTCTCTTCTGTGTATAAATCTCCTATCATTGGCTTTTTCAAATAAACACTGACACAAAAGGAATCCAGAACCTCAGGGCAGTAACTATCTTCCTTTCTGTTTCAGAAAGCATGACGTGCGCTATTGTTTGTTCTCGTAATACACAGACACTGTGTCATACAAACATACAAGCAGCTTTGCAAAGGAAATGAACTGATATGTGGCTATCAATCTTTTAAATTAAAATCAAATTTAATTTCGTCCAGATAGTTTAAATACCACTCTCTGTATTATCGAGTGCAAAGAAATAGCAAGTTTGAGGTCTCATTGCATTTTTCCATAGATCTGGCTTTCAAGTAGTACCTCGTGTCATCTAAGTTCAAGGTGGGGACATGGACAGAGCACAGGACACAGCGTGGAAGTGTTGCTGACAGCATCAAGCTTATACGAAGAACACATAGTTTTCACTAAGTTTAAGTATTATCCCAGAGAATTTTAACTAAGCTAAAATAATTTATGGAATGTTTTTGTTATGAATTATTGTAATAGGATTCTACTTTTAGAAAAGTTTGATAATGGACTAATGCAGACTCTAATAAATCCTTTGATCTAAGAAAGCTGTAAATAAGTTAGCTCGAAGAATTCAGGATATAATTACAATTATTATTAATGTTCAAGTAACTATAAGTAATAGCTATTACAAAGGTCAGTAGCTGATAAAAGGTAACTGGCCCAATCATCATTTTTTTCCTTTTAGTGTATTTTCATACCGTTTTAAGTTAGGAATCACTGACAAGAAATGGGTCAGGTTGCCACCAAGGGCTTCCACATGAAGTGACTTAACCTCAGTCATTAAGGGTCAGTGGGTCTGAGTGGTTTGCTCGCTAGTCCACAAAAAGTGAGGCACTGCAGGACGGGTCGCTCAGGTGAGGCAACGCAGGCGAAGCCCTTCAAAGTTCAGGGATACTGGGATGAGAGAGGTATTTGCTGGAAGCACCTCAGTTACCACATCGTGCAGAGGTCATCTTGGTAGTTCAGTTCCTGACTCCAGACGCGGGTTTACACTCCCTCTCATCAAGTTCATTTATACCTATGTTCCCCAAAAACAAGAAAAAAATGTCACCTCTTAATTTGCTTCTCCACACTGTTCTTCAGTGTTGGAGAAATCAAGAAGGACATGTAGACCTTCAGGGACTAGGACCATCATTGTCTTCTGTTTCAGAAATGTAATATTTTAGAAATGACAGTGGAAGAAACATATTCACTGCATTCAGAGTCGTGAAGTCATAAAACTTTTATGTGTGGGAGATACCAGAGGTACTGTTCAAGATTTTTCATCACTCTTACTGATGTCAACCACGGAGACAGGCCTCTGGGCATGAGAAATTAGGGTTTTTTCATTCGAGTAAAATGCAGTACTCCCGAAAGGGATGAATACCGATGGTGTCGGTTGTAACAGATTTCCATTGCAATGATTGTTAAGTACTGGAAATCACCTATTTGATGTCAGCCGCCAGCTGAAAAATCTAACTTGTGCTGCACCTGAACTGCTGAACTAGGAGCTGAGTCCTTGAGCCATCCAACTGCTTGGACTAAACTTTTAAAGTAGGGTTAAAGATTAAGAATCTATAGTTTTGCCTTTTGTTAGTGTTTTGTTTTAGATGGCAGAATAGACCCTCATATAAATTGTTTTCATTCCCTTCTGTGCAAACACTGAATCTCACATACTTGTGTACATTTGTGTTTCAGTAAAAGTACTAAATTGTTCCTACTGCAACAAGCTCCCAGGCTGAAATTCTCATCCAGCATCGTTTTTTCTGGCCTGCAGAGGTTGCAATCTAGTCACTTTGCATACGAAAACACTTCCCCTCTTTTGTCCCCTCTGCCCCTAGAGTGTTGCTGTGACACAGCATGATACAACGCAGCTGCTTTAAAAAAATCCCCAAATTTCCCTACCATACCACTCCTCTGATCTCCCCACACATTCAAGTCTGAATTTCACCAAAATTCAAGCTGGGTGCAGGGCTCTTCTCGCACAACCAGCGCACAAAGGGAGGTAACTGCCTGATTAAACCTGTAGCCACTCCTCTCTGCCATCTGCCTCCTTCAGATGCTTTTGTTCTTATCTGCATAAAAAAAAAATTCTTTGAATTACTGTAGAACAAATAATTGCTTCTAACGAGTAGCATCTTAGACCAGTGAATCATGCCTATGTACTTTCAGCTCACTGATTTAAGCTAGCACACCTTCAGTTTTTATTTTAGTTGTCTAGGATTCAACAAAGGATGAGTTGTGCATGTAGATGCATGATTACTTAAGGAGTAGTAACTCTCTCACTTCTGCCTGCCCATAATAGGTTCGAATTATCCTACACTTAAGTAGATTAAGCCGAAGCTGAAAAAGACAGCTCTTCCGAAATAAGCCTCCATACAAACAACTTTTCTGAAATAATGTCTAAAATATCTTGCTACATTCAAAAAGCAGAGATACTCTGTGCTGACACTTTTCTTCTCGGTCACAGCCGCCGAAACCTGCTGCAGAAGACCCAGCTGCAGAGGGAACACTAGTGGCAGGTTTCAGCAGTGCCGCGAGGGCACACTGGACGCATGCTGTCCTCCATGATACCTGCTGTGGGGTAGGAGAAGTAGAACTGGGGAAGTGTTTCAGTGCAAGCTGTGGCTACCAGTCAGATACAAGCAAAAGGTTGATCCGAGTCTGCCTTGAAAACTGCATGCACACTTCTGCCATCTGTCTTGATGGGGGCCATCAGGTTGACCAAGATGTCTCCAGAGCACACAGAAATACTCCAGTAACTTGATGTTTTCATTGCACCTTCACTTTTTGTTATTTTGGTGACGAGTACTTCTAATGGGAATTTTGTGTATGAATACTAGTATTTATCCCAGCACCTCATTTCTTACAAACTCTATGAAGGGTCTGACAAAGACAGCTCAAGAGTGGCAATTTACAATTGTATTTGTGTTAAAGTAGCCCAAAGAGACCATAGATGAGGTTAGGTCCTTAAGCACAAATAGACTCCCTACCATAAAAAGCTTCCAAGCTAAGACATGGGAGACCAAGGAGGACATCTTACCCAAACTTGTAAAACAAACTAAAATAAAAAGGGCTGGACTAACATCCATGGGGAGTCTGCGCTTTGAATCAGGAAGTAACCTTATTATTTTGTGTTGCTAATACGATCTTAGCTTTCCTTTTTGAAAGATGTTTTCCCTTCCCCATAGCATGTAAATATTTGCTTATTAATCTCAATACTTTCTTATTTTTCAGCCTCCCCATATAACAGCAGCAGGCCACACACCAGAAGTTTTGTGGTGTCTTTTGTACATGAGGATGACCGTATACCTACTGAAGGTGATACTGAAGGTGACTTGGAAGTTGGATCAGGAGCCACCAATCAGACTGGATCGTTCCTACGTGAACAACGAACGGTGTCAGTGCAAACAGCAAGATACCTCACCAGTCCGTGGCTGACGCGTTTCGTTCCTTCAGTTTACACCTTAGTGCTTGTGCTGAGTCTCCCTCTGAACATTACAGCAATACTCGTGTTCCTGAAAAAAATGAAAATCGAAAAGCCAGCTGTAGTATACATGCTGAATTTGGCCCTTGCAGATGTCCTGTTTGTAAGCGTGCTTCCCTTTAAGATTGCTTATCACTTTTCTGGAAATGACTGGGTTTTTGGACCTCAAATGTGCCGTTTCATCACTGCTGCCTTCTACTGTAACATGTACTGTTCAATAATGCTTATGACGAGCATAAGCTTCGATCGCTTCTTAGCAGTGGTGTATCCCATGCAGTCTCTTGGGTGGCGTACGTTAACACGCGCCTCGCTGACTTGTTTCATCATATGGCTTGTAGCAATAACTGGGGTTATACCTTTTCTCATCAGAGAGCAAACGATGGAAATACCCAAGTTAAATATAACTACTTGCCACGATGTGCTAAGAGAATCTGAACTTCATGGCTATTACCTCCACTTCTTCTCCATCTTCTCTTCTGTTTTTTTTGTAGTGCCATTTATAATTTCTACCATCTGTTATGTGTGTATCATTCGATGTCTTAGTTCTTCTACCATTGTTGCAAAACAAAATAAGAAGACACGTGCCTTGCTCTTGTGTGTGGCTGTTTTTTCTGTTTTTGTTATCTGTTTTGGGCCAACAAATGTCCTCCTATTAATTCATTATATCCATTTTTCTTATGACAACAGCTTAGAGTATCTCTACTTTGCCTATCTACTCTGTGTTTGTACCAGCAGCGTTAGCTGTTGCATTGACCCCTTTATTTACTACTATGCTTCTTCTCAGTATCAGAGACAACTTTTCAGTCTCTTCAACTGTAAAAAGACTTTCGATCCTAACAGTAGTAACAGCAGTGGCCAGTCAGTGTCTACCACTAGTAGAAGGGCTACATGCTCTACTAATGTGAATAACAGTGTCTACAGGAAATTACTAGCAATGCATTGAGATAGCATGTCTTAAATGTGCTTAATTTTTAGACCATTTCAGACAAAAAAAGGCTGTATTATATCCAAGAAATGCAAAACCTTAGACCAAGTTGTTGTACAATACGTAGTTTTATGGATTCATTATAGTAATGCACAATCCGAACTATAACTCTGTATATGTATAAATATATATAGTATATGTAAATAAATTAATGTAGACGGGAAAAGTAATTTCTCAATAATAGTTGTTGAGTGTTTTTCAAATAAACTCCTTTTTTTCTGACAAATCCTTTGCATCGTTAGTTCAGTTTATTGCAGGGGTTTTATGAAATTCCATTTTAGGATTTTCAGCTGTATCAGGTTGATTAAATTCTTACTTATGGAACCACTCTATCTATCCAGTACTTCCTGAAGAAAATGAAAATATCTTTCTAGGTGGTTTTTTTTTTTCCTATTTGTCATTATTTCTGGAATTATCTGTGAACTTCGTTTTCTTAGCATTATTTTGCATCTTGGACACTACAATGGTTTATTTTACATTTTTATATATTCCACTTCAAAACAGTCTGAATGGTTTTAGGAATGTGAGCAACTGAAAATCAGGTGTTAATTGGTGGAATTTGTCAGGGGATATAATTCTCGGCAGCTAGAACTACCTTTTCTTTTGGTGTTCCTACTATTAGTGTACGCTAAGCATCTTGGTTAGGAATGTGGTATTTTTCACAATTAATTTCACAAAGAAATTGTGAAATTTTATTTCATAATAAATCAATGCTGAATGGCTCTCCAGAAAATATACTGAAAAAGAAAAAATATTCATCACTTTGCTATGCAGTTTACGAACAGGTGCTTTTCTGCACATTATTAATCGTCATGCACGTGTTTATGACTTGGAAATATTCTTTATCCTTGACAAGTCTGGATGTTTCTTATATTTTACGTTGTGTGCACGTCTACTAAAATTGCTGTGGTGTAGAGCCCAATAGCTGACGTCATTCTGTATAGCATTCTTTTACAAGGGATGCTGAAGCCAAATAACAGTAATTCAGTTTTAGAAACTAGCATGTAGGTAATAGAACCGTACACGAAAATGGAAATCAAATTAAGTAGGAGTTTGGTTAATGTAGGATTTGCCATAGGAATCTGCCAAGAAGTACAGCAACTGATAAAAGCTGTCTTCAGTCCAGCACAAGTGATAAGAAACCTAATCTTTCCACATACAGTGTGACAGTGAAAAACTTCCTAACCATGATCTTTTGTTGGTTTTTTTTTCTGTTCCTTAGTGGACTTAAGGACAATTAAGTATTTTATTACCAGGGTCTCTCATGATTTTTGTTCTGAAGTATTTGCCACTTTCTAAGTACACAAGCACTAAAAATACACATATATGTAGTTTGCAAGGCTAAAACCCCACAAATGTTAATGAGACTTATTGTTACATTCTCATTTTGGCTAATATCATATTAGGGGTGCTTTTGGTTTTCAACAAAATCCAAATGCATCTTAAAATTAAGATTACCTGCCTCTTGCAGAAAAAATTACCTCTGTGCTTCCTGTAGTTACAGGCTGGGAGACTGGTTTTAGATCTATTACATAGTTGAGATGTGTTTCAATGTCATGATATTTTGTTTCCATGATAGTGGTTTATTTTTAGGTAGCCAAAAGAGACCACTAGTCTGCTTTGCAAGGGGCAGTATTACCTGCTAGGAGGGAAGGAAATGTACGTGAGAAACAGCTCGGCAATCAGCGATTATTTACTTCATTTTTCTCTGTGGTTGGGTCATTTCACTTGTAACCTCTGTGTGCTGGAGAACATTTGCAAATGAGCCACTTCTTCCTACCTTGTAGGGTGAAAAAATGAGAGAGCTGAACACAACTGTTTATCCTCATGGCTAAGAACATCAACAAAGACCCTCAATAAGAATGCCTAAAAAAGATTTTATGCATGTTTGTAAACCAGTGTCCCAGTTCTGCCACGCACACTGCTGAAGTTGAGTTTGCTGATGATTCTGACTTGCATGCAAATAAAAAAAAAAACAAACAAAAAAAAAACACAAAAAAAAAAACACAAAAAAAAACCAAACAGGAAAGGCAGATACAACACAGAACCCTGAAATAAAAAGGACTCACAAAGCTAATTAGACTTCTTGACTTCTTGGTAACAAGCTGAAGTGCTGAAGCTGCATTTGGAAAGTATGTTGCCTAAGCATGTTTGAAAATACGACACTTGACAGGCTTGAGAAGTGGGCCTGTGTGAACCTCATGAGGTTCACCAAGGCCAAGTGCAGGGTCCTGAACCTGGGTCAAGGCAACCCCCAGTATCAATACAGGCTGGAGAATGAAGGGATTGAGAGCAGCCCTGCAGAGAAGGACTTGGGGGTACTGGTGGATGAAAAGCTGGACATGAGCCAACAACATGCACTCGCAGCCCAGAAAGCCAACCGTATCCTGGGCTGCATCAAAAGAAGTGTGGCCAGCAGGTCGAGGGAGGTGATTCTGCCCCTCTACTCTGCTCTGGTGAGACCCCACCTGGAGTACTGCATCCAGCTCTGGAGTCCTTAGCACAGGAAAGACATGGACCTATTGCAGTGAGTCCAGGGGAGGGCCACAAAAATGATCCGAGGGCTGGAGCATCTCTCCTGCGAGGACAGGCTGAGAGAGTTGGGGTTGTTCAGCCTGGAGAAGAGAAGGCTCCAGGGAGACCTTATTGTAGCCTTTCAGTACTTAAAAGGGGCTTATGAGAAAGAGGGGGACAAACTTTTTGCTAGGGTCTGTAGCAGTAGGACAAGTGGTAATGTTTTTAAACTGAAAGAGGGTAGATTTAGACTAGATATAAGGACTAGATATAAGGAAGACATTTTTTACGATGAGGGTCATGAGACACTGGAACAGGTTGCCCAGAGAGGTGGTAGATGCCCCATCACTGGAAACATTCAAGGTCAGGTTGGATGGGGCTCTGAGCAACCTGATCCAGTTGAAGATGTCCCTGCTCACTGCAGGAGATTGGACTAGATGACCTTTAAAGGTCCCTTCCAACCCAAACCATTCAATGACACATGCATAGGCATCCTACTTATATTGATGCATTGCAAGTACTCTAGCAAGCTTTTTGCCTAATCGGATTGCAAAAGCAAGCAAACTGTGACTGGAGGAGTCTCATACCAAGGCAATGGCACCTCAGCTCTTACTGAATTTGGCATATCTTTGCAACCGGTTAGTTGGAACAGGCTACAGTTCTCAGTGTCTGCCTTTGCTGCTGTATTTGATGGCAAATTTGATGCTGTATTTGATGCTGAAGCAGCAGCAGTTTATGGAGCCAATCTCAGGCACAAACAGCACTTGCAAAATGGGTTATAACTGCTGAGCATGGCCATGCAGCAAAGCACAATGTGGTAGCCTTTTTGAGGGAACTGAAGCAGAAACGTACTGCAATTTAGACTGACATGCTTTAGCTAACAGGAAAAGCTAACCACCTCTTCATGCTTGATGCACCCTTGCACTGCTAGATGGGTAAGAAAATGAATGGCTTGTTTCAGGGGGAAGGGCAAGGAGTCAAAATTTGACCAAAAGAAATGAAACCCATCGATGTTACATCCTGTTTCACCCATACATTCATACATTCTCCTCCTCCTCCTTCTTTTTTTTTTTTTTTTTTTTTTTTTTTTTTTGGTAAAGGTTGGGCTAAGCAGCATCATTTTCTGTATGAAGCAAGCTAACAAACATGTGCCAAATAACATTTGGAGATGAGAAGGTGTCAGGCACTAAACATGCATTTGAAAGCTTGCTAATGTTCCAGATATGCCAGCTTTAGGTTGTGGCAATATTGGCAGGGGCAAGATTTGTAATCAGTGTCATTCCTATTGGCAAAACCCCTCAAATAGTGGCTGTCATTAGTATAACTTATTTCACAGGGGAAGGTTTGCTTCATTTAGCATGGCAAGGGGCGCGTTCCCACTAGAGGCATTTTATCAGTTAACGCCAAGCATGCATCTGCCTCACAGCCTGCTTCCTGCTGCTTGACTGCAAAGTATGGTCCGCTGGCTGTTAGCTCTGTTGCCCTATTTAGTTGGATCCTACCCAGAAATGTGAGCATGGCTGCAAAGTGTGTTCACGATGTTTTGCATCAGGCAAACCAGATCAGGGCACTGGATCTCTCCCTCCTTAAGACAGGATGAGAAATGGAAAAAGAGTACAAGCCAGATAGTAGGTCATCAGCTATGGTTTCACACCAGAGCCCTCCACGAGCCAGGGGAGGAAAGAGAAGGGTCTGGTGTGCTGGGTGCAATATTTAAGTAAATTCCTGGGTAAGGCCTTTTTCTATTGATCATCTTGATCTTTTTTTTATCTGATCACCACTTGATCTTGCAAGATGCTGAGTAAATCAAAAAATGAACCTCTCACACATTTAAAATTAATGACCCACATAAGTGTTTTTTCATTGCATTTGGCATTTTGCAAGTGGTATAGAAATGGTTTAGTGATAGCTACTAGAGCTGGAGAAGCTGAACAAATAACATGCTATAATCCAAGTTAACACTAGAGAGCATTAAAACAACTAGGTATGGCTGTTTTAATTTGGCTTGTTGGGGAAGAGACCATTAGGAACCAGATCTGAAGATCACGCTGAACTGCGAAATACTGATTAGCCCTCTAAACAAACATGTGGACTTGCAAAGGTGAAAAAGTATTGGAACTGTGTTGGAAAAGTGGGTGGGATTATTTTAAAAAGAACCTGTAAAAAGGTTTAGCAAAGTTTTGGGGAATAATTTTTCTTATCTTTGTGCTACCAGCCTTATTGTAGCAGTGCCTGCAGCACCACAAACAAGCCCTTCTCCTCAAATGCAAGGTGTGACATTTAAAGCATGGTACTAAGCTCAAATGCATTGCACACAGCTCAAGGTCAGAGCTGATAAAATCAACCTACAATGAAAATCTGGCTTGGTGTTCCTCACCAAAATAAAAATGAATATCACCTGGTCAAATTCATCTTCATTCCATAATAAGCCTGGGAAAGTCACTGGCCTTGCCTTTGTTCGATCAGTTTGGGGCTTTGTGTTAGGAATTCGGGGTCTTTGGGGTTTTTTTGTGATGCACTATTACATAATAGAGGCAGCAGTCCTTGGGAAGTTCTCACACACGTTTTTTCATGCTTGTGGACGGGGCAGCATGTACCCAGGCAGCGGCAGAGATGGTGCTACAGGGCCTGGGCACAGGCCTCTCCCAGCCCATCCTCCCGCAGGGCTTGCATCCTGCTCACAATGGCTTGCCACGTTCCTCCCTTCCACTCAGCCAGAGATGGCAGGCAGGACACTGCTGCTTCCCTCAAAAGCCTGAACACAGAAAAGGAAAATAATTGAATAGACTTTCAGACTCAGATTATCTATAAATATTTTACCACTACTGGGTCCTAATAGTGTTCTTTTTTTCCCAGATATATATATATAATTCAAATTTTTGGCTTATAAAGAGGAAAGAGCAAGCACCATTAGCAATACAGGAAGCAGATTAAGATCCTAAAATCAAACCTTTGAAATCTGTTTCAGCCAGACACAGAAGTCCATTTAGTCCATTTATACTCCAGTGAGTGTGGACCCTCCCTTGGACCCTGTGTACCTGCTAGAAGGGGATACAGTGGTACAGAAGCCAGTGGTACAACTGACAGGAAACGATGCTGCCAACCACACGCTGTGGTAGCCTGCTTCCTTTCCTGCAGAACAACACTTAACTGGAAACAGGCGTCCAGCTCCAGAGGCTGTGTTTTGTCACTGACACCTCCTACTATAATGTCCTGTTTACTGAAAACTCCCTAAACACTCAGTGTTTCTTGTCCAAGACAATATCCCACACAGTCCTTCTCACCAATTACACAGCAAACTGCCTTGGGGATCTACTTTTAAGTTACACGGGTTTTACTGTCAACTAGTTAGTTTTTACTCATTACGACTTAACACACTGATTTAAGTGGTTCTTTTCTGATATGATTACTCCTCTGAATTTCCTCTTCTCTTTTCTTTTTTACAACAAACAATTTTTACTGCTTATTAAAATCTTTCATTGTTCATCAACATCGTTGCAAAGACAAACAGAAGATGATGTGTTTTCCCCTGCAGCAAACTCATGGATTTGTAAAGTGATACCACTCACATCTGACATGTTTTCCACGAACCATAAAATGTGAGAAATTTGTTAAGTTCAAAAATCGAGTCAGCTAGCATAACCAGAATAATTGCATAGCCTGTACGCGGATAAAGCTCTACAGCTGCCTAAAGCACGTAGTACTGAGAACTCTGTCCTGGATGGGGAAGAACAGAGAGGGAGGGAGAAAGCCTGTTCAAATGCTAATAAATCTCCCTCCTTCAGAATAATTCCAAGAATATTTTTCTTGCATGCTTTTCCTATAGGTCACATAAGGAACAAACCTGTATATCAGTGCTACTTGCAGAATTTCTTTCAATTTATTTTCACACCTTTTTGTGTGAGGGTGTTTCACACCTTTGCTGACTCTAAGAGGTGCAATTCTACCCAGCAAAGAATATAATACACCTAGTTAGTTGCCACAGCTTTAATGTCCAAGGAAACAAAAAATACGCTGAAGAGTTCTGCTTTCTATCACTCAAACACAAGCTAGGAGTGACCAAGAAAATAGTGCTCCTACCACCGAATATTATATTTACAGCAGCTATGAAATTCAGCTTAGATCTCTTACTTTGCTTTAACATTTTTTTCCTATTTTTATTTGCATATTATCTTTAGTAAAAAATTTTGAAAGGAGGGACTTACTGCACTTCACTTGCTAGATGAAACGTATTTGTAAATTTGCTGTGAACTATATGGAGATTTTTCATTAAACAGTTAAAATCTTTCTAAGACTTTTATATCTCTGCATCAGAGATACTGGGTTTTATTACTGAAAATTCATTCAAAATTACATTTAAAATGTTAAGATTCTTTACGAGACAGGCTTATCTAAAAGTATATTATCTTTTGTTAGCCTAACTGATACATTGTGGTGGGGAAAAAAAAAAAGACCATGTTTTGTGTAATTTAAACCATACTGGATAGCTTTCCAGGTTTGTGTTTTCTTATCTTAGTTTCTAAACTAAAATTAGTAGTGCAGTAGTACAACTCCTAACATGTTCTGCGAAAGCAGTAAAACTATTTCCTAACTTACGGAATTTTACACAATTTTGCAGAATTTTTTTTCAGATTTGGAAGGGACCCCTAGAGATCACCTAGTCCAACTGCCCTGCTAAAGCAGGACTGCCTAGAGCACATTACTCAGGACTGCATCCAGGCACATCTTGAAAGTCTCCAGAGAAGGGGACTCCACAACCTCCCTGGGCAGCCTGTTCCAGTGCTCTGTCACCCGCACCGTAAAGTTTTTTCTCATATTTGATCGGAACTTCCTATGTTCCAGCTTGTGCCCATTACCCCTCGTCCTGTTACTGTGAACCACTGAAAAGAGTCTGGCTCCATCCTCCTTAAACCCACCCTTTAGAGACTTGTAAATGTTAATAAGGTCTCCCCTCAGCCTTCTCTTCTCCAGGCTGAAGAGTCCCAGCTCTCTCAGCCTTTCCTCATAAGGAAGGTGCTCCAATCCCTCAGTCATCTTTGTTGCCCTGCGCTGGACTCTCTCCAGTAGTTCCCTGTCTCTCTTGAACTGGGGAGCCCAGAATGGACACAGTATTCCAGTTGTGGTCTCACCAGTGCAGAGTAGAGGGGGAGAATGACCTCTCTTGACCTGCTGGCCACACTCTTCCCTACGCAGCCCAGAATTCCGTTGGCTTTCTTGGCAACAAGGGCACATTGCTTGCTCATGGATAATTTACTGTCTACCAAGACCCCCAGATCCTTGTCTTCAGAGCTGCTTTCCAGCAGGTCCACCCCTAACCTATACTGGTGCTTAGCATTCTTCCTCCCCAGGTGCAAGACGATACACTTGTCCTTGTTGAACTTCATTAGGTTCTTCTCTGCCCCGCTCTTCAGCCTGTGTAGGTCACGCTGGATGGCAGCATGGCCCTCTGGGGTGTCAGCCACCCGACCCAGTTTGGTATCATCAGCGAACTTGCTGAGCATACACTCCGTCCCCTCGTCCAGGTCGTTGATGAATATGTTAAACAACACTGGTCCAAGTATTGACCCCTGGGGGACACCACTGGTTACAGGCCTCCAACTTGACCCTGCTCCATTAATCACAACCCTCTGAGTCCTGTCACACAGCCAGCTCTCAATCCACCTCACTGTCCCCTCGTCTAGTCCACACTTCCTCAGTTTCCTAAGAAGGATGTTATGAGAGACAGTGTGAAAAGCCTTGCTGAAGTCAAGGTAGATGACATCTGCTGCTCTGCCCTCATCCAGCCAACCAGTTATAACATCACAGAAGGCTATGAGATTGGTCAAGCATGATTTACCCTTGGTAAATCCATGTTGACCACTTCCAATAACTTCCTGCTCTTGAACATGCTTGGATATGACATCTAGAACGAGTCGCTCCATTACCTTCCCAGGGATGGAGGTGAGACTTAAAAATCAGTCATCAAGAGCTATTGCTATTTTGAGCAAAATGTTTTATCTTTGCTTGATCACACTATCTCCTGTTTGTACTCAAATGAAAAAAGATGTTGGTTTTTTTTCCTTTCCTCACCCCCTCCTTCCAGACTAGCACATAACAACCAAACTGAGCAAAGAGCAGCATCAAGGAGAAGCCACTTCTCCAATCAGGGCTATTTTTGGACACTATGGGTAAACTGAGGAAGGTGTAGAAGTATTGCCCGTAGATGAGAGTTTTAGTTCTCTTATGAATATATGGGAAAATCTACAAAGATATTAACAATGTCTTCTTTTAAACTTTTATGTGCTAGCCAGGTGCTTGAGGGAGAGAGGTACCTGTAGTGGCTGGATAGTGATATTGGAATCTAAACAGGATTTTAAATTTTCTTTAATTGTCATGATTTTCAACCATTAAAGAAAGGGCAGTCTATTCTTGCAAAACTAGTGAGATGATAGATACTTCTCAGCAGAGCAAGCAGACAATTTGCAGCTACATTGAGAGCTTCATGTACCCAGCCAAGCACTACCTCCCCAAGCTCAGGCTGGGGACAAGCAGCCCCAGGTCCCTGGGGACTGCTGGGGTGGCAGAGGGTGCCTCTGCAGCTGTGGCTCAGCTGTCCTGACCCTCCCAGCCCGTCAGTCACCCACCTGCCCAACTCTCATGAGCACAGTCACATATCTAAACTGAGGAGGAAGAGGAGGAAGGGGAGGCAGGATGAAGGCAGCCTCCACCTTCCTCCATTCCCATGGCTGAAACTCTCTGCTACAGCCTGGGGTCTCGCATGCAGCAGCGTACAAGCGTACATGCACAGCAGGCAGGCCTGTGCCTCATGTTTTTCTGGGGCTCAGGAGCTTGCCCAGCTTCTGGCCCCAAGCACAGAGACAGCCGTGTCTGAGGGTGCTTGGGCCAGGCAGAGCCTGGGCTTTCTCTAGCATATGCAGGGCAAGGATTTTTGCTGCCCCCATTAATAGGAAGGTGACAGCCTTGCCTGTGCCACAAACCAGCCACAGCTCTTGAGTTTTACAAGACTTCATTAAGATTTAGCCACCTCTGGCGAGAGAACACAGGACTTAGCTTCAAGAGACAGCACATGAGCTTCTCCTGCCTAAGATCATGTGGGTTTGCCCACGTGAGTGACCTTGGATAGGTGAATTTAGCACTTTCCTTTGACTGAGGAATAACCTCTCTTGGTCACAATGCCAAAGACAAAAGCCTAGCTGCCTACAGCTTTCCTTCAGCATCTCGTCTTCCTCTGTGAGCAATGTACAAATAGCCAGGTTTACTCCTAACAGGAATAACCTGCATCAGACCCTACAATGGGGGAGAAGGAGGAAGGAACTACACGAGGAGGGTGGGACCACGGAGGTACAGGTGGCATCACCCTTGGGTTAGCGAACTGGAACAGCCTCTCCACTGGCCTGGAACCTGAGGGCACATGGGGTAACAGAGCAACCTTGCCAAAGGCTGCTGATGTGCAAGAGAATATGCACATGGAACATGTGCAAGATGCGCATGCATCTGGATCATACGCAAGATGGGAACCCATCCTGACAGCCCCAAGCCCAGCATGTACATGTGTATGTGTATGTGTTGGTGTATGTATTAGTCACTTACCAGAGTCTTACTTTAATCTATTGCTGTAACTGTGACAGCAGCACTATCAAGCAGGCATTTCCTGTATTCCTTTCTTAAATACAGAAACCAGATGTTTTATGAGCCATAACCAAATGTGATCACTTTTCATAATGACACTGATGAAGATATCCAGCCCCACAGACTAAAACCAGGGCTTCTCTAGCAAATCATGAGTTACATTCTGCAGCAACGAGACTGCACGCAACAAAAGGAAGAAGTTTTTAAGGGTGATCTTGCAATATAGTTCATTGGGAACAAATATCAAATGGAAAAACATCTGCAGCTCACTGTTTTAAGCAAAAGTTAAAATATCCTCTGTGCAGGTCCTTGACGGTGGACCTGCTCCTTAAACCCATTAAACAAATGCTTTGTGACACAAGTAAGGACAAACAGCATTTCTGTCCTTTGTGTAAGAGTTCACTTAGAGAGTTTTTTACTCTTGCTTGTTGTATTGGACAAGAACCTACTATAATTGTAACATGTTTTGACCGGCACATAGTAAGGACAGCTTGATTTGTGCTATGACCAGGGCAGGTTGTTATCACAGCCCTGGTTTTATAAGCAACTTTCAGCATATAGCACATTTGCTGCTTATTCTAGGACCCTACTGAGTGTTGTGAGCAGTTCATCTGGAAAGGTACAAAAGATGAAGCTGGATGTTTCCTGTGGCAATCCATTTCACTACAGTAAAAATTTTAATTGCACAAAGATTGAAGTTATTAGCTAGCGAATAGCAGCGTTCTCGACCTATGCTCACAGCTCCTGCTGTTGGGCAGTCTGTGTTCAACCCAGAAAAGCTTTCTAGGCTTTGTTGCTTAGGTTTCTGTTGGAGTCACCACCAATATCTTCGTTTTGGTATCATGGGCTTGTGTGTAGGGTGTAGCAGCCAGTTCTATCAAGTATAACTGTTTCTTTAATTGAAGGCAAGTTGTTACACCCTGCAATTTTAGTGAGATTCAGCACAACACAGACCAGCATTGCCAAGCGTGTCATAAATGCTCACTCTGTAATAGCTACTGTAAAATTCACTGCCAGGTAGAAAGCATGACTTCATAATTCTCTAAACACTAAGCTGTTTTGCAGACTACTTCCTTCAATGTGTTATTCCTGCTGTACTTCTTGTCACTGTATTATGACTCCACAGATAAGCAGCCCTGGGAAAAGCTGATAATAGAGAAACACAGTCTATCAGTTCATAAAATACGTTTATCTTTTGATCTAAATAGACGATATGGTAATCATTGATAACCATGAGATTGCCACCCTTCCACTAGCTTTCACTACTGATTTCAAGGGATTTTCCCTTCTTTTCCCTAGTCTTGGGCAGGACTGCAGAGCCTTTTACCTGCTAAAGGTCTGCTCTGCTTTTAACCATGTGCTAAAGTGCAGCCCTTGCAGGTTTCTCAATTGGCACCGCAAATAGACTGTCCTCCTACTTAAACACACAGGTCCTGGGAGGCCTCTGCCCAGGTCGAAGCTCACCTTAGTGCTCTGCACACATCTCAAAGTCCCTCCACAGTCAGGGTAAAAGGAAAAAAAAAAACAACTGTGACTCTGCCGATGGGAGAGGTTTAATTATTTAGCCCATTCCCCCTGAAGTTTCCGGAAGCAACCAAAATGCCTAAACTGAAAAGGACAGCCCTTAGGGGTCCTGTCCAAAAGAGGAGCCTCTCAACTGTGAACACACACTGGTTATGGGGACTCCTCTTCCTTCTCTTCTCTTCCACCATGCGCTCAGGAGGCACACAGAGGGGCAATTTCTTAAGAAGCCCTCCTGCCTTTAAATGCTGTAGGAGGAAGCCCACCTTCAGAATTCTGTGTTTATTTTATCATCTAGCCAAATATTGATGAGCTCATCTGTTCTAATGGTGTTGTTACCCAGAACACTTACAAAATAAGTGGCTTACTCAGCCTATTGTGTAACAGCAGTTGTCCTAATGAGTCAGAAAAGCTATCACTCACATGTATGGTAACACAACAAAGTTAATAGCCATGAAAAGCTTTTCCTCTAATAAATGCTTAGTCATGCCAGTTCTAGCTGTGTTGATTCCTGGTTCTGGACCCCAACTGTTTTATAAATGTCTAATTGACTACAAGTCAATAAATGGATCCATAGCTACATATGTTCTTTGAGCCACGTCAGGAGTTACTCAGTGCTCCTATAGCCAAGGCATAGATTCAGCTATTCCATTTCTGTAGTCTGTACGGCAACAAGAAGCACAGAGGAACAAAGTTAGAAGACAGATAGAGCTTGCAAAGACTGTCCTGGCATCTTATGGCAATACACCCATCTCTAGATGCTAGAATCACTAAAAACAGGATAGAAGGAAGTATCTTCAGGAGAGCATTTGTCTAACAGCTTGCCACAAGGCAGGATCAGCTGTCCCTACATCACTCATCATTGATGCTTGTCTAACATGTTTCCAAAACCCTTCAGGGATGGAGGCTCCACAACCTCCCTCAGGATCTGATGCTGACCTGTTTATTTCCTTTTCTTTTTTTTTTTTTTTTTCCAATTATCTTTTGTGTATTCAAAGATTTCTACTGGTCTTCTCATTTTTAGATTAAACAATTCCCATCCTTTCACACTGTCTTTAAGAGATTGTTCTTTAGACTTGGCATTCTCTTTCCCTGGCCTCTCTGTTCTGTCAGTATCTTTTCAGAAATATGGTGCTGGCACCATACTCCAACTGAGGCTTTGTTGATGCTGAATACATTGATGTGTCCATTTTCCAGTTTGTGCTCTTCTTGCTACACCTAGTATGGTGTTTGTCTGTCTTTATTTTGTATTTTTTTTGCAACAGCATGACATAGCTGACGGATAATCAGCTTTTGTTCCTCTGCATTCCACTCTGAGATGATGCTAAATGGGACTTGGAACCTCAATGGGGGAAGAACTGGTTCAACATAGAAAGACGTTTTGATAAGCAGCTCTATAGCCTAACCAAGTTTTTTACATACAAGCATCAGTGTGGGAAATCCAGCTGTAGTAGAATCCAGACCCAAATTCCACGGATTTTCTTAATTCATCTGCCTAAAAAGAAAGCCAATAGAAGTAGTTTGTAACAGCCTTCACGTGTGTTCAGGGTCTGGATGCATAAACTGGAGCTACTGTTCATGCTTTGCTTTTTTTTCATTCTGTATGTATCATACTCAGGCTTATGTTTCCCAGCCAAATTCAAATCTCTCCTTTTTTTTAAAAAAACCCCACCTGTTCCAGTCAGAACTGGTCAGTCTAGTAAAGCACCTGATGAAATGAGATCCACTTAATCCCCCAAAATATTTCATCAGAATTTTTGTCATGTCATATATCAGAATTCAGTAATGCAAGGTTTTTTCTGAATTATCTGAAAGTTAGTATTTTTGTTTTGTGAAGCACTTTGAGATAACTGTCTTGCAATTAATCACAATAAAATATCCTTTTCAACCCTTTTGAAAGCTACTTAATCCATAAGCCTCGGTTCCTTAGACGCCAATCCCAATAAAGGATCAAGTGTGACATTTTCATCCCTTGAAAGTTAGAGGAAAAAGTCCCATTAGACAGGTTCTCAATCCCTCTTTAGAAAATAGTTATGATGAATTCAGAATATATGGACTACAGGAAAAGCAGATGATGGAAACTATCCATTAACATATACTGGAACCTTACGTTTTTTATAGCAAAAACAGTGATAAAACATTCTGAGGAATAACACTAACTACAAAAGATTGTTCTTTTAAATCTAAAAATTTACAAATATAAATAAAAGAACTGCCTATCTTATAATCATTTATGTTCTAAAAGACCCTTAAGATCATTGAACCCAACCGTTAACCTAATACTGCCGAGTCACCGCTAAACCATGTCCCTAAGCACCACGTACACACATCTTTTAAATACTCCAGGGATAGTGACTCAACCACTTCCCTGGGCAGCCTGTTCAACACTTGACAATGCTTTTGGTGAAGACATTTTTCCTTATACCCAATCTAAACCTCCCCATGCACAACTGGAGGCCATTTCTTCTCATCCTATCACTTGTTACTTGGGAAAAGAGACTGACCCCCACCTCACTACGACCTCCTTTCAGGTAGTTGTAGAGAGTGATAAGGTCTCCCCTCAGCCCCCTTTTCTCCAGGCTAAACAACCCCAGTTCCCTCAACTGATCCTCATACGACTTGTGCTTTAGACCCTTCACCAGCTTTGTTGCCCTTCTTTGGACACGCTTCAGCACCTCAATGTCTTTCTTGTAGTGAGGGGCCCAAACTGAATGCAGTAATCAAGGTGCAGCCTCACCAGTGCCAAGTAAGTGGGACAATCACTTCCCTAGTTCTGCTGATATCACTATTTCTGATACAAGCCAGGATGCTGTTGGCCTTCTTGGCCACCTGGGCAACACTACAAGCTCATATTCAGTCAGCTGTCAACGAACACCCCCAGGTCCTTTTCTGCCAATCAGCTTTCCAGCCGCTCTTCCCCAAGCCTGTAGTGCTGCATGGGTTGTTGTGACCCAAGTGCAGAACCCAACACTTGGCCTTGTTGAATCTCATACAATTGGCCTCAGCCCATCGATCCAGCCTGTCCAGATCCCTCTGTAGAGCTTTCCTACCCTCAAGCAGATCACCACTCCCACCCAACTGGGTGCCATCTGCAAACTTATTGAGAGAGAACTTGATCATAGAATCATAGAATCACAGGGCTGAAAGGGACCTCTGGAGATCATCTAGTCCAGCCCCCCTGCCAGAGCAGGGTCACCTTAGAGCAGGTTGCACAGGAACACGTCCAGGCAGGTTTTGAATGTCTCCAGAGATGGAGACTCCACCACCTCTCTGGGCAGCCTGTTCCACTGAAAAGAGCCTGGCCCCATCCGACTGACACACACCCTTTAAGTATTTATAAGCATTGATAAGATCCCCCCTCAGTCATCTTTTTCCCAGACTGAAGAGACCCAAATCCCTCAGCCTTTCTTCATAAGAGAGGTGTTCCAGTCCCCTAATCATCTTGGCAGCCCTTTGCTGCACCCTCTCCAGCAGTTCACTGTCCTTGAACCGGGGAGCCCAGAACTGGACACAGTACTCCAGGTGCGGCCTCACCAAGGCAGAGTAGAGGGGGAGGATGACCTCCCTCCACCTGCTGGCCACACACTTCTTGATACACCCCAGGACGCCATTGGCCTTCTTGGCCACAAGGGCACATTGCTGGCTCAAGCAATTGATCCCCCTGTCCAGATCATCAATAAAGATATTAAACAGAACTGGCCCCAATACCGAGCCCTGGGGAACACCACTTGTGATGAGCCACCAACTGGATTTACCTCCATTCACCACAACTCTCTGGGCCCAGTCATCCAGCCAGTTTTTTACCCAGCAAAGCGTACGCCCATCCAAGCCATGAGCAGCTGGTTTCTCCAGGAAAATGCTGTGAGAAACGGTGTCAAAGGTTTTACTAAAGTCCAGGTAAACAACATACACAGCCTTTCCTTCATCCACTAAGCAGGTAACCTTGTGGATCAGGAGATCAGGCTAGTCAAGCAGGACCTGCCTTTCATACACCCATGTTGACTGGGCCAAATCACCTGGTTGTCCTTTATGTGCCACGTATCGGCACTCAGGATGATCTGCTCCATAACCTTCCCCAGCACTGACGTCAGACCGACAGGCCTGTAGTTCACTGGATCCTCCTTCCAGCCCTTCTTGTGGACAGGCATCACATTTGCTAACCTCCAGTCAACTGGGACCTCTCCAGTTAGACAGGACTGCTGATAAGTGACAGAAAGTGGCTTGGTGAGCACTTCTGCCAGATCCCTCAGTACCCTTAGGTGGATCCCATCCAGCCCAATAGACTTATGTGGGTCTAATTGGTGTAGCAGGTCACTAACCATTTCCCCTTGGATTACGGGGGCTTCATTCTGCTCCTCATCTCTGTCTTCCCAGAGGGCTGGAGACTTGGAGGACAACTGGTCTTACTATTAAACATTGAGGCAAAGAAGGCCTCAGCCTTTTCCTCATCCTTCGTCACTATGTTTCCTCCCACATCCAATGAAGGATGGAGACTTTCCTTGACGCTCCTTTTCATATGAATGTATTTATAGAAACATTTTTTATTGTCTTTTAAGGCAGTAGACAGATTAAGCTCTAGCTGGGCTTTGGCCCTTCTAATTTTCTCCCTGCATAACTTCACGACATCCTTGTAGTCCTCCTGAGTTGCCTGCCCCTTCTTCCAAAAGTCATAAACTTTTTTTTTTCATGAGTTCCAGGCAAAGCTCTCTGTTCAGCCAGGATGGTCTTCTTCCCCGCCAGCTCATCTTTTGGCATATATTGTTTAGTCATTTTTGGCTGCTGAAAATCATCAGAAAACACATAGAGTGTACTCAGGCACAGGCTTACTGGGTGAATTGAGAGACCTCAAGTCCTTTCTTTTAAGACTGACCAGTGGGGAAGGGATCCTGTATCCTGTGGAAGGGAAGATATGACTTAGTATCATCTGACTGTATTACTGTAACAAGAATACTTACACATGGGTGGGGAACAGAAAACAGAAAAGGGAAACATATATGCAGCAACGTGTATCCCAGGTGCCTCTCGTGAACTTGTGCCAACAGCACACACTGGCATCACTCCAGGCTACCTCATCGTTTCTTCACTTCAGGCTGGGTTTTTCCTTTAAGTGAGCTGAATGTATATTTTGATAGCACCTAGAAAACCCAAGCAAAAACAGCACACCTACTGAGTAAGCCACTATGCAATCCTTGCCCTGAAGAGCTGACAATTATCATCCTGGAGGCTTTATTAAGAGGATTGTAATAATTGCTGCTTTTTTCTTAAAGTTTTAATGCTGAACTTAGTCACATGAGAATCCAGCTTTAGTTTAAAATAAAAAAAGTCCTGGCTTTCCCAGAATAAATAAAAATCATTTGAAAATGCAACTTGTGTATCTTCTAATGGCTCAAGCTACAGACGATAAATGAAAAGCTGATGTTTATTACTTGCAAAGTAATATGAACCTGGGAGGGGACTGTCAACACCTTCTTTTCAACTCTTGACTACAGACACGCCGTTACCACTGTCAGGTTTTCAAGAGATGTGATTTTTTTTTCCAGTTGCCTGGTATGAGGTAGTGTTTTGTGAACTAAAGACGAAGGGCTTAAAAAAAGGAAAATATATAGTAATTAAAAAGCCATAAATTATCAAGCTCAAATGAAAGGCAAGCATTATTTTACAGCTCCACAACCAAGCACTCTAAGAAAGGCTGGTCCTGCGTGGGGATGTCATGTTTGCCATTATGTGATGAAGTCAGCGATGAAATAGGGAAATTCATTGCTCTTGGGGATGAACCTGAAAATTTTGTGAAGTTTTAGTGCATCTTAATTGTTCACTTCATTGTTGTAGGCACTGAGAATGTGGAAAACAATGCAGAAATTGTCCCTTCATGGTTTAATTTCACATTTTTAAAAATTTTGTGGTGCTAGGTCACATCTTGCTAGGTCACTGTTAACAAATAGGATGTGCCAAGGAACACCAAAGCAGTTTAAGTAAAGCAGAGTAATTTCACTAGGAGAAAATGAAAGCGTCCAAGCACTACAGTATCTTTTAGTAGGAGGTAAGAGCTCTGTCTTAGGATAAGGAAATATGTGAGCTGAAACCACCTTTACACACTGACCCTAGATCTTCACAATCGTTAAGGTAATGGGTAAAAAAGAGTACTGCTCCTCTTCCTTCTCTTTCTCTGCAGATTTTCTTTCAGGGAGAAGGAGGTTGAGAGTAAGGAAGAACTTTGTTTTGCCACATCCAGTGGCAAGCAGAAACAGGATTTTCTGGATTAGACGTGTGATGGCTCTTAGGCATGGGGCAGGCTGCACCCTTCCCCTCAGCAGTTTCCACCTGAGCCCTCAGGCACCGCGGGCCCTAGCTTGGTCCCTGCAGGAATTGAACTCCCAAGTACAGGTGTTTTTCCTGCTAGTTTTTTTGGCAGTCAGGGTGTTTACTCAGGCGTAAGGCTCTTACAGAGCAAAAACAGCAGGACATGTTGTCCCCCAGCTCCACTCACATGAATCATCTTGACCTCTCTTCCTCAAGAGGATACAGATAACTCCCAATAAGGCCAAAGGAAGCTGCTTTTCTTCAGCAGGGACAGCCTGCGCCTGCAGTTCACCCAGGGGTTACCAGCACTCACGTCCAAGCTCACTGGGGCTGCCTCCTGCTGCTTTGCACAGCCTGGGAGGCTGGCAAGAACAAGGCTGCATTCTTTGCAGGAAGCCAGATACCATGGGTTTTACCTCTTTGGAACATACCTTCACCCTGAACCACCTAATTACTTTTCATAAATCCTTCAGATCTTCATACAATACTTCATAGTAGTCTCCTGTGACCTGTACGGAGTATTTCATTACATATTTTAAATGTAATTTATCTCTATAAATAGAGGTAATTTAATAATATTTCAATTATTTGGGGGCAGGGGGGTGTATGCCATGATACACATGCTATATAAAAAAAAAGGAACAGTAATACAGTAATGACTCCATCCTAGAAAAACCAGATCAACCAGCTTTTCTGCCAAAGCATAAACAAAACTAAACACAGTGGAGAGAATAAAATCCAACATTTCCTTTGTTTCAGATCCCTGGTACTGCAGTAGAGAAAAACAGGTAGAAAAGCACTGCACTTCATTTTGCAGAAAATGCACAGCAATAAGGTAAGTGTTGAACATGTCATCATCAAGCGATATGTTGAATTAAACATCGGAATTAACCTTTGCAACCCGAGGAATACAGCTTTCACTGAGCAAACATTTGTGGAACATTTAGACTTTCTTAATTCTTACACCCACACTCCTAATTAATTTGCCATCAAATCCAGTGATGGTAGCTAATACACTGAGTACCTGTAACAGCCACACAGAATTTCAATGCAATTAAAATGCAAGTACTGCTGCTCTTGCATTTCAGCCCTTTCATACTGTTTTGCAAAAAGACATTCCGTGACTGCTAGAAGACTGCACAGAGGTAAGACTACATTCCTCAATTGTAAAATTATTAACCATAGTGTAAAAGGATTTACTTGGATTTAGCAAAGGAAGCTGGTGGGTGTGAGTTCATGACCAAACCTGTGGGAGCTTCCTCCAGGGGAATCTGGTGGGAGATCTCCTACCTCACCCCGCCAGAGCAACGCTTGGTTGGGAGGGAGGGAGAGAAAGGTGAAAACAGCTCCTCACTCAGCAAGAGCCAGAATTGTGAGCTTGGTTAGTTGCCTTAAGCACAGCAGAAAAAGGGTCCCAGGAGCAGCTGTGCCTGCAAAAGCCAAGCCGGGGCTTACAGTGGACACTGAGCCAGGACCTCATCAGGAGCAGGGACTTGAAGCCTCCGTAAGATACCCTGGCTGCTGCCAAGTATATCACCACTAGGGAAGTGGGTACTGCTAGCCAGCACAAAAAGAGGATTATCCCTCACAAGAAGCAGGTGAAGGACTGACTCTTACTGAGTGTTGTTATGCTGGTGGCTTGGGGTGAAGCATCTCACCACAAGGAGCAGTGACTTGGCCACTGAAGGGTTGAAAATTGCTTGGGACTGGTGCAATCCAGTATAACTGGAATAAGCACAACTATCAGAAGAAAATACTTCACCCCTCCTGAAGGAATTAACTGCTTGTTCCTCATGTTAAGGGCTGGTTAACAATCCAGATCCTGCTTCCACCTTGTGCATCCCCCAAAGACACTGAAAGGTGTTAGGCAGAAGGAGGGTTTCCTGATTCTGTGCCTTGCAGCATAGCCCCACATTTGCAGCGGGCTCCTGTACTGCCATATGCTACTCAGGAGACCAGGGCAGGGCTATTGGGGTACAGTGTTGTGTGAAAACACTTTCCCCTGCCACCCCCAAAGGAAGCCCAGGCAAGAGCAGGGACAATGAGGCATTCAGAAGTTGCAGAGAATTCCTACATGGCCCTGCAGCAAGGCAAAGGGAAACACCTTTTTCTGTCCTTCCCATCCTCACAGTCTTTCACCTCTTTCATGGTGAAAGTGTGCATGCAGCAAATAACTTGCAAATCCTAACAACTCTGTTCACTTACTTCTAAATGCATGTCGACTAAGCATATTCATAGTCAGCATCTAGATCATATGAGACCGTTAGGCATCTGGAGTCTAAAAGTTTGACAGATTTCAGCTAAGTAGAAGAAAAAACATTTTTCTAACTGTGAATAATAATTATGGCTATGTTGTTCATTAAACTTAAATAGAAATTAAACAATCTAAACACATATGAAATAATTCAATCACAAATAGTGAACTCCCCCCTCAAAAAGTAACGATAGAATAATAAAATTATTTTTGGTCACAATGCTAGTTTTTTTTATAATGTGGTAGTCCTTGATTTTGAGCCAAATAACAGCATTGTATCCGATAAAGTGCTCATGGTTTTCCCCTGATTGTGCAGACAGTGGGAGGTGGGCTGAGACGCTGGGAGGGGATAAGACTGGATCTTGCCATACTGCATAAACACTGCAAGAACAGACAGGATGGCTGTGTGGAAAGCTTGTGACTCAGCACAGCCACATGGATCTCCTCCTCACGTCCTTTCTTAGCATGAGGGGTTTCCAAATAATTTTCTGGAGTCCTGGCCAACCAGCATACTTTTTCCATTTAACTCAATTTCTTTGTGGACAATGGGCTCTGCTTCTGGATAGACCACAATCCTGCTGATAAAATAATTACGGAAATGGTTCCAATCTGTGTTCTTCTTAACAAATAATCCCTAAGTAGGACAAAAGCTGTACCCCTTCACTTCAATGACAATGATGGCAGGAATTCCCAAGAAAGTAATTTGCAAACCACTTGAACTATGGTAAAACAGCATTTACTACAGCTAGAGAGAGGGGTTACATTGAACTATGAAAGACCACATACGCTCAAACCCAGACAGACCCATCCCTTCCATGCTGGAGCTGGGAGATGACCAGTTTCTAGCACAGACATCTTTTCTCCTTCAGCTTTTCTAATTCCCCTGTCCCCCAGCCACAACTAAGAGTATCTGTTCTCAAACCAGTATATCACAAGGTATATCACAACACAGCATGGACAGACCTGCCCTGTCCTTCCTCGGATGAGTTATGATGCAGGATGCTCTGCAAAGGCAGGTTAAGAACTGCCAGCACCTTCTTCGAATTGTGAGCTTTACTGCAGTCCACTGCTGCAGGATTCCGCTGTGCTCACCCAGCTGAGCCCACAGGTCCTGCCGTCACATGACACAGCTGTTCTCCCTGGAAAGCACAGAGCTGCTCCAGGAGTCCTCTCCATCAGCAAACTGCATCTCTGCCAGGCACACAGGAGAAAACACAGAAAAGCACTGGAGGACGTCAGAGTGGAACCTAAATGACATCCATAATGCCACATGGCTAACTCAAGTTTAACCTGCATCTCAGAAGAGCCTGAGAACTAGGGCAAATGACCACACTATTCAAAGGAAGGACCACTGGCCTGGATACCAGCCACAACAGTGACCATAAGCAGATGCACAGAAATGAAAAAGAGGAGGACAAACATAAATGCTATTTCCCCAATTACTCTTAGGCTACATTCTCCTCAGGGGAATTCTCAAGTAAGTTAGTAATCCTCAATGGTTCTCTCTTGCAAGAGTTGCCCAGCCTTCCCAAGAATTTACGGAAACCTCTTGCACCCCCAGCCTCCTTTGTCAAGGAGCTCCACAGGTCTCCTACCTGCTGGGTGTCATTTGTGCAACGTTTTTTATATTTGAACCTGGCTCCTGGTATTTCAGTGGATGGCCCCAGCCCCTACTTTTGTAGTAGAGGGTGTGAACAGACAGACTGAATTGTTCTTTGTTGCTTAGTCAGGTCTTGTACAGAAGTTATTCAATACTTCCTGTGTATGTGTTCTAAATGCTGTTGGACTCTATCAGAGCCTGAATTGTTAATGTGACTGGATCACCACAGTCTATTATTCCCCAGCTGTAGAAATTAACTTAAATCCCATTCTAGATTTTCAGAAATATTTGTGTGTCTGTTGCTTAACTTTCTTCATTTTAACTTATCAGTATAAAACTGCAAGAGGCAAGATATCAGTTCCTGCCAAACCAGGCAAACCCCGCCAAAACAGTAATTCCTTCTACTTACCATGCTGCCTTTTGAACTATAATGCCATGTACAATTTAAATGTCATAAGCCATGACTGCTGCCACACAAACTGCCTGACCTGCTCAGTGCCCTTGGACTTTTGTGCATGTCTCAAACACTACCTTTTACATTGACACAGGCATGCGGATATGGACATATGGATATCGCATGGATGAGACTCCAGAAAACATCACAGATATCAGCAGATCAGTTAAACGATCAGGTCAAATGCTCAAAATGGAATTCATGATCAGAAGTTAATAAATGTATGATTCCGTTAAAATTTCCACAATTAGTCAGAAAATGTGGTCAAAATGCCGTATTTTGTACTTGCAACTTACAGAGCAATTTAGACTAGCATAAACTTCCACTGAGTGCAGAATTAAAAAGAGGTGATGGATTGATACTGCACAAACTTTAGATTAAGTTCACTTTCCATTTAGGAAAATGATACTGTGATTCAAAAAATTGTATTTTCTTATCTAATACAACAGTTATGACTTTTATTTTTTATTACAAGTATAGATTCTCAAGGAAGAAAAAAAATATAAATTCCATTAAGCAATCACAAAAAATCACCAAGACAAATAATATTTAGAGTAAGAAGGTTTTCCGGTCTAGAAATTTTGTTCTCAAGTCCTCCTTCACTGTACAATGCTGGAATTGTTCATACAATTTTTATATCAGTAGGCACTGTTGTGAATGAATGTCACATATCTATCTGTTCGATTGAACTAAAAGCTTGGCACAGAAACCTTCTGTGAAGCTCTCAGAATTAATTTTCAAATTGTTTTTTGCAAATACTAACTGGAATCTAAAAAGACACTGATTAAACAGATCTCAGCACCAGCAAGTGCTTCATGGTGCAGACAGGAACTCATTGTTGCCATTAATTAACTTCTTGGATGCTGAATCCATTCACAACTGAGAACGGCATTACTTGGGCAAACCCTAAGTTCCTCAGAAACCATCCACAATTCTCTGCCAAGGTTCATCCATCCCTACAGCTGTCCTGGGCATTACCTACACCAAGAAATCCCTCTGGAGAAAAACACAAGTCACACATGACTATGATCATATCTGTTTTGTACAAAGGATTAATTTCTTATAAAGCTTTTTCTTGTCAGAGCACTACTGAAATGTCTGGCAGCACTCACCACCCATGGCCCCCTAGCCAGATTTTGGGTTGTATCTCCCCACTTTCCAAATCTGGCTATGATTTAGTCAGCTCCCAAGTCTCTGAGACTGTGTCTTAATGCTGCTCTTTGAAGGTGACCAGGTGTGTGGTTCAATGTCACTTTCTTCATGCTCTTTTATCTCAGATTCACAAAGTACAGTTCTCCCTGGTGTCCACCAAACATTGTGGTTAGTGACTGACATTTTTCCACACGTCTTCTCTAGCTCTTCAAAATGGGTATAAATCCCATGGGATTTCCCAAAGGTCTACTGCCACCCTGAAACCTAGCTGGTGTTCTCCCTCAGTGGCCCACCTGAATGCTTCTCCCTCTGGGCTCTTGGTCCTTGATTTGGTTGGAAAACTGCTGTCATCTGTGTAGTGGGGAAGCAAAAATGCAGAGGGGCTTGAACAACTCCTCTCCCCAGAGGCAAAAACATGATGGATCTCAGCAGGAGACTTTGCTGTTGCCTGAGTCATGATTGCTCAGTAATGATGAGCATGACCTAAGGATCTAAACTCTTCCTAGCTAGAATCAGATAAGACAGGGTCTAGATAGCATTTCAGTAGCATTTGGTTTTGAACAGAGGTACATGTGTGTAAAACCACTAAGGCTGACTCGCAACATAGAACACCATGTCAAATCTTATTGTATTCAGATGCCAAATAACACTAAGACCACTGAGATCAGTGTAATAAAGGACTGGCTTTTTATTCTGCTACAAACATTGTTGTAGAGTCACTACTAGCTGGGCTGGAAGAGTTACTCAAGGCATCACTTACTTCTCCTGCCGGGAGATACACATCTACATCACTTCTGTTTGTCTAAACCACTTTAAAACTGACAGTGATGGAGGTCCTACAGATTTCCTAGAAAGTGAAAGCTCAACAAAACTAGTGCCAGTTGTCAGAACTTCTTCCTAATGTCTAACTTTGCTAGCATTTCAGCCTACTCAATGAATGTGGAAAACGTGCTGCAGCTTTGGACATACTTTAAGTATGTCATCATGTCTCTCCACAGCCTTCTTTAGACCAAACAAATTTAATTACTCCAAACATTCTCCAGATTGTTCCAATTGATCACATCTTCTCTGGACTTTGTCCAGTTTTCTTTAAGGAAGACATGACTGAGCTAAAAATATCCTCGAACAAATAGCTTACTGGTGCTGAGTGAAGGAAGAACTTCTTCACATACATTACAGACAACAACCTTCTTTGCTGGAAGAAAATACTGTTGACTCCCATTGCATTTGTGATTCACTGTAATGATTCAGATCACCTTAAAAGGAACTGTTATTTTATGCACTCCACCCTATATTCCTTCCAGTGCAGATGTACAAACACTGGACAAGAATTGTAACAGATTCACACAGAAAGTAATTTTCAACTCCCTTCAAAACAGCTTTACAAACCAGTACATACAAATAGTAGCTCAACTGAAATGGAAGGAAAATAAGGAAACAGACCTCCTCAGCTTGGCCAATGTATCCAAATATTCATCTAATTAATCTCCAGAAGGAAAACTTGATTACTTCTTCTCACTGGCTAGGATTAACATTTCACTATACTCATCAGATTTTGCAAATTTGCCTGGAGTCAGAAAGGTTTTGTTGTAAAATCTAAATTAAATAATCCCTTGGAACTGGTGTGGTTTAATTATATATTACTAAAAGAAATACAGAGAGTAGAAATTATGTGAGAAATGTTATGGACTTTTAAGATGCTTCAGAATGCTTTCAACATTTTCAGTTTTCACTTTTAATGTTTACCTAATAAAGATCTGTTCCTAAAAGTAATTTGGCATTTGAATAGTCCCACAGTGCCAATACAAACTGAGTTATCTCCATGAGAGGCCATCAATAAACTTCCTTTGTGAGATGGACCAACAGGATTCTGAAAGAGAAAGATGTGGAAAATGCTTACCCAGTTCATCACAACTAATAGTGTGACTAATTTTCCACCACAATCTTCCCCACTATATTTCTACTGCAAATAGGCTGCACAGCTAAGCACACAGCTCTTTAATAATCTTGTTTCCACTGCTGTTATGCTGACCTTATTTTAAACTTCATGTGTTGATGCAAGCTCCCATTTATTATTGTCTGCTTGCAGGTGGTTTGCTCTGGAGACTAGTTGGCTATTGCAAAGGACACAGCAACACCCTATCTAACAAACATGCCAACACATAACAATGTTTCATTTTGTTGAGCTATTAAATATTTTTATACTAGCTTAATAATGATCCATTGTTTCATTTCCTCAGCACAGGTAACAGAACGGCGCTACATACATCAGACAAACAGAAACTCAGGCAAAACTAGTGGTTGCACTAATGAGTCACAAGCAATCTGCACATCCCTTTCTCTGCATTCCTATCTATGCAGAAAGAGCACTTTCTCAGTTTACAACAATAGCAGGATAAGAAGTCAGTACTAGCTAAACGGCCATATCTTCAATGTATCTATACATGTAAGTAGAGGTGTGAGTACAAGATTATCTGTTTATTCGTGAGCACACTCAGTGCAGTGCACCATGGAAAGATTGGATACAATGTCATAATTAAATCCCTGTCAAACTGTGTATGCACAAGCATGCTGAATTAAGATTGCACAAGAAACCCAAATTATACTATTTCCTAATTTTCAATAGCTTGATTTTGGCACCTTAACATGTTTTGGGTTTTCTTTTTTTTTTTTTTTTATGCAGCTGTAGGCACACTTGAAGACAGACATAACCACAGGTTAAGCAACCGTCAACACAAGTGCAGAAGTACCGCTTTATACTCTGCTTAGACCAAGACATTTTGTTAAATTTGCATGTCCTCTATTACTGCAAGGTCACAGTGAACTGCAGTCACAGCTGTAGTTCCATGTCAGTGTGAAGTCAGGTTTGAGCCATCTATGTTTCTACCCCCCAGGCACTGGGCATACCTAACATTTTGTTCTAGACCTTTTGCCACTTCTCTGTCATGCCTCCAGCCCAAGCCCTGGATCTCCTTGCTTTTGAGAAAAGTGAAAACACATGAAGAGTCAAAGGCCAAACATCAGGAACAAACACAGGACACCACTAACAGAAGGTCAGAAAAATCAGAATGACACCCTATAACCATTAAGGGACTACCTTCCCTCAACACAGTGACCTCAAAATGCCATGGATTAATATGCTACCCACACTGGCATCCCAAGTAGTAACAACAAAATAGCACATCTGCATGACATGCTCATAAAGCACATATTTGCCATGGCTAGAATTTCCAAAACTTGCAAGAATCTTGTGGTAGATGGGGTAAGAGAGGGAATGGACATGACTTTCTAGATACAGAGTGAAATAAAATGGATATTTGCTACCAGAGAAACAGAACAATATAGAGCTGCTGCCCATAACACCTCTTGTTTCCTAGGATCCTTGCTGGACACACATAGAGCATCAAGGACATTTATGACAACCACTACGTAGTACCTAACAAGTCTGCCAGCAAGGCCAATGAGAACTGAGCAGAAAATACAGATACCTGTTCAAAGGATCAGGAAAACAAGTGAGAGAGACTGCTTAAGATGGCACAGGGGCTTTTATGAATGAGAAACACAAGGATGAAGGATAAAGGGCTTTAATGTGTTGAACTGAGTTATCAAAAAAACTTGAGAGACCTGGTCTTGCACTGTGAAAGCAGAGCCTTGTAGTAATTTAGTAACTTAGTAACCAAGGTACTCTCCTGTTTTCTAAAATGCCAGGTGGCTACCCTGAGGACAGGCTAAAGCACCAAGAGATGATGCGTCAGCTTCTTCTGAATCAAAAACTAAATTAGGTTTTAGAATTAAATGATACACATCATTGTTTCATTTGAACCAAACTTCACCCTCCCTCCTTGAACCCTTGCACTAACTGCATTGTTTGAAGGATATTTTAGGTGCTTGTGCCATCCCTACAAGATATGGTGATTTTTAAAGTTAGGAGATTTTTATCTCCTCTCCCTTCCCAAACCAAGCTCTTCTTGCACCTTAAAAATAAATAAATAAATAAATAAATAAATCCATATATTGGTGTAAGACATGTGGCACAAACAGCCATCCCTTACATTCTCCCCAAATAGACATGTGGTATGATTACAGTAAGCCACACACTGAAAACACATTTGCCATCTGAATTCAGAAATTCCTAGGGAGACATAAAGCACACAAAATACGCTCTCTATGTAGAAAATGCTCCCACCCATTTACTCTAGCACAAACTGCACAAGTACTGACAAATGCCTTGCAATGAAACCACATCCACTTCTCATTTAATGAAGGGGCACCAACTATCTTTGACAGTCACACATCTTTATGTTACACCACATTATTATGCTGTTAAAAAATGAACTAAGACCTAAGGGGTATACCTGGGAAGGTGCCCTTTGGAGCCCCTGCGCTAAACTGTGTTAATACCACCACACCCACCAGCAACTCAAAGTGCAAGGGAGAGCACGTTCCAATTACGCCCTTTGCCCAAAAGTGCACAAGACTTTCCTGATAACGTGCCCTAGACAAACATTCCTAGAGCAGGGAATTATGAACTGATGCTCATTTATCTTTTTCCCGGTTTTGGCTATGCTTTGTTAATCAATAACGTGCAAGTTCAAAGCTCCCTTCAAGCCACTATATGAATGTGCAAATGATTCTTCCCAACTCATTCTAGTGTAATATAGTAATATATATATACACACACATATATATATGTATTTGTACCAGAAAAAAATGTATAGCAGAAAACCCAAGAAACTACCAATTTGTAATGGAGTATTGAGGATAATAAGCAACTATAGTCACCTCTTTATTCTTCCTGTGGCAGCTGTATTTATTGCAATTATTTTCCAAAGATAAACAAGTGTGAACAAGAACCTAATTGTTTTGCATATATCTACAAAACGTCAAAATTTCTTTTCAAACTGTTTGATAAATGGCACACTAGAACTGTAAATTTCTTGTAAATTCTGTAAATTGTAAAGGTTTGACATATTAGTTGTCTTCAATAAAGGCAAGTAAAGATCATGAAGGCCTGACCACTGTGCAGAGGCCCCTGAACAGGCCCTTGTAAACTCACTCCCCATCTTTCTCATAAGCCCCATTTAAGTACTGAAAGGCAGCAGTAAAGTCTCTAAGGCTGGTTGATAGAGTTCTCTGGTATTAAAGTTGCCCGAACTTCTCTTCTAACCTCTATTTTGATTGCTTGGGAATGTAATCAATTGTTCATAAGATTTTGAAGGGAGATGATCTTCACATGAACTACATGCTTCTCACATCCTTATGAAAATCTAGTCAAATTATAAACCTTTGTTAACATGGTTTCTTTATGCCCAACAGAGGCTAAGTCCAGAGCTAGCTGCACCTCCAGAAGATGCACCTGCAGTGACACTTGCTTCTACACACAGCCACAGAACTTCTCCAGTTGCAGCTCTGACCTGTCGTGGGTCAGCTAGAACAGATTTTGTTTAGTGATGGCAACGAATCCTTTTTCCTTGCATTCTTAATCTCTTCCACTGCTGCTGGGTCCGAGCAAAAGAGGAAAGGAGCTGTCTGCTCGGAAAGTGGAAAAAAGGACAGACTGGATGGAATGAATCAAGAAAAAAACAAACTGAAAACCGGGACTAGGTGCTGCCAGGAGAGCACTGGCTGCAGTAGAAGCAGATGAGAGAAGGGCTGACCACTCCTTAGTACTAGAGATCTGAGAGGGAAAACACCGTATAGACTGGTAGCCAGCACCTACGTACATGCCTGTTTGAAAGGGAGATTAGATAAAAAGCCAGATGAGAAGACTACAGCTCACTGGACAAGGAGATTAGGAGCAGGAGATTCAAGTACCCATGAAGCGGTTTGTAATGGTAAAGTAAACAAAACAGCACAGCAAGCGAGACCGAAAGAGACAGGGAGGGAGTCTGGAGAGATGGGCTGTGACTTTCCCGGTGCTTTGCAAGGAGGCTGAGACTAAGATGAGAAATCTGTAAACAGTTTTAGCTGGGTGGATGATGTGAAAAATAGTGAAGGTATTGTTGGCTTTCGCCATAATAACAAGGCTATAAATATTTGACTAATAAGGATAACTAACCTTTAGTAAATTAGGAAACATGAGAAACCTCAAAGATAACAACTAACAGCAGCTATGAAGAAGAACATCCGAGAGAAACAAAGGATAACTTCTCCAAAAGACCCCACAAATGATTAACAGAAGGAAACAGATGCATAGGAGAAGGGAGTTGATGATAATCGATCCTACCAGAAGGAAACAGAGGCATGGGAAAAGGGAGCTGATCCTACCAGAAGGAAACAGATGCATGGGAAAAGGGAACTGAAGATCATTGATCCTCAAAAACAATTGCCAGAAGGAAACACACAAATAGAAGAGAAAAGGGACTAATGATAATCAATCATCAAAAACAATTACTCTGCCTAAAATAGTGAATACGTATGCAATATTGAATGTATATAAGACGTGGGTGAAGTATTAGCTGGTGTGCCTCTGACTTGAGTCATGCACCCAGCGCTGTGCTTTTGCTTTATCGATTTTGTCCCTATAATAAAATAAGTGCCATTTCTGTTTAAGGGATCTGGCTGCTTATTACAGATGACAAACAGGAACCATGCTTTGGATATGGAATAATCTATAACAAAGACTCAAAAAGAGAGGCTCTTGATGTCGACTCAGACATCCAAAACTTCCAAGTGCATTTACTTTCACCCCTGCACTCCATGTTTGGTCTGTAAAGTGGGAACAATGCAGACCTCCTCAACTCACAGAAACGGAAAACACTACTGGCACTGCATTGTGCTTAATTTTGTTCTTGAAATCCCTATTTCCAAAAAAAACCAAAAGGAAGTCGGTGTACTCTGAGTTTAAGCGAGGCTGACAAGTGAAAACACCCCCTTCTTATCCTAGGTCATGCCAGCGCAGCACCACAAACGCATTTGGGTTAAGCAGCCATTACATGTTTTCCTGCCTCTCCGTCACACGACCACATAACGAAGAAAAGCAAGAAACCTGGCGCACCCGAAGCAACACGTTGTGACTCAGGAGCGAGACTGTCCCACAAAACGCCCCTCCAGCCTGCTTCCTCGCCAGCTGGCCCCCAGCCCCGGCCCGCGTGTCCCAGAACTGTCCTGCTGTGCTCCAGCAGCAGCTCGGTGTGGAGGGCAGCCTCCCCCTAATATGCAGCCTGGGCTTTACCCAGCTCCGGCCTGGCAGCAGGGGACCTGTCGCGAGCAAAAGCTGCCCCCACCCTGCGGCCGGACTCCCAGCGATGGGCGTAGGGCCAGGGGACAGCCGGAGGGCCGGCCTGAGGGGCAGTGAGGAGAGCCGGCGCCCGCCGCACCTGCTCGGTGCCAGCAGCGGCCGAGACGGGGCCTGAGGCGAGGCGCGAGACCAACCGCCCCCTCGAGGGGCGAGGGAGCGCCCCCGCCATCTTGAGGCAGGCACAGCGGACCCGCCGGCGAGGCCATTTCACCGGCTGCCCCACAGCGCGGCGGTGGGGGGAGGGGGGGTGGGATGTGGCCTGGCTCAGCTCCGCCGGCTGCCGGGCCGACCGCACCCTCCGCCCTCTCCTAGCTCAGGTATCAGGTGAAACTGGTCGGGCGTGCAGGACAGGCGGCGGTGTCCGGAGCGCGGCGGGAGGATGGCTGGGCGCCGCGGGCTGTGCCTACTGCTGCTCTGTGCGCTGCTGCGAGCCGCCGCTCCCGCAGGTGAGGGGAGAAGCGCCAGCAGCCGCCGACGGCTGCTAGAGCCGACGGCTCGGCCGGGGCCAGCTGCGGCCTCCCAGGGCTCCGCGCTGGGTTGCTCGGCGCCCCCGGGCTGCGGCGCTTCAGGCGGGGAGCGGTGCGGGGGGCACGGCCGGGCTCTCGGCGGGGCTGAACCGTGCCGAAGAGTAGGTTTCTGGGGTGGGGGAGCCCGGAGCGGACTGGGGGAGGTTGCCGCGGTGCTGAACGGGTTCGGAAAACTCGGGCCCGCGGCTGTGGAGCTGCCGGGACCCGCGGCTGCGGGCACTGCCCGCCGGCCAGGTGGAGGGCGAAAGCAGCTCGACGGGAAAGCAGCCGGGCTGGTGGGGCGCGCTCGACGGGCAAGCGCTTTGGGCCGGGGGGGCGGCGGGGGCTGCCCGGCACGTCTGGGCGGGCCTCACCCGCCTCCCTCCGGCACCGGGTGGGTTCTCGGCCAGCACCTGCCTAAAAGCTGTTTACAAACTTGAAAAAAATAAAACGCTTTAGGTGCGTGTTCTTGCTTTTTTCCCAACTCTGAAAAGTTAGGATTTTTTTTTTTATCCGAATTCTTGTCTTTGTTGGTTCATATTATTGCTTATTGAATGTAAATGCTGTTTGAGGAAAAGAAAACCCACTTATTCATATTAATATTTCACTAGCCTAAGGTTCATGTTTCACTGCCTTTTCTAGTAAACCCCATTGTCATGTCTACGCACGCCTTTGCACTGTGTCCTTCAGTGTTTGTTCATACTGGACTTACATAATAAAAGTATATGCGTAAAGATTGTGTAAATATTGAAGCCAAGCTGATGGTAGGTCCTATTCTCTCAACAAATAGATACTAGGTGGGTGCAAAGTTTGTTGTTCAGAGTTTCTGATGTTAGACTGGCTCTTGATATCCTAGTTATCTGACCTGGGAGAGGGCAGGGGGGATTTGGAGTCAGCCTGGGGGTGGGGGAAATAGTCTGATTAAAAGTTTTAGCTGGGTGCTCGATCTTCTGGAATAGGCAGGTGAAATGAGCTGGAAGTGTGACCCTATCCCAAGCCAGTATAAGCCAGGGATCGTGATTGTAGCTGTTTTCAAGCAAGCTAATGCCGTTATGAGGTTGTGGTGAATCTGAGGTGCAGATCCAAAAACCAGGGTAATCTTAGCCTTAGTCCTGTGTGGGTATTACTATCATGACCTAAACTAGTTAATTTGGATACTCTGTGCTGCTGTCAGTTTTGTGTCTGCAGGGTAGGCATAATCTTCTTTTGGTATGCTGTGGGTTATATCTTCTGGATAAATGGCAAAGGTGTTGAAACAGTCTTTTGTTGTGGGACGAGAGTACGTTTTTCCCCATGATGCCAAGGAAGCTTTTCCCGTGGGCAGATTAGCAAGTCAACTGCATTCTTAGTATGTGAGTCAGGCTGGGTGAAACTCGGCTTGGAAAAGAACTCAATTGTTATGGAAAACTGCAAGCACAGAAAGAGTAAGAAAAGGGTGTAGAAAATGCACATACCTAACAAAGGATTGGTTTCTTGGTGAGGGAGTGTTAACTGCAAAAAGAAACAAGACACTGAACTGTCTCCCTATATGGGTGCCTGTTGGGCTAACAAAAGCTGCCCAGTATCTGCAGTCCAAACTTTTGAGGCTGAAACTACTTAAAGTCATCATAAAAGCAAGACCTGGTCTCTGAGATCACCCATTTAGCTTGAGTATGTCTTCAAAAATAGAACAAACCTTTAGTCACTCTTGTAATACTAAGTCCTGTCTGTGGGTCACGTGCCAGGCAATCCACTTTATTATAGCTCTTACTCTCTTATGTCGCACCAACACTTCAGGGCTTTTGGGTGGGCATTTTTTGTTTGTTGTTGTTTTTTTTTATTTCAACCCAACCTATGAACATCAATTGCAAAGCATTGCTTTCTATCTGATCACAAAACGCTCATAAGAACAAAGTGGTAGTTGCTCTACCAGTTTTCTACAGTAATTTAAGTCTTTGCAATGGAATACAAATAGTACAACTGCAATTTGATAATACCAACTACTTAATGGACAGCCGCTTAACGTAGCACTGTACATTATGCTTTATTACAGTATTCTGAGAACTGCTGTCAGCTTACAATAAAGGGTCTGCTTCCAAGCATCCCCGGGACCTCTCTCAGCTAAGCTACAAGCCTCCTTAGCTAATTATCATTTACATTGTCTGGTGTCTATGTAAGCTATGTTCTTCCAGCTGGTTTTATGGCTTCTAATATTCACAGCTTGGGGTAGGGACCTGGGATTTCTGTATTATACAAGTAAACTGTGCAAACTTTAACAGTATTGCTGACATAATCATGTGGCTTGAAGATCTGGAGCAGCATTTGTATAGATCTGCCCTCTTGTAATTATACCACATGTAGGCCAAAATGACTGTTTCACATTTGAATTAATTGTCTTTTGGACTGGTGTTTTGTTGGTATCATTAGACTTCAGGCTTGCAGTCTACAGCAAAGATTTGTCCATGTCATTGTACTGGCAAAAAGTTTTCTTACACGTCAATTTTCCAGTGAAGCATGCCTGTGCCTGGAGCTTGTCAAATCCTTGTGAAGTGAAGGCGGGGTTCTGAACTTAATTCAGAACTCTAAAGAACACCAATATATGCTATATTTCTCTACACTTCTTTAGGAGGTCGCATAGTCTAGTCAGGATGCCAATGACTGTACATATGACTCTTGCAGTAAGAACTTGAAAGAAACAGCTGTCTAATGTTGTTCTACTTTTGAGAATCCTATACTGGAAAACATGCATACTTTTGTATTTACGTATTTTTTGTGAGAATTCTTTTCTTATACCTTAAAATGTAAGGTGTAAGCATTTTTCATTCTGGAACTGTATCAAAACTATTATTTATAGAATAACAAAGGGCCCATCCTTCAACACTGTTCAGGGCTTACACAGACCTGCTTGCTCAAGAAGACTGTCATTTATACTCCAGTTTGGATTTTCTGTGGCTAAAATAATACATAAATATTTATAGAAATTGAGATAAGGTTAAAAATACTAGTCCCACATACACTCACGTTCCATGTCGGTACAGTTTAGCCTGGTAGATGTCAGACTTTTTGGAACAGGGGGAGTTCATGGACAGTATCTGCATGTGCAGTTTAACTTGTTAATGCGAGAGGACTGTCTTGGGATTGGCGGGAGTCTTGGGGCTTCTGGACTGAGCTGTCTGAAGGCTGTCATACAAGACAGAGCAGTCAGGAATGGCTGGCTTGTTGATACGGCTTGGCATTCGAAGAGGCAGAGCAAAACTTGAAGTGATAGCCACCTGGGGTACGAAGCAACCACAGCTGCCAGCTTTAGCATCTAGCACTTTGAGTAGAAACTGCAGAGATTGTCTGACCATCTTGGCCGTGAATTGGAAGATTCCAGATGACTAGCCCTGTTGCATCTTCATGCACAAAGCTAGTCTGGTCAAGTTTCAATTCAGATACAGTGTAACGTGTCTTTCTTTCCCCAGAGATCAATTGTGCATAGCTTTTGGCATTACTTTCTGACAGTTTCAGTTCTAGCTCATCTGAGGACAGCATGCTCTTTTACTGCATACCTCGTTTTCAGGCCACCTAAAACTTAGGAAACTTCTACTGCAGCTATGTTAGCTTGCTGCAAAGTTTTATGAGTCCTCCCAGCACCCGGGTGGTCTGGCACTGCCATGTGAAAGGATAATGGTGCCCTGGGGTACTTGAAGCAGTTTCTATTGTAACTGTTCAGATAGTAGAAGCACGTGACAGCCATTTTAACAAGATATTTTTAATATCACTGGTGATGTGGAAGAGCATTTTACTTGCTGATACAATCCTTGAATAGGGATATAGGTTGCCTTGAATAATAAAACAAAGGGAAGAAAAATTGTCATGTTTGAAAACCAGTCTTAAATTTTCTGTTGATGAGGCCCTATTTAATTCTTCAGATTATGTGAATTATGATGTGTAGTTTATTATTAAAAAGAACAAGAAGTCAGTACTTCAGTAACAGCAGTGTTGTTTTTTGTGTTCTGTTTGTTTGTTTTTAGAGAGTAGTGGAAGCAGCAGTTCAAAAGGAAGAAGTTTTGCTGGCCAGAAAGTTCCAAGTACAAATAATGCCACTGAAGAATTATACAAAGTGGATGAATTTGCAGCAAAAGCCCTCACAGGAAAGCTGACTACAGTTTTTCTTCCCATTGTCTATACCATTGTCTTTATCATTGGTTTGCCAAGCAATGCCATGGCCCTCTGGGTCTTTTTTTTCCGAACAAAGAAGAAACATCCAGCTGTGATTTATATGGTTAACTTGGCATTGGCAGACCTTCTTTTTGTTGTCTGGTTCCCACTGAAGATTGCGTACCATGTAAATGGCAATAATTGGCTATTCGGTGAAGGTCTCTGCAAAGTACTTGTTGGATTTTTCTATGGAAATATGTACTGTTCCATTCTCTTTATGACATGTCTCAGTGTGCAACGATATTTGGTTGTAGTGAACCCCATAGTGAATTCAAGAAAGAAATCTGAAATTGCCTTGGGCATCTCCCTTGCTATCTGGATACTGATTTTGTTGGGCACCATTTGGTTGTATCTTGTTAATCAGACAACATACATCTCAAATCTTAACATTACTACCTGCCATGATGTATTGCCTGAAAATGTTTTGGCTCATCACATGTTCAATTATTTCCTCTCACTTGCAATTGTACTCTTCTTAATTCCAGCTCTCTTCACTGCTGTTGCTTACATACGAATGATTAAGACTCTGAATGCTTCCATCTCAGATGTAAGCACTGGGAAGAAAAGAAAAAGAGCAATCAAACTCATTATCGTTGTCCTGTCTATGTATCTCATCTGTTTTACACCTAGCAATGTGCTGCTTGTTGTGCATTATTTGCTCCTCAAAACCTACAGCCAGAGCTATCTGTACATGTCGTACATAATTGCACTGTGTCTTTCTACTTTGAACAGTTGTATTGATCCATTCATCTATTACTATATTTCGAAAGACTTCAGAGACAACCTTAAAAATGCTCTTCTTTGCCGAAGTGTGCGAACTACACGGAGGATGCAAGTGTCTCTCTCATCGGGCAGGTATCCCAAGAAATCAAATTCATATTCTTCAAACTCAAATGGGACTACTAAATCAACCTACTGAGTTTAATCCTAGAAAAGTGAACTTTTATAACTACTGCTGAAGGGGATATAAGTTAGTTATTTTATACAAGGGAGTCGGAAGAAACAGCTATGCTTTTAAATTACATTGAAGCCTGGATTTCAGAACTGGCAGCTGCTTACCCTGTGTAGAAATTGTAAGCAGATAAATCTTCCCACTAGACTGGAAAAAAATCATGACATTTCTGATGCTCCGCAAAAATGCTGCTGACTTGGAAGTGAGTCGTGGTTGAAGACGTTTTTTGTTCAATAGCGAAGTTGTTAAAAAGCAAAATGTCACTGTAATGTTATGTAGTGTTGCTGGTATATTTAATTAACAGAGATATCTGTTTTGTTTGGCTTTAACTGTAATGTATTAAACAGTTGAACAGATTGTGTATGTAGGACTTTGCTCTGTGTACCTGCTTACGCTGAACATTATTTGAAACCATTGAGAGAAGGAAAGGAGAATCCATTTCACCATCTTGGTGTGGGTCCAGCAATGTGACTGCTTATTATCTTTAGTATAATGTAGTTTTATATTGTTTTCCAAGTTTTCATGTTGTAAATGCTCACATGACAGAAGCCTGTAAGGTTATCCTATTGAGTTGACAAGCTGAACTTGTTACAGCGAGCACTGAGATAAAATGTTAGTTGACGTTATACACTGTTACTTAATGCTTGCCTGTACGTGATTTAAAATGGGGCTATTTAACAAAGTTTTAATGAATAGCTATTTGATTTTTATGTAATATGCCTTGTATTTTTTAAGATATCTAAATAAGATTTTTTTAATAACAAATTTGAGTTGCTGCTTTCTTTTATGCTTTTAAATGCTCTTCAAAATGCTGAATATTTCAACTTACCTGGTTTCAGGTAACAAAGATGTTATTCCTAATAGTGAATTAGAAGTCGGACAACTGTAGCTGTAATCTCTATGTGGGTTAAGTAAAATTTACCTCATGATGCATTTCATTATAGCAAAACTGTTCCCTTATCTTATTAGCAGACAACTAAATCCAGACAGTTCAGAACTGTGTGGGGAATACTGAAATATAAACAAACACATTAACAAGATAGCAAACTTCAGCCCCAGTGGATTTCTAAAATATCTTTAATCCTCTTCCCTCACCCAGAATATTTGTGACAACTCAGGAGTATGGAATTGCATGTACTTCTTGTCTGAAAAGCTGATGGGTATATATGTTTGATCAAATGCATTTTTTCAAATCTTGCAGTTCTGATAAGTTTGACCAAGTGGTACATTGAATTCACATCCAAGTGGTCTGTCTGAGACTTAGGCATAGCCAGGTCCCTGCAAACGTAAGCAAATTGAAAAGCCCTCAGTGCAAAAAGTACTCTGAGACAGCTGGTGTTTATACAGGAAATATTTCCCATTTCAAATATGGAGAGTAAGGAAGGGGGTAGACTGAACTGTAGCAAGAATTTGAGCAATCTTGGACAGCTTAAAGACCATAAGTATTTATATAATAAATTACTTTCTCTGTGAGCTAGTCTGTTCCGTCCTTTGTCTCGTTCTTTGGTTTCCACGTATCCCCCCTACTTTAGTAACAGGTTTTTTTTCCCCATGTGTAATAAAGACTAAGAGGTTTGTTTTGACGTGTTTGAGCTCTCATCTCATGGATTAATTAAGATCTAGCTCTCCTTTTATCTACTGCAGTCTTGTCTACTAACTCTTAGCAGGTGCTTAACATGGAAGCAGGATGTTTTGTGGTGGTATCTCAGAGATCTGAGCTAAAATAGCAACTTTATTAATAAATATCTCATTGAGGAGCAGAGAGTTTACAGCTCTCTGCTTACAGGCACGTCAGATGATGTGGAAGAAAAATGCTTCTCGGGCATAAGCAGTTTGCTTTTCCTGACAAAAATGCAGGGAAATAATTGCTTATTTATTACTGAACTGAAGATGTAATGCAGCATCCTTACTGGAAAATAATTGTACATATGAGGCCATAGTTCACTGAAAGGATTTGGGAAGAACGGGCTTGCACCATCTTCACAAACTGCCATCTGAACTCTTCCCTTAGCCTGTGTGTGACAAACAGAATATGAGAATGTCCTTTATCTTGCTGAACAACCTAGTGTGCATCCTGCTCTGAATAACACGAAGGAAGGGCATCCAGTTCATGTGATTACAGCACTGCCTGTGTTCTGCCAGGAGTCCAAGGGTTGTATGCTGTAAAGATGATGAATTGCCTGTGTCTCTGTCATACCACAAAGATACCACTCGTGATTCATGGATCACTGTTAAATTGCTGAAAAAGAATATGCTTAATATAGCCAGTCTTTTGGGGGACAAGATTTATTTCTTGTCGTTGTTTAATCAGAAGTAGAACAAATAATGCTTGCATCCATACTCTTCCTCTTTGCTCTTCCTTTCCCGTCATTGATGGGGTCAGAGTTGGGTACTATCAAACAATCAATCAGACCACTCCACTGCAGCTCACGCGAAGGGGAGTGCTGATCCCCTTGACCACTTCTTCCCTTCTACCCGCCTTCATCTGGATTGACAAAGCAGGTTGCAAGGAGGAATCATCTCTTGCCTGCAGCAGCAGCAGCGGTCTGCTGATGACACGTCTAAGAGGTGTTACTGGGGTGTTGTTGAAAGCTTTTTGAGAAAAAGTTTTAATTAATAGAATGATTTATTTTAAAAGGAGGTTGTACTACATGTGACAAACTTCGGAGAATACTTTTCAAGGAGCCCACAGTCATCTACGTGAAGCTTATTCCATCAAACTATGCTCACTGGGAGCTGAAAAGATGTTTTAAGTCTAGTTTCTTTTTATAATAGCAACTACTAACGTCCTTTTCGCTTTTCCTTTGCTCTTTTAGTGATACCGTCTGGGTTCATGTCTTTAGCAGGGGGTAGGAAGGGTCATCTTCCTCTGCATCTAACTGTTGAGTGATTAGGAGGGGGAGAAGAGGACTGGTGGTGAGAATTTAATCAAGCATCCACTTGCTTTTATGATCCATATCTTAGCGCTGTAAGCATGCCTTTGCTGCAGTGCAAGTGCAATGAGGACTAAACTGATGTGCAGGTAAAGAGGAGGAACCTTTATAAGAATTGTTTTGCTTTGTTTTTTTATTTGTCCTTGAAACAAGGACAAATTGTAGGAAATTTTTCCCATCTGTAGCTGCATTGCAAACCCTCATCCTGAATTTAGTATGAATTATTTTGCTCCAGTTAATAGAGCAGGTAGACCAGGCTGGTTGTTCAATAGATGTGAGTCAATTCCTTGAAATGGCAATTGTGTGCCTGTGCAACCAGGTAGTGATGAGGCAAGAACGTGTAGCCCAGAAGTAATTTATGTGCACGGTGTCATGGTTTCACAAACAGCTCAAGCATGTGCTGCAGCTAAGAGAGGTAGACTAGTCTTTCCCCTAACCTGACTGCCTGATCACACTGCTCCCTTGTATTGTCACAAGCACGTGCGACCTTGGGGTGGATTGGATCAGGCCTGGGTTAAAGTTAAACCAGGGGGAGGGAGGAAAGTTCTCTTTTGACTTGGAACAGCGTTTTACTGGTTTGCTGGATGAGCTCATGGCTCAGCACAAGGGAGAGGGTCAGACAGTCTTTCACCACAACATCAGCTGGCACTGTGCAACTACAAGGCAAGTTGAAGCACAGCAGCTGTGAAGCCTCTGCCTAACCTCCTAAGCAGCAGTGAGCAAGCCTCCACCTGTGACCATAGGAATGGCACTGCTGGCTCAGATCAAGGGTCCATCCAGTTTAGTCAGGGTCTTCTGCTCACCCATGCCTTTGGAGGTCAATGAGACAGCAAAGTGTCAAGGGACATGTCAAAAAACAGTAGGACTGCAGCACAAGGTGCCTGGCCATCATACCAGACGCACATAAGTTGTGGCGAGGGAAGTTGTTGCTTTGCACCTTGTGAATGGGGTGCTATGGGACTGTTGAAATGTGCTTTGAAGTTCAGAAAAAAAGGAGAAAAATGAAGGCTGGGGGGAGCTAAGATTATGGGCATCTGTGAGGAAAGGTGCTGCTGAGAAGGATTAATCTGTAACTCAAAGAGCATGCGTAACAGCAACAAAAAGAAGTTACAGGCAGGTAACCAGGGAGAAGTAAAACCAGTGCAGGCACATATTGTATCCATCACAGTACTCTCCCAATATCCAGTTATTTTCAGCATGAGAGTTCCCTTAAGTCTGATCTGGCTAGTCTAATTAGTAACACCTGTTGGGTGTCTTGCTGTAAAAATCAGCCTCTTTTTATTTGCTTCGAACCAGGATCCATCGAACCAGGATCCACTATCCTCATTTGGTGGCCCTTGGTTCTTAATGAAGAACGGTATGAATGAGTCACTAACTGTTTTGTTCAGCCATTTACAATATTATAGGCAAGTATCGTATTCCCTCTCTCTCAGCTAACTTTCCAGGTTGGAGTCTTAGCCAGTTTAGACCTTCCAGTACAGCCACTATTCAACATGGGATAATCCTGTTTCCTTTATCTTGAGACCTTCCCATTCCTGTACACGGTCACCAGGCTACACACAGTGTTCAAGCCATGCATGGTACAGTGATGACTTCTGGTTGTTCCCTGTTATTTTCCCAATAGCCCCTAACATTCAATTTTATTTTATTTTTATCCTGCTCCTGAGCACTGAGTTGATGTTTTCATGCAGCTGCGTGTGACTACGTCTCTCTCCCAAGTGGCTACAGTCATTTTGCAAGCCATAGTTGTGCATGTCAAGCTAGGATGTTTCTCTCTCATTCACCTCACTTTGCAGTTATATATACTCCATTCACCCACCAATTCATTATTCACTCAGTCTTACAAGGTTCCTCTGCAATGCTTTGCATCTTGTCTAAGTCCTTGCTGTCTTGACCAACTTTGTGTTATCAGCAAACTTTAGTTCCTCACTGCTCAACCCTCTTCAGACCTTTTATGAATATGTAGAACAGTACAGGTCTGGCACGACACTGTTGAGTAACTGGCATTGTGAAAAATTGCATTTTTTCTGCTACCCTGTATTTCTTTCCTTGTAATCAGTTATTTTTCCATGAGAGGACCTTCCCTCTTATTCCATGGCTGCCTAGTTTTTTTCAAAAGCCTTTGATCGGGAATTTTGCCAAAAGCCTTTTGGAAATCCAGGTAGACTGGATCAGCTGGTCTTGCTTATCTCCACATGCATCTGGCCTCTTCCAAGAATCCCACAAGGTTGTTAAGCCCGGACTTCTCTTTATAAAAGCTGTGGTGGCTTTTCCCGGAAAGGTCCAAAAGTTCCTTAGCGATATCCCTTCTAATTGCTTGGTACAGATATTGGGCTTGCAGGGCCATTATTTCCCTGGACGTCTGAGAACGTTCTTTTAATGACTGATTACAGCATTGGCTTCCAGTATTCAAGTATAGTTTTGTCAAGAGATAGCACACTTCTGTTACTAATTCAGCAATTTTGTCCCTGGGTTTTCTCAGAACTCTTCGATGAATACCATCTGGGCCCACCAAGTTTAGCATTCATTTTGTCTAACTGTGGCGTGACAACTGAAGACATGTAGCACATGTCTAGTTACGTAGCTGTCCTGGGAATCAAGCAGCTCACTGCCTACCTACCATAACAGCCCTGTGGGAACCAAGTTTCATTACGGATGTGTTTGATCTGTTGTGGGCACTTTGGAAATGGTTAATACACAGCATCAGTGTTAAATTCAGCATGAACACAGTAGTGTCAAAGCCAGCCAGGACAGCATGTGTTACCTACATTTTTTCTCAGGAGTGATAACCTTATGTAGGCTTGCAGATAGACATTCTCCAGGCACTGTTCGCTGGCAGGACCAGTACAACAGGATGACTACATAGTCAGCCCTCTGTCATTTAGGCCAAAGGAGGTGGAGATGCTTCAGATAATGGAAAAAAGACTAGTGATTTTGAAGGATACATTAAGTGCTGTGCACAGACACTTTGACAACTCCCTTTGATCCATTAGGACACACTCATTCAGTGCTAGCTTGTGTGACTTGGGCTTCACAGTCATTGAAGTGTGTCTGCAACCAGCTTCCCTGGTGGTTTGGATGCCTCTTTGGTGGCCAGGAAAAGGGGTAAAGGCATATCTGTCTGTGTGTGCGTGGAGGCAGGTAGGTTCATAGCTGCACTGGAGTCCATAACCCACCTGGGATGCAAACACCAGAACAGAGCCAGCTCAGGGGTACGGAGGTCTAGCTGGGATTATGTCTGATGAAATTCTATCACAGCAAAGCTCCAGTGTCTACGCTTCAGTGTAGAGGCTGCATTCCCAAATACAAAGGTAATTAAAATGTGTCCACTCCCATCTCTCTGGGTACCCTGCTTCCCTGTCACATAGGCTGCCAGCTGTTGAATGCTGTGTGCTACCTGTGCCGGCTTAAAGCTCACCTGGGTATTGCATTTTGCCACGGTGTAGAGTGCCCACAGGAGAGAACTGGTGCAATCTCTGATCGCCAGAGCCATGTCAGCAAGAGCTCTAATGTGGCTGTAACCCAGAGACTGCACCTTTGCTGGTAAAACTTGCTCCGTCTGGTCTCCATGGGATTATTATGCCGGTTGTAAAGCGCACTCTTGCTGCTAAAGTTATGTCTGCATTTGGAATGCTTTACCAATACAGTCTGCTGGTAGCACACTCATCACATGGACTAAGCCTTATTCCTTTGTGTGTTTTGAAGGTGTTAATAATATGCAGTAATGAGCATTAATGATAACTTGCGTAATGAAGCAAGACAACAAGGTGTGGGAGGAGAATGAAAGCCTACATTTGACCAGTCTACATTTGGGAGTTAAGAGAAATGCCCCAATAACAACTCACAGCTCTATCAGTTGGTCACCTCAAGGTATTGCACCCCCTGTGAAGTTGTCAGTTAACACGGACAGCTCTGTGGAAACAGTGGACAACAGGCATGTTGTCTGTATTTTATCACAGTTCAAAAAATTGACATGTAGTAATTCTTAAGGTTGACAGGATTTCACTTGCCAAACCTTGCATGCATCAAGTGACAAGTGCTCTGGCTGAGAACGAGCGTGAGCTGGCACATGAGTGTATGTCTGTTGCAGTTAGCAGCTACATTTGGTTCAGTGACTGCACTTTGGCTTTGTCCCTCCTCTTCAAGAAGCAAACTGCTGAGCATTCAGTGTTCAGCATGTTTGAGATTGAACCTTTAGTGCAGTTTATTTGATTTCCGCCACTGCCACCATTATAGCACTTGCCAGCTCTCAGCTGCTGGAAGAAAGTGATGCATGGACGTGATGCGGGGGGGGACGCCATCAGCATTCATGCTTGCTCCGGATTGAATCTGGACGGTATGTGCTCCTGGTGCTGTGGTTTAGCAGCTTCCCCTAGATGAATGTCTGCAATGAGGACTGTGCTGTCGCATAATCCTGTGGACCGTAGGATGCGGGGAGGTGGGACCCATTTGCATGGGGCCTGTGTCTGTATTTCTGAGCACTTGGGAAAATTGAGTAAATTAACATGGGAAAACAAAGGATACGCCGCTTCTTTGGAGCGGCTGACCTACTGGATAAGAGGAAATGGAGGAAATAATTAACTTGTAGAACATAAATTAAAAGAATAAGATGCAATGGGTAGAGGAAGTTTCCTGAAAGTCCTTAAGAGTCTCCTGTGTCATGCATTTACAAAAGCCAGGAGTATATGAGCAAAACACTAGAAGCAATCGATGAGTCAAAACAGCAGTGTCGGCTGGGGAGAGAACAGCATGCTCTGGTGCTCGCTGGATTTCGTGGGCTGTGACGCAGGACTAGTGCATACTTCCAGTTTGATACATCATGACCCCTTGACATTTCACCTTCAAATCCCAGTCAGGCAAACCCATCTGGCTTTCTGTGAGTGGGTGAACTGAGCAATGTTGTTCATATTGTAAAAATACCAAGGGTGAGCCCTTAGCACTAGCTCAGGATGTGTTGGAGGCGAGTGGTGGTGTATCACGTTCAGATGAAGTTGCCGGTTTTTGGTCAAAATCACCGTCTTTCCATTAACTTCAGGGCTACAACTGGAAATGCTGGAGGTGGCTGTATTGTGGTGTTGCTCTTTGTGCGTTGGGGTGGAGCGTGCTGTTGCTGTGAAGAGTGATTTGGTGGTAAAATGCAATGCTAAAAGGAAATTATAGAACTGCTGTCATAATTTATTAGGAGTGTGTTATGTGTGTTAGGCTGCTTGCCTGGAAGCTCCCTGTGTCACTACATGTAGTTAAACTGGTAGAGGCATGACTAATACAACAGTAGCCACTAAGACAATCCTCAGTAAAGGTCTGAGTTGCTGCCAGACCCTGGGCAAGTAGAGAAGCCTTGCTCAGCTCCCAGCGTCCGCTGGCATGAGTTTTTGATTAGCAGGGCCAGTGATGGAGAGGACAAAGGAGCTCTCTAAAGGTGATGGCTGGTAAACTGTTTGTCAGGGGGTTGTTTGGTCTGATGGCTCTAAAGAGTGCAGATGGCTTTGAGTTTGCTACTGAAGGATGTAGAGCTGGCTCCAACATCGACAAAACTCAGCCCAGGGTGAGCTCTGCAAAATTAAATTCTGCAGCAGGAGATGAGAAGGGGCTGGATAGAGGGAGAGAGAGAGTCCTCCCACAGCTGCCTTCACTTTGGTAACTTTGTTATGGCAGGGCTTGGGCAGGCAGGTAGGGAAGGTCCTGGCTCTAGAACATGGGACAGCACGGAGTAGAGATACCTCCAGGGAAATGGCAGTGCCTGATTCCGCTGCTAAGGTCACAGCTTCCATTGCCTACACCTCAAATTAAGATAGGGCTTTAGATAAGAGAGATGTCAGCAGCCCTGTTGTTTAAAGATCATTTTGTCTTCCACCTGTCGCTTAAGTTTAAACCAATGTTTGGTATGAATACCAACCTTAGAGTCACTGCTTGTCATAGGCACCCAAAGACACTGAACCAGACCTGTCAGACGTGATCAGGAAGAACAAGGGCTCCACAGGGCACTGTTGCCCAGGGACCATTCAGGGTGGTCACTGTAGCGTGCATGTGGCACGTATCCTATGCCAGGTAATGCACGGTGGTGCTCATGGCGCCTTTGTGCTGGGTAGTTCATTGCCTCTTCAAAGGACAGGCAGCTCCTCACAGTTAGTTTGCACTTGGGAGGAGAGTCACGACACACATCTCTGCTTTGGTATCTAAGCATCTTATATGGATAGACAGACATCTGCGGAGGGTAGTTCAGCATGTGTAACCTAGCAGCCTCCCTCCTTCCTCCCAGAGCATCCACTTCTCCACCACTTTCATGAGGAGCCAAAGCCGTTGCATTATAGTTGGAGATGCAAGCATCTCCTTGGCTCTTGGTGTTTCCATGGAGTAGGGCATTCACCTTGAATGCACATCCTCACTTTTTGCATATTAACCCTCTAGCTTCAGGAGACCTGCAGTATGGGGAAATGGTACCATGTCAGCAGACAAAGGTCACAGGGTGTGACACGGGAGCGTGGCTGCTCAGCGAAGGGGCAGAGGTACACGTCACATATCAACCATGCTGTCTGCCCAAACTCAGGGAGATCGGTCGGATTCAGGAGCTGACTGAGAACTTTGTTCATCAGCCGGGGAAAGAATTTTTGCACATAGAATCATATTTTGTTTCATTTTCTGCAAAAAAGAGCTGATACTGTGATTAAAGGCTCCCTCTTCTGTTTATAGCCGCTACTGCACATTTTCTTTAACAAATACACAAATGTGAAAGACTTAATCCCTGTGCCGTGTAAATAGTTCTGTAATTCCCTGTTTCAAAACACACATATATATCTGATGTTAGAGAAGGAGAAGGACTTAACAGGTGATACTAAATATCCCCGCTAAGCTCAGGATCAGGGAAGCAGATTGCTAAGGAGAGATAACAGGGCTCCTGGAGAGTATCTTTTGAAACAGGATATTCTCACAATATCTTCCAGCCTTCCTCATTTTTCTAGGATCTAAACCACTGTTAAAACCAAGTCTTCCAAGCATAATCTTATCTGAACAAGAAGAGCTGTTGTCATTAACCTCCTGTAATCCACAGGTTTCTGAAATAGCATGACATGCAGAAGTTTATTGTCAGCCATAGCTGATTTCTTCCATTGTTTTCACAGTGTCTGAGCCCATGTGAAGTTTGCCATCATGGAAATTGTGCTTCACCTGCAAAAATCTGGCTGCGACTTAATGCATGTTTACTATGGCCATGGTAGCTACAAATAACTTTGTACTGGTGAGGGTGGTGACTCCGGCCGCTTCACAAGAGTGGACTCAAGTACGAAATAAATTTATTTGTTAAGTAAGGAACGAATCTTCTGCATCGTTTGAGCAAAGGCAGGGTCCCATTTATCCTGATTTTCACCAGCCTTTCATCTTCCTCAGTGAAGAACTGTAATACTCTTGCAAGATGCTGCAAGTGCACTTCTGTTTGGTATCAAAGGCAGGACTGAGGCTGGGATGCAGCTCTTGAGCTGCAACCCATCATGCCAGGTGAGTCAGGAACAGCTGAGAGGGCGGGACCTGTCCCATCAGCAGGGATGCATTGTTAGAGGAGATGGTGAGAGCATTTGCCTTTCATTTTACCACAAACTTCTCTTGACAATGAACTGAAGAATGGGGCACATCCAGACTCAGTCCCCTGACGAAAAAATCTAGATACTTTGTCGTATCAGCACTTACGAGCTTTCCATGGGTCAGCAACATCTGTAATTTTGGTTCTTGGAAAGTAATTGTTCATTTGCTCTGAGTGGCATAATTTTACATAGATAGTCCTTGGAATAAAAGACGTCAATGCCTGTTATACATGTTTCAATGACCACTAGAAGACACAGCATGTGCATGCAATTAATAAAGGTACCATAATTAGAGGGCTGTACAGCCAAGGCAGCAATCACTACTGATGTGATATTGGTTTCTGCAATTCTTCTGCCACAGTATGACTCCTGGAAGTCTTAACAGCCTCAGGTGTTTGAGATTTCTTCTTTCTATCTGAAAACAAGGATACTTACACTTTTGTACCAAAATGAACATACTCAAATACCCAAATCAGCACAATGGAAATGAGTTGGTAGCATGGTCTTACTCCTGAGAACCTGGCAGCCTATTGCATCTGCCAGTTACCCCAAGAAACAGAAATTCTCTAGAAAAAGAGAGCAGGGAAAGATGGTGATACCATCATGTTTGGGTAGCAGTGGTTTGTATTATCAAAAGTACATCTGAAATCTCATTTAATACCAGTCTCAGCATTTATGTCAGTGCATTGCCCTGCTTTCTCTGGAAATACCAAAGAGACGATGAACTTTTAAACAACGTTTAAACAATGGCAAAAGAGTTAGTCTGGAAAAGACTTTCTGTAAAGGTAGAATCTGATTTCACTCTAGAATCACTGCAGAAAAGGTAGAAAAATACTTGCAGAGGAAATCTAAGCTTAAATTAAATAATTTTGCACATTGTATCAGTCACTGGCATTCTCCTTTTCATAGCTCAGGGTCTTTGGTCAAGTATCTGAAAAACAAATAACAGAAATTCACATAGTTCTGATTATGAAGGAATTTCTTTTCACACAGATATGTGCCTCTTAGAAGGTACAATATAAATGTTGTTAAACTCTTAGGGATAACAAATATAGAAAGCTCACTGAAATCAGAGAGTTTGGATGCAACCTGTGCAATGTTCTGTGGCTATGAAAGGGTTTAAACACTGTTAAGAGGCTCTTTGAAGTAAAGAGAAGATGTGCTGATCAAAGATGGAATATTGTCCGGCATGGCAGGGAGGGGATGAGAAGGAAGCTCTGCGAATGTTAACGCCAGCTTTTTCAAGGCTTTGTTATAGGGGTACTTGGAAAACGGAGTAAGAGCAATAAAACATTACTCATCCTTTTAGAAGGCAACAGAGCAGGAAATTTCTAAGGGGAATTGTGCATGATCGCTCTGTTTTCCACAGCAGACATGATGACTATTTTTAGTGGCACATAGACAAGTAGATAATTGCTTTGTGGGCTTCCTATCTGTCAAAACTTTTACTCACCCATTTTAACTCACTTCGGTGATTTTATTCCAGTTTATTTCCAAATTTTGATGACATTTTTTAACGGTGATGTGCATTGGTTGAGTAATAGTTCTGCAGTCACTTGTGTCTACTTCTCTTCCAACATCTATCTAATGTCTTTGTTTTTACGCATTAGAGGTGTTTGCTGAAACCAGTTCTGTTCAGGCTATTTCTGTGCATCTAACATAGCGGACTTGAAAGTGAGCTAACTGATCAGTCACAGAAAATGGGCTTCCTATAGCATGATCATGGGAAATGATGCACAACTTTGTAAGAGAACCTCATGCTGCAGAGTGAGACCCAATGAGGTCTGCTGGAGCTGAGGGAGTCCCTTCCTGCCAACGCAGGGGCTGAAAGGCTGCACAAGTGTTATGGTTGGGAGGTGCAGAAATAAGAGTAAAAGCAGCAAGGAGAAGTGAACCAGAGCAATCAGAACAACACCCCACGGCAAACACTGACAAAGGCTGGAAAATGGGTTTTGCCGTTGCTGAGGGACATAAAAGTGCAAGTGCATTCTCTGTCACCATGCTAGGCTTACATCTACCCTCCCAGCATCTGACATGCCATGTGACATAGGAGTGTGGTATGAGACAGGAGAGTGTGTGACTGGGGTGTGAGCCAGGTGATCAACATGAAGCTCATGGAGCCATCATGTTTGACACAAAGGAGCCCCACCACTGGCCAGCAGCTTGGACGAGGAACCTGACAGGGATGGTGAAGACAGGAGTTCCTGCTACTGCCCTGCAAAGGTAGCACAAGATGGAGGCACCACAGTAGGGTGGTGTATCTTGCTGATACACTTGAGTGTACCTGCATAGTGCAGTGTATTCTCAGTTTCTCCTCCAAACATGCAGCCCCAAATTCTAACTAAACTCTAAGTTGGAAAGAGGAAATTATGCCAGTTGACTTTCTCTGTTCTTCCCCCCATCTCAGATGTTCTCGGCTTGCACATGATTTTCTTGTCTTTTAAAGACAATTAAACCAATTGCACCTTAACAATGTTTGCCTCTAGCTCTTAATTTTCATCAGCTTTTAACACTCAGGCTGGCTCCTGCTGAGCCACACTGTGCCCCTGTAGTGTTGGTCCAGCTCCATTCCTAGTACCATCAAAAATTCACTGTTCTAGAGCAGATCCCTCATTGCAACTGCAGCTGTAATAGCTGTGAGAACATCCAGACAGTATTGCAAGCACTTTCTGTTTTCAGAGTTTTGCTCTTCTATAACCTTGACCTGGAAATTAATGTTTTATCTGCCTTGGACTTTTTAATGAATTTTCTCCCTATTCCAATATTACTGGGACAGAGATTTAAACCACACAGTCTTCTAGGAAAGCAGAGACTGTGTATCAGAACCAGTGCTGGCCCCACATTATTGTTGGGAGGTTTTTTTTTCAGATAACATAAGAACACAACTGGCTTTTCACGTCAGGCAAAAGGTAATTCTTACCTAATAACCTACTAGGAACAGTGGCTGATGCAGGTATGTAGGAAAGAGAACTAGAGTAGGGCAAGGCTGGTACTTCCCCAGAATACTAACCCAGTCTTCCATGATTTGTGTTTTGATGTCCTGATGACACAAGATTTTGTATTCAGTAGCTCTCAATAAGTATTTCCCAGGAATTTGTCACAGCAGGCAGTTTATCAGCTTACAAATGTTCTTCTGCTTGTTTTGAACTAGGTTTTGGTGTTGGAGGGGGGTGGGTGGAGGGGTGGTGGCCCTTATTTTTATATTGAAAAAGACCATGAATAATTACTTCTTACTCGTCTTCTCCATGCCACGCTCGGACATACGGACTTCTTTCATATCCCCAGTTATGCCCTTCTGCAGACTGAGATGCCTTGTTTATTTAGCTGTTTCTAACACATTAACTGTTTCTTTGCTGCTCTTCTTATTTCTTCTAATCCTGCCATACTGTTTGTAAGATGAAGGCAGGAGGACCACCATGATATTGAAGAAGTGGGCTTCGCTTGAACTTATTTAGTAGCATAAAAACACTTCTGTTTTCTGTTTCTTTCCTAATTCTGTTTGTTTTCAGATTCTTATTGGATCAACATTTCTGCATGCAGTAACTCCAAGATCTCATTCATGAATCCTAAGTCAACTCAAAGCTCAGAGCTATGCACAAAAAACTGATTTTCCACATATAACTTTGTGTTTGTCTATGCTGAATTTATCTGACATTATATCATCAGTTCCATGGGGTCCCTCTGCATTCTTCACAGCTAGTCTTTAACTTCCTCTCTCTTTATAGCTTTATATCGACAAATCATGTTTATCCCTTCGTTATTCATTCTCTTTCCCAGATCACCGGTGAATATGTTGAATAGCACTGTCCCCAGAACAGATTCCTGTGGGACCCCATTGATGGTGTCAGTTCACTCATAAAACCCAATAATTTATTTTTTATTTCCTATCTTTCAGTTAGCCATTTACTGTGTGAGTCTTTTCCTTATATCCCATGGCAGCCTAGTTTCTTTAAGAGTGAGGAATGCTTTCTGGGAACGAGGTGGATATTAATCAGGGAGGTCACCCATCGTGGACTCCTTCAGTGAACGCCAGTAGATTTGTGTTACGACTCCTCTTTACTTTTCCCCAGTGTACTGTGTTTAGTCATGTTCCCACCCTTCTGTTTTTCAGGCTGGTCTCTATATCTTTAGCCAATATGGACAGCAGACTGAATGTTCAGCAGCTCTCTGGATACTGCCTGGCACCTCTCCATGTGGCATTGTACCTGCCAGGTTTCTGTGCTGTGGTCTTGATGCAGATTTCAGCCGGTGCCTCCCATTGTTCATCCACCACAAGTTCCTCTAGAGCTCCGGGCTGGATACCATCTCCCCAACAACATCTTCTACCTACAGTTCAGTCTGAGACAAATCCTTCAGCATGACCCTTTCTCTGTCTTGTGGAAACCTCTCCAAGCTCCACCAAAGTGAAAACACATGCAAAATATTGATTTATGTTTTCTGTTACAGCCCTATCATCTTTAAGCATGCCTATGCCCTGACCATCTACTGGCCCTTAGTGCCCTCTTCAGGCTTCTTGATCCCATTGCATTTGGACAAGAATTTGTGGCTATTTGCAGATTGCTCCTGTAACAGCTTTGGATGAGGTTGCATGACTCCGGTCTTTTCTTCCATTTACCCCCTCCAAGCAGTGGCATTGGCTTTAGATGCTTCTGAACTTGCTTTTTACTACAGCAGTTGGTACGTTTGGGACGCATTATTAAGGACCATTAGTGCAATATATGGACTGAATTCAGCAAAGTGTGTACCTAAATCTCATTACTTTAACACTAACCTGTGTTAAGCACTTAAATTCTCTGCAGTTTATAGCTGTAGCTAACAAGCTGTGGGCAACGGGTATTTCTTCTTTCTGTAATTTTTAATTATATTACTTCTCATTTGGCTTGTCGCTGCTAATGCAGACCCTTATGTGGAGCTTGCTTTAGTAATCCAGTGGTGAAACACCTACCGGTGTCCTGGAGCAGTCAGGTGGGAGTCTGTCTTCCTTGGGCCCTGCAGCTTTGGTAGTCATCGCTAGCATGAGATCTGGAAGCAGCAGTTCTTCAGCAGGACACTAAGGGGCAGCCCCAGACCAAAAGAAGTTTTCCTCATTTTTTTATATACATACAAACTAAGAGAAAACTTTATTTGCCTCATTTTTTCTATATTGATTTAACATCATCAGTGCCCAGGAACACTGAATCAAGACGGTCTGGAGTGGGTTTTTGTCGTTGCATCTTTTGATAGTTGTTTATTTCAGCGCTGGTGATAACGAAGGTGAGTTTATTTGCCAGTTATCTCAAGATGGGCCCACTTGAGCACATGGCTCACAGACAGAGCAGAGAGGATGGAAAAGACGCATATGCAGCCTTGGTGGCCACCTGCACATCATGGCACAGCCAAGCACATGTACAAGCATGTAGTTGTACGAGCCAGGGGCCTTTGCTGCTCAGGGACACTACTTGCCACCAGAGAGCTAGTCACAGCAGTCCTAGGAAACCCATTCCCAAAGTAATAGCTGCTGTGTGGATAGTTGCAGACCAGGAAGGAGGATCTGAGGCAGGAGTCACTCAACAGCTCATCCAGGACGAGGGAAAAAAAGTGGACAGTTTTCCTAACGCCACAACCTGTTAGGTGACTTGGCCACCGTCCAGTGATTCAGGATCACCCCCTGCAAGGAGGGGTCCCAACAGTTACGAAGCACAACCTAAACCTAGCTGCAAAAACCTTGTGGAAGGAACTGGAAGTTGAAGTGAATTAGAAAAAAAGGCTGCTGCATGTTGATACGAGTTCAAGTTAGGAAGAAACGCGAGTCAGTCAGAACCAGCATGTCTCAAAAGGGTGGATTTACTTTATCGATTTGTGGATTTAACACAAAAAGGGAATTACCGTCTTGGCTTTGTTCAGAAAGTGATGTATTGCCAAATACTAGCTGTAACGTGAGCTACCAAAGCCAGCTGGCGCTGGGTCCTTGTTCTCTGGTTACTGCCGGGCGTGGGGCGGGGGGGGTGGAGGGGGCTCCTCTGTAAGGGGACCCCCTCCCACTGCCTGAGGCAGAGCTGGCTCCAACTGTCTGTCTACACCAGCGTATTTTACACTGCTTTGGTATCTTTCCTTGGTTTGGATAGACTGCATTATAGTAATAAATGGCTTGGATGATACACGGCTGGACAGATACATCTGCTTCAGAGGCTTATGAGGAAAAAAGGATTGTATAGACAGAATATCACTTGAAAACTCTGGATTAGGTTTAATGACGGCTTTCTAGGCTATTTTCCAGGTAATAATACATTCCTATACAACCTGAAGTTGCCTTCACCAGCTAGTAATGGGTGGTTGCTCACAGAGAGAAGAAATGGTGGCTGATTTTCTGGGAGAAGAGAGCAGTAGATGGTAGCCCAAGACAGTGCCTCAAGTACAGACAATGCTCCGATTTCTGTCCTGAACAAGTATCACAAGAGAAATTACTACGGGAACGAGCAGAGTTTAACGATCTGGACATTTCAGTTAAAAGTCACTTACATATTTGGAAAGAAGTGTACAATCTTGTCCCAAACAGGATTCATCGGAGAATGAGATCAGGATACACTTCATTTGGGCAGCCCTTGAAGTGTAACCCATTAAAAAAGATACCAACAGAGCAAACCATCAAATTTAGGTGGTAAAAGCTATTAGCAAGAGCTTTAATAGCTCTTTGCTATTCTGCTGCCTGTGGGATCACAGCAGTTAAAACAGTCTTGAAGATGTGAACCAGAACCTGTGGGGTAGGGAAACATGCATGATGTAAAGGGATAAATCAATCATCCACCAAGATATGGAAATAAAACACAAATGGTTTATGGAAAGATATGGAAATGAACACAAATGAACAATCCTAACAATGTAAAAATGTTCATTATAACTTAACAAGAGATACTGTTTCAAATGTAAGTCTCTTATAGACTTTTTAGTCTACATTAATAAACTCTTTAGTCTAATCTAGGCTCTAACCTACTGTAAGCTTTTTAGTGCATTGTATATCTGTCCATCTGAGCCTTGCAGTGCTCCCTGTTGCTTCCCATCACACCTTTTACCACTTTAGGAGTACAACGTTGATTCAAAACATGTGCAACCCAAGAACAGTGTGAGTTTGGGAAAAATAAATAATGACAGGATGTGGGTGGGAGGCTGACTTGCCTTTCCCAGTGCAATAATTATTTGTGAGAAAATATTCCCCACGTGCATTCTGGCAAATGTTGAAAACCAGATGCCCTAAGTATGAGATCCTCCCACTTAAGCTGAGCAGTATTTTACTGTGGCTTAAACTGTCACTTTATAGGCTGCTCTGGCTTAAAGGCATCCTGCCTTATGTTTTCTCAAGAAGAGACCAAGGAAAAATCTTGGTGAAGAAGCCAAAGCTTCTTCTCAGCTGTGGAGGAAAGAGGCTGCTGACCTATGTCAGGGGCTGACTGCTTTCACGCAGGGCAGAACTCTGCTCAGTCTTTTGAGGAGCAGAGACCAGCAATAAAATTTTCTTCCAGTGGTCTGACTGCCCCATCTCCTTGTAGGAGGGGAGGTGCAGTCCCATAGAACCTCCCAGCTGGGAGTATCTCTACATTACCCCAAGGAAAATTGAAGGAATCAGTCATAGCTGGTTGGGTCCTTTCTCAGGTTTGCAGGGGAACTGTGTCCAGTTCTGGGCTCCCTGCTTCAAGAAGGACAGGGAACTGCTGGAGAGGGTGCAGCAAAGGGCTACAAAGATGATCAGGGGACTGGAACACCTCTCTTATGAGGAAAGGCTGAGGGATTTGGGTCTCTTCAGTCTGGAAAAAAGACGGCTGAGGGGAGATCTTATCACACTTATAAATACTTAAAGGGTGGGTGTCAGTCGGATGGGGCCAGGCTCTTTTCAGTGGTACCCAGCAACAGGACAAGAGGTAACGGGCACAAACTTGAGCATAGGAAGTTCCACCTAGACATGAGGAGGAACTTCTTTACTTTGAGGGTGACAGAGCACTGGAACAGGCTGCCCAGAGAGGTGGTGGAGTCTCCATCTCTGGAGACATTCAAAACCCGCCTGGACGCGTTCCTGTGCAACCTGTTCTAGGTGACCCTGCTGTGGCAGGGGGTTGGACTAGATGATCTCCAGAGGTCCCTTCCAACCCTATGATTCTATGAACCTCTGCCTCTCTCAGCAGCCTCTGGTGAAATCAGATGGATGACTCATTCTGTAAGCCTAACATCTATTACTGCTTCAGCAAAGATGGCAGAATTCAGCCCTATAGAGTATTTGTGCCATGCCAGGTGAAAAATCTGCCCTTCTGCTTCTGACAGCCACTGATTTTGCAGTGCACGCTTTAATATTGAAATACTCATTAGGAGAAGGGCACAGCTGGAGCAGTCTGCAAGGGACAAGCACGTAACCTGAAGGGGACACTAAAATATGGAACTAGACTGGGCAAGTCAGGGGACAGCCTGCTTTCAAGTGTATTTTTGAGTTTCAGTGAGGACCCAAGACTATTTGAAGGGCATTTATAAAGTCGTCAAAGTCAAACTCCTTGTGAAAGTGCTAGGTGGTGCAAAAAGGGCTAATGGTCACAATGGCAGCTTGGGATGCTCAGATTGGATACGAGGGTAAACATCTTCCCTAGGGAGGTAGTGCAGCAGCACTACAGCAGGTTACCCAAGAACTTGTGAAATCTCCATCCTTGGAGTTTTTTAAGATTTAACTAGAAAAAGCCATGGCTGATCTGGTCTGGCACTGGTGATCATCCCACTTTGAGGAAGAGGTGCCTTCCCACCAACGCTGCCATGATTCGGCAGATTGTGACAGATGAAGTCTGGTCATGAATGAAGAAGGCACCAGTCTTCACCATGTCTACAGTCATGCTGCAGTCCTGTTCCCTCTATCAACCACATGTCTGGTGCTGTTCTTGTGTTTAGCCTGGTGGAAACCAGAGTGCAGGGGAGGACTGACAGGGGAATGGTGGTTGTTGACATGGAGTTGTGTCTTGCCTGATACAAAAGTGCTCGCAGCCTGTGTTGACTTTAGTTGTCTTCAATGCCTATTAGATACCATGTAAAACTAGATGGTGCTGGAGTTTTGCATGAAGGATTAAAAACAGTTGATTGATAATCATGAATTTTGAGTAGCCTCTGGGACCTCCCCTCACAGGAGTTAGATCTCTGCTGCCACTGGAGCCACTGGCAGGACCTCACTAGCCAGGCAGGTGTCACGTCCCACTCTCACTCAAGAGGCGGGGTAAGTGACTTCAGATTCACAAGTTCTCAACAGTGCGGACTAAGGTGAGATAAATCTCGAGGTCCATATAGAAACACTTATTAGCTTACCAAAATGGTTAGTATAGGTCTTAACAAGTCCACAATAATTGGTTAGTTGTATAACAAATTATGGTGAGTGGGGGGTTATACATACTGTTAGTTAACAACAGTTATACGACAACTTATGGCAAGCAGTAATTAAGGTCGTTACTTAACAATTCTAAGAGAAAAGAGAAACTGAGGGATAGAGAAAGGAAAAGACAGAGAAAAAGACAGAGATGAAGAGATCACCGGTCCTGGTTCCAGCGTCTTTTTCAGGGAATCTTCCCAGGCATAATCTTCTTCTTTCTCGGGAAAATCTTCCCAGGTACGGTCTTCTTTCTCGGGAAAATCTTCCCAGGTACGGTCTTCTTTCTTGGGAAGAATCTTCCCAGGCACAATCTTCTTTCTTGGGAAGAATCTTCCCAGGCACTATCTTCTTCTTTTGTTTCTTCTTTGTTGCCCCCTAGGGGCATTTATTTTCCCCTTTTATGTTTGCTGAATTAGCATGGTCCACCCTCCTTGCTGAGGACAGCCTTCTCTCAGGTTTCTCCCTTCTCCCAGGTGAGGTGTAGCATGATTTGTGTGGAGAGACAAGTGCCACAGTCATACATGTTTAGCATGATCTCTATAATCTTCATTAGCATATGCAGGGCTGTGCGCTTTCATAGGCATTTCGCGGATAATGAAGCAAAGGTCACTCATCGGACATAATGGCCTTGAGAACTGAGAAGTAGCAAGCTCACCACACAAGTGGTAGAATTATCCTGTCTTCAGAAGACAGTTTTCCCACACTTTCAGGTGCCAGAAGTGTTGGCCTTATCAGTTCTTTGAAGGCCAGGCCTGCACTCTTTAATTCCTTGCGAGTGTTTGAGGCATTCCATTGAAGGCCCAGAGGGCTTTCTGCCCCTCGTCAGGGAATTTACAGTCCATCCCTTAGAGCAGGAAAGGGATGGACACAGCAAACTGAATGGACCTCTTAACAAAAAAGCTCACTGCAGCCGTTCCTGTGTACATGTAACCCACTCACATGGAATAGAGGGTTTCTTACACAATTAGCTGGAGTGAAAACAGCTATTGAAAGAGACTGCACAGATTATATCACTGTATAAATTATTGAGATGATGTCCTGGAGATGACAGAGGAAACCCTTCTTTCTTCTGTCCTGAGGATGGCAGCTCTGAGAGTTTATACCTGCTTCCTGCAAGTTGTACCTCCTGTAGACTCTGCTTAGATAATGAATTTGCAATATTCATCAGCCAGAAGATCAATGGAATATATAGACAACAGAAGGATTTTATACTTATGCACTGACTCAGCCGTGCTTTTCTTCTGGTTGTGGGTGAAATTGTTGTTGAATAAATGTCAAAAAAAAAAAAAAACCCACCAGTGTTTTAATGTTTGTCTGGTTAATATTTCTAAACAATAGTTATAAGCATCGCAGGCAAGACATAGCCCTGCATGGCTGTAGCTACATAAGAGACTCCATGCTTCTTCTTAGCATCAGAAAAGACACAGAGAATGGCCAGGATGTGATTCGGAGAACTGTGCTGCGCCTGATATCACCCATGTTTTCCTCTCACGTCCTGCATATGGTCCAGCTAGATCCCTGTGCTTGCTGGAGCACAGGGACTCCCTTTGTAGAAAACTGGGCACCCATTAGCTATGCCCAAATACAGAAGAGGTATGGAAAGCAGCTCTCCTCCCCAGCTCTCCTCTGACTCCGGGAGGTATTAGGTTCCCCTTGTTGCATATCAACATTTCCAGGCTGGTTTCCACCTGGACCTTTTCTAAAATATACCTGAGCATTGGGTCCCCCCCATCCCTGATGAGCACTCATGATCACAGTGGTGGAAAGTGAGGGCATACACCCTACATGCAGTATTGTGCGTGTCCACAGGGACCTCTAACCAGAAGACCCTGCCTACTGTTTTGGAAACAGTGGTTTACACACAGTCACCTCCCATACTGCTGGGATCCAGCATTTTTATGTGCCCCCCGCTTCCCTCCCCCTTCTCCCAGAGGCACAGCCACGACCCCTGAGGTTGTGAAGCCTCGTGACAACGTCGCAGATGGAAGCATCATGTCTGGAGGCAAAGGAGGCCGGTAGAGGTGTGGGCTGAGATCTACTGTGGCACTCAAAATTACAAGTGCCTGGAGGCTTTCAGAGCTAAAAACAATGCCCTCCTCATTCTCTTTTCCCCCGGCTGGAATAAAAGAGAGAAAGAGCTGCAGCTGTGTGCCCTCTTGCTGTTTATCTGCCCGGTTGTGCTCGCTGGACTTGCGTGTGCAGCAGGTGGAAGGCTTTATCGATAGAAAGCAAGCCCAAAGCAAGCAGTTTTCCATTCCATGTGGCTGTCATGAAAACTGTGGTTATTTGCTAGTTCGGGTGGTAAGTAGGCACTACCATTGTGAAGCTGCTGTTTCTTGTGTCCCCCAGCCATTGCTCTGGGAGTGGCAAGTCCCTGGGATGAGGGCAGGGGAAGTTCTCCTGGGGGAAGATCACCTATTAAAAGGGAGATGCTGAACTGCATCAGTCTTGTACAGGACTGATAAAAATGAAGCCAAGCCTGTTGATCAGTGTACACTGTAATTTCAGGCACACCTTCCTCTGAAACTGGTTTCCTTGTTTGCTCCTGAAGACACACGGACTACAGCAAGAATTTCATTCAGCAAGAGCAAATGTTTCAGGCTTACGGAGACATCTGGCAATAAAAGTATGTCTCTCAAGGGATTTGTGGCAAACTCACCTACAAACCTACCCTAAGTACTGAAGTATCTTTGAACAGGGGCTGCCAGTGCCGAGGCATTTAGACTCTTAGCTGTAAAAGTGCAGAGAGACAGATTAGAAAGCGTTCTTTTGAAAATGCGGGGAAATTGCTTTATACTGACTTGTTGATTGTTAGCATTTTCTAATTTTCACCTTCAGCCCCCCAGGTGGGCATGTTAGTGAAGAGTCAAATGATAAAAAGTATCTCGTGTGTTCCACATGCAGCCCTCTGCTCTGCCTAGTGAATATTTTAGTGACCCATTTACAGCAAGCAGCTTTTATTGAACAGGGTAGGCAAATGCAGAGGGATACCGAAGCCTGATCATCCTTGTGACGATTATATGTCTGTCTCTATTTGTGTAATCCACCCTCTCAGCCTGAAAACAAGAGCCCGTGCATGGGTTTTGAAAGGAAGGTGACCATCACCTTCTGTGATCTGAGTATTTTCTTGCATATAGCTCAGCTAGCCTGGGAAGCAGGTAAGTCTTAGCCTTTGCACAGTGATATTGTTCAGGACTCCAGTCTTACCTTGGATTTCATTCTGGCTTTTTAATCTCTCTCCTGGGTCTTCATCAACATGATGTTTCCCTTTCACCCCATACCCATTTTTAGTTATTTTTTGAGTAAGCTACTCAGCAACTAATTGCATTTCCAACCTTTTTCTTGGTGGTGCTTCCCTGTGTACCTTCTCACTGCATGCTCAATGAAGAAAACCCTCAGGGGTGCCTAGCTCACATTTGTTTATTCCAGGTAATTTACAGGAAAAAAGGTCAGCCCAAGCAAACACGACCAAATAAATTGAAAGCTGATGCTTCTATCCTTATTACTGGTGACTTTCCTCTAACCATCTAAGAAACTAGTGTGGAGCCTCCTGTATAAATGCAGATCCACTTTGGCCGCTGTTGTTTGTTGATCTCACTTTCATGAGGAAATTTTTGAATGAAGAGGTAGGAGGGTGTGCCTTCATTTTCCCCATGTTTTCAGCTATGGGTACGAGAGATTTCCTTTTGCAGTAGCTTTGCAAAATGGACGCACAGTAGATCGCTTTCTTAAATAAAGGGCTTCTTTTCCATTCCCTTTTCAAAGTAATTGCTATTAAGTTTAGCACAGTGTTTTATAGCAGTCCAGACTTGCTCACACACCGCTGACAGGATGAATCAACTAAAAATCCATTTTTTCAGTACTAGTAGCAATTTCTCTCTACAGCTAGCTCTCCGTCCCTTCCCTGAGACCGGTCTTTGGTTTGATGCCTGTTCAGTGTCACTGACTGGATCTTTGCCCCACAGCTCTCCCGCTTGCTGATATGTCCACACTGCTGGAGAATGCGATGGACACCTTGATCAGGATTTTCTATCACTACTCGGGCAAAGAAGGAGACAGATACAAGCTCAGTAAAGGAGAACTCAAGGAGCTCCTCACCAGCGAGCTCACTGATTTCCTTTCAGTAAGATGCAGCTCCTGAACCTCTTGTTACTGTTTCATGGGTGGGACAAGCAGCTATCCCAGTGTTCAAGAATAGCATCTCCTTCTGCAAGGCACGTCCTGCCTCTCAGATGGCAGTTGTCTTTGTGGAGCCAGATAGAAGGAGATGAGATCAAATGTTCCCTTTGAGAAGTGTGTTTTCAGAGGGTGGTCCAGCCTGGGTACCCTGCCATGTGCCACTGGTGGCAGAGCCGCGTACCTGTGCTCTGCTTACTCCTCTGCGCTTTTGAGGAGGAGGGCAAGGACAGCCTAGAAGGAGTAGCAAAATCAGTGGTAAATCAGGCTTTAATCAGTTTTTTGCTTGTTTGTTCATTTTTAATAATAGGGCACAGATAAGTCATTTGACGAATTAAATCCAGCAACCAGTTCTCACGAAAGAACAAAGTAGCTTGTGCGCAATGGCCACAGACACAGTACAGCTGCTCATGTGCTCTGTAGAGAGATGCTAAGAAAATCCTTTCAGCAATAAGCTGCTGATGTGAATATCTCTTTGCATGTTTGATATGTTCTGCATTACGCAGCATGGGTGCTTTTTATGGAATAATGACCAGATTCATAGTTGTTTTTCTGTATCCTCTTAATTGTAAAAATTTCTGTGGACCCTACCACCACCAGCAGGATTTTTTTTTATATTGTATCCATTTCCTTGGATTTTCTTTTATTCTGGGCTATTGATTTATTATTATGATATTCACTGTTCTTACTCCCACTGAATAGCTTGTGTTGTTTGCTGAGTACAGATCTTCTCAATGTCATGAATGGATGTGTAATATGACCACTTATGAACAGCCTGTTGAAAACCTGCGTACTGTTTGTTAAGGGGGGTGATACAGAGAAATGCACATTATAGATCCATCTTGTCAAAAGAAACCAGTGCTCAGCAGCTCCTAAAATCTGATTCATATCGGTGCCTATTTAGTACCTGTATTCCTTCTAAGAGTTGCACTGTCTTCAGTTTCTGTTGCTGTGCACTTTTGGGTCTCCAGACCCATGTTTTTAATGTTGTGGCTAGTGGTATATTACTGTTCAGGCTCATATTTCATGTGGCGTTTTATTTAATAGCACCAGGGCTTGTGATATAGCAGTGGGTTGCAACGCTGGGTATGTCAGAATTACGCATTCAGGATCTGCACAGCTAAATCTCTTTTCTTTCTCTTTAGGGCCAAAAGGACCCCCTTCTGGTTGATAAGATTATGAAAGATCTGGACTCCAATAAAGACAATGAGGTGGATTTTAATGAATTTATCATTCTGGTTGCTGCTTTGACTGTAGCATGTAATGATTATTTCGAAGAACAGCTAAAGAAAGAGGGATTTTAAAAATGCTCAATACAATCAATCTCCTGGCCACAAATGTGAGCAAAGCACGCCTCAGTAGGTAGCCCTTATCAGCATTTAGTGAACACAAACCATCATCCCTCCAACTGTTACTGCTGTAAGACTCTTATGGACCAGATCAGCAGCTGGTGTAAGCTGGACCAAAGCCAATTTACACTACTTGAGATCTGGCTTTTAATATTTTCAGTCTTTGCACTGCATGCATCTGTAACATACATTCATCAGTTGCCCAGGTCAGTGGCTTGGGCTGACAGATCATTTGGCAGGAGCTGGGACTTCTATGTCTTAAATGTCAGTGTCAATTAAAAGGCGCAGGAATGTTGCTTATACACTTTCTGAATTGGAAAATACGGAATGAGATGTAAAACTTGCAATTTAGTTCTCAGTCATTCTATAACAACCATATTCTTGCAGCTCAAAAAGAGCAGATTGGTTTTTTGCTCAGCTCTGCTTATTCTAAAGCCCTTTTTAGATGAGGCTTCGTACCTCCCCACGCTCTCATATTTCAGATGTGGCCACAGCTGTCTCCTGCCGCCTGAGCAGACGGCACTGCTTGCCATTGTTATGGGTTCATTTCCCCCACCTCCCCAGCGTCAATTTTGTTGTGTTGGCATTACTGCATCCCAGTAGTCCACCTCTTCATTCGGCACAAATGAATTTATTCATATGATAAATTATTCAAATACATAGAAGATTTAGTCAGCAAACTGCTCTGAGGACTGATAGAAGGACTGGGTCTTCAGGGGAAATGTAAATGCCTTTTGCTTTCAGTATTCTGGCACCCTTAAGAGGAGGGCTTTTAGAGGACCACTTGTGGGGGATTTAATGATGCCATCCCAGGGTACAGCTTTGTAATGTGAGTCATCTTATGGAACAATGATTTCATCTCACATTGATCCAACCCACTGCGTGGAAGCTGTGCAAAAGGGGCAGTGGGACCTCATGGCCAGGTGTGGAGAGAGTAGGACAATCCTTTTCAGTGTTAACCTGCTCTTGGGTTGAATAAAGAGTACTTCTGCACTCCTGTTTGAATTAAACATACTTCCAAAGCCCTGCAAATCCTCAGTGGCAGGGTCTCTTGCACAGAGAGATCTCTTTGTTCCTTGTAATTTTGTTGGTAACTTCAAATTATAATAAAAGGCATCTGAAATAAATGAAGATTTTCTGTTTGTGTAAGAGGTTAATAAAAAACATCCCCCAATGAATATCTGCCTTGATGATAGGCAACATTTGAAGAATACATTTCACTTTTGTCTCCTCCCCAGGCCCCTGGAAATCATTCTGTAAAGACTATAATATTTGTATAAAATCATATATCATTAAGAAGATGTAATTTACTAGAAGAAGGGGATTTTATACGGTCTAATAAATACAACAAGGAACAAACATCATCCTAAGAAAGGGGCCACCACCAGTTGATGTTATCCCAGAAAAAAGGAGACTTTGCAGTGGGGTAGAACCACAATGTACTGCCTCTTTAACTCTTCAGTGACAGAAGTTATATAGGATTCACAGAAGGTCTTCTAGGGAACATGGCAAAAAGTATTAAAGTAAAACTGACAATTGCACAACTTTTTGCCCCCTGCAATGTCTTACACCTCAATATCATTGCAGTTATTGGATCAGGATGGCAGGAGTACCAACCAGAAAGACTGCCTTTATGGTTCCCCATAGGTCCTGTGGTTTGTTGCTAGTCTCCAAGCCTTTCCCCTTCCTCCAATGGGAAGGGATACAAGAGCAGCTTAAAGCTTCAACCCCAAGCTAAAAGGAATAAGATTGTCCTAGTAAGAACCAGTTTCTTAATTATGATTTTTGAGCAAGAGGCTTTTTGGAAACAGGCTCTGTAAAGTTCATAACCCCTCTGCTCATCCCTGATGAGCCCCTGGACACACAGCAGCCCGTGTGCCAAGCAGAATTATGCTAAGCCACAGCTGGTGGCAGCAACGTGCCCCGGGGTCAGGCAGCAAGAGCTGCTGCCATGATGGAGAACGTCAGCGGAGCCATCTCATCAGCTGAATTTACTAGGGATTGAGTGCAGCCTAATTCCCCTGTGGAAGGGGCTTTCTTGCACACAAGCTATGGGTGAATCAGAGGAGAATGACTCAAATGATCTTTATTCCAACAGAAGTTTTATAAAACCTCGTATATCATCCTTTTTGGCTTGACTGGTTAGCTTTTTCTTGTTGCCATTTTAACTGCAAGGACAACTGTTAAACTCGCTCAGCTTTAAAGAAGAAACCTTTTTGCACAAAGACTGGAGACCAAGCAGAAAAGGAAGAAAATGCTACAAAGCATATTCAGATGCTTGAAAACACAAAGCATTGTCACAATTTGGGGTCCTGGCGTAAGGGACTTGCCATTCTACTCATGGACTGACCCACTGCATCAGTGGGTCATTCCCCTGCCATTCCTCTCCCACAGGAGCCAATTAGTGCTGCGTTAGTAGACACCTCTTCCAAGGAAGATACCTGAAGATCACCTGCAAGTTTTGAATTGCCTCTGAACGAGAAAAAGCTGTGAGCAATCCTCTTTTCTGTAAGCAGTCCTCAGGAAGGAGAACTGCACTGAAGCCACTTACACTGGCTGTGCAAGCACCATCTTGCCTAGCCAACCTCACTACGGCCACTTTGTCCTGCAGATGTGAGCCTTTTTTTTTTAATCTTCTCTCAGAAGCAAAAAATGTGTCCTTCAAACATGAAAGCAGTATTTTTTTTTCTCATTGTTTACCGATGCTTTTCCTGCTGACTTTGAGTTTGCCTGTAGTTCATGAATCTGGGAGGCACTTTGAAGTTTTACATGCAGAGGAAGCTTGCTGTGTGGCTTTCTCCAAAGTCCCTCAGCTTTAGGAATGATGTCTAATTACAGGTGTTTTTTTCATTTGTGTTATCAGACTGCCTGAAAAATCGATAGAAAATAGAACACCACAATATGGCCTAATATTTTCAAGTTATATTAAAGACCAATAAAAATACAGCAATGCCAGACAAGATCTTTTCTAGCTATTGTGAAATTGTTTTGCCTGACATCTAAAAAGCAGATTTTCAGAAGATAAATGATATTATCTTGAAAGCCTCAGCCTCTGCCGTCTGCTTTTATTTCAGTTCAAAAGAAACTTGAAGTGCCAGTACAACTGGGTACACAAAGCTTGATGCACTGTCAGGAAATAAATTTATAACCTCTTCAGATTCAGTATCCAAATACAGATCTCGAAGAGCTGCATATGGCACCACTGTGATGATGAGCACTTTGCAGTGGAGCAGTCCTTCTAAGGTCTGACTTACCAGCCAGGCCCACTAGGAAGGCACCACCTTTCCACTCCACAGCAGCGCAGAGGGTGTCAAGTGCAGTGGGAGAACCGTCATCCTACAACATCAGTTCCTCCTCATAAAGTTGAGAAACAAAGTTGCCTGGGTTCGTGGGAAGGGAGAGAGAAGTGACGCTAGGAGACCCCCACAGAACAGGTGATGTTTCCAGAAATGTCATTAATTGCTTTCCACCAAATGCCATTCAAAAAAGAATTTAAACTTATTGCCAGTGATGATTTCATATTTACGGATATGAATCTGGTGCTGCACTTGCGAGGATGCCTTGAATTCATGGAGTACCTGTGTTAACCTGCACTTGCTAGCAAAGGAAATCCAGCATCCCCAAAGCCTCTCACGACTGCTGGGCAGCCGCAGAGCAGCACACGCAGAACGTGTTACACAGCCCAGAGCTGCTCAGGGCGGCACAACAGCGCACCAGTTTGACATGCTGCCTGTTTGGCCTGGGAAATCTGGTGGTTATTAGTGCATTTACTTCTCACCCTTGGCACCCCGACACACACTGGCAAACTCCCTGGGCTGGCTGTCCGCACAGTGCCAGCTCTGTTCAGGCATGCACACTTTTCCCTTAGCAAAGCAGATATCTCCTCCTGGGCCAAAGGCTGCAGGGTCTCCCCGCAGCACAGCAATGACTGCCACGGCTGCATGGCCACAGCAACGCGGTGGGTGCACACAGTGTGCGTGGGACAGACTGTATCATCTCAAAATCCAGTGCAGGTGTCTCGGTGAAGCACAACTTCATGATACCCCAAGCAGCTGGGGAATTAACGCTGTGGTACAGACAGGCCAGAAGAAGGGGGAGAAGAGCTCTCCTGTAGCAATGCAGATCCACCCCAGGTCACCCAGCCATCCAAGGCAGAGCCCCTTTCCAGGCTCCACGCTGCAGCATAAAGCAGAGCATGGCCAGGAGCGAAACCCTTAAGGACAGACCAGAGCCCATCAGCAGCTCGGCAGCACACAGAAAACATTCATCTCCTTTCCGATTTCAGCCCCAAAGAAGTTGGATAAAGGGTCAAACACAAAACTTGCCTCTGAAATAAGATTAATCTATATAAAGGTTTTTGACTGGCAGGAAGATTTGTTAGACTGCGATGTGACGTCATGTGCATGTCTAATAAGGGTTTTGATTGACAGGCCAACAATTATTAGATGTGTCTTTAGGGATAATTAAGTCTGTTGAATGGCACTGAATTATTCAAAGAAAAAAGGGGTCACATTTTCAATTTTGTCTTTCTTCTGCCACGTGATATGGTGTGAGAGATAATGTTTCATTTATAATCTGATAATCTGTTTTCTAAACTAGCTCCACATACTTTGCTCTGAGCTGGGGTACGGTGAGTTACAGGCCCTGGGCAGCCATCAGAGAAAGAACATGAATGAACATGATACATTAAAAAAAAAGAAAAAAGAAGAAAATCACAACAAAAAAACCCCAAACTTGTACTTTTTAAATACCAACTCTCAGCCACCTGCAATCAGTTCTGTACGAAGGGCAGCTCCCAAGGAAGAGAACTGCAGCTGCATCCACTTACTTTGCCCTCGCAAGTAGATTCTCAGCTGATGTGAAACGACAGAGCCTATTGCACTTAGTGGCATAATTTTGCGACAGCTGAGGACACGTGCTCGAGACTTTAAATTAGCCTTCAATAGAAAGCTGTGTTTCTGATAGCTGGTTGGCTAAATAAGGACATGCCTGTAAAATTGCAAATGTTGCAACAAGGCAACTAGGAGGAAGACAGGAGGAGTGGTTGCTCAGAGCACAGATATTTGGGGGAGAATTAGTGGAAAATGCTCCTATGATACCTCTGCTTTAAATTCTAAGCTGTTCTCTCAGGTCCTGGTTGACTTCATGGGTTGCAGAGCAAATTGTCATAGCGTAGCTCTCAAATACTGCTCTGTGGAGTCTGCCTTAAAACTCCGTGTATTGCTCTGACTCTACATTCCCAGCAGTTGCATGAACCCAGAAAAGCCCTATGCAGAAACATAGAATAAAGCTACAGCAGGAAAAAAACTGTGAGTAGAACACGTTGCAAAGAGCAGAAAAGCAACTGGACTGTTAGCTAAGGTTGTGTTTTGGGAGCTGAAAAATGGGAAGAAGTTGAGAATGCTGCAAAAAGATGCAGATTTTCCAACTCCATCTGGAGACATCTAGTGGCAGCAGCAAATAGGTCCCTATGTCTGAGCAAAGTGGGGTTGGATGACACACGGTGTTGGAGAGCCCCATCCCATTAAACCATTAATAGCTTGGTTAGGTGAAACCAAAGCTCTTTTTGCCTTTGCACTGTCTTTAGACTTCAGTAGGTTGAAAAATGCTGACCAGGTGATCTCAAAGTCCTTCGGTGTTTATGATTTTTACACTGACACAAAATATTTCAGTACTTCCACCTAAAAGTGTTTGGAATCTAACTGATCCAAGTGTTTGGCACTGCAGCCTGTACGATACCAAAGATAACTGGTAAGGAATCACATGCATGTGAAAAATAAAGGACTAAGTGGTAGGAGCAGTTGAAAGGATAAATATACCACTATGCTGGGCATGCCGGCATCTCTTATCTGACTCATATTGACTAGTTGAATTGTGTAACACTCCACAGTGTTTCTGAAATGGGTCCATTACTGTGATGCCTAACACTGCCAGAGACGATCATGTTGAATCACAGTTTTTTCCTGCATGAGAAAGACTCAATCAAGGAGACAGTCACTTGAGCTGAGAAATACTTGTCCTTGTATAAGAAAAATATCTTAAAATATCACTTGCCAAAGTGGTGCTTTGTCAAAGATGAAGTTTATTCTTTATACTGACCCAGACTTAATGAATTTTGGAATGTGCCACGTGTAAATACTAAGATTTCTCAATACATCTGAAAATTATATTCTGTATAATAAAATGACCCCAGCATTGAAAATAAAGTGACAAATGTTCTAGTAACCCAGAGTTGAACAGGAAATTTGGGAAAGGAGGAGCAGGTGCCATTGCCTGGGGCAGGGTCACTGGGAGAAGGCTGCAGTGGTGGAAGAGGCTGCAGCACTATGTCCTCTGCAGATCCAGCAGAGGACCTGACGTGGGCCAAGAGGGGTATGCCTCCAAGCAAAGACCAACTGCAATAACTGTACCATGTTTTGGAAAGGAGACATGGACCAAAGGAGGCATCTACCAAGTTCTCTTGCCTGGGAGCCATGCTGACACCTCCGTGTGGCTCTGGTGTTGAAGTCTTCCTGCTCCAGCCCTGAAGAGGGGAGGTACCATGTGGGTGATCCACAGAGGAGGCAGGCCCAGGTGAAAATTAAACAGCTCAGCGAATGTCCGCCAGAGCAATGGCAAATGCCTTTGACAGTCGCCCCTTCCCACATCTCTTCTCTCCTTCCTGAGAGAAAACTTTTCTCTGCTCCCACTTCTTGTCCCTGACTGCTTTGTGTAGATGCTGGGTTGAGTCACAGGCAGAGCTGGTAGTGATAACTGCCCTCAGGGTAATCTCGGTGTCTGAATATAATGTTTGCTTGATTATTTGTAACCCACTAAACTGCGAGCTTCACAGTCCTTGCTCTTATTCAATGCCATAAATAGTGTTAATGCAACACTTACCATCAAGCCTGCGTGATGCTGATAGGCTTTCAGTTCATAAATCACATGCGTTTTTCATTTCTCTAAACCACTTAACATGACAAATCACACATCTCTTGTGTCAAACTGCCCAGAGTTAACAAGCTACACTTACTTCACCTTAAGGAAAGTTCAGGTCTATTTAAAGCCAATTTAGACACACACAAAGAAGTAATAGAAGTGTCTTTACAGAGAGACGTATGGCACAGCTCGGAAGAGGCCATACCCAGCACAGAGCTGGGGCAGACAGGTAGCAACAGAAGTCAGTGACGGAGATGCCCACTGACCCAAGGGGGAGGAGCCCTGAGGTCAGGTTGGATCATGGACTGTTGGGAAACCTGCCTGATGCTGAAACCAACACAAGAGTAAAGGAATGAAGCACAAAATGTGATCTCAGACTTGGTGTTTCTACTGCTGGGAACGCTCTCCTTCAGCTGTCATTGCAAGTCTGACTGCATTCCTGTAAAAGGAACATATCAAACCATTGACAGGGCCAATTTAGTTACTTCAGTCGTGTTGAACTTGACCTTTCCTATTGTATGTCCAGAGCCTAGCTGCTTAAGCCGTGTTTCCAGGAGTTAGCTGATATGTTTTGTAAAATGGGTGGTTAGCCATCCATAACTGCCATGGCAACAATCAAACGCATTTCTCATTTCTCATATGCCACAAACAGTCCCAAAATGTAGTCATGATCACAGCCACACTTACAGTCCCAAGCGATCTGGCAGTCGCAGTTTGGGTCCTCCAGACAACAGGGGTTTTGGAGGTGTTAATAAGCTCCACATTCATTTTTCTGCATCTGCTCTATGGGTTACCTCCTGGCTGGGTCCTGGGCAGGGCAGTGATCCATTGCACTGGGATGTGGTGGTGAGTGTGTGTGCTGGATACACAGGGTGGTTTGGCAGCAGGTATCTTGATAATTAATTTGCCCTTATCAGCAATGATAACACAAAGCATGGTGTAACTTCTTAGCGGAGAGGTTGCTGCCAGAGCGTGCAGGGATGAAATGAGGAAAGCCAAGGCCGCCTTGGAATTAAACCTGGCAAGGGATGTCAAGCTCAACAGGAAGGGCTTCTTCAAGTATATTGGAGGCGAAAGGAAAGCCAGAGAAGTTGTGGGCCCACTGTTGAATGAGACAGGAGCCATGGTGACAGAGGATGCGGAGAAGGTGGAGTTACTGAATGCCTTCGTTGCTTCGGTCTTTACTGCTCGGCCCAGCCCTCAGGAGTCCCAGACGTTGGAGAAAGTAACAGGGAAAGAGGAAGACTTCTCCTTGGTTGAGGAGGATCGAGTGAGAGATCAGTTCGGTCAATTAGATATCCACAAGTCCATGGGTCCCAATGGGATGCACCCGAGAGTGCTGAGGGAGCTGGCGGAAGTCATTGCTGGGCTGCTCTCCACTATCCCTGAAAGGTCCTGGAGAACAGGCGAGGTGCCTGAAGACTGGAGGAAAGCCTATGTCACTCCAGTCTTCAAAAAGGGCAAGAAGGAGGAGCCGGGGAACTACAGGCCGGTCAGCCTCACCTCCATCCCCGGAAAGATGATGGAACAGCTCGCTCTGGGCGTCATCACAAGGCATGTGGAGGAAAAGAAAGCTATCAGAAGTACTCAGCATGGATTCACCAAGGGGAAATCATGTCTGACTAATCTGATAGCCTTCTATGATGGCATGACTGGATAGATAGATGAGGGGAGGGCAGTGGATGTCGTCTACCTTGACTTCAGCAAGACATTCAACACGGTCTCCCCCAGCATCCTCATAGGGAAGCTTAGCAAGTGTGGGTTAGATGAATGGACAGTGGGGTGGATAGAAAACTGGTTGCAAGACAAATCTCAGAGGGTCATGATTAGGGGCACAGAGTCTAGGTGGAGGTCAGTGACAAGTGGTGTTTCCCAGGGATCAGTACTGTGTCCAGTCCTCCTCAATATATCCATCAATGACCTGCATGAAGGGATAAAGTGCACCCTCGGCAAGTTTGCTGATGACACAAAGCTGGGGGGGGGGTGGCTGACACAGCAGAAGGCTGTGCCACCATACAGAGATACCTGGACAGGCTGGAGAGTTGGGCAGAGAGGAACTTTATGAAATTCAATAAGGGCAAGTGTAGGGTGCTGCACCTGGGGAGGAAAAACCCCATGCACCAGGACAGGTTGGGGGCTGACCTGCTGGCTCTGTGGGAAGACACCTGGGAGTCCTGGCAGATAACAGGATGACCATGAGCCAACAATGTGCCTTCTTGTGGCCAAGAAGGCCAATGGCACCAAGAAGAGTGTGGCCAGCAGGCCAGAAGGCCAGCAGGCCCCCTCTACTCTGCCTTGGTGAGGCCACACCTGGAGTACTGTGTCCAGTTCTGGGCTCCCCGCTTCAAGAAGGACTGGGAACTGCTGGAGAGGGTGCAGCAAAGGGCTGCCAAGATGATTAGGGGACTGGAACACCTCTCTTATGAAGAAAGGCTGAGGGATTTGGGTCTCTTCAGTCTGGAAAAAAGACAGCTGAGGGGGGATCTTATCAACACTTATAAATACTTAAAGGGTGGGTGTCAGTCGGATGGGGCCAGGCTCTTTTCAGTGGAGCCCGGCAACCGGACAAGAGGTAATGGGCACAAACTTGAGCATAGGAAGTTCCACCTAGACATGAGGAGGAACTTCTTTACTTTGAGGGTGGCAAAGCACTAGAACAAGCTGCCCAGAGAGGTGGTGGAGTCTCCATCTCTGGAGACATTCAAAACTTGCCTGGATGCATTCCTGTGCAACCTGTTCTAGGTGACCCTGCTCTGGCAGGGGATTGAACTAGAAGATCTCCAGAGGTCCCTTCCAGCCCTTACCATTCTGTGAACCTGTGAATCTGTTCCTGATGCTTCCTGATGGCATGTGGCTGCAAAGTCCCTCAGAACTGATGAGAAGTATTCAGTAATGGTTTGTGAGTACTGAGTATGGATTTAGTTACCCGAATGTTTTCTGTGGTGACTTATGGGATGAGGGAACTGGACCAGAAGCAGGAGGTCCATACATGTTTGGCTTTAGCTTCTCGATCTCTCAGACGGTTTTTGAAGTGAAGACTTGTGTGAGTCTCTATCGAGGATACGGTTTCCTAACGCGTGCCAGGGCTGCGATTTGCCATATAGCCTGCCCTTTTCTTCCTTTTGTGTGGTGTTATTCCAGAGCAATAACTGATGGTTAGCATGCAATTTAGCAAAGACGCATCCAAAATTTAGCCCTCACCACCTGTGACACACCAGAGCCACTAGATTTCTTTCTCGCCTTAATCTGGGCTAACTGATCCCACTGTTCAGGAATAATACACTTGCAACCAGTTGAACGGCAAACCTGTGTAAAAAAATAGGTGTGCAGTCCCCTACCCTGCAAAGACACAGACACTGGTGTGAGACCTGCAGCCACATGATAAAAAGCCGGGACTGGCTCGTACTACCTCTCCACGGAACTAGGAAAAGCTAGTCCCTGAATTAATTCTGAGTTACAGGAGGTATGAGTGTAAGGGAAACATATGTAGCTCAGCCCAGTTTTTAGCAGCTGACACGATAGGAAGTTTAAAGTCCAGCCAGATGTCTCACACTGAGCGTCACCCCACGCCGCAGCTCTTCAGCCAGTGCTGAGCACCTGTGAGCATCAGCAGCCGAGGATGGAGCGCCCGAGGCAGGAGAAATCCTCTTCACTTGAGCAGTGGCTGGTGTAGCACTGCGGACTCGCCGCTGCTCCTATCAGTTCACGAAAGCACCGGGCACAGACAAACAGCGGGGCCCCTGTGGGACGTGCAGCAGCCAGGCTGCTCCCTACGGAGCGGAGCTGGAGCCGGAGTGGGGTTTTGCCTATGCAGGAAAATTAACTCTGCTTTAAGGTGCTGGTGCTAGAGGGAGGTTTGGGCTGCTCTGTCTGCTTGTGCCAGCAGTCAGGCTGCAGCTGAGGAGGGAGGTGCTCCGGAGGGGAAGAAACAGGGTGTTTATAATTCAGCCTGAAGCAGCAGATTGCGGTTTTGAACAAGAAGCTGGTAGGAAGTTGTAAGAGATGGACTGTAAATTCCCTGATGAGGGGCAGAAGGCCCTCCGAGCCAACACTTCTGGTGCCTGAAAGTGTGGGAGAACTGTCTTGTGAAGACAGGATAGTTCTGCCACTCGTGTGGTGAGCTTGCTACTTCTCTGTTCTTTGGGCCATTGTGTCTGATGACTGACCTTTGCTTCATTATCCACAAAATGCATATGAAAGCGCACAGCCCTGCATATGCTAATATACCTCTGGGAGCAAGGGAAGGGACCACCCCGGTGATAGCTGAACTGTGAAGAGCAAGGGGTAATTATCCCCACATACTCTCCCTGTAATTATGCCAACAACCAATCATTCTACAAGGACCCTTTAAGGTCTTGAAACCTGTGCTGGCTGGAGCCCCCTCCCCTGTGAGGGTTGCACAGTGAGAAACAGTGAGGAAGTGGTGTATACAATTAGGTCACTGATGCCGCACACGGCAGAAAGAGAAGGGAACCCTCGAAGTGCTCCAAATACAAGATTCGTCCTCTAACTACACAGACGCAGAACCTCCTCCCTCATGCATAAAACTTGCTCCTCCATTTGAACCCCACTTGAAGAACGTATGGTTTAGGAATCTCTTGTTGGCTGAAGGAATTGAGAAGCTTATTCAAGCATGGAAAAAACAAAAAAAATTGCCCCTCAGGAAATCTAGCGAGATGGCAGTAATCTAACAGCAGTCCAGAAAAAGAAAGGTGCGGGGGGGAAGAATCAGAAAAAAACCCAACAACTCACAACTTTGTCTCCTGCTGTCTCCTGTTGTATGAATCTGTTTGCTTCCTTTTTTTGTGGACCTCTTAGAGACACTCCACAGAACGACTGAACTCTTGAATTGTTTTGTTGATCAGATTTATATTCTTCATGGTAGGGATTGCTATGATGTGAGGTATGACTACCTGTTTGTTCTCTTTACTCCTACCGTCCACTCTTGTGGTCATGTTCCATCTTGGAATCCTTAGGAGTGACGGAGTGGAGAAAACGCCTTGTAAATATCGCCCTTATGATATTGAGTGATTCAGTCCTAGGCCTTACAGCAGCTATATGTATGATCTCTCTTTCTGTCATCTCTTTCCTCTGCACCTGTACACTATGTTCAGATCACAATGGTCGAAGAAAATCTTGGAGTGTTTGAGCCACGGGGTGGTGTAAGAGACGGGCCGTAGCGCACAGCCCTGCATGTGCTAATGAAGAGTATAGAGATCATGCTAAACATGTATGACTGTGGCACTTGTCTCTCCACACAAATCATGCTACACCTCACCTGGGAGAAGGGAGAAACCTGAGAGAAGGCTGTCCTCAGCAAGGAGGGTGGACCATGCTAATTCAGCAAACATAAAAGGGGAAAACAAGGGCTGCTGGGAAGGGGAACAAAGAAGATACAAAAGAAGACGACCGTGCCTGGGAAGATTCTTCCCAAGAAAGAAGACCGTACCTGGGAAGATTTTCCCGAGAAAGAAGAAGACTATGCCTGGGAAGATTCCCTGAAAAAGATGCTGGAACCAGGACCAGTGATCTCTTTATCTCTGTCTTTTTCTCTGTCTTTTCCCTTCTCTGTCCCTCAGTTTCTCTTTTCTCTTAGAGTTGTTAAGTAACAACCTTAACTATGACCTTAAGTACCGCTTGCCATAAGTTGTCATCTACCTGTTGTTAAGTAACACAAAGCATACCTCACCATTTGCCATATTTTGTTATACACCTAACCAGTTACCGTGGACTTGTGAAGACCTATACTAACCATTTCGGGAAGCTAATAAATGTTTCTATATGGACCTTGAGATTTATCTCACCTTAGTCCCTGCCGTTGGGAATTTACGAATCTGAAGTCACTTACCCCCCCTTTCCTGAGAGTGGGACATGACAGAAGTCCAAAAGGTTCATCCCTTTACCTGGATGCAGGGTGAGACGTGCTGCAGGTGAAATTTCCTCGCTGAGAGGAGGGAATGGGAGCCATAGCCTGCAGTGTGTTTGTGGTGAAGCAATTGCTGAAATAAAATGACCTTTTGCAGAAATTAAAGCATGGCCAGGTGCTGTGTTAGTGAGCTGGGGACTCAGGGACCCTTTTGGAGAGCAGAAAGGCTTGATAACACCTGGCCCCTCTTCACATCAAGGAGGGATCCCTAGAGGAGTGTCTGTAGCTTAAGTACTTCTCACTAAGAAATCTCACTACCAAGAGCATCATCCATATTCTTCCCATACCAACTACCTTACCTTTGAGGAGAAGAAACTGCATTTACCACCTGTATTACAGCACAGAGCATTGCTTGATCACCACGGGGGAGGGTAAATGGGGTTTGTTTCACTACTCTTTTTATTCAACTGCCTTTTCTCCACCTCTCACCGCAGCTGGGATCTCTTCTGTGCTATAATAGCTGACAAGACACCCACAAGCTCTGAGTACGAGGCAGAGGATTTCCACCGCAGGGCAGGTGGGTCCTCCCAGGCACGTAGCTGAACCAGTGTAAAAAACCCACCCACAAGCACTACTTTAACAGCCTGAGGCTCTGCAAATGCTGGGGCACCCCAGCAATACTCCCCCTGAGCCGTAGCAGAGTGGGGTGGGCGATACCCTGCACACGGCCTGGCCTCTCACCAACGTGATGGCATCCCACCACTTCTGCCAGGGTAAGGGGCTGCTGCCAGGGTGAATTACAGTTGCTAGCAGAGTCCAGGTGTCATAGCATGAGAGCAACTGGATTATCTAGTCCCTAGCAGGGTCAGACAGGGAATGCATTTTACTGTGTTATACCATTTGATATTAACGAAAAAAAATTGTCCTACAAAGTGTTAATGTGACTCAAGCCCATGAAAGAAAAACAACACCCTCCTCATTCGCCCAAGGGTTTGTATCACATTGAAAGTGCTTTTCCCTTCTGAAATGCTGAGGGCATGTTTCAAGCACTGTTTAAACTGCTGATTTTTCTTTGCTTTGTTAGTCGCAATCTCATCTCCTGAAGAGCTCAGTCTCTGCCAGTGGCCTTAAACAAAAGCAGTGCTGGAGCGGGCAGAGGGAGGTCCAGGTATTAACCCCATGAGGGAGCAGCAGCGTTGAGTGAGGAGGAGGTCCCCCATCCTCTGGGCCAGGACCTAGGGCTGGGAGGTGAGCCCCATCCTTCTCCCAGGACTGGTCTCCTTTGAGGGTCTGTCTGCCCAGGCTCCACCTGCGTCAGGTGGGGAGGCACCGCAGGGCAGAGCCCCTGCCAGCAGCAGCAGCCCCACCTCTCTGCAGGTGATTCCCTGTCACAGCCCCATTGTCTTCCACAGGCATTAGAGCTGCTCAAAGGGAAGCATATAAGAGTTTGGGGGCTGAGGGCAGCCCTGTGTTTGAGGACACCGGGAATTACCCCAGGCACTGGGAGGCTTTGCAATGAAGCTGGAGAGGACATCCTCATGCCTCATTGACTCCTGCTGAGCCCAGAGCCAAAATGAAAAGCAGAAGACGATGCAGATTAGACGACAGGTTGCCTTAATGCCTCTGTTAATACCAAGCCCCACGTCCACAGCAAGGGGAATCCGAGTTTAGCTTTTTGCACTAGTGTTATACAGAATATTTGTAATGCTCCAAGCAAACTCCTGCAGGCGTTACGTAGGACATGCAAAGTTGCTGTAGGTTCCGTGTGAGTAAAAAATTGCAACAGAAGTGGAGGTGACTCCTATTCTCCTTCCCACCACCTTGTTGGTAGAAGGACAGTCCCTACACCTCATCTGCCAGGATGTGCTCCAGCCCCTGGGGCTACCTGCTTGTCTGGGCACCTCCACCTGTGAATGCTATGCTAGCCGGGACCCCAGCTATTCATGGGCAAGAGTTTAAAATATGTTAACATCACCGTTGGTGTGTTTTATTCTGAGTAGATCACCTCACAGTGGGTTTAATAGACAGTTATATTGATTTAGCTGCAATGTCATTTGTCCTTCATTCATTTTTGGAGCTGAATTTAACCAAATACTCAGTAAGTGGTCAAATTCTCACACAATTAAACACCCTGTCCTTCACTGAAGATATTCAAGGACTCAGCATCTGAGGTCTAGGCTGGGGACTGGCAGCGCAAACTGGGACACCCCAGACAGAACTGGGACTGGGTTCTGCGAAGTGCCTCAAAGATGGGGAGTGGAGGGGCCATGCTGTAATTCTAATTTTCTTCAACTCTTCAGAAAGTAAAAGTGTGATAAGAAAAGTGAATGCAACTGGACTCCCTCTGCAGCCCCTCCTGGTCCCACAGGATCCCGGTGGACTCCAGGACACCTCTCACCACCCTGCTTAAGCTCCCAGCCATCATCTAATGCAAGCGTCGGGATTAAATGCTATAGTTGTCCAACAAAAGTTCTAATTTGCAAAGAACTTCAGTGGATTTCAGATCCTGAACTCCCTTGGATAATCCTCTGATAATCTTTTCCTAAAATCACAGTATCTAAACAGTCCAAGGCAAGCACATGAGGATGAATTAATTCAGTCTTTGTTCATGCAGTAAATAACTACTCAGTTCTCCAAAACAGTTTTAACAACTTTGAATGCAACTTGATGCCAAACTTCAAAAATAATGTTTTCCATTTCCTTAGTATTTTTTATGCTCTTGAAATCCACACAGATATGGCAAATTCACAAAAGTGCTGTGCAGATATGGAGTAATATTATGGTCTACATTAAAGTAAACTGTAAGAATAAGAATTACAGCATACTAAGGTCAGAACCACAGGTGTATAGACAGAAAAAGATTTCTTTATTGTTGTTTGACCAACAAGTCGGGTGAAACAGGAAGAAAATGTTTCTGTCCACAAGCCCTAACAATGAAATCGGAAGCAGCAAACTTAAAGCTTTGCAAGTCTAGATCATATTATTTCTAAGTTTTGCCGAACCAAAGTGACAATTTGACAGGAAAGCATAGAGCAGAAGGAGACATTAGCAAGAAGCCTGAGATGGGGAAAGGGTAGCTATTGTCTGCAGAGTATTGATGGTTCATCCCAGGTCAAGGGAAAACAATAATATACCCTAAAACTAATATCTCTGCTGAGTTCCTGATTTTTTAGTACTCTGCAGAGTTATGAATTTTCATTCCCAGGTTCATCTTTTGAAGGCCTTTCTCAGGTTTCCCTTGAGAATCAAGGCTAGAGCAGTATCAGCTGTTCTGTGGGGAATATGCCCTTGGGAGCACTGAGTTTTCCCAATTTCTGTACCAAACCCGGTTCTGGTAGGGAGACCTGTCCGGTTTTGCCGGTGTATTTGCTGCAGAGCCCTTGCGCCCCAGCCGCAGCCACAGGACGTGAAAGCCAGCGGGTCCCCCAGCCCCGGGGTGATGCTGGCCCCAGGCTGCAAGCCTGGCTGGGATGCAGGGGTGCTCACCTAGACCTGGCCGGTGGGAAGCATCTGGCATGGGGACTGCAGAGAGCTACACGTCACAGAGCAGCAGGAGGAAGGCAGGGAGCCCTGCAGGTCTGAAATGCCCTGGGACTGGAAAGCAGGAGAAGAGGAGGAGGGAGTAACTCCAGTTACTCTCTTTGGAGTAACTGGAAATAAATACACCAGGCGAGTGCCCCGGCTGCACAGGAACAGGCTTTCCTCCCCAGAGCTTTTCTGCTCCACCAGACAGATAAGTAGAAAAGACATCTGCCAGCGAGGGGAGTTCAACCGGCTTGAAAATTTGTGGCTGTGATTTGGACCCTCGTCATGCCCACGTACTGTGTCACTGCAAGAGGAATTCAGTTACCATGGGTTACCCTATCAGTACGGGGACCAAGTGCCTCCCCTCCCAACTGCTCTATAAAAAGAGTCTCTCCAAGATACCCCAGTGGCTCCTGCCTACCAGCGCAGACCGGGAGAAACTTGGCTGCGGGCAGAGAGGGAGGGCTGCCAGAGGAGGTGTCAGCATGCCATCCGCTTTCCAGTTTCAATGCCACTTTGTTCTCATCTTCCTGGCAGCCTCCAAAGGGGAAACCAGATACCTAGAGGTGAGCAATGGGGCTGATGACTAAAGCACCTCACTGTGCTTTTAGCTGCTCTCTTCTAACTTGTACTCCCGGCTTTCGAGCATCATGCTTTTTCCTCTCTCCCCTCCTATTCCCACTCCTCCTGCATTAAATGTACACTTGAGTAACATTAATGCAATGGTCCCATCCCCTCCCCAGGGTATTTATCCTCCTTTTACTGAAACTTGCATTTTTGCTGAGGATTTAAGGGTCTCACTGTGCACTGAGCTGCTGGGATCACCTCTTAGGTGCCAGGTTTGTTCCTCTCTGCTGCAAGTGGGCAGCTTTCTGACTGATCTCTTCCCCAGCTGCACTGTTTCTGGAGGAGGCATTTAAACTGCAGGTGTCTGTTCTGGAGAGGTGCAGGGAGGGGGCTGCATTTCACTTTGCCCCAGCCTCTTCTTGCCCTCTTTCCTTCACCAGGTGAGGGATGCCGGTGAAGATGAGCCTTTCCTGCTCCTCAGTGAAGATCTGAAGAGAGAGCTGTCTGCAGGGCAGATCTACCGGCGGTCGCTCCGTGAGTTTCTTTGGTGCTCTGGTCGGACCATGGGTGGGTGGGAGAGTCCTGGGGGGAGCTCAGGGCTCAGGAAGCGGGAGGGGGCTATCTGGGAGTGACAGAGCTGCAGGCACTTTTTGCAAGAAAGGGGAAAAGAAGGACAAAGTGTTAAAATCTCAGAAAAATTGTGTTTGAGGAAAAGAGATTGGAAACGGGGCTTTGAAATGAGGCTGGGGCTCAGAGTTGAGGGTCACAAATAATGGGAGGAGGACGGGGATCATCCACCCGTGTCCCTAGGCAGGGTCACATTTCCAGGGGATGGGGCAGATGGAAAAGCTGTGATTAGAGAGAAATCTAAAGGAACGCGGTGTCCGTGCACTTGTGCACATACACACACAGACAGAGTTTTCTGCTCAGAGATGCTTTGACATGCATTCCCCCTGCGCCCCCCCCATCGCATGCTTGTGCTTACACCTGCAAGTTACTATTCATCCTCCGATGCTCAGCAGTCTCCTAATTGCTTCAGCTGGGTCTCCCTCTCCTCACCGCCAGCTGGGTCTCAGCATGGGGGTCTCTCCTCGCTCCCCCCTTCCCTGCACCGTGAGAGCTGGTGCTGCGTCTCCCTCCCCAGCAGGCTGAGGCAGCTGCCCCCTGTCTCTGTTTCTCCAGGGTGCATCGACATGCTGAGTATAGAGGGGCAGTTTACTTTCACTGCAGACCAACCACAGCTGCACTGCGCAACCTTCTTCATCGGGGAGCCCGAGGAGCTCATCATGATAGACTACGACTTTGTAAACATTGACTGCCAAGGGGGTGATTTCCTGAAGGTAAGAAGCTAGCAAGCCCTGCTGCGCTTCCCCTTCCCTGCTCTCATCCGACGTGTGAGACATTTGCTACCCGTGGAAGAGGCAGGTGAACGTGTATGTGCATGAGCTTGTGTGTGTTCGTGTGTGCAGAAGAGGCTTTCACAAAGTAGCCATCTCTGGGATGGCTCTTCCTCCTCCCTGAGCTACTTTGGGTATGTCCCCCCCCATCACCACCTCCCTAAAGCAAAGCTGGATGCAGGCTGAGGATCCCTCTCCAAACTGCAGCACTGGCTCTTCCGAACTTTTCCAGGTGCACCTCTACTGTGTCCATAGCTGGGGGACCGACTGAAAAGTTTGGTCAGTATTAGCCCAGACCCTCGGCCCCATTAGGAGGGTTTTCTCATTGCACCATGAATCACACAAGCCCTGCAGATAATGACACAGCTCTCTGAATGGCTGTTACTGCTCCGGGACCTCTGCTCGCAGGTCACTTAGCATCAGCTTATTAATGAGTGGTTTGTTGCAGGCTTGCTTTCAAGTGGCTTGGCTAGAAGTTTTCAGGACACTGGCTCTGAACAGAAGGAGGCTTATGACTCAGAGATGTTTACATTCCAGTATCAAAAAACCGATACCAGCGCATTTTGCTGGCAGGCAGAAGTATTGACCAAGACCCGAACTTAGTTCAGGAGAGAACGGGAGGCTCGATGGCCCCCTGTGCTCTGCCCTTTGTACTGAGCACAGACCGCGTCCTCACCAGGGGGGAGCTGAGCTCCGGGGAGGAGGGGGAGGAAAGCTGCCCTTCAGCCCTTTCCTTGTCTCCCTCACTTGGAGAGATGCTGTCCCCCTGCTTGCTTTACTCTGGGGAATCCTGTCCCTCCATCCCGTACCCCTGGCTGGCTGGGGTCCCTCCCCTGATTTCAGCCTCTGTGGGTCCAAGGATTTTGTACGTAGACTTATAGACACTTATGGAGGCTAGTAAAATGCCAAGAGATCTCTCAGGGTTTATAGAGGTTTCTTTCCTTTGATTATGAGGTCCGCAGTTTCTGCATTATACTATTGTATTTATACAGACAGATTTTCCCTGCGGTAATTTGAGCACCCATGTCTCATGACTTCAGAAAATTTACAGTTCTGGCAAATCCAGAGGCTGATCCTGCAGTTTTTCCACAAGGAAGTCCCCCACATCCTCACATTAGGATAACTGACTGAAGCGATAGCAGGATCCGGTCCACAGATTTTCAAAGTATTGACTGGAGTGTAGAAGGAATTACCGGGTGAGAGCGGCTAGGAGGAAATTGAAACAGCAAGGTAGGCAACTGCGCAGCTATGCTTGAGTTAATACAGATTTCTGGTTCTGACACTCTTCTGACACATTTCCCTGAAGATAGTGAGGGCAAAATGTTGCTATTTTCCTTGTGAAGGAAAGATTTGTGGAGGTTGCTTCTTAAGGTCCAGCCAAGTAGGCAGCATTTGTTCTGCTTTCTAGTGGTTAGGACGAGACGAAAGAACAGATGCAGGAGAGAGCAATACCTCTGCCAATAATTCCTCCCTGAAGCTTTATTGTATTCCAATACCTCTGGAAGGCCTCTGGGTCCATTAATGACAAGCTGCAAAACATAAATTGTTGAAAATTGCAGGCCAGATCAATGAACTTAATTCCCAGAGTTTGAGAGGGTGACTTATGTTTCATGTGGTTTCCAAATCAAGCTGGTCAGAAACTTCTCTTAGTAACAATGAGATTGCAATAGTAAGAAATAAAATAAAAAAAAAATATGCAAATGTGATGATGCTGGAGCAAAAAGAGCTGCTTTCCTCAAAAAAAGGTCACCAAAATTGTCATCTGAAGGAAATAAAGACCACGTTAATACTTGCGTGTGTGCCTTTCCTAAATATGTATTGATGCTTAAATAATTAGTTAAATGCTGGGAAACTGGAAAGTACAAAGAATTTTTGTTTTTAATTGGTGGCTTTGAACAGGCCATCTGGTGTCAAAATAAAACAGTGTCTGTAATACTTCATGTTTCTGTTCTCTGCTAACAGAGCAATAAGCAAAAGCCTTGTTTTCAATTATTGAACCCCTGTAGGTATTTGATGGCTGGATACTCAAAGGAGAGAAATTTCCCAGTTCCTTGGACCATCCCCTCCCCACTTCCCAAAGATATGTAGACTTTTGTGAGAGTGGCAACATTCAGAGGAGCATCAGGTCATCGCAGAACGTGGCAATGATCTTCTTCCGCATTCACCAGCCAGGCAACGGATTTACTGTCACAGTCAAGAAAAACACCAACCTCTTCCGTAAGTCTGCGTTTTATACCATCAGAGGGGCTTGTGTTTAGGGCAGGAAGCAAAATGAACGCCTTGGTTTGCACTGAATTCTCTCGCTGGCGTTATCTGCTGGGACATGGCTCCAGTAACGGAGTGGAGCCGGGCATACCTGCATGCCCGAGGGTTTGACTCGGGCTCAGTGTGTGTCTCCAGAAAAAGTAAGTGAAGCGTCAGAGATAACTCAGGTGTGACATCAGTATACGGGACCTGAAGGTTCTTTCTTTCAAAGATCTCTTCCAACCTAATATTGCCATGTTCCGTCACATTTGGCTATGACACACAGTGTTAATTTAGAGACTTCAATCTCGGCAATTTCTAGATCTGGGTGAACAATGAGGAAAAAATATTTTAAAAAGTTCTACAGCAAAGACAGAGTATTGAATAGTTGTGTCATAGTTGTGAGTGATATATGATCCCAAGGATCTATTTGCAAGTTATTTCCCTAAGCCTGTGGGCTGTCAAGGCACAAATAATGGTCCTTTGCACCGTTTTTTCAAGAGGCGGCAGGACATTTAACAATTACCGTTCAGGATGGTCTGATTTATCCACCTCACCATGCAAAGGATGAAGGTGGTGGCATGTCTGCCCAGTCCTTAGTCAGAGTTGTTCAGCCACAAGCCTGCAAGCTGGGTCTCCATGCTGGTGTGGCTTCATGCCCGTGGATCTAATTATTGTGTGCAGCTGCTGGAGGTGGCTTATGTCCTTCACTGGCGTGCTGAAGCAGCTGCAGGCCTCCAGGTCTTCTGTGTGGAGGACACCTTGGGTTGCACACACAAATGATAAGCTACTCCGTCACCTGAACTCTTAAGTTTGAACTTTAAGATAAAACCATCTAGTTTCAATGGGATGTTTTGTAGGGTAAAGAACTCCAATGAAGAGGAGCAGAATGGGACTTAGGGGTTTGCTGGCAGCAGTAACCAGCCAAATCAGGTGATAACCAGTCAAAGCTAAACAAAATCCCTGCATCCATATTTAGCCTCCTTCAAACTAGCAAACAATACAAGCCCCGGACAACATGAGCCCCTGGTGTACGGATCTGGGGGGTGAGCTCTCCCATTGAACGCTTCACCCTCAAGTGGTGCTAGACACAGTAAGCAATGGGCAGGGAAGTTTTAGGGAACCAATGTTATGCAAGAATCCCAGAAAATGCCGTATGCATATTTTTCAGCATGTGCTTGTAACTTTCAGTAATTAAATCATCTGTTCTTTGTCAGTACTGAAAGTACATCATTTTGCTGCATGCAGTGACGACTGCACAAGTAACTCTTGTACCTTGTCCCATCCCCCAGCTTGCAATGTCATCTCTCAGACTCCCTCGGGAAGGTTTACCATGGTCACTTCTCATCAGCACAGAAACTGCAGCTTCTCCATAATCTACCCAGTGGTGATAAAAATATCTGATCTTATCCTGGGACATTTAAATGGCCTCTTTTTAAAGGTGAGTTGCTTGTTTCCGAAGAAATGACTATCATATGAGATCCTCCTGGGCGTGGGAGAGGGAAGGGGTGAAGCTCACAGGGGCAGCCTGTGAGCTACACGGACTGCGAGGGCATGTATGCTCCAGACCATGCAGTCGGATGCTGAGGTCTCTGGTTTCCCCCCAGAGGTGAGAGCGGAGCCTGTCTCTGTTGCTATTGTCTCTGTAATGTTGCAGAGGCAATCAAATTATGCAAAGTACCATTAATGCATGTAAATATTGCTTGCCATAACAAAGGGTAGGAATTTCATTAGGAAGAAAGGAGTGCTCTCCCGGGGAGAGCACTCTGTATTTAAACTCTCTGCCTGTATTTAAACTAATGAAAGCAGCAACCACTCTGAACAGAGAAAGGAGATGCGGGTTAGACAGTGAGGTATTAGCAAGGAGAAAATACAAATGTGCTCACAACTGATTCCCTGCTCAGCATGCTGAGCATCCTCTTCTCCATCTGCTCTGATGCCCAGCACGGGGATGGGGTTTGGCCACAGCATGTGGTGCTTGGTGACAACCAGACGGGAGAGAACAAAAGCTCTTGGTGGCACCCTGTGCCTGGGAGGTCTAAGAAGGTGCAAATTCCAAAATACCCACAAGGATAGGAGCAAGAAAGTTTGTTTCCTGCTGCCAGTGAGACTGGCAGCCTACGTCCTTCGTGGGAACTGCTGGTGTCTGAGGAAACCAGGCTTTGAGAGATGGACAAGTGAGCTGACTTATTCAGCAGTAGGTAGAAAAGAGACAACAGCAACAGGACGATAAAGAAACCAGGTATTTAAATAGTAGAGTATGGGTAACAGCCAAAAGGTGTAGAAGGTGTCCATGCAAGAAGTCTTTTTGGCAAACAGCATTCATTTTCAGGACAAGAACACTTGCAAGTCTAATATACGCTAAGCCATTGTTGTCATACAAAACTACTGTTTTGGTTAATTCCTACTTTAGTTAAACTTTGACAGAATAGCATATTTTAGCAACACTTATTGCTTGGGAATAAATATCGTATAGTGGAACTTAAGTTCCTGCCAGCCAGCTTAGTGTGGGCACACGTGCAGCCCATGCCTGTATCAATTTGTTTACATGTCTAAGCATGCAGAATCAGACTACAGCTCATTCTGGGTGTCATCTCAAGGCATGTGGAGGAAAAGAAAGCTATCAATCAGAAGTACTCAACATGGATTCACAAAGGGGAAATCATGTCTGACTAATCTGATAGCCTTCTACAATGGCATGACTGGATGTATAGATGAGGGGAGGGCGGCAGATGTGGTCTATCTTGACTTAAGCAAGGTGGTCTCCCACAGCATCCTCATAGGGAAGCTTAGGAAGAGTGGGCTAGATGAAAGGACAGTAAGGTGGATAGATAACTGGTTGAAAGACAGAGCTCAGAGGGTTGTGATTAGGGGCACAGAGTCTAGTTGGAGGCCAGTGACGAGTGGTGTTCCCCAGGGGTCATTACTGGGTCCAGTCCTCTTCAATATATCCATCAATGACCTGGATTAGGGGACAGAGCGCACCCTCAGCAAGTTTGCTGATGACACAAAGCTGGGGGGGTGGCTGACACACCGGAAGGCTGTGCCACCATACAGAGAGACCTGGACAGGTTGGAGGTCTGGGCAGAGAAACCTTATGAAATTCAATAAGGGCAAGTGCAGGGTGCTGCACCTGGGGAGGAATAACCCCATGCACCAGGACAGGTTGGGGACTGACCTGCTGGAGAGCAGCTCTGTGGAAAGACACCTGGGAGTCCTGGTGGACAACAGGATGACCATGAGCCAGCAATGTGCCCTTGTGGCCAAGAAGGCCAATGGCATCCTGGGGTGCATCAAGAAGAGCATGGCCAGCAGGTCGAGGGAGGTCATCCTCCCCCTCTACTCTGCCTTGGTGAGGCCACACCTGGAGTACTGTGTCCAGTTCTGGGCTCCCAGGTTCAGGAGGGACAGGGAACTACTGGAGAGGGTGCAGCAGAGACCTACAAAGATGATTAGGGGACTGGAACCTCTCTTATGAAGAAAGGCTGAGGGATTTGGGTCTCTTCAGTCTGGAAAAAAGACGGCTGAGGGGGGATCTTATCAACACTTATAAATACTTAAAGGGTGGGTGTCAGTCGGATGGGGCCAGGCTCTTTTCAGTGGTGTCCAGTGACAGGACAAGAGGCAATGGGCACAAACTTGAGCATAGGAAGTTCCACCTAGACATGAGGAGGAACTTCTTTACTTTGAGGGTGGCAGAGCACTGGAACAGGCTGCCCAGAGAGATGGTGGAGTCTCCATCTCTGGAGACATTCAAAACCCATGGGGACACATTCCTGTGCAACCTGTTCTAGGTGACCCTGCTGTGGCAGGGGGTTGGACTAGATGATCTCCAGAGGTCCCTTCCTACCCTATGATTCTATGATTACTTATCTGCAATAAATGCAGTTGAATCAACACTTTAACTACTTGTCAGTAACATTCAGAGCCTACTTCGGTCTTTCTTTGGAACCTTCAAGGAAATTAACTAATGTCAAATCGAAGTAGTGTTGCTCAGGATGAGAACAGCTTGGTTTCACACAGGTTTGAGCACAGAGGACTGTTGGCTCCAATCATGTCTAGAGAACTGCTACCTTAATAAATAAAATAAATAAGATAAATGATAAATAACTTTTAATCTCTGCCTTTTTAGAAACCATCAGCAGGCTGTACAGGAGTGGGAGATTTTGTAGAGCTGCTAGGAGGAACTGGCTTAGACCCATCAAAGATGTTTCCACTGGCTGATCTCTGTCACTCCTTTCACGGGTCTGGTAAGAACTCCTTTTTCCACTTACCTCCACATGATAAAACAATTAACCAGAGGGAGCTGTGCAGAGCACCTCCAGACCTGGATTTCCTGCTAGACTGGTGATCTTCACATGTAGCAGAACATGAGAGGTAAAGCAGTTTGAGCCTGCAGCCGGGCTGTGTGATACAGCACCCCCACAACCATCTTCACTTGCCCCTGCAGTAATCATTATAACAAGATTAAATTATACATATTATTTTTTTTAAATGCTTGCCCTATGACACATGATTAGTGGAGTGTCAACAGATAAATGAGTCTGGAAATTCATAACACATAAGGAAGAGCGGTTACATTTTCAGTTAAGGTGGTTTTTCTCACCTACTCAGTGTTTCCAAAGCCTCCTTTTCTGCTGCAGGAGTAACACATACCCCAAAAGCCCCAGAGCTCCCATTCTCTGTTTTGAAGCCTGGAGGAGCTCTGAACCTGTTTCACTATCATGTCAGGTCAGTGACCTCTTTCTCCCCATAAAAATAAGAATACTCAATTTCCCTAATATTGAATACAGTGGAGTACGAAGTGTTGCAGCAATGTGACAGACAGGTCCCTGTGGCACATTTGTTGTACCTCAGGAATATGAACCGGCGCATCAGAGGAGCAGCATTTCCACAGGTTTGGAGGGCAGGAATGTGCCTGGCACTTCGCCCCTGTGGTCTCCCTTGCCTTTCATCACACCACAACTTAATGGTCCAGGAACTGATTAAAGCTTTAACCAGCAAGCACTGGTTCAGTAATGAGATTAAAATGTGCTTTCCTGGTGGTGTGAAGGAAGGGAAAGCCCACCTCGGCAGTCCCCGCTCTCCCAGTGACCCACCAGATTTCTCCTCCAGTGAGGAAGGCGCTTCGAGTTCCCCAGGTGAAATAGGCTTTGCCAAATCCATGCTCAGATGGCTCCTCTAAAGCAGTGGTTAGTGATATGCTTGATTTTCCCCAGAATGAATCTATATGCTGGGCACTGCCATTTGAGTTTGTCTTGGTGGGACTGTCACCAAGATGCTTTTGTTACTGTGAAAAACCTCCTTACACACAAAACCACTTATCCCTGTAACAGGAAACGCTTCAATATCGTTAAATTTGGATATCACCAGGATAGACTGCCGTTACCCTTATTGCTCATGGTCTCTAATAGTAGCGTGCCTTCCCAAATAGAAACATGTACAGGTCTCTGCGTTGTGTTTATCTATACGTACATAAGACTGTGTGTGGATGGGAAGCGAGTGGCATTTGCATGAGTAAAGGTTACAACACCTGATTAAACACCCAGGCCATCGTAAACTAAAACTAACAAATACAAAAGAAGGTATTTAGTCAGCAATACCACCACTGGCTGGTCACTGCTACACACAAACTGGCTTTGTTTCCAAGACTGTATATATTGGTGCTTTGTAATTTCCAACACTATATCTCTCTTTTCCCTCACTCTCACACAAGTGTATCTTTATATCTCTTTTCCCTAACTAGCCCAAATGAAGATTGGCTGTGACAATACCGTGCTGCGAATGGTCTCCAGTGGCAAACACATCAACCGTGTGACATTTGAGTATCATCAACTCGATCTGCAGGAAACGGAAAACAGAAAGGAGAACAGCATTGAGGAATTCTGCTTTCCTAGTATCTGAGAGACCAGGCCACAAATTTTCACATAGCTAATGAAAATAAGGTTCTGGTGAATTAAAAAAAAATATTATTTTTCCTTTAATCAGCTGGTATGATCGAGCCTTTCTATGGTACAAGCATATTTCTTTTTTTCATACAAATCAGTCATTCCCATGAGCAAGCAGGAAAAACCAACCAATATATTAATCTTTGTTCTTATCATTATATTTTTTTTCTGCAGTATTTAAGCTCATTTTCCACATCCAGAATCAATAGCAAGAACAGAAGGCTATGTTTCCCGTATAAATATTATTAGGAAAACAGACACAAACACTCTGTGTATCTAGTCTGAGGACACACAAAACCCACAATGAGTATAAACAAAAAAGCAATTTTATCTTTTTATATCAGGTATAAATAAAAAAACTAGATGGTGGAATACACTTCCAGTTCTGTAAGAGGAAATCCAACATTAATGTGTGTGAAAACTACTGGTTTGTTTATGACTATAAATGTACTATTTATTTCTAATGACATGTTTTTAATAAAAATTTATAGCATGGAAACTTCCTTACACAAATCCAAACATGAATAAATACATTCAAAGAGTTGGCAAAACCTTATTATGTTGTATTTTTCTCAAGAGCTCTTTTAACATTCTGGTTAAACTTCCTAAGTCTTGTGCAGTTTTCTGAAAAGTATAATTTCGAACATATGTTGCTGTAAAACTGTGGACTATTAAAGTAACATTATGGGCAGAAATTTGGTTTGCCAATGTTGCATACAGCTTCACGTGGAGCACGTTCCAGCTGGTACCTTCCTGGTTTAAGGTTTTTTGGTCAGGTGTCCTGCTGGCCCATGGAGGCAGGGATATACAAGTGTAGATTAATTTTTCCAGACCTTTGGTGACCCAGAAGAGGAGTGTAAGCCTGGAAGGCTCTAGGAAGCACAGTGCAGCAAAGGATCAGATTTGTGTCCTAGCTCGGAGGGAGGCACAGGGACTGGTTTGTTTTCTGGGAGTGCTACCAGGCCATAATGAGAGCAAACAGTTCCTCCTCCAATGTTCAATTAATAGTCAAGACTGATTAATCCAGCTGCCCGCCTTCAGCACTGATTTCTGGTTCTTAATCTCATAGTCAGTCACCAAAAATCAAGTGTCTTGAATATTCGTTAGCTCTGAAGTTAATTCCTCCCCACTGAAGTGGGTGGAAACTACAGGATGCCTCAGACTCTCCTTCTGCAGGGGTTGGGGAGCCCAGTTTTGGTGACTGACTCATGAACAGAGGGATGTGTTTGCCAGCCTCGTCAGGCTCAGGCGAGTGTTTCCACCCTGCAGGGCTGTGTTTGTGGAAAAGGCAGGGATTGAGGGAATGTTTTGCTTTATTCCAAAAAAAATCAGACAAAACCACTGCTAGCTGCCCCGAGGCATGGAGCAGCCCTGGCTCAGGGTTCTGAGTGGGAGTCCTTGGCCACCACATCCCTGCTCTGGCCCCATGCAACCCACCGTAGGTTTCATGGGCCCCTGGTGCGGTGGCGGCAGTGCTGGCATGGCCACCCAGCACCAGAGATATCAAATCAGGGTAAAAAAATCGGGGCTCAATGAAACAGCTTTTTTCCTAAGGAAACTTGCAGTGATAGAGGCTCTCTGTCCCCCAACATCCCCCCTCAGCTCATCCATCCTTTCTGGGTGCCTGTCACTGTCAGGGCAGCCCTAACTATGTGCAGCCCCACTAGCCTTTCCTGGGTACCTTTCGGTGAACCAGGGCATGCTGCTGGGCTGGGCAGTTTGGGAACAAGCTCGGTGCCTCCCATATCAGACCATACCTACCCACAGGACTACCTTCAAACTGGGGAGAGGGCTTTAAAATGTTGTTCCTTGGTCACTAAGAAACATGGGAGGAGTTGAAACATCAACACATTTCAGGTCCAACAACTAAGGACTAGATCACCAATGAAGATAAACTCAAAATCTCTTGCTTAGTGCAGTTTCAGAGTGGGATTTCCCACCTTTCAGCTTTAGGTCGTATTTTTTTTCAATCCTAACGTGACTTAAATACTTCCAAAATACCAAGGCCTTGTAGAAAATATACTTAATGTTCAGAGAATTGAGATTTCTCTTTCCATTGTATACAGAATCATAGAATCATAGAATTGTGAGGGTTGGAAGGGACCTTAAAGATCACCTAGTTCCAACCCCCCTGCCATGGGCAGGGACACCTCCCACTAGATCAGGTTGCTCAGAGTCCCGTCCAGCCTGGCCTTAAAAACTTCCAGGGATGGGGCTTCCACCACCTCTCTGGGCAACTTGTTCCAGTGTCTCACCACCCTCATGGTGAAGAACTTCTTCCTAACGTCCAGTCTGAATTGTCCCATCTCTAGTTTGAATCCATTCCCTCTAGTCCTACCATTACCCGACATCCTAAAAAGTCCCTCACCAGCTTTCTTGTAGGCCCCCTTAAGATACTGGTAGGCCACTATAAGGTCTCCTTGGAGCCTTCTTTTCTCCAGACTGAAAAACCCTAACTCTCTCAGTCTGTCCTCATAGGAGAGATGCTCCAGCCCTCCGATCATCCTCATGGCCCTTCTCTGGACATCTTCCAGCACGTCCATATCTTTCTTGTAGTAGGGGCTCCAGAATTGGACACAGTACTCCAGGTGGGGTCTCACGAGGGTGGAGTAGAAGGGGAGAATCACCTCCCTCGACCTGCTGGCCACGCTTCTCCTGATGCAGCCCAGGATACGATTGGCTTTCTGGGCTGCTAGTGCACACTGACAGCTCATGTTGAGCCTCTCATCTACCAGCACCCCCAGGTCCTTTTCTTCAGGGTTGCTTTCAAGTCAGTCACTGCCCAGCCTATATTGGTGCTTGGGATTGCCCTGACCCAGATGGAGGACCTTGCACTTGGTCTTGTTGAACTTCATGAGGTTGGCATGGGCCCACATCTCCAACCTGTCAAGGTCTCTCTGGATGGCATCCCTTCCCTCCAGCATGTCAGACGCCCCACACAGCTTGGTGTCATCGGCAAACTTGCTGAGGGTGCACTCTATGCCACTGTCCATGTCGCTGACAAAGATGTTAAACAAGACCGGTCCCAGTACTGATCCTTGAGGGACTCCACTTGTCACTGGCCTCCACTTGGACATGGACCCATTGACAGCCACTCTTTGGGTGTGGCCGTCAAGCCAGTTCTTTATCCACTGAATTGTCAGTCCATCAAAGTCATATTTTATCAGCTTGGAGACCAGGATGTCATGCGGGACAGTTTCAAAGGCTTTGCTCAGGTCCAGGTAAATGGTGTCAGTTGCTCTCCCCTTGTCTATTGATGTTGTGACCTTCTCATAGAAGGCCACCAGGTTTGTCAGGCACGACTTGCCCTTGGTGAAGCCGTGTTGATTGTACCCAATCACCTCTTCATTATTGTTCTGCCTCAGCAGTGCCTCCAGGACGATCTGCTCCATAACCTTACCAGCCCAGCAGTGGACTCTATTACTGAGAAAACTTACTGTTATAGATGGAGGAGAAAGAAAAAGAACACTCTGTGTAGGACAGCACCATCTATTGCTATTGCTCCATGCGTAATACCCAAGTACATGGTGGTTTTCCAGGAACCGGTTGTCACTTCACCTACTCCTTTTAATCAACATAAATTCAGACACCACCATCAATCACATCACTCCAAAATCCAGACCCCAGTCAGTTAGCCATTCTTTGGTCTGTGCTTTACGCTCTACCTCATGCAGAAAATCAAAAGTCACTTCAATCTGTGTACCTGTATTTATTGAGGCCCTCATCATTTCAGGAGCTGCAGAACTTCAGTCACAAGAAGCCAGCTCATAGATGTCAAATGTCACAACTCCCCCAGTGTTTGGTTCTAGAGAAGTAAAGAAATAAGTAACCTCGTGAATGAAAAGAAAGGAAAGCAAGGCACTAAAAGCACTGCAAGGGGAAAAAAAAAAAAAGCAGCAACTGGAAGTTTGTAAAAGAAAAAAAAAAGAAAGCATGATAAGAAATATGTGAATAACATGAATATCTGTTGAAAGAAGCAAAAAAAGAACTTATCAATTAACAAGCTTGTAGCCTGGAGGCTTACAAGAGCTGGAAAGACTCCTAAGAATTAAAAAAAAAAAAAAAAAAAAAAAAAAAAGAAGAAGAATCAAGCTCCTAACAATAAAAATGTAACAAAAGTCTTTGAAGAGGCACTGTATGCAAATTTTGGCTTTGAGAAGAAATTGTATGTCCAGGGTTTAGACACCCTGACTTCTGGCATTGTAGACAAAGTCACGAAAACTCACAATTAACATTAAAACCCACAAAATTTTCAAGAGAAGATAAGAGTGACAGGCCTAGTGCAGATTCTGATGTCCAAGAATGAAGCACTTTTCTTCAGCTTTTTGACTGATTTTCCACCAAAGAAGTGGTGTAAAAGGTGGCATGATACCACAACAGCACTAGACAGTATAGGGGCTCCGCACTAGATTTAGAAAGAAAACTACTGAACTTGAACTGATGGGTCAGCCAACACTCAAGCAACGACTAAAAAACTCTTCAGCAGCACAAAACCCAGAAAGGAACCTGCTGTTAAAAATTGCCGTTTGCAGGGAAAGGGAAAAATCAGCAATTCTTACTGGAATCTCAGCCTTGGAAGACAAAGGGATACAGGACCCTGTATCCTGCATTTCTGTACTAACATGAAATCCACGGTGACTGTTCAGAAAAAATAATGTAGTGAGTTGTCCAGAGGGAGGCTGAATTTCCCACCTTAATTAAGATTTAACAATTAAAAGTCTTGTACTTAAAGACCATGCAATAAATCTTCAGCTTAAATGTTATTTCCATCTTTACCAGGTATAAATGAAATAAATTAATAACAATTGCAGAGATTCATTGGAGAGTGGTAAGTTTCTGTTATTGAAATTACCCAGAAGAGAAGATGGAAATACTCTGGACGTAGTGGGGAAGAAACCAATTAGAGCAGCTGTCCCTATAGAAGTGCCCCATGCCGTTTGAAAGAATCAGTCAGCTGAAATAACATTTGTCAAGAGTTTTCTGGCAATAGAAAGGGGAACATTGTTATGGGACGTATCAACATAGAGCGTGTGCCAAGAGCCGTGTAAAATAAGTCTTGATCCAGGAATAGACACAGGCTTGATCAAGCTCTTTGGGTTTTTTAAGAGAAAAAAAACTGTCCAGGAATTAAGGATTATTTTCAATAAGTAAAGGTGGACTAGAAATGTTTTATTAAAGTTAGAATTGCTACTTTTGGAGGTAAGAACTTAACAGAACAAACGTAACTTAGAAAGGCTAACAATAGTGAGATGTTACAATGATTTCTTGCTTTGTGAGGTGACTGCTCCCAAAATTAGATTCTGTGTTCTTAAAACAGTGACAAAAAATCATGGACTTCTTGGCAATAATGTGAAACTCCCCATAATAATATGCAATAATTTTTTAAGTTAGTGGTTTTCTGCTAAACTAATGTTAATGTTTATCTTTCATGACTGACAATGAAAATAAGCACTCAGACAAACATAATTATGTTTTTTCTGAATGGCAGCCTAAACAACTTTTAAAACTTCTTCTAAATACCTGCTCTGCTAACACTGATTCTATGAAATTGTTCCCTGCTTTCTCTGTGGTGGAGTTTTGTTCAACAGTTAGGAAGGAGTCTCCTAGAAGCTGAATAGTAAGGAAAGTAGATTTGCAGAACACATTAGGTGCTTGATCATATAACCTGCTTCCCACTGAATTCCAACTCCTGCAAGTTTAAAATACATCTCCAGGGCCATCACACTGCACTGTCTTCACAGGCCAAGTGGATTCTATGCTGCCTATGGGGACCACATTATTTTGTGCACGTGGGGTGTAAAAGGCTCCGAACTCCATTATTCTGCACTGGAATATATGCAGCACCAATTATGTAACAGGGACCAAACAAATTCTTAAGAGCTTAAGGAAATTTCACTTGCCTTCATGAAATGCATGCTTCTTAGGACCTCAAAGCTGTACTTAGTCAGTTCTAAACACAAGCTAAATTATACTTCAAGGAAGTGATTCATTATAGTCATTTTTATTCAGAGCCTCATTACTTCTGGTATCTGAGTAACTTTCTTGTTGATAAATCGACACAGTTTTCACTTTTTTCCCTCACTTTGCTTCTTATCTTTAAAGATCAGCAACAACTAATCATAGCAACTATGGATTTTGTACGCACATCATTTCCTATTAAAGGAAATGCAGTGTATTACACGTGAGTCACTACAAAATGAAAAGTTTTCATTATCTGTTCTTTTGAATAAAATTGATATTCATCGTACCGTGCTGCTGAAAATTACCATCAAACCATCAATTACAGTGTTGACTAATAGTTTTTTTATAACTTTGCCCCTCAACAGGAAAGCAAGCAGTTTTATAACCAAAATTTGCCTTTCATCTAAACACTGGTACTCAGTGCCCCTCATTAGGACTCACAGAGCCTTTTGAAGGACCTAGCACATCTTTCAGGTCAAGCACAAAATGCCCATTTCATACAGGACAGCTTTGTCATAGATGTCATCCCTGGAGACATTCAAGGCCAGGCTGGATGAGGCTCTGAGGAATCTGATCTAGTTATGATGTCCCTGCTTACTGCAGGGGGGTTGGACTAGATGACCTTTAAAAGTCCCTTCCAACCCAACACATTCTATGCTTCTATGTCCCACCATACACAGTCCCACCCTGCAGCTGCCTGTTGGAGGTTTCCCAAAGCAGCATGGTGCTCAGCAGCACCACCTCCTGCCAGGAGCTGAGCTCCCCAGAGCTGGAGGAGAAACATCTTCTGGCCTTCAAGCTCACAGGCACCAGCACAGCCCATCAGCTCTCCTCCTTCACGGCTGTCACATCCCTGGCCCTGCCTTGCCCAGGCTCCAGCATCTCCATGGCAGGAGACTACAGCGTTACAGCCTCCTGCTCCCCAGGGCTCCTGGTGAGTCTGAGCAAACTGTTGTCAAGCGAGGGCAATCTCAGCTCCTCTCCCATGGGAGACATCCAGGCTGAGCCTCCCCCTGGGACACTTCCCACAGCTGGTGGTGAGGAGGTGCCTGGGGAGAGCTCTCCTTTGTGCATGAGAGCAGCAGAAGCTGCCCTATCACCCAGTCTGGCCATCAGGGCTCGTTGGCGACTGCACATGCCTCAGACACGCACAGCTACAGGCAGGCAACTGCCATATATTTAAATAAAATATTATGTAAAGCTCAGTTATTAAAACAATCTGAGGCAATAGTAAAGAGTATGACTGAGTATCACACAACAAAAATAAAAATTACAGAATCATCACAATGGTAGGTGATAAAAGATCATAATAATTTGCCTGAAGAACAATTATTCTGTCTTTGGAAAACTCAGCTTTAATTAACTGACAGATATTGGAAAATACCTCCAGCACAGTAGAGCTGGTGATGATGACTCCTTCTGACATCTTGTTCAGATGTCATCTTCTCGACATCTTGTTCAGATGTCAGAGCTTCAATTAGGCTGATGAGGGAACTTGCTGAAAGTCTCAGCTGATCCTACCTTGCTGACCCCAGTTCCAAACCACTTCTGGTGGTGGTAAGTCGCACAAGGTGCCTGGCCCAACAGGAGCTGGAGACATGCAGTTCCACAACCTGCAGCTGCCACCAACTGCAAGCAAAACCAGGCACCTCCTGACATCAGAAGGAGCTGGACATGGATTGTGCAGATCACAAAAAGCCCTTAAGTAGGGAGCTGGTGTGTGGCAAAACAATTAAAACCTAACCTCTCTGGGAAGGTTTCACAAGCTCGTGAATTAGGAAGTCTAGATTTACAAGGAAAAGATACCTTTCCAATAAGTTTTGTCAGTCCAAGGACTACATCCAGCAGACAACACAACAAGCAGGTGGTTGTAGCTTCTGTGAGGGTACTACAGGACGTGACAAAATGAGCAACATCTCTAAGTATCTCTTGGTTCCAATCCCACTCAAATTCAGGTGCTGTAATAAACAGAGCTTTAACTGGGCACCTCTTGGAGGAGGTTTCAACACAGCCCCAAGCTTCTGTTTTCTTTTAAAAATATTTTGGTTTGTAAATCTGGCTCTTTTGCAAGGCAAAGGAGAATGATAACACATGCTTCTAACTCTGCCATAATTTAATTAGCATTACAGTAAATTCTCCTCCAGCCCCACCAGATACAACAATTAATTGGAAGCCAAAAGGAAGTGTGACACATGAAAAGGTAACCAAACGAGGTCTCTGACTGTTCAATCAGTCAAGCTCCAGCCACACCTTTCAGAATGTGTAGGCAGTTTCTTATTGTACAAAAGATCTTGTGTCTTCATGCTGCTGCAAGTTCCTGGGCTGAGCTAAAGCTTTGAGAAGAAGCAACATTACTGGCATTACTGGTGAAAAAAAAAGGACTCCTGTTAAAGTACACTGGGTTCCTTTAACCAGGGGAGATGACGAAAACTAGAGAAGACCTGCTTGGAGGCAGGAAGAGTTGGATCCTCAAAATAAGAGACAGAGAAGAAGTAAATCTGGGAAGCTTTACAGAGCCATCCCCGCATAATAGAGTCCATTCTTAATGCAGCTGATGCACACATTTATCATCTCATTACATCAAAGCATGTAGCTATCTTTGGAAGGAGATTGGTTTTGGCTGATCCATTTGTCACTACAGCAGTATCAGCCCTACCTGTCCAAATATAATAATCTTTATGGTAGAGATACTTCACGAAACATGGAAATTGCTGTGTGTTTACTATCATAATTTGGTTGGTTTGAACACAGATAATGGGGATTACAAAAATAAGAAATCTGCTCATTCTCAGCCCATCTGAGCTGTCAGTCTCTACAGTCAGTGGATGGTACAATTTTCTAGGGAGCTGAGGTTGCAGTGGAAATGCTGTTTAGGTGATCCCATCTAAAATGAAGAATGGGCTAGACTGAACCCTGGGATTTGCCCCAAAGGTTTTGCCTTGTTCTTACTCTAAAACCAGCTTAATTCAGCAACGTGATCCATCAGAGTTTGTTCCCATCTCTTGGCTTTTTTTGGACAGTTGTTCTTATAGTCTTAGCAGGGAAAAGTGGAACACAAGGGGAAAGTTCTGGCAAATGCATGTTTGCGTGCTTTACAGAGGATGCATCAAAGTCAAGTAGACTTTGGAGCCTGCATTTCATCAAATGCAAAAGGAAAATCAATTGGATAAGGCCAGGCTGGTTCGTAATAACCCAGGGGTACGATTATATTACTACACAGATGCAGGAGACCCTATCATTGAAAAACCGTCAGTTCTGCCACTGACTTTAAAACAACTGTCACAAAAACTGGAGCACTGTATAATTCTGGATAATAAGATCACACAAATAGATCACACATACGCTTATGTTTCTTCTATAATTGATTAATTACTATAGATAATTAGTTATTGATTACAAGTGGATTAGCTACTAATTCCTGTACAACTTACTATTACTATTAATTACTGCTATTTTTCATACTGGGATATAGTTTCTTTGAAGTTTTCTAATTCACAGAGGTGTAGTATAGTATGCAGTAAGCTCGCAAAATTCAGAACTGGAGTAAAACTAAAAGGAGGGTAACTTTGCCAAAAACCGCAAAGCAGACACCACAGCTAAACTGGCATGTGTTTGCCTTACAAGCAGGAGAAGAGCAGCCTGATCTAGCGGACCCTGCGCAGGCAGTGTGCAGATTGCATAGTGGTTCTCAGACTCCAGTAGAACATCAGCAGGGGAGACTAGTGGGAAGGTTCCTGGTGGAGCAGGGGAAGAAGGAATCACAGCCACGGAGAAATCCTGGTTCTTCATTTAAGAGAAAGAGGAGACTTCACCTTCAGTGAGATGGGGTCAGTTGCACATGCCAGCCCCTTGCTGGGAGCCTTGCAGGGGGGCCTGGCCCCATGGACAACACTGCAGTCCCCAGCCTCACATAATTGCTCTGGTTGAAGAGGAACTCGGCAGATCATCTGGGCGCTTGCTTCATAGTTGCACCAAGTTGCTCAGGGCCTTGGCCAGTGGAGGCTGGAGTACCCTGTGGACCAGGGCCACAACCCGGCTGCTCAGCATTATCCGGTCCGTCCAGTTGTTACCTAGGTCTGAAAGCACTGGGGAACCAGTGAATGAGGTGGGTACCCTGGCCTACACCATGGATCCCACCAAACAGTGGCCATCCTAGCATCAGCCTAGCATCACAGTCTCAAAGCAGATGGGCAGCAATGATGTTCCTGGGGAGCGGCAACTTGCCCAGCTTCAACACGAAGGGAGAAGCAGGTCTGCCTGAGGGATTGGAGAGGGTTCTGGTGCAAACATAATGACCATTTCAGTGGCATCTCAACATTGGCATCCTGATGCAGGATAGGAACTGGATGCAGACAGTGATACTGTCACACCATGTGCTGAGCAGAGGCAGTGGGAAGGGGTTTCCCGTCTGTAGTGACCACTGGAGTGATGCTGGGGCCGGGAGGTGTGCTCTGAGCCAAGAACTTCTCAAGATCAGTCTCACTGAATGATCTGCACAGTTGGAGCCATCTGCAGTGTCAGGGCCCTCTGGGTGATCAGCAGGGAGAAGTGATGTCCGGGAACTGCAGTTCAGGTCTCCCTGAAGCAGGCATCCAAAATGGATCCACATGAGAGGCACCAAAAACCTGTCTGTCTGCGTCTGCTGACCAGGGGACCCAGGATCATCACCTGAGTTGCAAGAGTCCTAGTTTCTTCATGTGCTCTGGAGATATTACTTGATTAAGTAATATCTTAAGTAAGCCACAGAGATGTTTCAAATTCAGGCAGTTGATAAATAAGTTTCTGCACAGCCATAATAAACATTAGGATTTATTTTTCATTTCTCCTACACAAACAGTCGTTTTCACTGCTTTAAGGAAAATGATTCCAGATTGTGATTTTTGGAAAATACTGCCTGGGTCCAAACCTACATGGGACAGAAAATGCTGCCCAACCAGTGACTGGTATATCAACTGTAGAAATGGAGGGTTAATACAGTTTTCTGAGAAGAGAAACTTAAAGAAAGGGCATTGCGCATACATAGAACAAGAGAACTTACGTAAATTCAAAGCGATGTTCTATTTTTGCTGCTGTTAATTAAATGTTATCTTGCACGCTTCGTGCTTACAAATCACTTCAGCTATTGTCAGATCTCAAGTAGCTCCCCTTCATTTCTTCTTCTTCAATGAAACCAATTTGAAAGTCTCTTTCAGTGATTTGCTTTTAATTGGAAAGCACTCCCAAATGCAAGACTGAACAATGTGGTCACTGATGTGCATTGATACTGATAAAGCATTATTTGACAAGTCTGTGTTTAAAAGGGAACATCTGACCGGAATCTATAGCATGGTTTATTTTCACCCTTTTTGCCTTTTCCCCTCGAGATTGGGTAAGCCTCAGGAGCAGTATGAAGGCAGGCAAGCGCCGGGACTCTGCTGGGGAGAACAGAGACCCCAAACCACCCAAGGTGAGGTGCTAGAAGCCTACACAAACACATCAACAACTGAGGCCAGTGGGTGAGTTTTGTTCATCTCATAATTATCCTCTCATGATGGCAGAGACGGGGGGAGGGAGGCTCTGAAGCTGTTTGCTTCTCCTCTAAAAATAAAAGAAGCCAGGAAACGAGTAGATTTTGACTGCTCTGCTGAGCTGTCAGAGGGTGCTAGTGACTGAGGCTGGCGTAACACCACCGCTCTCCTCCTCTGCCTCTTCCTCCTTCTGCCTCCTCCAGTGTGTGTCCGACCCTCATCTGTGCCACTCACCTGGCTAACCTGTCACATCAATCCTCTGCTGAGCCGCGGAGATGATTCGGCTCAGCAAAGGGCCCCAAGAGCCACTACAAGTCAGGGAGCAGGTGCGGGCAGCTGGGGCTGGGAGAGAGTGCAAACACAATCTCTCCTTTCTGGCAGTGGCAAGTCAATGGAACAGCCTGAGCCCTTCCCAGTTTGGTGGGAAGAACAGGGAACAACAGCTAATTAACGGTCTGATAGTGCTTTGGGATCATGCAGTGGGTAACCTTTGCTTTCCAGGGACAACCCATGAGACAGAAGGTTGTAAATGGAATAGGTTAAAGGAGCTGACTTCCCTTTGTTAGCTTCAGAGTACAGTCTGGGCTTTAGCCATCCATCTGGTTTGGTTTTTTTGGTACTAACATCTAAGAAAAAAGACACAGAATCAACATGCCTCCCATCTTCCATTTACATGGTCTTCTCAGGAAAGCTGGAGAAACAAGGAGGAACTTGAAGCTGCAAACTGCAGATACCATAAGGCGAATGGCTCCACTGAGAAATAGCATATTAATTCTGTCCCGATGTTGCACAACGTTAACAAAAAGTTATCAAGTGGCACGATCTTAATTGAGCATTGGAAATAGGTCTCTTGTTATAGCTAATGTTGCTTCTGGATTAATAGCATTCTTGAACAGGTTATCTGGCCTTTTTAAATAAATGCATAGTAACGATTCTTTTTCTTTTTTGCAGGACTGCCATGGAGTATTTGTAACCCCAGTAATACATTGCTCAGTGATAGTTCTAATTACACATATAGCTAAAAAGCCACTTGGTCTGTTTTCATTCAAAATTCAAGCAGTCCTTTCACTTGTCTTGTCTTCTCCAAATTGCCTTTATTAGGCCTTATCGTCCTCATAGGTTCCAGGGCATGAAGAATTCACTGCTCATGCACGTCCTGCCTGCATGTAGTGACCACTGTCATGGGAGCAGAAATGCTCAGCTCCTCACAGACGTACTCAGCACCCAGTGAGACCTCGCTCTACCTGACTCAGCTGCTATTACTCACTCCTCTCTGTTAAGGGATTAGTCCCACCTCTGGTTTACCACAGAGTTTTCCCACTGCTACTTACATAAACCTTTTTTTATCCCACTGGTATTTGTGTTTTCAACATTGTCTGTTAAATAATGAAAAATAAATTGGTCTTTAATGGGGACCCTGGCAACGGTCCAAAATCTCCCACCCTGCATAAAGCAGGAGGATATGTGAATGGAACAGCACAGATTTGTTATCCTGGATAACAAATCTCTTGGGAATCACTGGAAATATTTATATCATTTAGTAAGAGAGTGCCAGAGACAAAACAGGGCTGATGAACCACCTGCCACCCACACTGGGCAATTGCTGACCTGTTGCCAGCCTCTGTTCTGGACCAGATCTCTTCAGTACAAAACCTGGGCACGTTTCAGAGGACAGTTTCTTCCAGGGACCTGTCCCCCCATGGATCAGCCTGCATGGGACCAGCTTACCCTAAAAAAAGAGTCTCCAGCAGGATTTGTACCCTCAGACATGTCTCAGATACCACCTCTGGGAGCAAAACCATGTTAGGAATGCATGCCAAACTAACATGCCCAGTAGTAGAACAGAAAGCAAATGTGGCTGAAAGAGCTCATCCAGCTGCGGTCAATGAGAGGTGCTACCTCCATGCTGTCCCATCTCTGCTGTCCCCTTTATACCAGCCTTGCTGAGGATGCTGCAGCGGCTGATGTCACATGCTGAGGCATGTATGTAAAACATGGTGGTGAGATACCTGGTACATCCTGGAGAAGTCACTGGGCCCCAGGGTCTGAAGACCCAGTTGGCTTGCTCCAGTCCTGGGGGCTCTCAGACCGGCGTGGCCTCAGTGACCAAATGATGCCACCCAAAACTGTCCACTGTGTTCAGCAAGGTGCTGCCATCTCTTGTGGAGACAGCTGTGTCCTCAAGAGGTTGGGAGATGTGAGTCGATGTCCTCCTCACAGATCTTTTCTCTTTATCGTGTTACTATTTTTTTTTTGTTGTTCTGAGCATGCCCTAGTCTGTATCTTTTGCCAGTCCCACAGCTGAGAGCCTGTGACCCAGAAGCCCATGAGTGACCTTAAAAACTCTATATGAGCTTGTGAGACCACAGAAAGTCTAACAGGGTTAAGTGTTTCACAGCTGCATTTTGCTTGCAATGAAGCTGAGAGTAAGAGACTCGTCACCAGAAACAGAGCTGGGGTTTCTGTCTTTGCTATTCTTTCCGCTCACAGTCTCTGCATGTTTTTCTTGTCTCAGGCTTCACAGTCAAAAGGATGCATCAGCTGCCTCCCTAATCTTTCCTCCAAAAACGCCCAGTATCACCCATACTGTCTCTCCAGGGAGTGGCCAACAATAGACTGCTCTTTATTAAATCTCGCAACTGATTAATAAGTACAAATGCTGATTAAATGAAACCAATCCTTGACATTTCAGAAGCCTTTTACTGCATTGGCAGAATAGGCAGTGGGAATGAAAAGTGGGTTTTGTCTTCCATAAGAAAGCTGTTCATTAATAGCAATTGTTTTCAAATTACAAAGCTGGTAGAGGTCTCTTCTCAACCCCCTAAACCTTACTTAACTTTCAAAGGGGTGATATGTCCGGCTAATTTATCTTATTGTAAGACTTGATTGTGTCTTGTCCAGTAGCCGGCGAAGGCAAAGCCTGGGACACAAGAGCAGAGACAGCTGACCGCTGTGCCAACATTTTGAGTTCCTGAATCCAATTACTACTACTCCATTATGGTTAAAGGTATGACCAAAGTGGTTTTTTAACCAGCTGTGAATGTGTTTTTATTTTAAGGAGCAAGAAAACCTCAAGTTAGCACCTAAACACTTCCTATTTGTTTGACTGCTTGTGAGTCATGGAAATAACTGTTGCTTCTTTTACTTGGGTGAATGAGCTCCAAGCCCACCCAATGAGCAGTGTAAACAAAGAAGAACATTTAGAACTTGTATTTTTCTCTACCCACCCCTCAGTGAGTTTCTTAACAAATGTGGCTGAAAGGCACATTCATGCCATTTCGATCTTTAAAAGAAATAAATACTTATTGTGCTTTGGAGAAGGAAGAGTGTTGGTATTCAGTGCATCTGAACTGTTACTTCAAATGGCTGAAAGATATTTCATGTTCAATTAACTCTAATTCTTTTTTTCAATTTAAAATACTTCTAAATTGGCTGTGCATGATATTTCAGTGCGTATTTATTGTATTAATTATTTTAGTCAGAAGTGGAGTTAAAAAGCCAACACAATTCAGGTTGGAATTAAAACATTTTAAACTAGATTATAGTGTAGCATCACTGTAGTTAAAAGCCCCATTTTAAAGCCACTGAGTCACTAATAGAGTACCAGAAATCACCATTATAATAGATCTAGAAAAGAAACAGAGAAGCCATACCCCTGCAAGGGGAAATGTTAGCCTTGCCATTAGATGGGAAATCAGCCATTTTATCCTCTCTCCGACCAACACTTCATCATCCTGGATCGCAAACCAAACTTTGCACTTAGCAAGAAGCCCTTGGTGACGGAGAGGAGCAGCTTCTCTGTTTCAGAATCATGCCTCCCCAAGTAAGGCAACTTCAGGGACCTGCTACCTTCTGCACCTGAAACAGATCTTGATATTAGATACAATTTAAGGTTGAAAAAAAATTTGTCTATTGAACAGACAGGCAAGGCTTAAGAAATTAGAGATTATATTTAGAGGCAGCTCCTGAAAGCTAAGAATCACTGCGCTTCCCAGCTTCTTCCCAGCCTCACTGGGTCCCTGGGAGGTTCCTGCCTGCCCTCAGCAAACAAGGCAGGCTCCCGGCTCCGGCTCTGGTTCCCCCATTACCGCCATGGCCCCACAAGCTGAGAGCCACTGCACCTGCCCCTGCCTTCCTCCGCATGGCTAGGGATGTAAATCCAAATCCTCTGCTGGGGAACGTAAGCATATTCTGGGTCTTCTTGTAACCGTTGGCTCTGATAATTGGTCCAGTCACATATCGGACCTCTTGCCCGGTTGCATCAGCTGTTAGGGCAGCAGCAGCAGTTGGGGCAAACCATTTCAAAACCCCTTTTTTTCTGCTGAGGGAGGTGCTTGACTGAGTTCATGGCCCCTTACATAAATCTATGGCAGTACTGGAGATCTCACCCGGTTACTTCCCGCCACCCAGCTGCACTGACACAGGTTCTCACGGGGTGGCACTGTGCAGCAGAACAGAAAAACGGGGCACGATAAAAGCAATCTTTTTTCCCCTAGCTATTGCCAGAAAAGATTGGACAGTGTCAAACAGGGGGGTGCACAATGGGATTGCCATGTGCGGCTACATGTGGAATCTGGAAATGCTTTACACTGGCATTGCAGCAGAGGTGTCATTGGAAGCTATGACTGAACAAGAAAGTCCTTCCAAAATCCAAATTAATCACTTAGCTGTAGGTATGACAAAGCCTTCATATACCAGCTGATGTCTTTGCATTCTCTGAAGCATCAAGAACTGATGAGGACTGGAATGAAATAACATCCTGCACATATAATATGATCCCACTTCTCCAATGTCCTTTCTTGGATGCACCCATGTGTTCATGACAGACTAACTGTTCATGAGTTCACAGTGTTTGGTATTGAGACAAAAAAACTAAATCAGACCAGTATTTATTGATATTCAGACACTATCAGTCATCAGGGTATCCTTGAAAGTGGTCTATTCAGTTTTAGTTCCCTAAAGAGCCAAACACAAACAAATGTGTACAGGCAGCACACGCAGCAGTGAACCTTTTCCCAAGAGAAATCATGGGAAGTGTTTTGGCAAGATGTTTGTGAGTTTCCCTTGAAAAGATCATTCAAAAGGAAAATGCGAATTCCAAATAGTCATTATTCTCTTGGTGAACATTTTCTGAAGCCTCTTATTATTAAGCAACTAAAGAAAAAGAAACAAGCATCTTCACTTCCATGACAAAGTCCTGAGGAAAAGCCTTAAAAAAATTGCATTTTTATCAGCTAATTAGCTAGGGCTATAACTTCACATAACTGAATATATCACGTAAGTTCTACAATGAAAGGCACAATTTACTCACATATTGCCTTGTGAAGCCTTTGGGTTTAGCAACTTGTACCTTAAGACAAAGGATCAGGTAGGAAGTAAGAAATTTGGTCACTCAGACTTCAAAGAAAAAGGCCCAGAGCTCACGGCAGGAATGCAGAGCTTTTCCCTTATTTCCCTTTTTTGGCCCTCAGGCCAGCTTCTCCCAAGAGCTACTGAATACATCTTTCATTTTTGCTCTTTTACGCCAGAATCTTACAATTCTACACAACAAGTTGGAAAACTGCTACTAACGCTTGTCAGCTAGTCTGGAAATCGAGCCTGTTTTCTTCAGGTTTAGATAGGATCTTGCACAGTAACTTTTAATTTCCACATTAGAAAAGCATTTAGAAAAATGTACTGTATTTCTTGGGATGTAGCTGTCACTTAAATACGAATGCCTCTAAAGAAGTATATTTTTTATATAGCACAATTACATTTTATCATAGTATCTGCTTCCAAATTCCTTGCACATATTTGCTGCAGTGCTACCTCCTCTGCTGGCTGGGCGATAACTTTGTGATGACATTGGTGAAGCAGATAAGGGGGGAGAAAGGAGTCTCTACAATTTACAGGTTTTAAAAATGATTAGTTATGTTTCCGTTATCATACGTCTTATGGACGGGCTTCTTCTGGAAACAATTACCTTAGTCACCGGAATGAGATTTCAGCTTGAATCCTGTGTGAGTTTATACTTCTTTTTTACCCACTGTACAGAATAATGCAGATTGTTTTCACTTTGAATAGTTATTTAAATGCCACCAGAAGCTATATTTTTGTACGGATTTCTGTTACGACTAGTAAGTCTCCCAGGTATCTGTAAAAATGTATAATTTTTGATTTCTCACCATCAAAGACAAAAAACCTCTTCCTAACTCCCATCAGAGAAAAACCTTATCCCCCAGACACACTGTTATTGAATGCAATTCCTGTAGATGAATTGTTTCAATAACAGGGGTTCTTTTCCTGGACAGTGTTTCTACGTTTCCTGACTTAAGGGAATGGTGGTAAAGGCAGTCTTCGTTTGCTCAAGGGCAAACCTACCACACCTCTCTGTACCAGCCTGCAGCAGGATGCAGCAAAGTTAAGTGAAAGACACAAATGCAGCTCAGCTTTGGTTGTCCAAAATGGCCTTGTGGGGCCTGCTGATAGATATTCAAGTAATTTCATCATTTAAAGACATTCCTCATAAGCACAGAGACAAAGGTGCAAAAGGGTGGCAACATCAGTTCCAAATGTTTGTGGTCTCCAGAGCAGTCAATGTTTCACAGAAGCTGTCTTGCTATCAATTTTTCTTCCTATGCTAAGTCATTCTAGGTATATTTTGATCTTGTCCAGACCATATTTTAATTAGCCCTGAGCGAATGGAAAAGAACTGGAGTTTTGCCTCTGAAAAACTTTGAAAGCTCCCTGACATCTGTTGGAGGATAATGATTAAGACTCATGAGGATCTTGAAATATTTCCTCACATAGGTCTGAGTCATACTTTCAGCCCAAGAGGAGGGTGTGCTTGGTATACAGAAGCTGAAGAACAGACAGAAGAAGTCTGTCTGACTGCTTTCTCCTAACTTTCAGCATCGGTAACTTCCAGCATTAGCGCTACCATTTGCAGGCAGCTGGGAGCGGAGTTCTTTGAGGTGGGAGGGGAGGGCGTCCAGGCTGCTTCAGTGTGGAGCTCCTTCCCCAGTTTGTTCAAAGATCAATTCCCATACAGACAGGAAGGACTGGTGTTGATTTGGAAACGTTTCTCCTGGTATTACATTAAAGATGTACCATCCGTAGCTTAATAAATGGAGGTATCCCTCAGAAGTGCCTAAAAGTACAAAATCATCTGTTTAAGATCTTTCCGAGAAAAAATTAATGGTGTGGCAGGCTTTGGTGGAAATAGGGTAGCAAATTCATACACCCCTGCAATCAACTGCCATGCTGGACTGCAGTTACCAACAACAGACACCTCTGATCACATAGAAAAGAAACTGGAAGTCTGTATTTCAGGACATAAAAAAGACATACGTGAAAGAGCTGTCAAGCCAATTGCTCCAGGCCTGCTGTTAGTGTGCAGCTCAGAAATATAATTATGCTGTATAAAATAAAAATGTCTTTCGAGACGTTCATATTAAAGTGACAGCTAGATGTCAAGAAATACAGTACATTTTTCTAAACACTTTTTAAGGCAGAAATTGAAAGCTACTGCGTGAGATCCTATCTAAGCGTGAAGAAAGGTGGTGAGGCAAGATTCAAAACTAAGCATGAACTGAACTTACTTAATTAGGTATGAATGAGCACAGAGACATTTTGAGCTGTGTTTTCCAGTGTTTTGCTAAGACGTATATTAAACTATTTAGTGCAAACTTAGGAAACTGTCTTGCTGAGCGTAACACCTGTATGTGATCCCCAGAATGGGCAGGAGGAAACGAGGTGAGGACAAGGATCAAAAGCAAAGATAAGCTCCACAAAACTCTTGCAGAGACTGATGCACATAAAAGTAACTTGACAAGTTGTGCGTAACCTGCTTTGACCTTGTAGCTGACCCTGCTCTGAGCAGGCAGTTGCACTAGGGACCTCTGAAGGTCCCTTTAAATTTGGATTATGCTATGATCCTACAATCAGAGACACACTATATGGATATCATTGCGGAAACAGGGAGACCACCACATTTTCTGAAATCAGACACCACAATCGGTAAACACTTCGCTTTATTTATAATTGTGATCTCTATATCTAATCTAGTGTGCAACTACACTTCTGAGTAACAGTGACGACTCCAGTGACGGCTACCTCAACAGACGGCATCTTGCTCGTGTCAGAGCTGGAGTCAGATTTGCATTCAAATACTGCACAGCCCATCAGTACCTGTCATGGCTTGACAGAAAGGTTTTACCACATCACAGGGTTTTAGGCATGTGACTGCTTTATAAGGATTATTTTAAGAAAGGAAGACACCTACATTTGGAGCCCTCTTTGTACAATATCTTAATTTAACTTGCAATTAAAGTATGCAGCTGGGGATTTAACTAGAGTCATTATAAGCTACAGTGGTGGCCTACCTGTCACCCACAGCCTCAAATTCACTTGTGATTGGAAGAAAGTCTCCCCTGCTGATCTTTGGTTCAAATAGACACAGCACACATCAACATTTCCTTTGGTCTCGCTAAGAGAAGGCAGTTCCCAGCCTGAGCAGGTGGTGTTGGCTTTAAGCCAAAAAAAGGCTGAATGGATGGATTTAGGGACAGAGTGATGAAATGACTAATCGAAACAGCAGCGTCTAACCCTCTCAATAGTCACATGCTGCGCTGACATTTTCGGGCAGGTCAACTCTAGATGGCCTAGTTACTCTGTGGCATTCAAATCAAATCTCACAATGTGGCCCTATTAGGGCCAATCATTAATACCCATTTTTGCCAGTGCTAAAACACTTAGATGAGACGCCAGGTGACTCTGCAAGCTCTCAAGACAAGAACCAGTAATGAAGGTATGACCTGCTGAGTAATGAGGCCATTTCTAGGTAAAGATGAATGTTTACTTGGGAGAAATCTTATGGTTCACTTCACCTGAAAACCTTGTCAGAAAAATGCAGATGCTGCCTTATTGGATTCCAAGAGGAAACACCATCTTAAGAACCCTCCAAGGCTCTCAATTTTAAAAATTTTTATTTCAAAGTATTTCATAGAGAAATCACTGGGGGAAAGGGCTTTGTAGACATCTGCTTGATCAGGATTTTCCAGGATGTCTACAGAGCATTTCATTAGCAAAGTTACTGAAGTCATCTTCTCAGCCATAGGAAAGAATACATAACTTGTGGGACAGTACCATGCCCCGTTACCACGATGGCTGAAAAGATGAGTTATAGGTACTGATAACATCTGCACATTTTGCAGCTTCTTACAGCAAAGATGGATTTCAAGTTGCCTTGCATTTTTATTTTGAAAAAAAGAATATAAAATCTGTAGCTAGAATCTTAGATAATGAAGACAAATGTTTTCAGTGAAACTTAAAACATACAGAATTGTTTGCATCAGCTCACGTGGGCTTGTACGAAGTGTGTGATGACTGGCCATACCCTATGTGCACAGACTATGCTTTCTTTCAGCTAGTGACACCTTCGCTCAGCACTGGTGTGCTCTTCCACATATTGTCATGTCAGGTTTTTGCCAATCTCCTGCGTCTGTGGGGCATTTCAGGAGAACTGATCCTTCTGATTTCTTGTGACCTTGGAGATCTTTGCACATCAAAGGCCACTGATGATACAAATAGCAACCTTCTTTTCCCTCCAACCCCTGTCCCAGTCGTTTTTTTTCCCCCTTCAACTAGTGACTGCCAGATCTTCTGGCTATGATAGAAAATCCGGGCCCGACTACCAAATGAATCCACCTGTTGTGACCCCATTAGAACTGCTGCAGTCCCACTTGGGCTCACAGGGCAGGGGCTGAGGTTCACACAGAGGGACAAAGCAAGCTCACATCACCTTGGAAAATCATGCTGTCAAACATCATGTTCTTCAACTACAGCCTACCAGCACCTCACAGGATCAAAGGGTCTTTCTGAACAGCCTAGGACAGGTATCTCAGAGGTATCTTAAAAAATACCACGTACTTACACATTAAAGAAGTTTCTATTTTATTTACAGGACAACTGAGTAAATGTCAGTCCTTTGTGAATATTACCACCTTTGCACATAAATTCTGTGTAGGGATAACTTAAAGAATTGAGATTCGCATATGTAACTTTACACTAAATTTGCTGTTTTGAAGAGAAGTATGCAAAACTTTTCACGATGTGCTTTAAACTAGTAGGCAAAAGCAAATGACAGACATGCAGTCTGTCACAAGTCTCCAATACTTTAGAATGGGCTTTCTAATCTGATTAGGCGAGCAACCGAAAGGGTATTGCAGCTGTTGTTTGTGTGTTGGATGCTCGGTAAGATCTGCCTCTGAAGCTTTATCTGTGCTGTGCAGTGTGTCTCACATTAGCAATTTATATAGCGGTTGCTAGCAAGCAGCTTTATTTACAAAGCACAGTGCTAGCCCTGGTGGTGTCTGTTACCAGTCTTAGAAGTGGCTGTGTTAGTGTGATACCTGCCCAGGTTAAATTACATTTCTGTGTATGGTCTAGGCCCAGGCACATTACAGGCAGGAGCGAGAGCTAGCTTATGTAAAATCTGACAGTAAAGGACGTCCTTTTCCACTAGAGGTAATTTTTTTTTTTTCCCTAGATGAAGACCTGGAGTATATGTGTACAAGACTAGGATAATTATTTAAAGCCAGTTAGTCACTGGTTATGTCTGTAATGCTTTGAGTTTTAAAAGTTTGGGAGAACTACAGTTCTTCACCTAAAAGCTGGGGTTAGTCACAGATGAAGCAGGGAGACCAGATACTTCCCAAGTCCAGACCCACAACCTTGCCATGCTCAGGTCTTAACTGCTGTCCTTCATAGTTACTAGATCCAGCACATCATCAACTGGTAAGATCTTGCAGCTTTAAGAAGCAAAGTACTTTCCTCTGAGAGACAGAGCATCTCAGCAGCCCATGTGAGTCCTCAAATACTGCCCCCTGACAAATTGTATGTTAGAAATTCCTGAAAAAATCCTTATTAATCTCAATTTTACCACAGTGTCTCAAGACAGGAAGTCTCAAGGAGTGAGAGTCACAAGAGTCTTGCAAAGTCCCCTCACATACCTTCAGTATTTGCATACAGCTATGCAGGAGGAGGGAAAGAGGAGGCTTGCTTGTGTAATGTCAGAAGCTGAGGAGAAGCTGTTTGAGACTGAAGAGTGATACAACACAGCTCCATCAACACAAAGGAATTCAAGCACACCTAGAGATGGTCCCAAGCACAATTCCCCAGGAAAGCACCCTTGCACACTGCACCGACCATGCCTGTGGTTCCACTGCTCCTGTGCAGGACAGCAGGACCCTGTTGGCCACCCTTGTCCTGGGGTGGTAGGCAGCTGGCAGAGGAGCTTGTGTCTCTCGGCTCTGGCCACAGCAGAGGTGGGAGCACAAGGGGCATGGAATGACCAAGGAGCTGCTCTTCCCTTCCCCATTTGACTTCTGCATGTGCAAGAGGCAGTCACAGGATGGTGCTGAGGCTGAGGACTGGGACCGTGCAGGATGGGACCACTGCTGCAGCTGGGGTCTCCCTCTGCTCTGTCAGCTGCCCCCTTAGTGCTGTGAGAGGGGCTGCCTTTCCTTGCAGGCAGCTTCCTGCACACAACTGCCAAAGGAGTCCAGGAGGATCCTGGTCTTGCTGAGCAGACTTATGCTCTTCATTGCATTTGCTGTGACCAGCCACAAAGTGATGGGGAAGGTGGTAACTTGCCCCATGCTCCAATCAGTTGCTACCCTAATTCCTGCTACTTCTGCTTTACTTGGCACAGTAGTTCTGGGACAGTCACTTGAGAGCATGACAGGTTCCCCTTCCTCTCCCCTAAAGAACACTTCTTGCCTCCGTGTAGCATCAGTTTCACCAAGGACCTGACCTCAGAAGATGCCATGTCCCTTCTGACCCCCTCCTCTTCCCATCAGGCAATCTCAGACTCAGTTTTCATTCACTAAATCCAGGCTTGAAGGCCTGGATTCCCAGTTGCTGACAATAACTTTTGAAAGAGCTAGCCTGTGGCTCCAGGTATCAGCCCTGAGGAGTTCAGAGACAGTCCTTTCCATTAGTTGTCACCACCTGTAGGCAGTCCAACTCCTTCACAGAACCCTGCAGGATATCAGAAAGACTGAAGAGAGACAAAGGATCAAAGTGGTCAGGCGAAAACTTCACCACCCCATGGCTCAAAGTGGTCTGAGATGCTTGATTATAAGGAATAATTTTCATGTTGTGAAATTTTCCAGATTTCTCTGAAGAGGCATTAAAATGGGTGCATGTATCAAAGTCACAGACCTTTGCCACTGGCAGCCATCTGGCCCCTCTGAGAGTTTTGATGGCTTGAGAATCTATTCATTTCTCAGGACACTATAGCTGTTGAAATAAGTTCCTAATTCTTACCCAGTTTCATATTCAAAATTGCCGAGAGATTAAAGCAATACTTCTATATGTCTGTCCCTGATGGCTGCTCTGATAAAAGATAAATTATTTGTTATTAAAATATCTTGAAAAACCAAGCTAGCATAGAGAAGATTTTCTTCCTCTCATCTAAAAAGCTATTAGTAAGTTCCTTAGGGAAGAGGTGATTAGTTTGTATTGGCAATGTAGTAACAGAATTCTCCCCTAAGCCCTCTTATTAGACAGAGGAAAATATAGACATTTGCCCCAGAATGATGATGCTGGGACTAGTTAATGACCAAGAATTCATTTGAACAGAGATACAACAGTGAGAACCACTGCATTTTCATACTACAGGATTCCTTACATGACTAGCTAGGTTATGAGCTTCATTACGGGTGTGAATAGCAACTTTTAGAAGTGTTTGTGCTCCATCTGCAGTGAAAAAGAGGGCTGCTGAAAGACTCGGCAGGCAACACTAGCAGCAGGGAACAGGAGAGTAAAGAAAGAGGGAGAAAAAGCTAGCAGCATCATATATAACTTAGGCCTTCATTCAGTTTTGGTACTATTTCAAAGCTGTTTCGTTATCACTAATTCAGTAGCTGGATCAGGTATCAAATACACAAGTAATGGTGAGAAGTTTGGCTTTCTGTTGGTCTCACTTGTAGCCAGTCTCATACTCCTTCCAAAACAGTGCATGCAAATTGGCGCTCTGGAATTTGAATAAGAAGTCAAAAAAGTGAGTTTCAGTGTGGTTAGTAACAAGATCCAGCTATAATGCTTTTCACTTGATTGGGATCTTAACATAAATTTTGTGGTGACTTGTGTATGTGTAGGCATATGTAAATCACAATGGATATTTAAGAGAAAAATATAGTAGAAAACAAGCAGTATAGGCTATTCGTTATCAAGATCATTCTAACAAAGGAATTTAGTGTATCTGTGTTGGAAAAGAGAGCAAAGTGGTCATTACCTCCTGGGGAACAATTTTCTCCTACATGTTCCTTTTCACGCTCACCCTGAGTTGCCACGTGCCCTCCTCTGGGAGTGTGGAGGCCAGTGAAATCTTCACTGAGATCTACTGCACAGTATACATCAACATGAGAACTGTGACTTATTTAAGTCTTATCTTGTTAAGTCTTGATAAATATATATATATTTATGGTAAACTCATTACCTGTTGTAATAAATTTGAACAAAGTTTGCATTCACCTCATTTTTTACATTGCAAGTAAACCTCCATTGTGCTATGCCTCTGCTGTATGTCAACACCAGGACAGAGTGAGAAAGGAAGATTTAACCAGGATTACAAAGTTCTGGTGTGAGGGACCCCACTATACCCAAGATAAAAGACACCCTTATTAGTAAGCGTGGACTGAGAACAATGAGTCCCTGGAACAACCTCCCCAGGGGTGTGGTAGAGTCCCCATCGCTTGAGGTTTTTAAGATGTGATTGGACAGACTGCTAAATAAATCTCATCTAGGCTCCTTTTCCCCAAAAAGTTTGGATCTCTTGATACCACTTTCAACCCGGGCTTTACTACATTTCTATGACAAATCCAGGCAAAGTGCCTGAAAAAAAGACAGCCAAGAAGTACCATTTAAAGAGAAGAGCCAGGTTAAACCAAAGGTTTGGAAGCAATTGGTTTGCACCTCCGTGTGGAAAGAAACCATTGCAATAGCCTCTGAGGAAGAGAAAAAGCATTTGAGTTGAGAACTTCTTTGAAACCGTGGTCTTGGGGGAATTTTCACTGCAAACCTTCCTGCTTTCAAAACACAGATGCGTTCCTGCTTACTTGCTCTGCTTTTCTAACAGACAGCAAGAACAGAACTTTTGCAGGGCTCTGCTCATATTAAAGAAATGCTGATTTTTATGGTTTATTGATGTTTGGGAAGCCAACTAAGCAGAGTAGCGAGAAAAGAAAGACACCAGAAATTTCACCAAAATGCAGAGTGATCCTTCCAAAACACCTGCTACACCTCCCTTCTCTGGCTTTTCAGCAGCTTTTTTAGAGGTGAGCTGAATCTTAGCTATTGAGCCAAAGTACGGTGTGTCCCTTCGAAAGCACAGCCTTCCTAGTGATGCTTTGTGTCCTCTTTGCTATAAATATTCTTCCTGATCTGTTTTAGGACTTGATGGAATATTTTGGGAAGATGATATAAATATTTCTAATGAAGATTACAGGGGAGAAATGAGGTATGACCCTCTAAGTAGAAAGACTCCAAAAAATTGCATTTTGCATGATAAAAGCACTAAAGCCTCTTCGATGCAAATGTGTGTGTGTGCGGTGCAAATACAACTTTACGGTTAAATGCAGAGAGAAGTTCCTACAGTACACCCACAAATACCTTTTAACGTTTATACTGAAAGTCCCTGTTTCAGTGGGACAACTCTGAAAAAACTACAGCCTGAATGTTCTCTTCCAGGACACACCAGACCCCAGAGGAGAAACCACAGGAGAATCATAGGGGCATAATTGGGAACAGGATATTACGTTGAACATTGCTTATTTGACACAACTTTTGTTCCGTTCCAAAGAGATGGAGACTGTTCTGGATGTGAAGAATGAATCAGACTCAAGAGGCTGCTGAGAATGAAAAAGAACTAAAAACCCGCAATCCTAAATGTTACTTTAACCCAGAATAGAAAAGCACATACTAGATAAAAATCAGATGTATTGCCAATGTCTCAGCCCAAAGAAATGTAAAAATTAAAAATTTGTTTTCATATCAAAACCGCTGATAGCCTGGACATTGAGTTTCATTTGGATCTCATCCAATTATCTAATAATTAATAGTAAAAATTGAAAAATAATTGTTTTTTGTTTTAACTAGATTAAATCCAATTTGGGTCTCATTCAGATAACAAAGCTACTGAGATCATTTTAATTCATCAGTCTTCCAATGGAAGATTCAAGTAATTCATATGGCATACTTATTAAAACAGGTCACACCTGATTTGCGCTTAATTAGAGTCTCAGCATAATGCATTGCAATATGAATAGTTACATGCATCTCTCCATGGCTATAAATGACTACGGCAGTTTTGTGATCACTACTCCAGTTATTTTTTAACTAAATGATAAGACACCTCATGAAATATGAGTCAGATGAACAAAGCTGCCAGTATAATTAAGCCGGTGATGAGGTTGTTTCCTACCTTACCTCACAAAACCATCTCTATTTTTTCCCATAATGACCCACATAAAAAAGGACTGCATTTGCAAGAAAAAAAAAACCTTAGAGACTTTTAATTGTCACCAATTTGTTTACAATGTGTTACAAATTCACACCTGCACACTGCCTGCCAATACACACACACACGTGCCAATATTTGTGTGTTTCTTTTGATTCTTCATTAAAGCCAGAACTTCAAATTATTCAACCTGTAGCATATTTGTATGCAACTTGCACAGCTAATACTTAAGTATTGCAGATCAGATAGGTGTAACACCCGCATGTTCTCACAGTGTGATCGGTCATGGAGAGGTGGGCACACCTTTCCACCCTGCTACCACATGATAACAAAGCCAGAGGGAGTTTTGCTTTTGAGCCATCTGCTTCTATATTGGCCTACGTGACTTTCTCTTCCTGTAACAACCACACTCATCCTGATTTCTGGGGCATCTACAAGCAGAGAAAGGCCCTGTATATAGCATAGAGGCAAGCCACATGTGTCTGTGTTGTTGCCCAGCCGTTGTTAGTTTAAGGTTTGCCAGAAGCCAGGGTGAGAAGCAGGAGGAGCACCAGCAGGGCTGGTGCAGAAGGGCAGATGTAGCGGATAGAAGTGGGACTACACATGGCTACCTGGAAAAAGCAGAGTGGGAAGGCATGTTCCTTGGGTGCAAGCATACTACAGGCATTGGACGCCATAACAGCATACCCCAAGAAGGGAAAGAACAATGTCTCCTGCTGCTGCACTGACAAGGGGGAATGCATGACACAAACTAACAAATCCACCATGATGGTCATGCCAGTGGCAGCCTCATTAGGGGAGGCTGTAGCATCCCAGAGAGGGTTAGCTGCAATAAGTCTGGCATCATTAGAGGCAGATGTTCTTCTTCCTGGGATCTCCAGCCTGAATGCTTGCGAGGTATTGAGCTCTGCTCCCTTCAGAGAACAGCCTACATTTAGTACTCTGACTCTTGCCTGCATTAATCTATTTTTGCCTTTGCAAATGAGCAAAGTTCTCAGAGTTTAATTGTAATCACTAAGCAAAGATGCCAGACATTTCGCAGCTTTATGCCACTGGAAAAAAGTTGAACAGCCTTTATAAAACCAGACTTATCATCTAAGCCAAAGAGTCTAGGCGGGTGCCGCCCGTGTGATCTGTCCCTACTGGAAGGTGGATGGTGACTCAGAGCAACAGCTCTGTATGTGCATGTGCTGCTTGAGATGAGCTACTCAGGGGGTAATGACAAAATGAAGGCAATGCTATCACTTCTACAGCAAGAAAGGAGCATCCATATTTATTCCTCTGCAGTTAACATCAATAAGAAGTTCAGAGAAGAGCATTCCAGCTTTGGAGCAACTTGGGCGCTTGTGCTAAGGTGTCTGTTCACTCTACAGCGCTATAGATATGGCTGTCCCCCAGCAGCTGAGATTCCAAAGGAGAAGGGTACAAAGAAGCTGTCTCTTAGACGCAGGTGACTCACTCCCTCTGGGGTACCAATTACTATAGAGTCAATAGGCAAGTCTTGCTCTATTACTGTGCTAACACCCCTTAGATCAGATCATCTCAAGGAACAGCAACAAGCCATTTTTGGCGGCTGCCTCCAGCACCAGTTGATTCAACAAAGTTAAGATTTGCGATGTTTTTGCATGCACTGCTTTTGCCCAGCTCTTTAAGAAAACTTTGGTGAGATTGAGTGTAAGGCAGCCTTCCACAGCTCATTCAAGTCAACTTTACAGCCCTGTGTGTGCTTCTATATCGACACCATGCTTGTGTGCCCAAGCCCAAACTGCATGGAGAGAGGAAGAAAATTAGGTTAGAAATCCACTATTTTGCCTAGTTAGGCAGTTTTCAGGACTGTTTCAGAGCATTTCAAAAAAACAGTGCTTAAACGCCATCTAGTGGTAAAAGTTACTTTCTTTTTACATTTCTGCTTTACAGAGAAACACAACTGGAAAAGGAGCACTGTGCAGTCATGGATTTTCTGAGTTTCCTTCACATTGTTATCCTTGAATGTCATAAAGTCAGACCAGGAATACCGGAAATACATTCACAGGACTTAAGCTCTGCATTGCCTTGTATTGTGGTGTCTCACTTTCGAGTGGGAGCAGGATCCCTAGCTGCGAATGAGGAATCTCTCCTTGCAGTAGGACGAGTAGGTCTCCTACATGTAGTAGGTCTCCATGCATGCTGGGCTGGCACATCTCCCTGCAGCTCTTGGTTGTTCCTGCATGGTATCAGTCAGGGGAAAGAACAGGCAGTGTTAGAGCTCTGTGTCTTCACCTTTCCTACTCCTCCAGGCCCTCCCTGTAGTCTTTGAGCTCCTGTATTTCACTCATGCAGCATACACAGTAGCATTTTCTTTCATGCAGGCTCTGGCTTGTGATGATAGCTGTGTGGGAAGGAGAGCCTACCTGGAGATCTTGTCCTTAGCCAGACAGTCTGTGTTTCAGCAGCCTTGCTGTCCACGCCTCCTACAAACCAATTTCCTCTTCCTTCCGCTATCCTCTGCCCTTTGGTGGCAAACGCTGCTCCAGCTGAAGTCCTCCCCTCCCTTTAATACAGAGGGTGCAGGAACTGGGAATCTGTTTTCTCTTTAGCCAGATTGGGATGCCACCTATACTTCCAAGTGTAACTACCCCATCCCAGAGGAGCAAGGAATATGGACAGGGGCAGGTGCAACAGCAGCTCATCAGTCCATGTCAAGTCCATGTCAAGAACATGGGCAGCAAAGGGGTGCATTCAGAGGCACCGACTGATTGGCTTTATCATGAGAACAAAGAAGAGCAGAATGGAGACCTTAGACCTGTGGCTGAACCATTCAGGAACCAAGAGGTCTGCCCGGAAGTTGGCTGGTTGTGGCGGCAGCTGCCACCTCCTTCTCCTTCAAACTTAATGCCACTGCACATGGATGCAAATCAGAATCTGCATCCTCCACCTTGTCTGCTGCTATTCCCATCTGCTGCTTCCTGACAGCAAGGCACGGTGGAACAACAGCCTGTGGTGACAGCCAAGGCACCCCGACACACTTCCCCCAGCTGGCAGGGATGTGCATCTCCTTCACCCCCTTCATTTTCATCTGCTGCAAACCTTTAGGAATATACACTGGTTGAAGCACTGGCATCATTTTTTCATCCTCTTTTCACTGCTTAAACTTCATAATCCACTATTTTTACAATGAAATATATGACGTGCAGATCAAAGGCCTGAGAATAGGCTGATCTTTTAATAAGAAGATAGTGTGATTCCCTGAATTTAATACAATTTAATACAAGACAGTGGATGAAATCTCTGCTCTTTCAGAAAGAGTCTTCCTCCAGCTCAGGTCCCTGTTTACTTTTAATACAGACAATACACTAATTCGCAGCTGATAAGACATTCCTTTGTGGTGAGAAGCTGTGGGGGAGCAAAACTGAGGCCTGAAACTGTGTTTTTTGTTCTAACATCTCTTAGAACCTACAGTCCACACTAGAGCTTTTACAAAATGCTTTAAAGAAGACAAGCTACATATATGTTTTGCCCATTTCCTTTCAGTTAGGTTATGAATAGGTGTAGATTTGCCTCTTGCCTACTTATGTAGACCACCCTCTGGAGCACAAGCATTTGGTTCCAGCCATTTCTGGTCAGAATGGTACTTATTAAGCTGTGCATGAGGGCACGACATAATTGCCTTTGCAGTAAAAAGCAGTGTTCATGCTAAAATAACACTTCAACATCCTGTGATTTTTGAGCTCACATGTCTTTGGGCTTATTATTTATTGGAAACGGGTCATTATTCCAGCATCTGCAAGAAGCAATTGAATAAAGATATCACTATCTCTGCTTCTAACTCATAGACTGGAAGTGTTATCTGCTCTCCACAGAGCTATGTAAAGTTCAAGCTTGCTTGTGTTGAGTGAGGTCTAACTCGAAATCTATTGTAGTCCCACGTTGCTACCAAGCATTAGTAAGTAATGGCAGGAGGCCAAACTAAAAACATTTCAGAAGTGCCTAGACAGGCTGCAGTGGCAAAAATAAGCACTAATTTGATGCTGAGACAAAAGTTTGACAGGCAATAAGCCACACCCTTGTAATCAGCAGTCAAAAAGCAGGCCACAGAAGCATGGCTACAACTTTGTGGCCTGCATCATGACATACTGCAAACTTTAAAGTCCTGTCCTGGTTTGAGGTAGAACAGAAACAACTTTCTGTTCATTAATTTTACTTCTTAGCTAAGCCTCTTCTATAGCTCTAAAATTAACAGCATGTTGTACACAAACTGTTCTTTCTTATCATGATAAGACACATGTTTACAGTTAACGAACTGTAAGGAATGGTACACAGAGAGGCTCTTGCTTATACTAATTTCTGTAACAACCAAGGTCAGACGATAACTTCATTATTTGCCCTGTTAGAAGGTTGGAAACGAAAAAACGTAGAGGGGCTGCACCTGCAGGGAGGAGCGGACAGAACAGGTGACCCAAAACTGACCAACAGGGTATTCCATCCCACGTGCATCATGCTCAGTATAAAAGCTGAGGGATCAAAAGTGTCAGCCTCTTTCTTCAATGGCTGACATTTTAGGAGGACCCTGTCTGTTCATCGGGGTTTGATCCCGATCCGAGTGTTCCTGGATTCTCAGTTCCTCCAGATCCAGAATCCAGCTCCATCCTTTGCCGAACCCAGTCTGAGACTTCCCAGGTGCCTGCCAGTGACCTCATCCTGTGAGCTTGATATGGTTTTGTATATATTGTATCTATTTCATTATTTCCTTTTTATTTTATTACTAATATTTCATTTAAGTAGTTTAGTTCCTTCTAAACTCTTAAATCTTTTTATGTGTCTCCTTCTGCTCGGAGAAAGAGGTGCTGGAGAGCATGTCATCCATCCAATCTGGCCCAAACCAAGACAAGCCCTCATCCCTTTGAAGACTCTTGCAGCATAGCAAGAACCAGCACTCAAAGAAAGCCCAAAAAACATTAAATTTATAGATATATGTGAAATAAATATACATGGAATATTTATATGAAAATATATGGAATATATATATACACATACATATATATGTAATGTATACATTACTTCACTTCCTCTAAAGGTGGTGCATTATTCAGGACACATCTGCTAGCAGGAGTAGATGTCCACGTATGTAATACATTCACCATTGTCAGGTCTAAAAACTATTAGGCTACGACCTCCTATGATGTGCTTCTTGTTTCTGGAGCAAGGTGCAGAAGTGACAAAGGATATCACATTTAGTTTGTTAACAACTGAGCAGCATCATGCTCATCAGAGACAAAGCATACTTAAGAAACAGAAACCTGTGAGCTGAAGGTTTGAAAGTTATCATACTGTGATGGGGCTGTTCAGGGAAACCCAAGAGTCCTCTGCAGCTGCCTCTAGAAATTCCAGCTACATAAATTTATACAGGACTGCAATACTGCGATTCTCAGCACAGATTTAACATAGTAGCCTTGAGGCCTGCTCAGTCGGCTACAATTGCAATACTGTCCAGACATGGCAATTGCTAGCCAGGATACGAGAAGGTTTGCCACAGTATAGACTGAGAAATCTTAAGAAAAAAAAAAAAGGGCAAAAAAAAAAGCAAGCAAAACTGTGCCGTACTTTTGTAGAATAGTGCACGTCCTAGAATTACTTTTCACTCTATCGTGTGTTACAGGTGAAACCTCGGATTCCGCCAACAGCAGCGAGCCCTCCCTGGCGCCACCCGGCGCGGACGTCCGCAGATGTGGAAGTTTTCTTGCCCCGAGGCCACCCCGTGCAGCCCCCGGCACGAACACCCGGGCTCTCTGTGGCGGTTTCCGGCCACCCCTCCGCTCCTCCCCGCCGCCGCCTCCCCGCCACGAACCGCACGGTGCCCCATTAGCGATTGCTACGATTCTCGTCCGGGCGTTTACCGCCCGCAGCCCATTTTACCGGGAGTGGGCCCTGCCCGCCCCGGCGCGTCGCCTGGCAACCAGATGCTGGTGAGAGGCTTAGGCGCACTTCCCCCCTCCCCATATGTCACTTCCGGCTTCTACTGTTCCCTTCCGGGTTGCGCGCCCGCGCCACTGCTGCCCTCGCCCCGGCCCGGGCCGGCGCCATGGCCGGGGCAGGCGGGCGGGGACGCCGCCGCCGCCACCACCACCACCACGACCACCACGTCCCCGGCGCTGGGTGGCGGCTGCTGGGAGGGCGCTGAGGAGCGAGCGAGGGGGTGGGCGGGCATGGCCTCCCCGCCCGGCGGCGAGGAGCAGGCTCTGCGGCAGCAGGTGACGGCTCTGGAGACGGCACTGGAGACCTGCCGCGGGCAGCTGGAGCGGGCCCACCGCCGGCTGCGCCGCACCGAGCGCCTCTACCACGAGGCGCGGGAGAGCGGCGAGGAGCTGAGGAGACAGGTAGGCCCCGGCACCCGGCTCCCCCCGACCCTCTCTCCCCCCGACCCTCTCTCCCCCTGACCCTCTCTCCCCCCCCGGGCCCCAGCCCCGTCAGGCATCCCCTCAGCCCTCACCCCCACCACACACCGGGTATCCCTCGCACCCCCCGGTCCGTCTGGTCTGAGCTGATGGGGCAGCGGGAGCCGTACCTCCTGGAGCCCGCCTGGCTCTCCAGGCCCGCGGGACTTCATCCACCAGGGAAAGTGCTGCTGCTGCTGACTGGAGTTTCCTGTCCCGAGTCAGCATCCGTGGTTTGGCTCGACAGGTGGTGGTGGTGGTGATGGGGGAGAACGGTAACGTCTCCTCAGCCACAAAGTTGGTTTTGCAGTCAGAAGGTAAAACTGCATTTAGGCGAAGAAAAGAAGCTTAGAAAACAAGGTGAGGTAAAGGAAGAGTGGAAAAATGGTCCCATGGATGCTTATAGCAAAATAGGGAAGTTTTGTAAATGCCACGGTTCATCACCGCAGAACAGTGCTTATTGCTTGAAATTAAACTTTTCGGGCTGGGGATCTTAAAAATAACCTTGGTTGAGTTTTTCTTTTTCTTCCCAATTGCTTGTCTTTATTATGCTCTCTGTTAGCAGAAATTATGTTTTTCATTATGCCGACCATTCATTCAAGGAGAAAATTGTCTCCTGCAAAACAAAGATCAGTTGAAATAGCTATGATGCGGTTATGTTTTGTTTGAATTATAGAATGTAAAATAGGCTGATATTCTTCTCTGACGTAGACCCCTAAAATGCAGCATTATATTCTCTAACATGCTGTTTGTCTTTCAGGTTGAAGAGCTCACTAAGGAGATCTATAATATGAAGAAGAAAGATACACGTAGTGTAGAATTACAGACAGAGGACTATGCTGTGTGGCCACAAGCAGGTAGAGAGAGTGCTGATTGCTTAAACACGCATCTAAACCAGTATATTACTTTGACATATTTTTAATATAAAATATATATTTTTAAAAAATATAAAAATATAAAATACATTTTTAACATAAAAAGGTATTCTTAGATGTATTAACCTCAGTAACCTGACATTGCCTTTTAGTCTATTTCTTAATGGTCTGTAAGCAGAACTCATACCATAGTGATCTGTTACATAGTAATCTTGTACGTTACACGCAGACATGTTTTACCAATTTTTAAAGTACAGTAAAACAAGGCAGAATTTGTTCAGTGAGAGTAGAATAAATTCAAAGCAGAGGCACTACCTAATAATTGATTTTCATTAAACTAATTATATGCATAAATTTCCAGTTTAAGATTTAGGGTCCTTAAACTGTATTGTGTAAAATATTGCTTTGCTGATTTATGCAACTTCAACTTTTTCTTTTCACACTGCAGATTATTACTACTATGAAAATTATTACAAACACACTGATACTCAGGACTGTGCATCTGAACTGCCAATGCAGCACAATGATGTCACTGAAGGCACTGAGCATAATTCCACAGAGGAATTGCAGACAGATGCTAGTATTCCTTTAAGGATGGATAGCACCAAAGTTGCTGAAGGTGGAGAAGAGGAAAACTTCGTCCAGAATTCGCAGGTTATAGAACTGTTCAGGGTTTTACCAATTTTGAAGTCAGGACTCTGTTAATATTTCAGTTAAAAGACATGCTTTTGGTCTTGATGTCATTGTATGAAATTATTTTTTGTGATGGTGTGGTGCTGATAATAACAGACAAACATTATTGTGCTTTGAAACCATTTCTTTTTGTAGTATGTTTCAAGTGTAATACACTCCTAGATTTGCTTAAAAAAAAAAAGCACATTCTAAAACATATGTCCTACATAGCTTGGACACATGGCATTTTTTTGTCAGCAGAATATGTTCAATATGGCTGTGCTGACTTTCCGAAAATGGTGGGGTTTTTTTTCCATCCATTGGTATAAGGAGGCAACATATCAGGAGAAGAAAGTTCTTGGGATTTTTTTTTGTTTATTTTGTTGTGGTTTTTTTTCCCCTGCTATGCACCCTTTTTTTAGATTACTCACTTCATCTCATTCGATTAACTGATTTTGTGCCTTAGCATCTAGCAACTGAAGTGGAACAGAGAGCAGAAATCTATTTTAGGAATGTACTGAAAGATATTCACTGTGTGTATTTTTGACATGAACCACTTTTGAATAAAGACTGGGGAAAACGAAAGCCACAGGATGAAGTCTCGGTCCCATTGAAATCAGTAGGAGTTTGTCAGTAAACTACAGCTAGATTTTTGCCTTCTTGTTTAATAGTTCTTGAATCAATTCAAGTCCATATTGGACTAATTTGTTTTATTCAAAATTGGGCATTGTAAAATGCTAAAGAACTAAGGAGGTTCTTTTTAGAACAAAATTTAATTTCTTACTTTCTGTTGTCAGGAAGCAGAAGATAGTTCAGTACCAGAGGGTTCTTTGGCAGAGAGCTTGAGAGCTGCTGCAGAAGCTGCTGTTTCACAAACCGGATTTACTTATGATGAAAATACAGGACTGTATTATGACCATAGCACTGGATTCTACTATAATTCGGTAAGGATTATTTTCGAAACCTTTGGTATTTTTTTCTCTCTTGCACAGTTACAGTAGTAAAAGTTGATGTAAGCAAAGAACTATGATCCAACCTGACTTTATGATTTGAAAAACGTGCTACTGAAGACAGAGTAATGGAAGTTTGTTAATTAGTTGTTGAATTATTTCAGTCAAAGTAGAGATAGCAGGCAAAGATAAAAAATTAGATTTTCATTCAGTTCTTTTTGATGTCTTCTAGATCTTTAACTTGCTTAGCATTGTAGAAATTTTATACTTTAAAGCTGTTCTGTAACTTTCAATATTAAAAGCTTGAGCTAAAAGATGACTTACTTAAAAAAAGACAGATTGCTGAACTAAGTCAGTGGCTTTACCACAGTGAAAAGCATGTTCACAGAAAATCTATGAAACACCGAAATACTTGTACTTTTATGTAAGTATTGTTACCAACTAGTTTGACATTTTGGCAAAGAAAACACCGCTTTAAAGAAAGAAGTCACACGGTGGATCAAAATTTCATAATAGTTAATTTCTGCTATATGTTTTTCATAAGAGAGCTTTTGGGGAGGTTTCTTTTTGTCTTATGAGGTATGTGTATACGTACATGCTTATGTAGGCAGATATATACACTGTCACAAATCCCAGTGGAACTACTGTGATGAAGACAGAAGTTCTGTTTGCAGCATTATGTTTAACTTGATTTTATATAAAAAAAAAAAGTGCATGTGGTACACAAAACTACTTGTTTTCAGGGACACTTCTGGACTTCATTTTTAAAGTCTTAAATGATAGCATTGCTTTTGATGTAATTTGTGGATGTAGTTAGATACACAAGTGTTTGGGGCTGTAGATTACAGTTTATGGTACAGTTACACAAAATAATATATTTTCTTATTCAGTAACTGTTCTGAATTACAGGAGATGTTCTTGTTTTGGGTTTACTGGCAAGGTTTTGGTAGTGGGGCCCGGGAGCTGCAGAACAGGTCAGGGCCTGCCTGGACACAGCAGCTTCTGCTGTAGGACACAGCTGAGCCCATCAGAGAAGCTGGTGGTGCCTCAGTGAAAGCATGTTTAAAGGTTCTCCAAGCACTGGAGCAGGCAATTCCCTGCAGTCCATGGAAGAGGACCACACTGGAGCAGATACCCATACTGCAGTCTGTGGAGGAGCCCACACCGGAGCAGCTCCTTAAGGAGCTGAGACCCATGGAGAGCCCATGCTAGAGCAGGTTCCCCTGGCTGGAGCTGTAGCACATGGAGGACGCACAGTGGAGCGGTTTTTGAAGGACTGCAGCCCGCAGGAAGGACCCATGCTGGGCAGAAGGAAAGTGTGTGGAGGAAGGAGCAGCAGAGAGGAATTGTTATGAACTGACTGCAGCCCCCCACTTCTCATGTCCCTGCACCACTTGGGCAGGGGGAAGAGAGGTAGAGGAGTTGGGAATGAAGGAGTGAAGTAGAGCTTGGGAAAAAGAGGCAGAGAGAGGTGTTCTGCCTTTGTTTCTCATCGTCCAGCACTTTCTTAACTGGCGATAAATTAAATTTATTTTCACCGAGTTGAATCTGGCTTGCCTGTGATGGTAATCTCCCTGCCTTTATCTTGACCCATGAGCTTTTGTCTTATTTTATTCCCTGGTCAAGTTGAGGAGGGGGATTGAGAGAACAGCTGGGTGGGCACCTCGTAACCAGCCAGGGACAAGCCACTACAGTTCTTTAGTATGTTTGAGGTTGTTTTTCTTTTTTTTTTTTTTTAAATGTAGCATGTGGTTCTTTATTAACTGTGTGTTTCTTTGAATGATGTATTTATTGAAGTAATTATAACATTGTTCTTTATGTTTCTTATAAAGGAAAATCAACTGTATTATGATCCAGCAACTGGAATTTATTACTACTGTGATGTGGAAAGTGGCCGATACCAATTTCATTCACAAGTGGATCTACAGTCTTATCAGACCTCTGGTACTCGGCACACCAAGGATAAAAAAGGGAAAAAGAAGAGAAAAGAACAACAGCGAATTACTGCAAATGAATATAAGGTAACTTTAGAACTGACAGATAGAAAATGCAAAACCTGTTTGGTTTTTTTTCATGATGCAATTTATGGGTTCTGGGGTTTAATTTTATGTAGAGGATGTATGCTTATTTTCTGAAGGATTCAAACATCTTCAAATTATATACAGCAGGTTGGTAACATGTAGTTAGTGTTCAGGTAATTTTCCCAGTGAGTGATTAAGGATGAAACTTTAAACTTGGATTCCCTCACTTTTTCAGTGTTATTTTATTACAATACAGCTGTATAGATATCTAAAATTGAGTGTCAGTGAAGCTCTCTGATGAACAAGCACACTAGAATGAATTCAGGGTACTGCGTGGACTGGATTTACATAAGAAATTCAGTGTTACCTCAATGTCTTGACTTTAGGGTTTTGGCTTCTGGTTTTTGGTTGGTTGGTTTTTTTTTTTATTGGCTGGTGTTTTGTTTTTTTTTTTAATTCATGTGATGAATCAAAAAATTACTAAAGGTTTTGAAAACGCACACACACACCATTCCTTCTCTGTGATGGTATTCCAAAACTCATTCCATTGACATTTTACTATATCTCTGCCATCATTTGGGGTTGTTGAAAATGCCTGTGAAGTTCTAATCCTTTGTATGTTATGCTCTCTTATTGATCCTTTGTTTGGTCAATACATTTTTGTGGTCCATGGTGTGTGGATAGGCTGTACACCTTAATAAATACCCATTGTACTTAACTTAATTTTAAGCTATAAAAAGCATAACTGCTTTTCTGTTGTTTTTCTGATTGCTGAGAAAGCATATCATATAGTACATCATGACTGCCTTCAAAAACATTACTCACTCCTGAACACCAGAAGTTCTGTTGTAACACAGCTATTAAACCTCAAGAAGCGTTTTCATAATGAACACTTATTACTGATGTTGAATCCAATTTGTATAGCCCTATTCTCCAACCTTATTTCTTAAGATTTAATCGAATGTTTTGATTTCTTTAGTTTGTAGTGCTGCATCTTTTTCATTTTTTGAAGCTATTGCTTTAACTGGTGTATAATTTCATGATGTAGGCCTCAGTCAACTTGGTTGGTTGAAATCTGAAATAGTTATGTTAGTGTACGGGTACTCTTACATAATAGTTATGTAGCATCAGTACAGACTTTTAAAATTTTCTTATCAGGAGTGAGGTCTTCAGATAGATTTGAAAATGGAAGCTCTTTATATTAAGAACCAGTGAAGGTAGGTTAAATGGATAGGGGTAGTTCATTGATTACAGAATTTATAAATAGATTGTGGCTAATGGGGGAGTTTCTGTTCTTTGAGAAAACTTCATGTGAACCACTCCATTTTGAAAACTTGAGGTAGATACTTAGCAATACTACATATAACGATCCTTTAGACTTAAGAGAAGAAAGCTAAGGGAGTTGAAGCTAGGAGTTTTACCAGCATCCAAGTTTTGGGCGTGCTATGTGTGGCTGCTGAATTGGCATTCTGTCACTCTCAAAACGCATTGCTAATACAGAACTTTATTCATCATGTGTCAGAAAAGCATCATGAAAAGCTTGTAGGAATGAGCCTTTATCATATAGTGCAATTAATAGATCTTGTAAATCTATTTCTGTGATGAACTCTTACATATTGACCTAAATCAACAAGTGTGTGTATAAAAGTTCTGTGGCATATTCTGTGGCACATATAGCTCTGACCTAACAAATAGTTTTGACTGCTTTTTGGGATCTCATTGGATCCACTTCTGTCATCTGATTATACTACAAATAGCTGCTTGTCTTTAGCTTGGTTTAGATTGATAAAATATTTTTATACAGATGGTCTTGTTAATAAATTTTGTGTAACACTTGCCCAGTCACAAGGTAGAAGGTAAACATCCGCTTTACTTATGATTAGTTTTATTGATACTGAACTGAGTACTTCGCTTTATTTGTGAATTAATTTGACCAAGATAACAGGAAAACACATTCTGTAGTGCCCAGATCTTTGCATCTGTGAACATTAATTGAAAGTTAGTGTCATAGTGAGAATTAAGGTCTTCTATTTTTTTTAAAGAACAAAAAAAAGGACAATACAAAGTGAAACTTGAAACAATCACTCTCCACTTTGAACTTCAAGAAGAAAAGAATGCCTCTTTGTCAGTGTACTTTTATGTAAAGGCACAGTTAGATTTATAAAAAACAAAGCACCTTACTGTCATATTTTACATAATTGAGTTAAACCACTTCATTCCTGTTGTGTGGTTCTTAATCATATATGAAATTTGTTCATTAGCTTAAAAAAATTATATTAGAATAAAAGATTAAGATTTATTAGAATAATTTCTGTTATAAAACTGAAAAAATAGTTTATAAGCTGCACATCCAGTTCATAGATTTCTGGTATTTCTTGGCAATATTGTTGTCCAGTTTGGTCTGGTATTTGTAAAGGCACTGATCAGTTCATTCTAGTTATTGTATTATTTACATCCTAAAATAAAACCAGAAACATCTGGTTTTAAGTAGAAGTCTGTAGTTGAAGTGTTGTCTACTGAAATGCTTTCCTATGCACTTATGCCCAGCCTTCTCCCTTTTCATTCCATTTGCTCTTCAACTCTTTACCAAAAAAAGTACAAAGTTAAAATAAAACCTATCCCTGCATACTGATTAAATTATTAAAGTTGTGAGAATTATTTTGAAGGTTAGTGTTTCCTTATTACTTTTCCCAGTTGGTTATTAAATTGTGCTGCTAGCCTGAAAAATGCCATTTTCTAATTTCTTGACCAAAGTAGGCTTTACTTGACTTTCTTTTTCTAGAGCCAGTACAAGTAGAAGAATCGTTTGGTTTATTGCCTGGTCTGTGGACCACTAATAATGGTAGATAAAGCAATCTAATTCTGGGAACGTGCCACATACCCCCTGAAATTTGTTATTCCTGGATGAAGATGAGGTAGCTTGTAAAGAATATGCATGTGCAGCAAGGGGAGACAGGGAGCAGTAGTTAGGAACCTCAAGTACACAAAACACTTGTTAAACTTGTTTTCTCTCTTGTTCAGTTAAAGGATTAAATGTAAACAAGTATTGATAAATTTTTAGTATTATGTAAAAGTTGTCAAATACAAGGAATAAGGGAATTCAGCAGCTGCATGTGTGGATTATCACAGCGAATACTTCTACATAGACAATACTGGTAGCTACATAGTCTTTCCAAAAATTGCATGTGATTTTTCAATGACTTATTCTATATAAACAAATGTTAATCTCTTTTTAATCTAAAAAAGATTGTAACTGTGCCAATCTTTAACTTTCTGGTCACAGGAGGGTTTTTAAGTTTTGGTTTGGTTTCACAGAATCTCACAGAATCACAGAATGGTAGGCTTGGAAGGGACCTCTGGAGATCATCTAGTCCAACCCCCTGCCAGAGCAGGGTCACCTAGAGCAGGTTGCACAGGAACGCGTCCAGGCGGGTTTTGAATGTCTCCAGAGACGGAGACTCCACCACCTCTCTGGGCAGCCTGTTCCAGTGCTCTGCCACCCTCAAAGTAAAGAAGTTCCTTCTCATGTTTAGGTGGAACTTCCTATGCTCAAGTCTGTGCCCATTACCTCTTGTCCTGTCCCCGGGCACCACTGAAAAGAGCCTGGCCCCATCCTCCTGACACCCACCCTCTAAGTATTTGTAAGTGTTGATAAGATCCCCCCTCAGTTGTCTTTTTTCCAGACTGGAGAGACCCAAGTCCCTCAGCCTTTCTTCATAAGAGAGGTGTTCCAGTCCCCTAATCATCTTGGCAGCCCTTTGCTGCACCCTCTCCAGCAGTTCCCTGTCCCTCTCGAACCTGGGAGCCCAGAACTGGACACAGTACTCCAGGTGTGGCCTCACCAAGGCAGAGTAGAGGGGGAGGATGACCTCCCTTGACCTGCTGGCCACACTCTTCCTGATGCACCCCAGGATGCCATTGGCCTTCTTGGCCACAAGGGCACATTGCTGGCTCATGGTCATCCTGTTGTCCACCAGGACTCCCAGGTGTCTTTCCACAGAGCTGCTCTCCAGCAGGTCAGTCCCCAACCTGTCCTGGTGCATGGGGTTATTCCTCCCCAGGTGCAGCACCCTACACTTGCCCTTATTGAATTTCATAAGGTTCCTCACTGCCCAGACCTGCAACCTGTCTAGGTCTCTCTGTATGGCGGCACAGCCTTCCGGTGTGTCAGCCACCCCCCCAGCTTTGTGTCATCAGCAAACTTGCTGAGGGTGCGCTCTATCCCCTCATCCAGGTCATTGATGGATATATTGAAGAGGGCTGGACCCAGTACTGACCCCTGGGGAACACCACTCGTCACTGGTCTCCAACTAGACTCTGTGCCCCTAATCACAACCCTCTGAGCTCTGTCTTTCAACCAGTTTTCTATCCACCCCACTGTCCATTCATCTAACCCACGCTTCCTCAGTTTCCCTACAAGGATGCTGTGGGAGATGGTGTTGAACGCCTTCCTTAAGTCAAGGCAGACTTCAGTTTGTAGCTATTTTGAAGATTTGATGTGCTCAGCTAACTTACGTTTAGTACCTGTTTATAAGTGGTAAGTTGAGATGCTTAACACTACAGCAATGGCAAGTGTATGCACCACAAATACTACAGCATTCTTGAAAAAGCAATGTAAATCTGACAATCTAAAGAAAAAAATTAATCTGTTAATATATTACTGTATTTTTGCTGAGTTAATAAACAAGAAAATACCAGTGAGCGTCTGCAAAAATGAATGTACTTCTAATTGCAAAAAAACAGTGGAGGGGAACTCATGTGCTTAATGTCTCCTCAAGAATGTTCCTGATTATACAAGAACTTTCTTTAAAGAGATTCTTTCTTTTTAGTCACCAAACTTCTATATTACAAACAGTTTTCTTTTGACTCATGAAAATACGCATGCTGCCCCCCTGTTTGCTTTTTATAGATGATCGGGAATTATATTTGCCAGGATAAAGTATTAGCTTCTGTGCAGGTTGCATAAAATGGACAGATGGAATACTTTGGAACTTTCAGGCATATAGTTTAGGTCTGATATCATTTTGTAGTCACGGGCCAAAAAAAAAAATGGGACAAGAAATAGCATAATTGTCTCCTAAACAAGAAAAATCTTTAAATAAGTAAGTTTGGAAAAGTTAAAAAAAATCCCAAAACAAAAAACCAAACAAAACAACAACCCAAGCATACCACAAGGTGGCATAAATGATAATGTGATCCCTGGCTCAACATCTAGATCTAGTGCTTCCGTACAGGTTGCAGAACAGACTGTGCAGCACTAGTAGTTCTACTACTACTTCATGTAGTTTTTCTTGCTGGATTGAGGCCATTAGAAATATGTAGCAAAATTTAGATGCACATATGTCATTTTTCTCCCAGAAATTATTCTTACAGTTTATTCTTAAACCGCTAATGTCTTCTCATTTTATTTCAGCACAGTGCTCAAAATTAACTTCTGCTGTATTCTTCCATTATAGAGGCATCCTACTTACCTCTGTAGGAGAGACGAGGCTTTTGTAGTAGTATTTCCCATAGAACTCTTGAAGCAGTGATTTTTATTTATTTTTATCACATGTAGTTTACTTTTTGCTGATATTCATCCCATCTTTAGGTACAGCAGTTGACAGAAAACATGGCTAATCTGAAGATTTCTTCTTCTGAATTGGCAGCTTCTGGTGAAGGTAGAGTTCAGACACCAAATACATTAGTCCGTGGATACTTACCTTTAACCTTGATATTTTTATTAAAGGAAAAATAGTATCTAGTGGCTGATGTTTAGATACCTATTTTCCTAAAGGAATTAATTCTTTGAACCTATTTGATCAAAATCAGTCCATCTACAAAGTAATTTTGAAATATATTTGAAATACTGTATAAGTAAAACATCTGAAGAAAACTTTGATGGCATTCTAGAATATTTAGGAAGAGACATATTTAGCATCACTGTATTAACATAGGGTGTCCTGACTAAACAAACTATGTGTTCTTTAGGTAAGGCAAACTGATGTTACCTATATTTCAGAGCTGTCCACCAGTACTTAAAACAATTCTTTATGATATAGGAATAGCTTTACTCTCTTTATGGCTTTTAATTAGACTTTTTGCATTGGAAATTTGAGTATAGCATAGGGTGGAAGACAGTAACTGAAGTACTTGTGAAACGGTGCTAGCAAGTGAAAGCTTAGTCATCTGAGTGAAAGAGCTACTTTGAACTTCTTGAAAATGTTTCTTTACTAAAATACTGAATTTCAGCTTAATATTTCAAATTGAGAGTCAGTGCTAAAGAGCTAATATATTCAGCTCTTCAGATGAGGGTGTTGAGTATCCATGATTCCATTAAGTCACTTACTGAACTTCTGGCAAACTAAGAAGCAACAGACTATGCATTTCTGAAAAGTTGTATTTGTACATATTTGTATGTTTTGTATAAAATAAATTGATTTAGAAAACAATACAGTTGAAAGAGTGCATTTATTAGAATTAAGCTCACAATAACTTTTAAGTTCTAATTTGTAGGCATGATGAAGAATTGCATGAACATGCATGTTGATCAGGCATAATACAGAAAAATGTGAAGTTTTGAAAGACAAAATGCCTTTGTCACAGTAAAGCAACAAGTATAGTTAAATGCTTAAAATATTTTGAATTTTTCATTAAAAACAGTTACTATGATCGTTCATGTATATATTATAAGTAGGCCAATCTGCACTTCAGAAAGCTGTTGTAATCAGTAGTTTGTGGCCTATTCTTTATAAAGCAAAACCATCAATTCCAGTCACACAAACATGATTTGTAATTCTCATAAGGTCACCCCTCATGGGATACATAGAAATCCTGATTTCACTTGCACCTTTGGCTGTCTTTGTCAGGAATGCAGAAATATGAAGTAACTCAACCCTGGAGTTAAGCAATAGTTTATTACGGATCACATTCATCCCACCTCTCAACTTTACTAGTGCTTAGTGAGAGAAAAGCTAGTGGTGATACCCAGTAAATAGAAAGTTTCTCAAAGCTGAATCGCGTATAGGCAATCCATATCCAATATATGACTGTGGGGTAGGTCTGCTGACTGTTCAGAAGGAATGTATGTGCCTGCTATCATGGTGTGACAAACATGGTTATAATGAGCACGTACTTGCATACTTTGTATGTTGTATCATGGGTTTGGGATGAAGAATTAAATATGCTGCTGTTGAGAAATGAAGTGCATTGTTAGTATTTGTTAGGCCATTTAGGATGGTATTCGTTCAATACTCTTGTTTACTGCTCATTCTTGGTTTTTAAGGAGTGGCTACATGGAGGCAAGGCACTAGGTGCTGTTACACTTTTTATGCATGCTACATACGTTCTATGTTAGTACTAGTACTCATATATAGTGTAAAAGGATTTCTTCAGCACAAGTAAAGCCCACCTTAAATGCTTTAAGAATACATTCAGCATCCCCAGGCTTAATGTTTAGATATCGTCAAGGTGTGCATTTTAATACAGATCTGTGGAATTATAAAGGGCTCGAAATCCATACTCTTTAGGAATGCAGTTTCATATTTGCTTTCTTAACAGTTAATTGTAGTAATAGTGGGAAAAATACAGAAACTGCTGAGAACCAGCTTAATGGTCATATTGGCAGAACATACGTACAAAATCCTTGGTCTGTCTATACGAGTATTTTTTAAAATTCCTGTTTTCAACCCAGAACAGAGAGTCTACTCTTTAGTAGCTAGGCTTTGAAACATCACCTTTTTATATTTTGATTTAGAATATCTGAAGTGATGCCAAAAACAAGTATCACTGGATTAACTGTGGAGAAAGAGCTGAGTAATTGAAGCATTATACTTGGACATTAGTGCATCACAGTCATCTATTGCTTTGCCTCAGTTGTGATTTGAGCAGACCATTTATGTTTTCTGTTTTCAGGTTAGATTAGTAAAACTTTGGTAGCTCACAGTATTATGGGAAGAAATACATTTAGGATTGCAGAGCACCTTGGTAATACCAGGTATCGATTTAATATCTTTACCAAACATAAATAGAGGCAAAGATAAATATACTGGAAAAGATCATTCATAAAAGTAATAATCAGATTTACCAAAAAGGTTTCTAATGGAATTAATGTGTCTGATATGTATGAACTGTGTAGTCTTACTTTTGGCAGCATTGCTACATCTCTTATTTAAAATAAACAACATTACGCAGGGACTTTGCAATCCTTTCTTTCCTAGTTCTAAAACTTAAGAGGATTCAGGAGGGCTACTGCATTATAGAGAAACCCTAAATAAGCTGACAGTCCATCAGTTAAAGCATGAGGTCTTTTAAAATTTGCTGAATATTCCTGAGAATTTGATGTCTTATTGAAAGTGTTTGAAAAGCACACTGAAGTTCTGTCCAACAGCTTGACTGCTGGACTGAGAGGAATTCTTGTATTTGTCTTACAGCTATGCCACTGATGAGTTTTTACAATTCTGAAAAGTGAAGGTGCTTTAATTTCCATGATGTTAACATTCACAGTAATTAATGTTATCTTGAAATGTAAAATGCTCTATATGAAAACTTACTGAAAAACATCAAGGATGTTTTTTATTTTAACTGCTGTGTTGCAATATTTTGCACAATTCAGGGCAATTGAATGCATTAATTATGAATGCAAGATGGCAAATAACTTAAAACGGGGGGGGGTAATTTATCTTTTAAAGCCATTTGTTGGTTGTTTTTTAAGATGGTCATTAGGGCTACTAGATGGAGTATTTTCATGGTACTCTGGTAAAAATAATCTGAAACTTTAGATTTCTCAGTTAAAAAAATTTCTTATTTTTGCTGATGAATTCAAGTGGCAATGGAAGAACCTGCAATCACCTAATCTGTCTGGTATTCAGTGGAGAAATTTGTTGTAGTACAAAATGGATTCTCAGTAGAACTGTTCCACATAGTATAAATTAAACTTAAGTTCTCTACAGACTCTTCATGAAAGGCTTTGTTAAAGTTGTAATTTTGAAAGTATGAAGAGCAGGTCATGAGGTGAGCATGGGTGGGCATTCCTGATATTCTGGACCATTGTGGAAAAAAATGAGAAGACAAAATACGGGAGGAAGATATGATGAAGATAAACTAAAGAACTTTTAAACAAGTTGCAAGAATTGCGTAAGAGAGGGACAGAAGCAGGTGTCATAAAAGCAAAACTGGAAAATATTCAAGATGCTGTTGTACAAGTTTGAAAGTGAGGACAAGGATCTTAAGTTTTGTGTGAGAAAAGAGGAAGGAATAAGTGAAGTTTAGAAGAGGAGTGCAGTCACTTTTTTTTCAAAGAGAAGATGGTCTCAGTCATGTCTAATAGGATGTGGAAATGTTTCTACTGAAATGTTCTGTTGACTGCATGCATTAAACTTTCTGGAAATTTAACTATTTCTTTATAGTTGTAAAAATAATTCTTCCTAGTGAACAATTTACTTTCAGGCTGATAGCAGACTTCAGAATAACTCAATCTGCAAAGAATTTAACATTCATTAACTCCCCTCCAGGATTTGGACACAGAAGAGCAGAAATCATCTAACATCCTGAATTGTTTTTTCACTACTGAGCAAGTAAGTTCTACTGAAGAAGAAGAGTATCCAAACGTAAGAAAGAAGACAAAAATGGACACAAAACCACAAAACAATCTAACAGCCAAAGAATCAATTTCTACAGACAGTGTAAGTTCACATTCATGCAAAAGTACACCAGATACTGCAGCATACACAGATGACAGTAGAACAGCAGACACAGAGAGTGAGCCAGAAGAAGGTGAAATTACAGATTCTGAGGGCGAAGCTTACAGCACTGAGGATGAAGTAACAAGTGAAGAAACTACTGATTCAGAAGACTTGGAAGATGAAGGTGAATTACCGTGGCTTTTATGTGTGATATTACTGTATTTTTCCAGGAGCCCATTAAGAACAAACTACAACAGAACAGTTTGGATAATTAAAAAAAATAAAAGCATGCAAATTGACATTCTTTGAAGAGAAGAGTGTTATACATTGCCAGTATTTGTTTCCTTCTCCTTACTTGCACAGTAGCCAGAAGTAAGTTAGGTTTGTGATGTGGTGAACAAAAAGGTGCTGCTTTTTCTTAAAGTAAAATTATATTCTAATCTGTTATGGGTAATGGTCCATAAATTATGATAGTAAATTCTGTGAATGTATTTGTTTTGTTGCTGTAACTAAACATTTGTATACATGTAAATAACCAGAATTAGGAAAACATTTTTAATACTTTAGTGTGCATCCAGAAAGCCTTTAAAACAGGAGTCTCATCAAAGTTTTCTCTCAGATGTGCTTATACAGTGTAATTCCTTTTTCTGAAAGTTGCACAGGAGTCAGCCAGGTAATGGCTGAATGTACATCATTTGTTTGAAAGCTATGGACTATAGGGGTAAAACTGTAATTTCTTAGTAGTAACAGTATTTTTTTTTTTCTATAATTGCAGATGAAGAAAAGATCTGGCCTCCTTGTATCAGAGTAATTGTAGTAAGATCACCAGTTCTGCAGACTGGATCACTTTATATCATCACTGCTGTGAAACCTGCCACAATTGGGAGGTAAAACTGAATGGAATTTGTTACATGTGTCTGAAACTATACCTCACTTTGAAAGCTGTGGAAGCCACTCAGGATTGCTTGGCCCTGCTCTTCGTGCTTGTTCTCCTAGGGTGCAGCAGTTGTGAGGTACTCTGAGTTAGGTTAGCCCACAGTAAGGAATTTTAAGTCATGTCATGTAACATCATGCTTGCTGTAATAACAGCTTATGCAGTTAGTGTAGCTCAGCTGTCATGAATATTTGTTAGTGATAATTTGATCTTGCGTCTGAATCCTAGTGGAAGCAGACCAATGCAAGCCATTCTTGGAAAATTGTTGTTTTCTAGAAAGTAAGTAAACTTTTTTCTGGGCCACTAAGGTAACTTTTTCAGAAATGGAGGAACACATCTCCAAAATTCAGGATCACAAGAAAGCATATCCTGGAATCCCTGACACATTCAAATTCCAGTAGAGTTCGTTCATAGTTTTCAAATAAGCTGGGTTTTGTGCTAGCCTGTATGCATTCTTCCAGTTCTAATATTAAAAAAAAAAAAAAAAAAAAATCTGGTTTGTTCATTGTGGATGATGAATTTAATGATGAATTAATGCTTTCTTCCATGCTTACTGAAAACCTCACCCTTTCAGCTGCTTTTTTCTAATGCTGATAATGTGATTTGCTCTTACAGCTGGAGTTTTCTAGGTAAATTTATGTGAAGATTAACAGATGACAATTCTGCTTGCAATTTGCATATAGATCATTTGTTAGCCACATTGTTTCTTCATCCCCTAGTATAAGAAACTAATACAGAAATGTCTCGCTCCTACTGCAGTGTTTTTGATCCCCAAAAAACCCTATACAGATTACTGTCGTTGCTTATGTTACTGACCTAGTGCTACCAAGAATTCAACTCCAGAATTGAAGACTGGTGCCAAGATGCACTGAGGAGCTTGAAGGATGCAGAGTTCAAACTATTATTTACAGGCTTTATGAGTATAAAAGTTCCGATAGAGATATCATGTTTATAGATAAGAATTTAAAGATACAGCTTTATCATATATTCATTGCCTACTGTGTATAGTTTGCAGATGGAGGAAGGGACGTGAAGGAAGTCTTTACATTGTGTATATTGCAACACAGTGTTTTACATCTGTAAAGCTCCCTAATAGCTCAGAAGAGAAACATGGTATTAAGGTTCAACTGAAATAGATCTTTTGTAAGCCACATATTAGACCTGTTTCTACTTTGTCATGACTTATATATCAACTTGTCTTTCCAGAGAAAAAAATGTTGGACACACACTTGAAATTCCTGAAGTTGGAGTCAGTAAGGTAACTCTTGTTTCTGTCTACTGAAAGGTAGATGAGCATATGAATGAAGCTTTAGATTTTATGTCTTTAAATTTTGCAAAATTTTATGTTAATTTTTTTAAAGAACTTTTAGAATGAGATGTGAGTTTAGCCACTTCTGAAGTTAGAAAAAAGAAAACACAGTATTTTACTGAACGGGAAGTTAACATGAACAGCAGTGTGATTTCACATCTAGAAAAGTTTTTTTTAAAGTGGAGTTTTACAAATCCACAGTGTAATGCACCATAAAAAAATTTTTCTTTGAATCTTGAATTTCTTAGTTATTCAACTTGAGGAAAACATATCACTCTGTTAAGTATTAAGGGTATATAAAATATATACCCTTAGTCAGCTAGTTAGAACTTTGTCATAAAGTATCTCGTAGTCCTTTAAGTAACGCATACTTGCCACATTGGAAGTATACACTTTTTCAGTACTAAATCAGTTTATGGTCAAAATAGTTACATTATTAATAGTATATTTTAGTATACTTTAGCGTGTGCTGTTGTGGCGCATCCATTTACACTTCACATGAATGAAATCATAAGGTGTAGAATGCTCTATTAACTTAAGAGTACCAGAGCCACTCAGTTAAAAAGCCCCAAAATATATTATGAAATCTTACTTTAAAATAGCATATAAATTGTGAAGTATTTGCTTAATAACAACATTTCACTTAGGCTTCTATTTGTCAGTTCCATGCAGAAGTATATTTTGACCATGATTTGCAAAATTACGTTCTTGTGGATCAAGGCAGTCAGAATGGAACAGTTGTTAATGGAAATCAGATTCTCCAGGTGAGTACCTGTTGTTATAATGCTGTGTACATTGCAGAAATCTGTAGTCATGGGGTCATTTTAAGTATGTCATGGCAAATCACTAACAATGTCATCATACGGCTTCCTTCATACATTAGTATCTTCCTTGGCTCCCTTCTGTTCTTACGGCCACGTAAAATATTAAATGTTTGATTTTTATATTAGGAAAAATCCACTATGGTTGCAGTTGCTAGAGTGAAATACCCACTATAGTTAAATACTTGCCTGCCTTTGTGAGACCAAACCGAATTACTAAATTATGAGCAGTATTCATGAAATAGTCTGTGCGCTTCATTAGTAACTGATTAACATGGCTGCCAAAACTTTCTTTTGCTGTAGCCTAAAAGAAAATGTGATCCCTGTATCTTGGAGCATGGAGATGAAGTGAAGATTGGTGAAACTGTGCTTTCTTTTCATATACATCCTGGCAGCGATACTTGTGACGGATGTGAACCAGGACAAGTCAGAGCACATCTTCGCCTGGACAGGAAAACTGAATCTTCTGGTTAGTCATGTTATCATGGGATATGTTTTTTATTATAGCTCTTTACTTTATAAAACAATTTTCTTGTCAGCTGGGAATAGTTCTACAATACATGATGATGTATTTTCTTCTTGGTATGTGTGTCTGTGTGTAATAATGTTAGAACAAAAATTCTCAGAGTTGTCTTATGTTTCAAAATATTGTTACATTATTAATTAGAAATTCAATCCTATGTTCTTCCTTTTAGTTTGCCCAGCACTTAGCAAAGAAGAGAGAGAGACGGTCAGAAGAAAAGCATTAAAACAAATCCGGGTAAAATATGGTTTACAGGTGAGTTTACAGTAAAAGTTGATTAAGTGTTTGAAGTCTACATCTACTTTGTGCTTCTTTTTTAAGTGACAGATTTCAGTGAATAAGGGAAGTTTTCAAATGCACTTAAACTTGAGCCTGGTAGTTTAGCTAAAGCTTGTCTTTTGTACCCTAAGTAATAATTGTTTACAAACCTCTACAGAGAGAGATGATGGTAACAGGGCATGGAATTTCTGTTAAAATTTTAGGAAAAGAAGATCCATTCCAATGTGTGCAAGATTCCTTATCCTTTTGAGGTTGTTAAGATTTCTTAAGACATGTCTATTTTTGTTTCCACACATAAAGTTTGCGCTAAGTTGCAGTGCTGTCTTTTATTTGGAAAGCAAAAATAATGAGCAACTGAAAAAATGATGGAAGCAAAAGGGACATTTTTTAAGTCTTTAAGTCCACTTTGCCATAGAAGAATGCCAACATGAATGTACTGGCACTATATTATAAGTATTCTTAGAGATTACTTTAACTGTGGGGTTACATCTAGCACTTGTAGTAAGTATTTGTGTAGAAAACAGAATGCCATCATTTCTTTCAAATTTTTCAGCTACCAAAGTATTGATATGGAATCTATACACATGAAGAGTTGCTGAGGAACAGCCTAAATGTTTAAACAAAAAGCCAGTGGCGTATCCGTATCGTTTTCTGCTTAATATGGACAGATTGATTCTTCATACCAAGAGAAGCTTCAAAATAATCTTTTAGTTTATTTACAGCCTCGGTGAAATTAATGAATTTGGCAATATTACGTTATTATGTGATGATGGCAATAACATACCTTAGAAGATACGGCTGTAAGCTAAGAAACTACTAAGTGAGAGCTGTAGGTTTTTGTTATAAGATTTAGAATTCATCAAATAGGCTGAAGCTGCCTTACTTTTGGACGGAAACAGCAAAGTTACCAAAAATAAAGAATTTAAAGCCCACTTTCTTTGTCTTGATGGAATTTCATCTGTTTATAAAGAACACAGAGTACGAAGACAACAAAGCAGTGAAGAATCCAAAGTACAAAGATAGAGCAGGCAAACGCAGAGAGACCATTGGAAGTGAAGGAACCTTCCAGAGAGATGATAGTCCAGCTTCTGTTCATGTGTAAGGTCCTTTTTTTTTTCTTCTGGGGAGTGGGGGGGGGGCGGGGCAAATCTAATGTGTCTCTAGTCAATTTTTAAAAACGGTGATAAAGTAAGTACCAATTACTTATTAGGATACAGTTTGTTAGATTATGAATTACCTATATATGTTCAGAGCTAGACAATAGTAAACTATTCTCACTTCCCATTTTATATGATCTTTCTATTAACTCTTCACTTTCCATACAGAATTCAACTTAGCAGTAAGGATGCTTAGATCACTTTCTTACAAACTCAAAAAATCAAGGAACTCCTCAGATGCACTACTGACACCTTCAACAGTGTCTATTTTTCAAGTGTCTCAATTCCTGTTTTTCCTGTCCAGTCCCAGTAATAGTACACATGCAGGTTCTTCACCTGCGGCTTCTTTCATTGTCAATATCCAGCTTATCATAGGACATGCATTTTCATACTCTTGAAGGACACTTAATGTTCAATTATTCCTTTGTTTCTATACTTGCTTTTTGGGGTCTTTTATTTAAGAAAGATGAACTTGTAGGTGCTTCTAAGTTAGTAAAAGGAAATGTGAGGCAATGAAGTATGCGTGTTAGGATGATCTGGTGGTGAGGCAGCAATACTTTTTCCCTGGTGCAGTCAGTTCCCACCCACGCTGTATCTTCTGAAGTAGAAAAGTAGTTCAGAAGTTTTAAGAAAGTTACTATTGACCAGAGGCTTGGAATACCTTTGGGAACTGAAGATATTCATGGAAGAACTTGCAAAAGGTAGCACTAGCGTTTTCTGAATAGCTCTTGATGCAAGTAGCAACAGCATAGTACTGGTTTCTAGAGCAGCACATGCATGCACATTTTTGTCCTTCAGTATTTGATTTGAGAGCATACTCTTCGTATTAACTCTTGCGTATCAGTTATCTTAAACTTTCTTCAAAGTGAAATCAGCAACAGCAACAAAGGACATAAAATGATGGAGAAGATGGGATGGAAGAGAGGGGAAGGCCTGGGCAAAGATGGTGGTGGTATGAAGGATCCGGTAGGTGTCCGATTTTAATTTGAAGCAAATACAAATAGAAATGTATTCACAGTGAAAAATGTCTAGTTGTAAGCCACTATTCACTTGAAACATTGCAAAGTCTTGGTTAGGAAGGCATAATCTCAGTGGAACTAATCTCAAATCATTTTTACTTGATTAATGAAATATTTTGAAATTTTTCAATTATTTGTCCCTTTAGTGGAAAATGCCAGTTAAGTCAGTGTTTGTTACAAGACTAAGCAAGGGCGGAGAGACAGCTTATAGGCATTGAACTGATAACCTCACGTTCGAATACAGAGTCTGGAGAAAGACTGAAATTACTTTGTGATGTGAATTCAAGATAGGCTTATGGTGGAATCCTTCACTTTCTCTGAGGCTTGTGTAGCACAAAAAACAAGCTAGGTGACAGGCCATGAGAGAGGAAAAGCTGTCTGAAGTCACTGTAGCCACCCAGTTCTGGGCTTCTGTGGCAGCCCCATTTTTGTCACCAGAGATGTGCTGTCTGTTGGCACTAGTGCTGCTCAGAGCCACACCATACCTTTTCTTGTCAAACTACCCATTACAGGGATCATACGCTGTTCACTCGGTGAGGAGTACTTCACAGTAATATTAGTGGCAGGCAACATCATTCAGCACTTTAGATCATAGTTCTGCAGGTAGTGATTTGATGCATCATTTTAACAGTATGTTATACGTCCATGTATGACCTAGGTATATTACAGCCTTAAAGAGAAGTGCATGGGGACAGGGGAGTGGAATTTGTATTGTAAAATACCATTTAGAGTATTTAGAATACCTCACTTGCATTAAATATTGTTGTAACTGCATTTGACAGATCCACCCTCAGTTACATAAAACGCATGCAGGTTTGGGTACCAGCAGACCAACCTCCATTGAAGATGTTCAGATCGTCCAGAGCAAGAATAAAAAGAACTGGGATAAAGCAAGAAAAAGGTTTGCTGAAAACTTCCAACAACCTAAATCACAAAAGAATACACCTAAGATTATGCCTTGGGTTAGAGGGACTGTACAGTAAAGTATCTGGTCCCATAGCAGGGTAACTCCCATGTGTAAATAGTTGGGAGAGAATTTATTTTTATTCTTTTTTCTTTTGCTCAAGCAGAAGTGATATGGTGATATGTAAAATACAGTCGTAGAAAAAAAAACTATACAAGATTACTATGTTAATTGGTTTTCTGTAGTCTTCATGCTTTTATAAAAACACATTTTTAATAAATAAATGGAATTTAGAAGGATATTCAAATTTCAGTACTTGAAAGTGATTCTCCTCAGCAGCAGGAAGCTTCAGTTGTGTTTTTAACACCATTCTTCATGGAAAGTCAAACTGTTAACAAACACACACATCTGTTAAATATGATACCTTTAACATTCAAACACTGGTTTAAAAGCAAGCTGAAACAAAAGAAAAAGAAAACCCCTCCCACCCCCTCTAACAGAGTATCCTACTGCCTTTTCCTCTCTTGTATGTTTATTCACGATTGCCATGAGTTACACCACTCTTAAATGTATACAGTTCAGTACTAGTCACATGTCTCAGCTTACATTAAAGGGGGAAAAACTTGTTTTTAAATGATTCATCAGTACTGTTCAAAAATAAATACTGTACTCTATAAACTATCAGCATTGGTGAAGAAAACAATGTTCAAAGACAGCTTGTAGCAAAATTTTCTTCTGTGAACAACTTGCCTGACACTTGTTTAGTAAATCTGTATCATGCCTTTAAAAGAGGAAGTATGTTTAGAAAACTGCTGTCTGTGTGTATTACTTATTAACTTTTTGTTCTGATACAGCCATTGCTGGCAATGGAAGTTATACCAGGAAAAAAAATAAAAATCGATATTTGGTGGGGAAGGATTGCCAAACTGAAGCTGAAAGCTTGGTATTTATTGAATGTTCCTAAACACAGTAAGTCATTGTCCATTTAAGTAGTGTGCTTCTTGATACTATCTTATGCATAAGCTGGATAGGAGTGCTCTTCTAAAATAAGAAAAGCTAAAGTTCTGATCCTTCTCCAAGTAAGGGAAACTTGGTAGTCTCACCATCCTACTGGATCATGCACCAACTTGTCAAGCACTGTTGAGTAAAACCAGGACAAGTTCCTAGCTATTTATCTTAATACATCTTTAGATGCATACAATATAAAGCAAATTATTTAATCTATGTTATTAAATTATTAAGCACACAAAGTTTAACAACCTGAAGCACGCCTGACTTCAGCAGTATAAAGTTGAAGATGACAGCTACAAGAATTCTGAATGTCTGCAGCAGTATTGTTTAATTAAAATCAGTTCACTGTTTGCATTTGTAAGCAGTTACTTTGTTTTTACTGTTTCAGTGATAGTTATGAATTATTGGATTAATTTGCTGTTGCATTCCTTTATATTGACAACTTCACATTTTCACAGGCTACCTATTTCTAGCTGTGAAAAAAAAAATTGTTCTGTATGAAACAGCTACATGCTAAGTTTCTGTTCACCACATATATAAAAAGGCACTTCAGCAACTAGGAGGAAAAAAACCTCTGTATGCTAACAGAAAGTTCTTGTTTTTTTTTTTTTTCCTTCCACAAAGGTTGACCTTTGTGGTCTTCACAGTAAATCAAACTACAAATCTTAATCTAAATGGAGAGCAGGACATCTTGTACCTACCTCAGTAGGAAGCTTAGCTTCCCCTCTCCCCAGTTATTCAAGTAACAGCTCTAAGAAAAGTCAGTCACTGGTTTATTGTTACCTTCCGAGAGAGGCATGGTCTCGTGCAGTCAAGCACTGACTGCTTTCAGTACTGCAGCTTCCTCTTTCAACAAACAGCTCCATATAAAGGGTTGAAGCTTAGCCTCAGTTTAGTGTTGGTGTGACAAATCCCATTCTCCCTTGATGCTGCCTAGGAAATTGGAAAAAGTGGTGCCATTAATACAGAGTATTGTTAACAAAGCAACTGAAAATAAGGTCTGACTAATCCTCATCAAGCAGTTGTGCGCCTTTATTGAGTAGGAAGACTTGTATTGAGCTAAATGGGGCTCTTCATCCCCTACCTTAGTGACCTCTAGAAAGTTTTAAGTTCGAATAAGGTAGGTGAAGTCCACCAACGGCATGCAAGCATTATGTGCAAATGCAGTACTGCTTTCCCTCACGTCAGGAGGGGAACATGAGTTGCCGTTGCACTATTATAATTTTGGAGGCTATAACCAGTAAGAAACAGCATAAAGTTTAACTGTCTTACCTTCTCAGTCCTCCAACCATACTGTTGTCTTCTCAAACTTATGATACTTACTATTGATTACTTAGCTAAAGTTGCTTTTGTATACATCCAAATCAAGTGTTTTAGCAGTTTACTCTGTGTGTATATATAAATATTGCTAGTGAAACATTTTATATAAACAAAGTATTTTCTGTAATCCTAACAGTGACTTTTGCAAAGCACCAACTTACCAAACGTATTTCTGAAATTCACAATAATCTAAGAAGAGCAGGTAAATACATATCTTCAATGCTAAACAACCCAGCTGGCAAGTGAAAACAGGGAGCACATTCATTAATTTCGAAAGCCACTGGACTAAACACCTATGCCAACAGGGGCTCTGAATTATTGTACACATATGAAATATTTTTACAAAACATACCACAGATGAAACTGGGGTTTCTGTTTTAGCAAGAACTGGTCCTTTGCTGCTGCAATTGTTTGTATGAAGCGTACCTGGCTTTCAGCCCATAGGTAAGTAATCCACAGCAGCTGGAAGCGATGTGAAAAGAGCATCCTGTTACAAACCATTTTTATATGTGCATACACACAGATTTTGTTATATTTGGACTTTTTTATAACTGCTGCAGATCTTTGTGACCGTGGAATGCGGCATTTTTCTCTCATCCAACTGCTGCCTCACAAATGGTTTTCATCTGTGTCTTGTTCTAATCCGGCGCTATCCCCCCTGCTGCTGCACGTATCTGGGTCGGGATCTCTGTGGCCCGGCTGGCATTGGTCTCCGTGCGGCCCCGCAGCCTGGCACGGCTCTACCCGCTCACATCCCTCTGCCCTCGGGTGTCTCGGTGTTACTTCAGCACCGCCAGTGGCGCACACGCTGCCTCTCCTGCGGCTCCTGGGGAATGGAAGGGGGGGAAAATGAAGAGTTACGGCCTGGCCGCCCCGCCGGCGGGGCCCTTCCTGCGCGCTCAGGCGAGCGGCTCCGTGCCGGGGAGGCCGGGCAGCGGGCCGGGCCCGGCAGCACCGCCTGCCCCTCCCTCCTCCCTCACCCCCCCGAGCCAGCCGCCCTCCACAGACCCCGCTTCGGAGCCCGGGGAGGAGCCCGGCGCCGGCCCATCCCGGCCCGCCACGGGCTGCCCTTACCTCCCCGCCAGGCCCGCCGCCATTTTGCCTCGTCCCCTCCGACCAAAGGCGGCGGCACCGCGCGGGGGCGGCCGAGGGAGGAGCGTGGCCTGCCGCGTTCGCCGCCGCCACGGGCCGCCCCTCGCCTCTTGCCTGAGGAGGGCTTTTCCTCCTCCTCCGCTCCTCGCCGCCTCCCGCCACGGGACTGCCCGGCCTGCCCGTGGGCTCGGGAGGTCCGAGAGAGGCAGAGAATGGGGGTGTTCCCCTGAGTGGTACCCTGGAGCTCGGCAGGAGCAGGAGTAAGGAATCCATCACAGGACGACAACGCGACCAGAGGCTGAACAGCCATAAAAGAAAACGAGACCCATGGATACTAGTTTAAAAAGACATCTGCATTATTTTTTGAACATTCAGCATCAGGAATTATCACAGAATCACAGAATAGTAGGGGCTGGAAGGGACCTCTGGAGATCATCTAGTCCCACCTCCCTGCCAGAGCAGGGTCACCTAGAGCAGGTTGCACAGGAACGCGTCCAGGTGGGTTTTGAATGTTTCCAGAGATGGAGACTCCACCACCTCTCCGGGCAGCCCTAGAAAGAATGAGTGGAGGCTCAGGAGTGATGCTGAGAAAGAAATGTCAGGAGGAGCTGGTGCAGCCCACCGAGGGAGCCGGCATAGCAGTAGCCACAGCCAGTTTGGGGCCAGCAGAGCACCTTGTCCTACCAAGAGCTGACTCTTCATCTGCCGTCCCCTGCCCTTCTGCTGTTAATACCTTACAGCCCCTACTCCCCAGCCTCCTTTTGCTCTCCCTACATGTTCCCTCCCTTTTGTGACCAAGGGCGACGGTGGACTGGCCTTGTCTTTGTCTTAGGTCAAGCCTGGTTGCTGCTGCAGACAGCATGCTTTGGCCAAGCCTCAACTGTTGGGCTTTGTGAGACAAAAAAGTCTGCACAAGTGGTCAGGCTAGATTTTGTGGCCCCTTGAGTCTTCCACTAACATGCTTATCTTCAACCTTTTCCCCTTGCAGTCCTTCTCTTTCTTCTTCCTTTTTGTTTCCCCTGCCAAATTTAGATCATCAGTTTTCCTCATTTAGCTGCTTTCTACCCACTGAAAAAAAAATAACCAAAGTGATGATTAAATAAAACTGTGATACTTAACTTGAGTTAACCACCATTTCACTGCCCTCTGGATTTGTTTTTTCAGCCTGTACCACCACCAGGCAGGAGTACTCTAAAGTGCCCAGCAATGTTGAGTTAAGGCTTAGTGTGAAACAAAATTATAGTTGCAGTTCTTTAACTTCCATGGCAAACCCTTATCTTTCTGTTTGATTCTTTGTCCGCATAATGGGAATAATAATAGTTGTTCTCATTCCCTCTTTAGAGATACTCAAAAACGCTGAGGTGTTTCTGAGGTATGTTTTCTGTTTGGAGGTATTTTTGAGGGATTTTCTGATCTATGTCAACCAAGAGGTTGGGTTTTTTTGGTTGTGATTGCTATGGGAGAGCAAAGCTTCTGGCTGGCTGGGTTATTTGACCGTGAGCAGTTGTTAAGCTTTCTACCAAGGAGGTCAGTGTAATGTGGAAATGATAACTTTTAAAGCGCTTCACGAGAAGGAGAGTGTGGTTGGGATGTTCTTGAAAAGTATGATTTTTTTTGAGACAGTAGTTCCATTTTTCATTTCACCATATAAATGCTTTATTTTAGACATAAGTATACAGCAAAGACTAGACTTGGAAATCACTCATAGTACACACCAGGAGGAAAATCACAAGTTCTTTAAAATAGCTTTATCCACTACATGTCGTTAGTGTCAGATTTTGAAGGTATTTAAAGAAGGATAGCTCTTCTGATGAATTTGCAATATTTGGAGTTTATTATGGATTGAGATATTCTGTGTATGTTTTGACTTGATGCAGAAATACTTGTGAAAGATCACCGTGAGTTTCAGCTGTATCTGTTTTCCTACATGTCTGTACACGTGGCACCCAGCAGAGACCCTGCCACCAGGCTGACGGTTGAAATCTGCACCTTGTTTGCTCAAATACCCATTTACTTGGAATTTCCCACAGCCAGAGTTGAGTGAAAACTGAATGTGGTTTTAAGCTTGTAATCATTCTCACTTTGGGTAGCCGCTGCTTGTGCTTCCTCAGACCTTTTGCAAAAAACAAGGTTAGATGGTTCTTCCAAGGCTGTATATTTGGAGTTATTCAAGGGATGGTGGAACATTGCAAAAATGTTTAAACAACTGTCTACAAAATGTGACGTGAGCCTCACCTGTTTCCTCGCAGTCTTGTGGCTTGCATTCAGGAAAGGATTTCCTTTCCCCTAGACACTGCTGACACCTGGCTATGGTAATATTCAAATTCCCGGTATTCACCATTAAAACTAATGAACTGTTGAGGCCTAGATAAATCACTTTAGTCATTACAAATAAAGATTAAGAAGGCTTAACTGAGTGTAAGGCTTATTTTTAAAATGCTGCAGTGGATGCATTGTCAGGAGACCTTTAAGTTGAGATCTCAGTACACTTGAAGAGGCCTCCTGTAACAGCTGGCAGGATTATTAATAGCTGCCACAACTGATTTAGGTAAAGAATGTGTTTTCTTGGGGGATTTTAACTAATGAGTCATGTCATTTTGTTCACCTTAGTTTTTATTTGTTTTGCTTTGAAAGGAAGAAGTTTTTATTATGCGGTCGTGGATACAGACAGTGTACCTGGGTTTGAGAGCTCGAAAGAGCAGCCTACAAATTCTGGAATATAAGGGCAGGAGTCTCAACTGGGGTGTCACCGTGTCTTCAGTGAGTGCATGCTAACCTCCATCAGCTGATGATCTGGCCCCAGATGCTCGTAGGCCAGTGTTAGTAAATAGATGATAGTATGGGTGTTGGTACAGAAGTCTATACACATACACACATGCCCTAGCTCTGCAAGCTTGAGGAGGAATTAAAATGTTATGTCAGACATTGGAGGAACAACACAACTCCAAACTGAGAAATGTGTTCCTTTTCACAGCACCATCCTCCTGCCAAACTGTGTGTGTGGTACCACAGCAATTAGCCAAGGAAAATCTTTCTATTGTCATTCATTTAGAAGCCCTGGTATGTTTGCTCACCTAAATGAAGCATTTACCCCCTGCTTGTATTCAGCATTTCGGGTGACAGCTGCACTAATAGTTGGTGTAATCATAGTGCGAGCCAAATTGCAGCAATGTTACAGGTGTCAGGATGCTTACTTATTTTCAAAACACTGCACATTTCAGATTGCACTTTTCTCATTTGAATAATTACATGTTTTATATTCTTTTACATGCTGTTAAATAGTCTAGAGCCTTAAAATCCGTAACTCTTGACAGCTGCAGTGGCATGATTTTTTACTGGCTTCAGTTGGAGTGACTCAATCATCTGACAATTAGCAATGATTTTACAAAACATATTTTGGAATCTACAAGGTTCATTTAAATAAAAAAATCATTTTCTACAAAATGAAGATAGCAGTCCTCACTTTAGGCTTTTGCAGTGGTATTTTGCGCTACTTGCCACTTTAAGTTTCTGTTGATTATGTAAGAATAGGTTATCATTTTATTGATGGCTTGCATCTGTTGGGGTTTTTTTTTGCTTGTTTGTTTTTTTATGATGGTGCCTCTTTAAGTTACTTGGAATTTACACTAGTACTAATAAGAAGAGAAATAGGTCCCCAGTCCTAGATCCTTAGAATGGGAGGTAGTAGCCAAAACCTGACTGAGCACACTGATATATCACCACAAAATCAAGACAAAGAGCATGTTGTTAACACTGTAGTCAGGCCCTCAAGTGTTCAAGAAATGCAAGAACTACAGTTGTCTGAACATTTATCAGAATTTCCAGCTGTTGAATGCTTAACTGCATGATGCTAACAGTGTTGTTTCAATGCAGTTTTCTTGCTTCATGATTTAATGTATAATTATATTCTCATGCCTCTTGACTTCGGAAGTCCCTCTACAGCTTTTATTGCACAGGAGGGAGTGTACTTAGCTAGCAAGCAATTGGATCAGGTTTTTTCTCTTCACTTTCCCTTTGCCCACTCACAACTCCTCTTCACATCTTCTGGCCTGCACCAAAAAGTCCATACTCTTCCTTGGACCATCCCTGCTTTTCATCATTAGGATACACATGCTGCCTGCACTGCAACATGCATGCTACAGCAGTGCAGTTGCAACTAGTGCATGAACATGAGGCTGAAGAAGCTGCAGCAAGTGGTGCCAACACTTGAATAAATTACTCTTTTATGATTTCAAATTCACCTACTATTTTGAAGTCACAGATTCATAGAGTCATAGAATGTTTTGGGTTGGAAGATTAAAGATCAGTTAAAGATCAGTTAAACTTAAAGATCAGTTCCAACACGCCTGCCATGGGCAGGGACACCTCCCACTAGACCAGGTTACTCAAAACCCCATCCAGCCTGGCCTTGAACACTTCCAGGGATGGGGCATCCACAGCTCCTCTGGGAAACCTGGTCCAGTGTCTCACCACCCTCACCGTAAAGAATTTCTTCCTTATATCTAATCTAAATGTCCCCTCTTTCAGTTTAAAACCATTACCCCTCGTCCTTTCACCACACTCTCCAACTTTCCTGTAGGCCCCTTTTAAGTACTGGAAGGCTGCTATCAGGTCTCCCCAGAGTCTTCTCTTCTCCAGGCTGAACAACCCCAACTCTCTCAGCCTTTCCTTATAGGGGAGGAGCTCCATCCCCTGATCCTCTTCATGGTCCTCCTCTGGAGCCATTCTAACAGATCCATGTCCTTCTTAAGTTGGGGGCCCCAGCGCTGGATGCAGCAGTCCAGGTGGGGTCTCACCAGAGCAGAGTGGAGGGGCAGAATCACCTCCCTCGACCTGCTGGCCATGCTTCTTTTGGTTCATCCCAGGATGTGGTTGGCTTTCTGGGCTGCAGGCACACATTGCTGGCTCATATTCAGTTTTTTATCCACTAGTACCCCCATGTCCTTCTCTGTAGGGCTGCTCTCAATCCACTCATCAGCCATCCTGTATCCATGTTTGGGATTGCCCCAACCCAGGTGCAGGACCTTGCACGTGGTCTTGTTGAACTTGATTGTGTTTGCATGGGCCCACTTTTTAAACCTGTCAGGGCCCCTCTGGATGGCATTCCTTCGCTCTAGAGAATCAACCACACCACACAGCCTGGTGCCTTCTGCAAACTTGCTGAAGGTACGCTCCCATTGTCCATGTCCCTGACAAAGCTGTTAAGTGATACTGGTCCCAATACAGACCCCTGAGGGACACGACTCATCACTGGTCTCCACCCAGACATCGAGCCATTGATTGCAAGGCTTTGAGTATAACCAATTCCTTATCCACTGAGTGGTCCACCTGTTAAATCCATGGGTCTCCACTTTAGAGACAAGGATGTTCTGCAGAACAGTATCAAATGCTTTGTTCAAGTCCAGGTAGATGGCATGAGTCATTCTTTCCTTATCCACCAATAAGGCTGTAACCCCATTGTAGGAGGCCACCAAATTTTTCAGGCATGATTTGCCGTAAGTGAAGACATGTTGGCTGTCCTGTTGTTTGCTTTGATGTCCAAAACCAATCTTTGAAGGTTCTGCTCAGTACATGCCCAGTATCCTACTGTGCTGCAGTTTTCCAGAAGAGGTTAAAATCCAAGATCTTAACTTCTTTGGGCTGTTAAAGTTTCCATAAGGTTTTCAGCACACATGGAAGTATTTCAACCAAATTCCAACCTTGAGAACTGCAACTCCCTATGGATAAATTTTCCCTGCTCTAAATTTTCTCTACGCTTTTCATTGTTGCTTCTTGTCAGAGGTGGTCATACAGCAGCTATGCACTGGCATACCGTTGTCTCGTTCCTGTAGGGCAGTGATGCTATTACCAGGAGTGCAAAAGGTAGAGACTACTTTATCTCCAGCATGGCTACCTCAATGGGGATTACAGAGCAATGGCACAGAGGAGCTCACCTGCACAACAGCTCCCAGCTGCAGAAGAGATTTCTGCACTGGCCTGACACGGACTGTTATGGGGAGCTGAGGCAGAGGCAGACTGAAGGGGTGCAAAGAGTCTGTTGTCACCAATCTGGTGGCTTCAGCACCCTTTTATAATTGCAGTCGCAGCTGAAAATGCAGCTACTTGTCCGGCTGATATCAGGGGGACAAGAGACTTGGGTTTCCTCAAGTTGGAAGAGTGACTTACACATCTGTGCCTTCATGCTTCTGCAGAACAAAGCCTTTGGTCTGCATGCAGGAAGAATTCTAGAAATTCTGCAAAGGCTGATTTCACCAAGTGAATGGCAGTGTTTCCCCCGATTACTTACAGCTTTGTCTAAACAGCTTGAGCATTCATTTGGCCTTCAGAAACCTCTTTTTTTGTGCATTCCCCCCACCCGCCTTGTACTGTGCCAGAAGCTGGTAGTCTGGAGGACCATAGTAAGAATGACTGGAGGACTAGAATACATTGTTGGGCGGTCGAACTGAAGAATTTGGTTTGTTTGTCTTTAAAAAAAAAAAGAAGAGTAGAGAGTAGACATGGCCAAAGACTTCGGAGGCATGGTGTTGAAGAGGATGGTAACCAGTTATATACCAAATCTGTGAGGGAAGGAACAAGTATAACTGAGCCTAATATGCAGAAAAAATGACTGGCTTTGGAAAACTTTACCCTTCCAAGGGCCAATGTCATGAAATCTTTAGGCAGAGTGCAAGCTTATAACAGCAAGTTGGACAGCTGTCCCCAGTGGGTCCTTGTCTTATACCAGCTCCTGACTCCAAGAAGGTCACCAGGGTAGATCTCCTGGAGCTTCTTCCAGTCCTGTTCTCCCTGCTGTTGCGTGCTGCAGGGAACATGTACAGGAGCAACCTAGCAGTATTGTTGGATTACTCAGGTACGGATCAGCTTGTGCATCAGGTAGGCATCAGATCAGTTCACCTTTTGACGTGCTCTCTATCCTCAACTGTAGATTTTAAAACACTTGAGTTTGGGGTTTTCTTTAACTCTGCATTTCATCCTGTTGTTGGTACATCTCTCAGGCTCAGACATTATAGCCATTTGCAAAAGCAACAGAAGCTTTTACTTTTCTGAAGACTTTTTCAGAGTTAAATGAATTCATATGATTTCACTGGCTTCCATACTGTGCAACCTTTGCATCTTGATGGAGTTGGACTCCCTGTTTTGCATTTCATCTCAGTGCATTCTGTGAGACTAACTAGAACTTACTAGGAAATTGAGTTTTTCTAAATGATTTTTCTAATTTATCTCCCTTGATCATGTTTTCAATTTCTTCTCTCATTTCATATCTCTCTGTGTTCTTGGTCTCAGTTTTTCCTGCTGAGAAGTGCTGACTGCTGTGCAGCATATGTTTTTCCTGTAGAAACAGAGCTAGGATGGTAAACATTTCTCTTCAGTCTCCTCTTTGCATTAAACAAAAAAAAAAAACAAAACCCAAAACCAAAAAAGCTCTATCTTCATATTAATCAGGAGAGAACATGTCTCCAGCAGCCTCTCTCCAATCTGAGCCTGACGTAGAGGTTGATATAACAACTTGCAGTACTGATTTAAGTGCCACATCTGCTACTGAGAAATAAAAACCTAGTAAGTGAGCATCTTTCCATGAAATGTTAACCCTTTTGTGAAGATTTACTTACACATCAAAAACCCCAAAGGGATTTTTAGCTGATGTAAATCAGCATAGGCCCAGCTATGCGTTTTTACATCATCTGTTCTGTTTTACACCAAGCGCTCTCCTTTATATTGTCAGTCTTACCTCTGGCTATGTGGAACTATAATCCATAGATCTGTGTATTGACACCTGTGGATGTGGCCAAGCAATCCTCAGCAGGTCAGAAGCTCTGGAGCCAGATTTTCTTTTATAAGCAGGCCTCTTTCTCCAGACCTACCCTTTAACATTGCTCAGTTTTGATGATTTGTCTCTTAAGATTGCTCAGGATGAACAAATTGAACAAATTTATCTTCTAATAAAGCTGCCAGGGCTCATGTTGCTGAGGTCCTCTAAGAACCTAATGCCCTTTCAGACTGTTTACAGACAACTGGAAGTAAATTGCAAGCAGGGGTTTTGCACCTATGGTAGGTTGAAGTCCATCACTTCAACAAGACCTGGGAGCAGATTCTGTCTGTCCATAATTGAGGTGGGTGGGTCAGAGCACTGTAAGCCTATATGCAGACTCTACTTTGGGCTGAATGGCGTATTTCAGCATAAGCCTGTGCTTGTCTGACCTAAACCTAATGAAAATGAGCTGGGTTTAAACTAAGGGAAGACTGATTTTCACTGGCTTTTGCACTAAATCAGCTACATCAGGTTTTAAATCCCACTTTGAAAAAAGACCCTACAACTCTGCATGCAGGCAAGCCTTTAAGCTTCAATTTGTTTGTGTGATGTACAGACCAGAGAGTACAAAAGGCACCGTTGTTCTCTCTCCAGCTCTGATCCACACATCTCTTTCTTTCTTCACTTGTTATTTTTTGCTGGACCCATGAGGTCATCTGTGTTTGACTGTTCGTTTGTGACTGTAATAATAATTTTATAGAGGATGTCACATGTGGTGAAAATACCTGTCCTAATACTGTTAACAGCATGGTGAAAGACAGGCTGATCTTCACCTGGCCAGGGCTGGAAGCAGACTCTGGAAGTGTTGTTTTCCTTGTCTGGGACTGATTTCAGTCTCAAGCCTATTTGCCAGCATGACATGCCATCAGATTTCCAAAATGCTCAGAGGAAGGATTTGCACTTACAGCTGCACAATGATGAGTGCCCCCTCTGATTCTCCTCCCCCAGTTCATTAACATGCATGTCTTCCCTTATTAGTGTTCGTCATTATGTGAACAGCTGGTAACTGTTCTGTTTTCCTTCTCGTCAAAAAGAGGGCTTCACAGCCATGAGGAAAATTAGTATTAGGTACAAGCAATTTTTAATACTGACTCCAGGTCCATTAATTTTTTCATTATCGTTATCATCATCATCATGGCAAGGGTGGGCAGGTAGACTATGGGCCTGATTCTCATCTCACTCAGAGGAGTATAAAGGGAGAGAAACTCTTCCAAAGGCAGCAAGGTTACACCAATGCAAAACAGGGTAAGTACGGATCAGGATGTGACTCTCATTACATTTTTTTCATGGCTGCCTTTAAAATATGAGCAGTTTCTCTTCCAAATCCATTTTAACTGTAATTAACTGTAATGAAGATTTTTTTTTTTCTGCTTGTATTTCTCAAATACATGCTCCGCCAAAGATTTTAAATGACCCCTCTGGCTGCATATCTTATGATCAAGGTAAAAATTATTTCTCTCACGTATGTAAGGAGAATATGAAAAAGTAAGAGATAATTGGAAACTAGACATATTTTCTGGGATCCTTACTTTGATTTTTCCTTCAGTAGATGACTGGTTAAGATGGAATATGCATTTTTAGTGGATCATGGCTGTATTCAGAACTCTGAGCAATAGTCAGGTCACAAGACTTTGTGAGCTGTCTGAAATATTCCAGAATTTAGATCTCCACCTTCCAGCTTGAAGCCAGTTTTGGAGGGATAATTTACCCTGGATTTTTTAATTACTTAGGAGAGTAATTGTCCTCCATGCCTTTCATCCAGGACATATAAGATCTTTCCCATTTTCTCTTCTCAAGCCATAACCCTGAGAACACATTTTTTTTTTCCATAGGAATCAACAGCAATATACTTATCAACAATTTTTTCCTCTGTGGGAGAAGCTCAGCTAGGTAACGTGTGGAAGAGGTGTGGTGTGTTTTTCACGGTCCACAAGGAGAAAAAAAAAAGAGGGGGTGGAGGCAAGAGTCCTGTCACCGTGAGAACAAGGCCTGCTGAGGGTAAGGCATGTCTTCAGCTGCCTGATTTAATAGAGATGCCTTCATTCACATGTCCTCAAACAGGCCAGGAGCCCCTGGGGATGTGGTCTGACAGAGCTGCCTTTTCCCTTCTGGAGTCACCCTTGTTTGTTATTACTGGCCAAATCTGGTCACTTGGCAAGACAGGCACTGAAGACAGACATTGCAGCTTCAGGTATCCTTATTTGTGGTCCTGTCTTTCTTCAAGGAGCCTGTGGCCTGCTGTAGGATTGATTTGATGCTCCAATGTGTTAAGCCTCCCCATAGTTATACACATATCTGTCTCCCTTGAAGCTGTTCTCTTTGCATAGGCTAGTGCTGCCGTGGAGGAGGTCGCCCATAGTGCCTGAGGTAGGACAACATAAGAGATGAAGTTTTGTCTGGCACCACCAGTTCAACTCTGATGACAGGTGCCTTCACTGTGGCAAATTCTCCAGGAGTAATGTCAGGTGGATCTAAAAATGCTGTAAGTATAGGAGATTTCCATAGGAAATAAGAGATCTCATGCTATCTGGGATGAATTTTTATTATTTTTTTGTACAGTAAAAATAATTCATAATTTTAGCACCACAGTCTTAGTAGCATACACTTTTTGTATGTTGAACCCACCCAATAACAAACCATAAGAAAAAAATTGTGGAAAAGAGCAAACACAAAGCATACTCTGTGCATGTATAAAATTAAATGTAGAATTTTCCTGAAAAATTCTGAACTATAAACCCGTGATGTGTGTGATCACTGCATGATTAGACCAGTCTCCACTCCTTTTCCAGGTTAAATGCCTTGTCTTTGGACCAAACAAGTCCAGTGTGTACCTGCAGTTAAGTTAAAATATACCTTGGCACCACAGGGATTCGAAATCAGTTGGATTCACTTCTTTTCCCTCTGTATCTTCCCTCTGTATTGTTATACTGGCTTATTAATTTTCATTTGACTCTAATCTCCCATTCCAAATAAAATGAGTTTAAAACAAATCGACAGAATACTTCTAAATGAACAGAAGCCTTTAACCAGACGGATTACATGAAAATTAAGGAAATGCTGGGAACACAATGCCAGGAAATAAATAAAAAAATTGGTTTTGAATGTTGAATTACTTCCCTGTCTTCCAAATGGAAACACACATACAGTGATTAATTGTCCAAACAAAGTCAACAAGACACTACGTCTTCTGCTTATTTTTTTCCCTGTGGGATCACATTTTCATCTCTGGAGCTGTTTATTCTCCACCGTGTACCACTAGAGGGTGCTCAGGTAGCAGTATTACTGGGAATTTATAAATCTGTTTCTGGGATTTTTGGCTTTTACGCAGCTAGTTGTGGCTTTAATTCTCATCTTCTTACTTGCTCTGGCTGGTTTGTATGTTTGCTTGTTTGTTTTCCCTCTCTCTTTATTTAAAGTTTCTGCGAGCTGAGAGACTCTTGCTGAATGAATTAGTAGTTCATCATCTTGATGATATTTTAATGGCATTTGTCAGCACAGCACGAATAGTCTCACTGCGTTGCTGCTCACATCATGGCCAAACATGACTTACCACACTGCAAACGTGATTAAAACAGATGTGGTAAAATCTGAGAATCCAGGACCATTTCACGGTAAGCAAACCGTTGGCTCACTCCCTCCTCTATCCCCTCCCAAAACTAATATTTGTCTTCTCTGGAGTTACCAGCTTCCATTTCCCATGCAAGGAGACATTCCATGTCCTAAAATTCCTCACTTTGTCACCCATCCTAAAAAGCCTAAGCAAATACACAACACTTGCATAAACTTCATGCAAGCTTATTTCTCTCTCATTTCAGAGCCATGTGAGTAAAAGAGCAGCAATGGCTGTAGGTGATGAGCTTTCTTACAATGGACAGAAGTATCATATGAATGCTGTTAGATGAGTTTCACTTTGATCATCCTACTACTTTTGGCCATGAGATAGGATGAGCATGTGACGATGGTCACAGATAGGAAGAGGCAGAACTACACTAGGATAGTGTTGCTCCCTTGGTTGCATTTGATCATTTCTTGTTTCCAATTGATCATTTCTGTATGTACAATCATCCTTCTGGTTGTGCTCAGGTGACCGAGCAATCCCAATTGCCCTGTGAGTGAATGGTCACTGTCGCTATTTACTCTTCCAGCAGTATGAAAGACTCAGATAGATGGAGGACATCATCAGCCTTTAAAAAACCAATTTGATGGAACAGAGAGAAAGCATAAGCCAGATATCTGATTTAAGGGGTCACCATTTAATTACAGGAAAATTAACTAGAGAAAGCGAACAGCATAGTCCACAGTCTTGGACGTGAAAGAAGGATGGTGAGAGAAGGCAGTAGTTTGAAAACCAGTTACTGCTGAGGAAAAGAGTTTTTTTGAATGGAAAGCCACGGTGTATCCCTGCAGGCAGGTAGGGGGAAGGGGTAAAAACTGTAAGAGAGAAAGTGCCTAAAGAGGGAAGAGGAAAAAGATACAAGGGAGGTAGAAGTAATGGGGTGAATTTGGAAGTTTGAAGGGAAACAGAGGCAGGATAGTCTCTGCAAAAAAGCACGTCTCTTTTTTAATGAAAATTGACTGGTACTGTCATAAGCCTAAGGCAGCATGATTTTTTCCTGGAGTTTGTTTCTTTCTTTAGCTGGAGTTGTGGTATTTGGTATTATCTGAAATTACCCACTATGGAAAAATAATCACTCTCATACAATGCACTGAGAAACCCAATATGTCATTTTAAAGGTCAGATTTTAAAATGGATTTGAACTTGGTTTATTGATATGAGCCTGGAAACATTGCACACAGTGGTTTCTGATTGCAAATAAAGAATATTTTACCTACTTGACTTGTGGGTGAAAATGGTCTGGGTCAGCAAACAAGTTGCAAATAGCTGTATATTGTTGCAAATGGTCTCACACTCCACATTACAATGGAGAATGAAAAAGCCTGTTTTTTCACATTTGGAGTTCATTACATTTCTAGAAGTTGTTTGCCAGAAGTCAGTAGGACTGCCCCCTGACCTGCGATTTCATGTGCTCATTCTGTTACCAGAAAAGAGTTGGGGAGGAGTCGTAGCTTTGGTACCCTTTGTGCTTACATCAGAAACCTTCACTCAACTGAGTAGTGGTTTTGCCTTTGTGACTTCTGTCAGGAGTGCTTTGCTTTGGAGATCTCACACTCTATGCGGTATGACTAGCGTGTAAACTTTCCAACCTAGGGGGCCTGTGAACACATCGGTCAGTCTCCCTCTTCTAAAGGAGGACATGGAACTGCTGTAACCAGAGCAGCCGATAAGAACCAGGATGCTCTGCCGTCTTCCCAAGAAGGAAGCAAATATATACCTCTACTACGCAGCCATGTAGAGCACACACAGCAACCCAGCACAATGGCAAAGAAGGAAGTAAGCTAGGTAGGAGCTTGTTGCCACCACTCCAGCAATTCATCCACACCCCTGTAGAGTCTGCAGGCTGGATGAGCTGCAGGCTGCAACCAGCCTGGGAGCCCTTGGCTTGGCACGATGGTTACGGATATCACATTGCCACTTTGTGGGTAAAACTGTTGGTATGCAGCGGTTCATTGATCTGCACCCCCAGGTTTATGAATTTCAGGCTGCCTTCAGGACGGAGGCACCAGGCTGCTGTGCGTGCGGTGACTCTCTTTGTTGCTACCTTTCCAGCTTTGTGCCTTGAACCCACCGCAGCCTTTTATACTTTCATTTGCCCTGTGCAAAAGACTCCTCTGCCATTTGTACAGAGATAATTTTTATACGACTGCTACCACACCTGGGAAGAGAGACCAAGCTGTAGTGAAGATTCTTGGATGCTTCTTGCAGGGCAACACAAAGTCATCTTCATTGTTTGTGGAAATGAGCAGATTGCAGCTGTTCTGCCTCAGACAGGGCTGTGCAGCTCAGAGAAAAATGTGTAGTTCATGCCATTTCAGGAACTGGTATGTTACATTATGATGGGGTTTTTTGAGTGTTGTTGCTTTTCTATTCCTGCTCTGGATATTGTTTTTCTCAACGCCTTCCATAACTACAGCTAACTTTGTAGACATCATGAGGCAAGCATAGTTATTACAATAACGGATATAAAATTTTGTTGTGACACAAAGTAGAACGGCTCAGTGATTTTTTTCTGCCAACTGTTGGATCTAGTGGATCTTCACCACAAGGCTTTCTAAAATTAAATTGTTCTAGTCATTCCTAGAGTAATGTCTTTCTTGTATACACCTACACTAATTCATCCATGTGTATTACAGAAAGCAAAAGGGCCAAGAAGAGCGTCAAACTTTCTGAACTGAGAGTGTATATAGCCATGACTTGCAAATCTGAATACCAATATTTGGTGCAATGGTTCTGGGTTAGAGACTGTGGCATGCAAAGAAAAGGATTCTTCTGCTGCATCTATCACCTTAGCTGTTCAGGAGTGATTGTGTTTGTGCAGGTTCATTGCATTATTGCAAAGAGATCAAAAAATCAGATTATTTCTATATGATGAGCTGGGTAGCAGTTTCTCAGAGCTATAATATTAGAGAGGTTTTGAATGCACCTGTTAAAATATTTGTATTCTAGCAGGTGCAGAAGCATCCATTTGTAAACATTATATTAGCACGTTTTGCACAGGCATATTGACTTTTGTCCCATAACCCCAATGAGTTTTGCAAATGTTAATGACTCGTGTGAAGTTTATATTCGTCATAGCTGCCTTGGCATGAGCCCTGTGCACAGGTGTCGCTCAAGTACGCAGTCTGTGATGTCATCATCATCTCTGACAAAGGGTTGCTTACAATGTAGCCGTGCTGTGCAGTGCTCTAAAATAGTGGAATTCATGTTTGTGTGTTTGAAGCATTACCCTGAGAGTTTACAGGCAGAAAATGATTCATGTTGTTTCCTTCTTTTGTGCCCTGGACAAGTAACAGGGTTCTGCCAAGTATTGTAGCTCTTGAAAGCCATGCTCGTGTCTTTCCAGGAGGGAAGATGTCTTCAGTAAGTACACAGCCTGCCAAAATGAGTAGAAGAGGAATTTCCCTGCGATGGCTAAGATGAATACTTCTAATACTATTTTATAGCAAAATTTATGTCAATGGATTCTCAACAGTGAATCCCCAATGCTATTGGTTAGCATTGTTTGTGGGAGACAGTGAAAAGGGTAGAGAACTTTATTTGAGCTAGAGAAGGTTTTTATTTCACACTGCTTTTAATTGAAGTTTGCTCTGCAATGCCTTATTTTTTGAAGACACAGCAGTACAAGTCAGGAATTACTGGGTTCTTTAAAAGTTATAGAATTTACAGAATGCCTCCTTCATCTGCTTTTATTAGTGGCACAATTTATACCAGAGTCGGGAGAGGACCATATGATCCACCAAGGCCTTGTGTTGCCTAATGATGAACGAACAAGACAATGTCTTCATGTGAATGTCACTGACAAAAGAACCTGGCCTTAAGTGTCCTAAATGTACTCGTGGGAGAGAAAATCTCATCTGAAATCCGTGCTGAGGCATATGTTCCATATTCTAGATACAAATGGTTTAGTGCTGCTATGTTCTGCTAGACTGGCTCCGAGTTGAGTGTTGCAGTATCTTTAGTTCTTCTTCACAGAGTGGCATTATTGTTCTCTTCTGATTTGTGCTAAGTCTAGAGAGAAGTGATAACACTCATGAGTGTTTGCTTTGTATGTTTGTGGCTTTCTGGCTTGTGGTTTACAAATTTTCCTGTGCTATTTTTATGCTATTTTTATAGATCATTACTTTTTACTTAGTTCATAAGAACATAAAAGAGCCAATCAGGCTGTCAGTTGAGGACAATAAATTGATTGCCTACCAACCGAATGAACCATTCCAAGGCAAGACAAGAAGCAACTGTATATATCAACTCATGCAATTCATAGCATCAGCTGATATGTACGTAACATATTATGGCATTGAGTGCATACAAATATTACACTGCAAAAGATTAACTAAGGCAAATTAAATAATTGATACACTCTGAAGCCTATAGATAACAACAGGATTAATGAAGGATCCTGCAGCCTTTTACTCATACTAGCAGTCCCAGCAAAGTCAAAGGCTATCAGGACAATCTGAAGCCTTCTGGAAAGTCTTTAAACTGTGGCGTCTCAAGTGACCAGTGACCATTTCATGCCATCTGCTTGCTTCTGCAGGCCAGGCTCAAGAAGTAGGACTGGGAGTGGCTCGACTCTTTTGTGCATTTATTTAATCTTTTCTTCATTCAAAAAGTCCATGGAAATGTGTGACAGTGTGGGTTAGAATTAGCCCTTCATTTCCCCTGAAGTCTTTTGAGACAGCATCAATCACAGAATCATAGAATGGTTTGGGTTGGAAGGGACCTTAAAGATCATTTAGTTCTAACACGCCTGCCATGGGCAGGGACACCTCCCACTAGACTAGGCTGCTCAAAGCCTCATCGAGCCTGGCCTTGAACACTTCCAGGGATGGGGCATCCACAACTTCCCTGGGAAACCTGGTCCAGTGTCACACCACCCTCACCGTAAAGAATTTCTTCCTAATATCTAATCTAAACCTACCCTCTTCCAGTTTAAAACTATTACCCCGCATCCTTTCACCACACTCCGTCTTTTCTGTAGGCCCCTTTTAGGTACTGGAATGCTCCTATCAGGTCTCCCCAGAGCCTTCTCTTCAGGCTGAACAGCCCCAACTCTCTCAGCCCTTCCTTATAGGGGAGGAGCTCCATCCCCTGATCATCTTTGTGGCCCTTTTCTGGATCCTCTTCAACAGGTCCATGTCCTTCTTATGTTGGGGGCCCCAGAGTTGGACGCATTACTCCAGGTGAGGTCTTATGAGAGTGGAGCAGAGAGAGGGGCAGAATCACCTCCTTTGACCTGCTGGTCTCAACCCGCTGACAAGCAGGGAAAGAGCTTGGAAAAACGATGTGTATCCAAGAACAAGGCACCTAAAAGGCAGCATAAAACCCATAGTTCTATTGGCTTTATCTTTCATATAAAATGGCAGTGAATTATTCAGGAATGCAAATCTATTAATACTGTTATTTATTATCATTATTATTACTACTATTATTGAATGACCCTTCTCTGAAGAATGGTTCTTTCTTAGCCAGTGACAAAAGCAATGCTTTTTTGAGTACACATCACATGACAAATCTCCGTCAGGCAGTGTTCTATTCACCCAGCTGTGCTCTGCCAGAGAGTATTGTTAGATATCTATTTGCCTCAGCTTGTAACGTCAACCTTTAATGATTTTTTTTCTGTTTGTCCTTGTGATGACCTGAAAGTCTCAGGAGAGATTAAACCCAAGCTAGTGTATAAGGACTAGATAAAAAAAAGTAATGAAACTGTTCTGTGCTCCATTTTGGCTTGCAGTCTGGTCTTTTCAGCCATGGCCTTTTCAGGATTAGTATTCTAACCTATACGGAGGTTATGTAAGTTCAAAGATAAAAACTTTGTTCATTTTAAGCACAGCTAATTTTAGATGATTTCTTATCTATTGAGATCTAGGAGCATTTTCAACACTGGCCAAATATAAACGAAAAAGAAAAAAGCTTCTTGTCTAAGTGGCAAAGACATCCTACTCCTGCCTACCATGAGATCAGAGGAGGAAATTCTGATGGCAGAGAAATGAGTGAGGATGCCATTCATGGGACTGGGTCTGTCTGCAAGACCAGGCATGTTTTATAATGGGCTTCGCTAATGCCAAACAAACAGTCAAGTGCAAACTTAGTCTGAGCTCTGGAGTCACCTGAGCCTGGAAGGACCAAGCTCCTTGTCCTTGCAGTTGAGGCAAGAAGGAGTGTCTGGGCAAGCACGCTTCAGCCAGACCACCAGCAGGTACCTAGAGCTTGTCTCTTCATAAACTACACGTGGTTGCTGTGAGCTGAAGCTACAGCCAGGCTGCAGCCAGCTAAGGAGGCAGACATGGATTGTGGACTTTGCTGTACTTAGACTTACTGGTCCACTGCTGGAGTTTGTCATTTGCTTCCATAGGCTGGGAAATTCACCCAACAAAAGCAGTATCCTGGGTCTTATCTGTGACATGTCTTGGATACCTGTTTCAAAATTCCCAGAATCTACGGAGTGGGCATTTCACTTGCATAACAAACATGAACTCTATTGTCACGGTACAGTTCAGGCACAAATGATGTACTCAGGGAAGTCCACTAAGGGGAATACACAAACACCCACTTCCGTACTGTTTGTATGATTACAATAATGTCTCAGGAATGGGCTCTTCACAGACAGGTTTTTGGATGAAAGGAATTTTAATGGCAGATTTATGCACAGCAACGAAAACCACAAAGGCCAAATGTTCAGAAAAGGACAAATGTTCAGAACCTGACTGTGCGCAAGAAAGAGCAAAGTGAACAGCATAGAAAAGAACTGAGGGACTTCCAGAGTGGTAAAAATGTTGAAAATTACCTCCTTGATCCTAACAGGAAAAAGTCCCAGGAAATTAGCATGAAAATGCAACTTGAAGGGGAGTGGAAGTCCATACGCATTACCCACGAGGAGGCACAATGTTTGCATACTAAAATTTAAAGATGTTATACAGGATGCTGGAGTGTACTTACAATGTTCTCAGAACACAGCAGAATCAAATTAAGAATGATGAAATAGATTAATAAAAAAAGGAATAAAAAGGCTATAAAGTTCAGATGAAAGGCTTAATTCCATCCCTATTAAAATATAAACAGCCACATTCCCATTAAGTTCAGTGGAAGTAGTATGCTGAGCCTGACGTGGGGTCCTTAGTGCATGCTAAAATCTACATGCGTGCAGAATGTGCTAAAAAAAGCAGACAATTTACCTTTTTGTTCTACTTCTACATCTAAAAGAAAAGCAGGCAGAATAACCCCTACATTTGGGCTATTTCCTCAGAAACAAAGGTGAAGTTACTGTTTATCTTCTAAACTGCTGCAGTTGGTGCCAGCAGCCCAGTCTCAAGTCACAGGTGAATGAAGTGGGTGGGTCTGTGCCTGTGCTCTTTGCTCAGGGAAAGCCTTGCTGACAGCACAGTCGCTGCAGGATGGCATCCTCCTTTGGGAGTGCGCGCAAAATGCCGTTTGTCTGCCACATACAAACTGTGTTTGTTAGCGATGGGGCTGAGCCTTCTGCGTTTCCTGTGCCAGCTTCTCAGTGCTTGCAAAGAATTGACGCTCTGGCTGGTCTCGGCATTCCTCTAGTGAGTCTTCAAAAGTCACGTCAGCTGAAAGGGGACGCTGCAAGGAGAAATGCGGGGAAAGGCCTGTGTGGGAACTACAAAAACTCTGTGTGGCTGTATCCAAAACGTAGTGCTGGGTGCATTTCTGAGCCGTTGTGTCCAGATGAGCACCTTGCCCTGGTCATGATGCTGTGTCTGGGTGAGGTCCTTCCTCATTCTCCTGTGTCTTTGTTGGGAAGGCAGCCTGGCTGCACAGAACGCCAAGAGTAAGAGGCATGCTTTGATTAGTCCCTAATTTGTCCACCTAGGGAAAACAAGTTTACAGGGCAGGCTGTGATGCTTTCTTGTCTGGCAGTCATTTGAAATAGCTGGGCAAAGCTGATTCTGCAGTTTGCAGTTAAAGGCTGGTTGACACTTGTGCAGAGAGGTGCTCAAGAGGAAAGTTTATACCTTCTCTGAGTCCCAGGTATCCGAGAACGTGTCTGTGTGCAACTGAGGCTGTAGCAAACCTCCCATCCACCTCATCCATGCAGGAACAGGACCTTTGAGAGAGTGCCAAGGACATGAGCTCCCAGCAAACAACTCTTGCAGATGCATGGCCACAAAAGGAGGGATGTTCTGACCTGCTGATGAGGACATTTCAATATGTGCACTCTCTAGGGTTTCTGAGGAGCTCAAGGAGGATTGTGTTTGCTGACTGTGTGTCTTCTCCCCTAGAAGTGGGGCAGGTCTTCACAGTCCCTAGCCTCAATCTGACAAAACTTGCTGACCCACACTGGTTCTGCTTCTCCTCTCTAGAACTGGTTTTCTGTACAGGTTCAGTGCTTTGGATTTATTTTGTGTTTTGGTCTGTGTTTTTGTGGGGTTTTGGCTTGGCAACTGCTGTGACTTGACCACTACTTGTCCCACAGCTCCCAGACATCTTTAATGTTGCTCTACTTTTGTGATATTCACGTACACTTGTGTGCAAGCCTTTGACTTTTTTGTGTAGGTATTGTTTTTTATTGTGTTTGCTGGGCGTCTTGTACAGTTGCTTCATTGAGGCCTTGGGTTCCACTACACAGCAATGACGGTATTGACAATATTAATGAACTCCCAAGAAATAGCAATACTCCAAAAGGAAAAACAGCAATATGCTGTTCTTTAAGCATGGAGAGAGCAATAAAGTGGGGGAGTCGAAACCACTCAAGCCCAAAGATGTCATTCCCAAGATGACGCATTCCACCTCCCTCACTGGTACTTGCTGCAGACTAGAATATCTCCAAGACGAAAATGGGCTGTTTGAAATATGTCTCTGGTCCCACCTCTGGCAGTTGAGATTTGCTCCAGAACAGAGTCACGCTGCCTTCTCAACTGTGAGGCTGGGTTTTACACGAGGATCCTGGAAAGCACAGCAAGGAGCTGTCTGCTCCGTGGGTGGAATTACCGCTCTCTCCAGGGGGTGTAAAGGTTTGCCTTTTTCCAAAGGCTGTGTAACTATTAGCGTACCGAACCAAGCCAGGCTCAGAGCACTTGGTTCACCTTACTTCCCCCGAGCGATTTTCCCCATGACTAAATGTTTCCGATCAGGGCAGAAAATGATCTGCACGGGGCAGAGGCAGGGGACACAGAGGAGAGATCGGGACAACTCGGGGCAGCCGCTTCCCCCTCCTTCCCCAGTGGAGCCCCGGAGGCGAAAATTATTTTCCTGGAGCGCTTCCAGCCCAGCGGGGCGGCGGGGGAGCCGCGGGGGGACGGACCGGCCCCAGGGGAGGTGCCGGCGGCGGCGGGTCCCGCCCCGCTCACCTGGGCAGCCGCGCCGGAGCGCCGGTCCCGCTCCCCTCGGCTCCTCGGAGGATGAACGGGCCGGGGAGGAAGGTAAGGGGAGGCCGGGCGGGTCGAGGGTGGGGTGGGGGAGGACAGCGGGGCGATGCCGAGGGTCTCCCGCTACCCGCTCCGGGGGGGTCCACAGCCGGGGCACCGCGGCGTTCGGGTGGTGACACTCTCCGGGTGATCCCCCGCTCCGGGCGGCACCCCGGGGGCTGGTGGAGACGTGTCCGACCGCTGGTGCTGCCAAAGCGTCTGCCTGACCCCGCTGGACACGGCTGGGCTGGCCGGGAGCCGCGCTCGGCAGCAGCCGGTGCGCGGAGCCACAGCCTTCCTGTGACCGCAGCGACCGCCCGGGAGGGATTTGCCGTGCAAATATTCAAATATTCTCGCAGAAGAATAAATCGAGGGAGAAGAGCTGTGTTATTAAAGTAATAACAAGCTGCTTGTGAGGAAACGACCACTGAAGTCTTGCTGGGCGACTTCTCAGTGCTGGTAGGAGAATCGCAGTGGCTTTTCTTAAGTTTGCTGTGAAGGACTTGACTCAGTCCCACTCAAAGGCAAACCAAAGGTTTGATGGCGAGCAGGAGTCTAAGCCTTTTAAATGTGATGTGATCACTGTTGTCCTAGAAATTTGCTTATAACTAGGAGTATCTGGCCACTGACCTGCCAAAAGTTGAGCTCCTCAGGGGGAATAATGCTACTGCTGGTGTCTGGTGCCTGTAGTTAGTACGTATTTCCGTATGTTACTCTGCCTCTTCAAAGCAGTGTAGTAAAGAGTTTCTGTGTCTCTCAAGAATATGCTGATATGAAGGACAGTGCCAAGCTGGCCCATCCTAGGGAAAACAACTGCAGGTGTCTGTCCCCAGGAGAAAATCTGCGTCCCTGGGGCAGCTCATCACCTGTCAGCAATGAGGAGCAAAAGCCTAGGACTGCATCTTCTCCTGCCCCTGGGGAGGGAAAAGCAGCTGCAGGCAGAGGAGGGCAGGAACCGCAGCTCTTCCTTGCTCACACACAAAGGGGTGGAGAAGGCAGAGAGCGGAGGAAGGCCCCTGCCCCTCCGTGCACTCTCAGCAGAATTTGTGCCTCATGGCATTTACAGCGGCATGGACTGCTGGCAGAAAGGGAACCAGACTGAGTTCCCTTTTCAGCTCCGCTCCCTTGAGTGAGCTTGGAAACAGGCATCTCCGTGACTCAGTTTCCCCACTTGCAAAATATCCATAGGGCAAGGTATTTTATGAACTTCTAGGGAAAGCTGGGATAGCTGGCATTGTCCAAGCCAGTCAAAATCAGACTGTAAAACAAGGCCAAAGTCAGATTTTACGGTGTGGTCAGTAAGCAATCCCAGCAAACCCATTCTGCCTGAGGAATACCTGCCTGGGGGTATCTTATTGTAGGGTGTTGCTATTCGGAGATTGTTATTCACAGCACTCACAAATTTAGTATGCAAACACAGTATGACAAACCCGTGGTAAATTTAAACAGTTTTGCTGCAATGAACGAGTTTTATGATGTTATGAAATGAAAGGAGTTTTGAGCAGGGAAGAAAAAAAAATAAAAAGTAGGCCTTGATTTTGCTTTTTGGTTGAGTTGGAGAAAGGTCATTGCTTTCAGTGAAGTTACTCCTGATTATATTGGTGAGGGAGTCGTCAGATTTGTGGACTGAAAAATACATTCTGCTATTCTTCAGGCAAAAGAAATAACCTTCACCTCTTGTATTTAATATCTTCCTGTTTTCCAAGTGCCATCATTTCTTGTATTGTTGATGAGTAGAAGCATGGGGTTAGCATTTGATAATCTATTATAGATTATCAAATTACTATAGAGGTGAAGTTTTTTTAACAAAATTGAGGTATATAGAGAAGAATTCTATTCTAGATGCTATAATTACTATTTTCCTCGTATCTATTTTAAGTTAAAAACACAGCATGTAGTCTGGATAATTTAAATAATTTTTAGGTGTTTACTTTGCTCTAGTCTGGGTATGTAGCATGTTAGTTTTTACTGCAGTTTAGAAATCCGTTGGACCAATATGAAAGGACTGAGAAACTGTTGAGCCTCCTAAAAGCCTAGTAATTTTTTTTTTTGTACAGGCTTATTTATACATTCTTAAACTGGTTTTACAGTAAATGAACCACGAATAGAGGTAACTGTCTTCAGTAGCTTGTTGTCAAGTACCAGATTTTTAAGTCTCTGTAAAATGTGACCTCTGAAGTAGTATATTCTTACTGCAATTAGCTGGGATTTACAGATGTTACTTCCAATAATGCCAACATAAACTTACCAACCTACTCATAGCATAGAGTCTTAATATTGAGGTCAGAGTGAAGCCTATGACTGGCTTTGGAAGGGATATAAAGTTTGGAGGAGTATATTTTCCTCATTGTGGTGGGTTTTGAAGGTGTAAATACCATAGAGAATGTATAGCCACTGCCTTCTACTGGGAAAAAAAGAAAGATGAGATGCTTCAGGGTTCCACTGATGGCTTCCAGAATCACTCATCTGCTTAAATTCATCATGCTGAAATTAGTCATGTGTAAGAAACTGGTTTCCTCTGAGCATAAAATTTGTTAGGATTTATACAGTTGCAACCAAAGCCAGTGAAGGCTCTTTAGTAGTGGAAAAACTGGTGCATGTGAATGTCTTCCAGTGGTCAGATACACTGACTTAATTCTGGGGCCATACTAAATCTGCGTGTCTGAGGGCAGAGTCTGCTTCAGTAGATTAACAGTCCCTCCTGTAAGTCCCTGGTTGAATTAGTGCATGCTGCTCACAGTAAAGCCTGCTTTAGTGGGCACCAGTTGGGGCAGACTTCAGCAAGATGACTGCAGGAGCATGAGTTGAGCATGCCATAAGAGGTGGTGCAACTGTGCATGCGTGTGTTTTACATATTCCCTCTTCCCCACCTGTCCGGTAAATCCATGGTTGTCTTCTCACAGGCAAGATGCAGAAAGAGTACCAATGTTAGGAAAAGGAATCTTGAACTTTCCATCTCTTCACTTCCTATTTCAGCGGCAGACAGTCATCCTTCTCCTCCGCACCCACTCACTCTGCCCCACTCCAGCCTCTGCTCATGCTAATCATCACTTGCTTGTCTGCCTCTCCAAGTTCCTTCTGAGTACCACGCATATGGAGAGGCTGAGAGAGGTGGGACTGTTTTGCCTGGAGAAGAGAAGGCTCAAGCGGGACCTCATCAATGTATATAAGTACCCAAAGGGAGGGTGCAAAGAGGATGGAGCCCGGCTCTTTTCAGTGCTGCCCGGTGACAGGTCCAGAGGCAATGGGCACAAACTGGAACATGGGAGGTTCCCTCTGAACATCAGGAGGCAACTGTGAGGGTGACTGAGCACTGAAATAGGTTGCCCAGAGGGGTGATGGAGTCTCCATCCTTGGATATATTAAAAAACCATCCAGATATGCCCATCCTGAGCAGCCAGCTCTAGGTGTCCCTTCTCGAGCAGGGGGGTTGGACCAGATGACCCTTCCAACCTCAACCATCCTGTGATTCTGTAATTCTGGTGTCAGACCAAGCATTAAGTTACTCTTCCTCCTTTTCTGTTGCTTTTCAGCAGTCCATGTAGTTCCCCATCCTGCAGCCTTCCCTCCTGTCAAGCATTCTGGCACTTTGCACAGGCAGGCTCATCCTCTTCAGTGTTGCTGCTTCCCCAATACCCCAAAATCAACAGCACAGGGAGAGCTATGTGAAAACTGTGTTTAGGTACTTATTCTCTGACATCAAGTTAAGTGTTGTACCTAAATCCGTGTGAGAATGGGCAGTGCTGTCTGAAATCAATAGCAAAGTTGTCACAGAATTCAGTAGGAACAAGACAGAAACCCACTCGAGTACTGGGATGTTAAGGACAGCTAGGTATTGGCTCACTGATGAAATAGCTTATCACTGATATCGATTCAGAAAAATGGACTGTAAATAGCTGGCAATGCAGCTTAGGTTGTGACATGACATTTTTACCAAGGTTTATGGTCACTTCCTTTATTAAAATTCTAGATGCTGTTGATACCTGGAGTGGGTAAATTCCTATGAACAAAGTCTCAAACTAGACAGTCAACTGCTCTTAGAGGTCTTTTGAGGTACTGGCATTTACACCAATGCATGGGTTCTGAGTGGCATTCCTGAGCTCCTGGCTCTGCTGCAAATCTCGAGTGTGGTCTGGGGCAGGTAACTCAAACTCCCAACTGTGGTTTCCCACCTGCTAACAGACATGAAAAGGAACTTGAAAACATTGCAAGGAATACATAGAACTGGTTGCTCTTTTGTTATTAAATGCAGTTTTAGGACATATTCATCTGCAACTAAGTGCATTATGCTCTGGGAGACCAGAAGGTCTCAACCAGCACTGCAGCCTAAGCAGCAACAAAGGCCCCATGGTTGGGTGATGAAGCGTAGTCTGCTTCATTTCACTCGCAGTGAGTCTATCTCCAGGGTGGTCCTCAAAGACAACCATCAGCAGAACAGCGTGGCAGCGTGCAAACATGCAGCACATGCAGGATATGAGCCACAACTTGGCTTGTGAACATCGACAACTAGCGGGGAAAAAAATTACCTGGAGAAATTTGATTACTAGGGCCAACACAGGCTCTCTCTGGTGACTGGAAAACCATAGTTTGTCAAATAGGTTGGTGATCTCAGTCCAGTTCTTGATGGATGAGTGAATGTCCATATTTGCCATAATTGCAGTGACCCATGGACTGGATCAGCAGAGACAGAGGCTAAAGGCTGAAACACTCTAGACTGCAGTGTTTTACCTGTGAAGCCATCACTTTTGAATAAACTGGTCTCTAATCAATGAAAGCGCTTCAGGAGTACGAGGAGCCAAAATAACATGTTCAGACCACTTTGTCATTCAGCATCACAATCCTTGCACCAGTTGTGCTTCAGGTTTCTGGTATTTTCACATCACTTGCTAAAAACTAGGTGGAGAAACAGTGATCAAACTTCAGGTAACACTGATGAAAAGGTGTACACACAAGTGTTCATTGGTAACTGGGTGTCAGATAAATGCTTTATTGGGCAGGGAGCATACTGCTTGTATGACATTACCAATTCTTGAAGGATTTGTAAGGTGCCATTGAAAACAGAGAGATTTAAACTAAAATCTTGCAAAGACTTAAAACCCACACGTTTAGCTTTACACCTTGTAGGTAGTTTCCCTGCGGTCAATGAAACTATTTACTGTGGAAAGCTAAGAAGGTGTGTAAATCTCTGCAGCATTAAACATTTTGCCTGATTACCTCCCCGGGGACTGGAAAAATGGATTGGCAGCTATCAGACATATAGGTTAAAATAATAGTTTGTGTCTTTCCATATTGGCTTAATTGAAAAACAGCATTAAAAATTGTGGAACGATCCTAGCCTTTTATCCAAAATTACAGTGGGTGCTGTGTGGCCCCAAACACCTCCCTGCAGTCCCCCCAAACAATTGAGATTTGCTTACCCGCGGCTAAGAAAGCAAGCACGCTTTGACTGTCAAAATAAGTATTTTTAACTACTTTAAAAAAAAAAAAAAAGGAAAAAAAAAGTATTGGGAACAACTCGGGGGGGGGGGGGTGTCAGGTAGTATGTACGGAAGGCTTGAAAGCAGACCCTCTGCCAGGGTCGGGAGGGGGCTGCACCGCCGAGGATGCTTCTCCTCCTCCTCCCCTTCCTCCCCCCGCCCGGTTGAAGAACTCGGTGGCTGCAGGCGCTTCGTAAGACGCTGCCGAGGCGGAGAAGGGGCTTCACGGGTCTGGGGTCCCCGGAGGCGGCGCGGGAGGACGGGCGGGGGTGCCGGGGAGGCGCCGCATGGGCGGGCGCGGCCGGGGCAGCGCCACCGGCGGGGGGTGGCGCCGGTGCCGGTGCCGCCGCGGGGTGCGCGGCGCAGGGGCGGCGGCCCCGCAGCCCGTGCGGGCGGCAGGTGGGAGCGGAGCGGGCCGGCCCGCCGGCGGTGCAGCGGGGCGGGGTGGGGAAGGGAAGGGATGGGCTGCGCCCCCAGCATCCACGTCTCGCAGAGCGGCGTGATTTACTGCCGGGACTCGGACGAGTCCAATTCCCCCCACCAGACCACCACCATCTCGCAGGGCACCGCCACCCTGCACGGCCTCTTCATCAGAACAGACGCGGCCGACTCCATCCCCTCCGTCCTCGCCTACCAGAGCCGACAGCCGCCGCCGCCGCCCTCCGCCGGCCCCCGCCGCAAGGAGCGCAGGGAGCCCGGCGCCTCCGCCCGGGCCAGGACCCCCCGCTGCTGCGGCATCGAGGCGGAGACCCAGACCAGCAACGCCAGCGTCAAGGTAAACGGCGGCAGCTCCGGAGGGGGTCCCCGGTGGGGCTGGCGTGGGTCCCCCGCCCGGCCGCGGCGGAGGGAGGACGGAGCCAGAGCGTCCCCCCGCCTCCCCCGGGGAGGGAGATGATGCTTCGGCAGCCGGGATGCAGCTGCGAGGAGCGGTTGCCCTGGTGCCCACTGACTCACCGCAGCTGCGGCGGCCGGGCCGGGCTGGCACTGCTGCGGGGGGGGCCGCGCCGGGGGACGCCTGGCCCGGAGCCCCCCCTCCGCCCCGGGGGCGAGCGCCGGCAGCCGGGCCCCTCGGGCTCCCGCAGCCCCGGTGTGGCTCCGGGGTGCCCCTGCGCTGAGATCGCTCCTGGAGTTGTAGCTGCGGGGCACAGGGTTTGTTTCGAGCTTTGTGGCTGACGGCAGGGAATGGGCGTCTGGGAGGGGTGTTAATATGATGGAATAAGATCCCTCACTGCTTGGTTCTCAACAGCAAAAAAATCATACTTGCTGTAGGGTTTTCTTCATCCCATTTTCTTCCCTCTGTAGGTTTATCTTCATCCTTTTTTCTTCCCTCTATATCTGGTTAAAACAAACTGTTGCTGCTAGGCGTGGATGTTCAGCTGAGAACCAAACCACTGTGACTTGCACACATAGGCAAATACTGGTGTAGGGGTAGGGGGTACCGGAAGTGTGCCTGTAGGGTCATCTCGCTCCAAATCTGGAAGGCTCGGGTCCCCCTGTCAGTGGCTAAGGCAGGCACTACTGCAACCTGCGCGTCAACATCTGCACTTAAGTTTAGCAGTTAAAAGAGGTGATTGCTCTGGATTATTTCTTTCTTTCATTTATATCCAAGTAGATTTTTTATTAATTTCCCTGAAAGTTTTCTGAAAATAATTTTGCCCTATTATCGCTCTATTCCAAAGCTTATTATCAAAACAAATGGTGTCATGTTGAGTGCACCCTCAGCAAGTTTGCTGACGACACCAAGATCTGTGTGGTGTGCTCAACACGCTGGAGGGAAGGGATGCCATCCAGCATGTCCTGGACAGGCTTGAGAGGTGGGCCTGTGCAAACCTCATGAAATTCAACAAGGCCAAGTGTAAAGTCCTGCACATGGGTCAAGGCAATTCCAAGCACAAACACAGGCCGGGCGGAGAATGGATTGAGAGGAGCCCTGAGGAGAAGGACTTGGGGGTGTTGGTTTATGAGAAGCTCAACATGAGCTGGCAACGTATGCTCACAGCCCAGAAATCCAACCACATCTTGGGCTGCATCAAAAGAAGAGTGGCCAGCACGTCAAAGGAGGTGATTCTGCCCCTCTACTCCAGTCTCGTGAAACCCCACCTGGAGTACTGTGTCCAGCTTTGGGGCCCCTAACATAAGAAGCACATGGATCTGTTGGAGCGAGTCCAAAGGAGGGCCACGAAGGTGATCAGGGGCTGGAGCACCTCTCCTGTGAGAACAGGCCAAGAGAGTTGGGGTTCTTCATCCTGGAGAAGAGAAGGCTCTGGGGATACCCTGTAGTAACCTTCCAGTACTTAAAGATGGCCTTCAGGAAAGATGGGGAGGGACTCTACCAGTTAGTGTAGTGGTAGGACAAGAAGTAATGATTTTAAACTGAAAGAGGGTAGGTTTAGATCAGATATTAGGAAGAAATTCTGTACTGTGAGGGTGGTGAGACACTGGAACAGGTTGCCCAGGGAAGTTGTGGATGCCCCATCCCTGGAAGTGTTCAAGGCCAGGTTGGATGGCGCTTTGGTGTCCCTGCCATGGCAGGGGAGTTGGAACTAGATGATCTTTAAGGTCCCTTCCAATCCCAACCGTTCTATGATTTTACAACGATCCCAACTACAACGTAGGTTACTTTTCTGTTGTACTATTACAGCAGGATATCTTGGCACAAATTCCGTGGGCTTTTGTTAGAATATAATTAAGAAATTAAAAAATTATATAATCTTCTTCTATAATTTAAAAAATCCAGAAGTCATCTAAGGAAAACAAAGGTGAGAAAGATCACAAAGAAAAAAAACCCACCACCACAACTCATAGTCAGTTTTTTTGTTCAAATGCTGAGAAACTTGCAGAATTGTCTGTGGTTCCATTGACTGTTTTACTCATTCAGAAGCAGAGCCTGCATAATCAGTGATTGGGTAAAGTCTGAACAGGACTGGAGTAAAAAAACTGTTGTATTTCTTGGGTTTGGGGATTTTTTTATTTTTTTTTTAAGTTTCAGAGTGGAATACTTAAGAAAAAAAAGACTATTTTTTAATGTAGAGGAGAACAGATGAGAAATTCTTGCACAGTTCTTTAAGTTGAGATTTGAAAAAAGGTCTTTTTAAGTGATAATGCCCTTTTCTGTACTTATGAATTGATTATGATTTATTATTGCATCATGTGCTCTTATAAACAAATATATTTGTCCACTTTCTGATTATTAAAAGTAAATCTGTTTCAGAAGTTTTTGAACTTCATAATTGGCACTGTAATATTATTTTGGATAATTTCAGTTCTTTTTACAATTTTAGAGTCCCAGGCACCTAAGGGAACCAATGGGGTTTTTTATTTAACTGCTTCAGTGATATAGTAGAAATGTTTCCATTCTTATAAGAACCAAGATCTGTAAAATATTTATATAATTTTTAAACTTAGAGCCTCCATTCTTGCTGCTACTCCGGGCATGATTTCCTACAGGTTAATATTATACTTGAGTATTTGTCTGACCAAAGCAAGGCTGGAATACTACAGATCTATCATAAAGGAAAAATAGCCCTAATGGGCTATGAGACATGGAAAAGTATGGGAATACAGTTCTCCAGTAGTACATGATAACAATATTTATTTCCATAGAAGATAAAAAATGAAGAAAAATTTTTTTTTATTTTTGTACAGAAAAAGATGTCTAGGAATACTACATGGTTTTAACCGCTGTAGTGCTTGGTTGCACATATTAACTGTATTGAAATCTCATCTAACTGTATTTAGGGAACAAAAAAAATACACGGTCATATGGCTGTTAGCACTACTATATATCAATACAAAATTCCAGTTGTGTGACTGTTCAACCCACTTAAACCATGCTGCTTCGTTTGTCTTAATTTTCTGTTCTAAACTGTTCTTTAGTTGTTTACACAGTCAAGTATTGCATTATTTACATTTGAACCTATCTTTATACAATATTTGAAAACTCATCCATACCATAATATTAAAGCGGTGTGAAAAAAAATCAACCTGTAATGATTTCAACCCGATGCAATTCAAATAAAAACCAAAACCAATCCCATGTCACTTAAAATATATAGCTTACCTAAACCTTTTTAAGTCCACCTAATCTATATTCATTGGGGTGAAGTCAGTTTTACAAAGACAATTGTTTTGGCTGTTTTTCTTCTCCTTTCCTCAATAAAAAGTTCTGAATTGTTCAGAGCATTCAGATATGTTGGTCACATCCTGCTCACGCTGGTTATGAGTAACTATTCAGCAGTGCTATCGTGTGGGCATTTCTTTGTGGATCTCAAAAGCTTGGTAACAAATATCTACAGGTCACCTGACAAAGATCTTAGGTAGACTTGTTAAATATTGTAAGATGTGTCTGCACCCTGATTTGGAACACGACCCACAGTTTCTGGTGCCCAGCCATATGCTATGTTGCTAAAGTGGTTGGAGAGAAACACTGAAGTAAAAACCAGACATTCTTTGCCCACATTCCCTCCTCAATAAAACCAAACAGCACCACAACAGCAAACAGTATTAATATCTCAAACCCTACATCATCTTGATATAAAGATAAAAGACATTAAGCTTACATACTGAAGCACAACATTGAGCATGAGATGATACCAAGTGTATAATGGCTGCTTGACCTGTTGATCAAATATTGCCAGTTCTGAAGTGCAACAGTACCAGCTGTTTAGCAAGAAGTAAACACTTCCTTGGGGTTTTGAAAAGATAATAAAAGTTTACCTTGTTTATCTTTATAAATGCATCTCTTAATTGTGGCCAAATACAAATCCTAAGCAAAAGTGCGTGCATAGATGTACTTTTCTTGAACATCTTGATACTTAAATATTAGGCAAACTTAAAGACTATGAGAATAAACAAGTTTTAATGCTCTTGTTGCTAACATATAGCATAGTGGGGAAAATAAAACAAAACAAAACAAAACAAAGCAAACAAAAAAAACCCCAACCAACCCTCTGCAGTCTTCTATTGATTACTTTATATTTTTCATCTTGAAATGACAAGAACAGCAGGTGTAATGGTTTGGTTCTTAAGCTGTGTTCTTCATGGAAGAGAAAAACCTGTTTATGAACCTCTCTTGGAAGTCAGTCACACTGGAACAGTTTTTGACAGTTCTCAGGCTTTTCTGTAGCAAAATAATTATTAGAAGCAAAGCTCAGAAATAAGAAGAAATACGACGGGACAGTATCTCTTACCAACGTTGGTCTTTGCTAAGTTCCAAGGTGGAAGCATTGAGGAGAAGTATGTGCCCCAATATGTCAAGCACCTAACTTTTACAATTTTTTTTTAAATCTGAGGGAACAGGGAAAAAGATGCTGCCAAATACAAAGTGCTATGGAGAGCATTGTGAAATCCAGGTACTGAGAGTGTTGAATCAGGTCCATGGGTCCTGGAGAAATGCAACCCTAAGCATTGCCTTGATTTCAAATTCAGTTCTTTTCTTTAAAGCAGTATCATGTGTAAGAAAAGTCACCATACTTCTTGCAATTCTTGTTTTGTTTGGAGTGTACTACTGCTTAACTGGCTGCTCGTATGTTCTGTAGAACATGGAACATACCAGATGCAGGATAAACTTGGAAAATAAACCTCCCCACCCTGTGACTTAGTGTGATGAAGGTCCATTTCACAACTCAATAGGACACCTAAGACATCAGAGTCCTTTTGAACATACTCTGTGGTGGCAAAGCTGACAGAAAAAAAATTGGGCTGGCCAAAAAGTGTTGAACTATGTTACAGTGCAGACCCTTTTTAACTTAGGCAAGCTATTCTCTGAGAGGTGCTGGCCTGATTAATCATAAAGAATATTGCTAGTAGAAAAATGCTTTTCTTGGGCTGAGCCCAGACTTCTTAAGTGAATACACTAAAACGACTTTTGCAAAGATTTGCTGCTCTGTATCTGACCTTTCCATTCCTCCTTCAAACGATGCAGGTAAACTTCAACACGCCCTGTAGTTGTGCTCTTAAGCAGTGCTAGACAGGACAAGTGTTACAGAATAGAGAAAACCATTTCTTCAGAAAACAACAAACCAGCCTGGTAGATTAAACTTACTTGGTATTGAGTCACACAACATTTTGGACTTCCAAATCTGTTCTTGGTGATAGACGTTTATATCATTAAATATAAAATGCATCTTCCACATACCACACAGAACCCCGCCTAGTTTGTGTAGGAAAAGTGTTGGAAGCTTGTAAGAGAACAATGAGCCTCAACTATTTTGGCATTGAGAATCAACAGGCGTCAGGACCCCTGCACCCCTCTAAGTCCTCCAGTAAAAAGTTATTTTGAAACATTTGCGTTCAGTGCCCAAAATACCAAATAGTTTTGGGTAAACTGAGCATTAGTAGCATCTGTTTTCTACTTTATACCATTTGCTATGCACAAAATGAGACCCTGAGGAGCCTGATGTGGATCTTTTGACAATTTCTAATACTCCATGATCGTGATGAATGCAGAGCAGAGAGATTTCAACTAAAATTGACCACACGGATGAAAGACACAATGCAAGCTGAGAAGTTGTGCCATATACCCTGGGGAATAATGCACGCCCTTGGGATGCAGGAGATGATAGGTTTGAATTCCTGCAGTTGAGAATGCTTAATGATGGCATCACACATAAAGAGTGTGATACAGAAAATGGGCACACAGTTTCCCATTCCTCTCCTTCAGATGAGGAATAATCTTGTCGTCTATCATACTTTATGTAGTGATTTAGACAGAGTAATAGAGTGGGCTTACGTTGTGAAACTAAACGTCACACGTGCTCTGTGGGTAGTCTAAGACAGAGGCAAGGCTACCAAACATCTCTTGTGGACATTTCCTTTCAGCTGGCTTAAGTGCCCCTCTGAGCCTTGGACATCTATCACATTGAGGTGATGAGCTTGGCCTATTTGCTATAATGAGCACTTAAGCACCTGACCCTGGGGGTCCTTCAGCTTCTCCAGGGGTTTGCTATTTCAGACAGGTGGTTGTACCACTTCTACATCCATGGCTTCCTAGATCAGGTAATTGTACCAGGCTGGATCCTACAGTGTAGCCATTCCTGAAGCAAGGAGTAATGCAAGTGCATATTTTCAATAACTTGGTAATGTTCTGTGAAGTAGTCCTGAATTTTGTGTAATGATACCTGAAGCCTGTAGAAGTTAAAGGGAGTATTGTTTCTAGATCCTAGTGATTTCTGAAATGCTGTACGCCCAAGGGTAAGGTTGTTATATTAATGCAGCCAGAGCTGAGGACATTAATTCATAAGCCTCAGTCCCATATGCAAAAAAGAAGCAGAGTTGGGGGGCTGTTTGTTGTGATTGTTTTTTTTTAATTAAAATCTTCATAGTACAAGGCAGACATGCTATTTGCATGACTACTGTATTCTTATTTTGGATTACCTGTGTACTCCCTCAAAAGCGTTGTTGCTTGAAAATTCAAGTCCAGGAGAGTAAGATTTGGTGAAAGTGTAAATAGTGATGTGAAGGTAAACCAGAGATGGAAAAGAAACCATGCTTTGGGTTAAATTTTCCTTTTGCACCACCTGCACTGCTTCCAGATCTCAGGGTACTTTAGTTTCTACAGAGATCATTCTCTGCCTGTATTTCCTGTCTGCCTGTTGGTCACTCCTTTTATTTTTTTTGAAAGATTCGAGTCTGTCTCAGTTACAGGATTTTTCACTGTAGCCCAAAGTGGAAGATGCATGGTGTATGTGAAATGTGTAGAATTATCTTTAAAGTACAGGTAACTTTTCTAAAATTGCCTTCAGTGAAGACTATATGTACCTATGTGGTTGCTAGCGAATAACATGTGAAGTGTTTTATGGTGTAGCAGAGTTTAACTCTTTTTGGGGAGTGTTGTCATGGTAACAAACACCAGTATTTTCTGGACTTCAATATAAGTCAATGGTAGCAGGATTATGGCTTCAGAATGTCAACAGTCACCCTTCCCAATGTAAAGATAAATGTACAGAGCATTGAGGAACGCGGCATGTGTGTTTGAAGTGCATCATTTTGTGGTCGAGGGCATGAGCTCACAGTGGCAACTGCCACCTGATGATCTCTTGTGCAGTACTGTCTCCCTCTGGCCCAGTTTAGTAGATGCGTTTCTAGCCCAGTAGTCAACAGTCTTGCCTGGCAGCAGCAACTGACTGTCCCCTTCCTTCTCTGGGGGCATCTTCTTTGGGGCAGTTCTCACAGGCCATGAAGTAAGGCGAGCTCATTCTATAGGAGCTCCCACAACTCCCCCAAAACACTGGTGCTTTTGACTTGTGAAGCTTGAGTCACCTTTCCTTTTGTGGAGGAAGAAGTGCTGTCTGGAGATAAATTATTAATTCTGAGTAAGATGGCCTGGTGAGAGGTAGTGTCTAGTGCAGGTAACTTTCTGCACTTGAGAGGATCATTAGTCCATTTGCTCATGAGCTTTATTTTTTCTTTGCAGGTCAACCATTTGTGTCAACCCCTGCCCCAGCCTTCAGCACCCAATTATTTATAAACTTCTTTCTCACCTGTATTGTCAGCTATAAAAGAACAAAATGTATTGGAGACATTCTGTTCCTTTGGATTACCTCTGACTCTGTGAATAGACAGTTACTCTGGAGAATTGTTAAAAAAATATCTCTGTATATCTCTACCCACTGATTTGGCCATCCAATACCAAATGTTTCATATCTTGAATACAGAAAGGGTAGAGCTTAGATTTATGCTGAGAAGCCCCTCAGCTAAATGGTGCTACTTTAGAATCAGTCTCATTATTAAGCTTTTAATTAAGCTTAATGTGAGTTACTCACTTTGAAAATACAGAACTAATTTGGATGTAGATTTACAATTCATTGAGCTCCTGCCCTGGATTCATACTCAATCTGAGGAGTCAGCTTTCTTTCTAAAAGGATGAGAAAATTGGACCAATGTCAGTTGGTTTGATAGCATGGGAGAATGGAGCAGGAATTACAACAATCTGGGCCGCCAGGACTCCAGCAGACAGAATTCACAGAGAATGTAGCCAAGTGTGAGCATGTGTATGTGTATAGATACTATGAAATTGTGTTTAAATAAGAAATCCAAAGAAACAACAGTTAGCTGGAAGACTCTGCATGAACGGGGTCAGTAATGTCCACAGCGAGGTAAGGCAATGAGCTGAAATGGGCAGAATGGAGATTTGAAGCAATGTATCTATTGGAAAACAAGCTATTCAACAGCTATTTATAAACTAGGACAAACTGTGCTCACAGCCAGTTTGCATGTAGAGCTGCAACCCATTAGATTTAATTACAATTGATTTGTTTATATTTGGAAGGGCGGAGTCCGATTCCTTTCTCCATTTACGCATGTTTTAGTCAAAACAGTGATATACTTACCAGTGGAGTGCGTTTTAGTGCTATTAAAAAAACAACTTAATCAAATGTGGAATTGGGCACCCCGTCTCTGAAGTTAGCTTTGGAGCTGCTTCCAGCACTCCGTTTTCCCTTTGTTCTTAGGTCAGCCATTTTGCCCCAGGGACAGCAAAAGAGGCTTTCTTCTTCCCCCGTTGCAGATTTGGAAGGCTGTCTGAAGGCACTGTAAACTTGAATGTTGCCAATGATCATCCTTCTCCTGCAGTTATGCTTAATAATCATTGTGTCCATTTATGAAATGCCACTTATCCAGCCGCTGTGCTAGCCAGAAGCGCAAGAAATCTCTTTCAGAAAAGGAAGGTGAAAATGAGGCTTTAACTTTTGTCTGTGTTCATTTCCAAAGTGAACCAAATTTCTTTTGAAACTCAGAGACCCCAGGGTAGGTGGTAACATGGTAGCTAGGGTGTTTTCTGGAGTTGAAACACCCAAGTTCAAATCTCTGTTTTGAAAGACCCCGAAGAGATTCTCCCATGTGAGTCCTCTCCCTCCTGGACTGTTGGCTGTTGTGGGTTTCTCTTCCTCTTGGGTCTGAGACCGCTTCCCTAAAATCCATCCATTCATTCCAGAGTCCTGTCCTGATGAATCACGACTTCTTCCTGTCACAAGACAAGCCGATTCCTAAACAGCTGTTTAATTATATTGGGAAATAGAATCATAGACTTATTTAGGTTGGAAAAGACCTTTAAGATCATCAAGTCCAACAGTTAGCCTAGCACTGCCAAGTCCACCACTAAACCATGTCCGTAAGTACCACATCTACATGTCCTTTAAATACCTCCAAGGATGATGATTCAACCACTTGCCTGGGCAGCCTGTTCCAACGCTTGACAACCCTTTAAGTGAATAAATTTTTCCTAACGTCCAATCTAAACCTCCACCGGTGCAGCTTGAGGCTGTTTCCTCTTGTCCTATCGCTTGTTACTTGGAACTCAAGCTTTCAGGAAAAGGTGCTATGTTCCCTTTCAGAACAAAGCAATTCACATGTGTTAAATGGATAGGGCTGTGTTTGTATGCCAGGCAGCGTTGTGGCTCATAGAGGAGGTAACTGCCATGTCGAACACCTTGCCATGGCATGTTTTCAGGCTTCTTCCCTTTGCCTCAGGCTGCAAAGTGAGAGAGGCCAGAACAGCAAGACATCTCAGAGGTTTTGATTTCTTACATTCTCGTGGACATGGTAGGGCGGGCCATGGATGTGGCGCAATGGGCTGCAGCTGGTGGATGCTGCTCCCATCCGCACAGAGCTTTGGACAGCAGGCACAGTGCGTGGGTGGAAACCTGGGAAATCTTTGTCTGTCTTTGTTCTGGAGGTTTTTGCGGACATAAAAATAGTCACCTGGAGTACTGTGAGGGCGCAGTGCATAGCTAGAGAAGAGAATGATGAAGTGAAGATCTGAGGTCGGCTAAGCAGAGTGAGACATCATTGTTCAAGTGAAAAGAAAGTAATCAATCTAGCCTCAGTTAAGGTGGTTGAGGTAGGAGCATCTGTTATGGGCTGGAGGAGGCCAGCACAGAGACTGAAACTAAAGAGTGAGGCTGAAGGGACATGTGGGTAAATAGGTGTTTTGGGGGAAAAAATATTTGTCTGGGTGGCACAGGATGCCAATGACACTTGGAAGTCTTGAGGAGATGTGATGTCTGAATCTAGTGATTTCTGTCCAGATCTTGTGGCTACACAACAAAAACATAGCTTACAACTCAGTGCTAAGAAATGTTGTGGATTGTAGCAGTTGTCTTGAACGTGCCGTTTCTGGAGTTTATTTGTGGTAGTCCTAATGAGCTTCTAAAACAATTCAAGCATACGTCGTTTTCCCTGCAACAAGAAATGCACAGATGGTGTTCTGTGTTACAAACTTCTAGTAATGTATCTGTTGCTGCCTAAAGTCACCTAGTAGTCTGTGCTTTCCTGTGGTTTTATTTCCCACCCCATCACAACAGCAGAGGGCTCCTTCTAAATCTATGTAATTTAATATTTGAGAGCAAGAGAGAAGAATCTAATATCTGTCTAGGCAAATTGAAGACTACTAACCAGTCTGTTTGCCAGTGCAAGCTCTATACCCTTAAAAGGAAAAAAATTCGTAGTTTGATGGGAGGGTCTTGTCCTGAAAAGGGCTTTGACAGATTATCAATAACATAAAAACTAGCGGGACTGATCAGTTTTATACTTGACCAGAAAGTGTGAGGATATTGTATGACCTCTGGTAAGATCCTTCAGTGAACTAGATCTGTGCGCTGCTCTTGGGCGTTTGGGCCCTCACGAATGTCTTGTATTTCAGTGTGTTCCTGGGTTTTGTCCTAATATCTACCATTTTGTCCCAACACATGCTTATAGAGTTCAGCAATCAAAACTGGCAGGTGGTGAGAAACTCAACAGTTTTAGAATTTGGGCTTACACGTGCTTGTTTCTTTCCTGCTCTATCAACTCGGAAGGTTCCTTTGTTGTCTGTTTGCAGATACGCATTAACTAGAACAGCCGATGCACAGACAGATCTTTTTTGGCCCTCTGGCGTTTTAGTGGCTTAGGGACCATCCATACAGTTCAAAGAGTTCAGTAATGAATCATCTTCAAAGAAGGGAATCATTTTCATGGGTTCCACCAGATTTATACAAGTGGCTATTTTTAGATCAAGGATTTTTTTTTTTTTCCCCTTAGAGCTATAAGACATCTGTGGCCTCGCCTTAGATTTGAAAAATTTGTTGTGCTGAAAGTAACTCCTTGAAGGCCATCCTTTCATGTTCAATTTATTGTTATTTTTCATTTGATTGCAAATAGGCTGCAGATCGCTTAAAATTGAAAAGGGCTCTGTACTTCTGTAGCTTGCATGTAAAGTCTTATCAGAGAACACTGGTTTCCTGTATGGTTAATGCAGATCGTTGCCTGTGAGAGGATGACCCTTAATTACCATGCTCATGCCTATTCTCTGATGTCAATATGTAATACAGTTTACCTATCCAAGCCTGAAATACGTGTATGTTTACAAATTGATATTTTATGATACACTTAGGGGTTTTGGCATATAGTCTGTTAAACAGCAATTGAGTGAAGAATGGCTTCAACGTACCCTTGTTTTATTTGGTAACTTATGTAGTATAGCCGCACAGGATCCACTGGAACAGAATGAAGGAAAATGGAGGCAACTTGCTCACCGTTGCAAGGTGTTTCAGTTTGTGTTACTGGTGCTGCCTACATGATCATCTTTGAGTTTGGGCTGGAGAGCTACTCTTACAAGATACTGCCATCAGGCAGATTTAGGAATATCTGAGTGGTAAAGATCAGCAATAAACTTTTGTGCACTTCAGAAACTTTTAGGAGAGAGATCATGTTAACTGTGATTGTAGACACACATTGTAAGAACATTTAACAGAGCTAGCTTTCTAACTGAACACCAGAAGAAGGTAAACGTGATTATTTTTTCAGGTGCTTACTGAAAAGTATTCTGGATTTTTTTGTGTATCACTTCTTATCATTGAAGAAAGAACAGCATTTTATCTCAAAATCTAGTTAAAGAGCTTAAAATACAAAACAGTGTTCAATGGTAAGGCAGTAAAAACTTTGTACCTTTTTGCACTTCCAGCTCCAGTGCAGAAATGGGCAATTCATACATGTAGTCTGATAAAAATGGCCAAATTCAGAAGTCATCACTCCATATGTTAGGATGCAAGTCTTGCTCCTGGAAAGACTCCACTGCCATCAGTGAGATGAAGATTTGGCCTTTTTCAGATAGGAAGATAGCAACGGGAAAAAGGCTATTCAAATTTTCTGGAAGTTTCCCTACATTTTCTTTTTAATTCAATAGAAATAAATGATTCGGCCCTGTTTTCTCCTTTTCTGGTCAATGTGCTGTCAGAGACCAAAACAGCTGGCAGCGTATCTTCCACACAGCCCTTAGCTATACGAACTGTAGCTAGTAGTTGGGCTGGGCAGTGCTGCTTCTCCGAATGCCTCATTCCTAACTCTCCCTGGTAAGTGTTCAACATTTCTTGATGACTGAAGGAGGCAGTGCCGTGGCATAGGTGCAACATACCAGATTTGCATCACTTGGAGGTGTTGGCGGTGCTTCTTGCCACCATTGCCTTTTGTTGATCTGCCACTCTCTTTCTCACAAGGTTTTTATTTTTCACTTGTTCTTTCAGCATAGGAACACTGAAGAGGACAGCCTGCCTTGTTTGGATGACGAGCGATCCTTTGTATGTTTGATTCCATACTTGCTGTGTGCTTGTCTGCAGGTTGGGTGAGCCACCTTCTGGTATCTCCCCTCCAGTTTTTGTTGGGGTTCTTTTTTTCCCCCCATTTGACCAGTTGCAGAGGTGCTGCCATGGCTGAGAATGTGATCAAAGCAGGATACATTTAAATGTGTGGAATTGTTGGTTCTTTTTAGTCACAGTTCACATCCTGTGTCTACCAGCTGCCAAGTCTCCTCATTCATTCTTTGATGATCAGTTGCATTCTTTCTCACTCTGGAGGAGAGCAGTTCTATCTGTCTGTTCCAAGTATTACCCAAACTGATGAGTGTCTGACAACAGTAGGCATATCATCTATTCTGCTACCAGCATGTATGCCACGGACAGGAAAAAATCATGGCACAGATGTGTGAATTTAAACAGTACTTTAATTGCTGCCTGTCACAGGATTAAGTGTAAAACAGGAAGGATAGTCTTCTGTACATCCTCTCTAAACTCCTTCCAAACTTTTGCTGCTTGTCTGCTCAGAAATTTGCTTGGCAACTGACTTGTATGCTGATGGGAAATTAGTGGGAACTGGATTTCCTGCTTATTTGGAAATGTCACTTCAACAAGAGAAATACTTCAAAGATAAAATTCTGGAAAAAAATGTTTCAAGTCAATTAGAACTTACTGTACTCAATCTCAGATACTGTTTATATTTTGATAAAAATGTCCACCTGATTTACTGCTTCTTCAAAGGGCTTTACTTCTAATAAATTAAATTTTTGTGGTGCTGGGAGGATCCAGCTGGAGAATTTCTAACCGTCTGGCAATGCTAACTTTGGTAACTTCGCTTCATGCTGCAGCTGGGAGGTCCAACAACACATTACCATAGCGATACCCACAGTAGTTTTAAACCAAATTTAAATTACTAAAGCTTGAGAGCTAATGATCACAGCAACATCAGCTGTAAAACACAGACTGTGAAGCTGGATATATGCTTCAGCAGCTGTCTGCACTGACTACCCCTAACTACAGCCCAAGGATGTATGCTTTTGAGGTTGGCAGTGTAGGACCGAGATCTCACAGTTCTTGCTGAGACACAACCGGCCTTGTACTAAGGGCCCTGACTGGGTGCCTAAACACCTCAGTTGTGCCGCTATTGTAAAGGACGAGTGGGTGGCGTTGGACAACTGGACCAGATCTACAAAGGCCCGGTGGCTCCACAAGTGGGATTGCAGTTCTTACTGCTGCTCTTCCTCCTCGTTTGGCAACTGACTTGATTTTTTTTTTTTTTTACTTTTTGTAATGATGTATTTTGCATCTTTGGTAGAGGTTGCACTGTTAGATCGAAATTCAGGGTGAAAAATAAAATGAGTGATTATTTACTCATCTTACCATCAGCCATGACATCATTTGTGTTGTTACAGATTTGGCTTTGCTGTCTGTGTTTAATGCTTGCAGATGTGTTCAGTGAGTATATACGGAAATGGAAAATCATTCCCTTTGAAGGGGAAGCACTAAGGTGAAGAATTTAGCAAGCTATCTTTAAATAGATATGGTTTCTGACTTGGTTTGCATCTGAGACCGAATCAGTCAAAAGAAACCAAGCAAGGTTTTAAATTGGACTAGTAGGCTGTTACTTGATCCATTGTTGTTATGTTGCTTTTCATGGAGAACCTAGTCAGGAGAGGAAGCATATGAATGAAATGCTTACCTGATAACTACTGGCAGCAACAGAAAGGTAAAGTGAAAGACAGTCAATCGTGTGTATTCTGCTGTACATAAAAATTCACGGATACTTCTGTACTGCTTCATGCTGTACACATTTCAGTGTTAAGTAATAACCTCAGATGGAAATGTCTGCAGTCTACCTTTCAACAGCAGCACAGACAATCACTAAACCAAGCCATCTTAAATAAGACAGACACACTTGCAGCTGTTTCATTTTCTCAGAATTAGTCTTTTCAGTAGAGCTCACTTACAAATCCTTGACAAGTAGAATGTATTTATTCTATTTCTGTACACAGTCGCAGCATCTTCAGTAGTCTTCCAAGGATAATAAAATAATTTCTGGTGGGTACCAGTAAAATTACTCTGTTCATAGTATAATCTACTTACCTGAACCTACGTAAAATTTCATTGCATTTTATAGCAAGTACCTTATGCAACAAAGAAAAAACTCAAAGTTACTGGCATTCACGAGAAACTGAGGAATAGCTCTTATTTGCTGAGAACATAAGTAAGGTTTCTATTCTAACGTCATATTTTCACTTTCTTAATCTGAGAACACGATTGATAACTACAAAATTGTAAGTTTTATTGCATGTAGAAATGGGGTAAACGTTTTTTCTAGTCTAATATAGGCAAAGTCAGCTTGAGACTTCTCTGTCCCAAGTTCTGAGGTGGCCTGATGTTTTTAATGCTGTGGCTTCTGCCTCCCGCAAGGTGTCTGGCTGCAGAGAGAGTTCCTGCTTTGCGATGAGGATTCCTGTGCCACCAGAGAGGCGGTCTCAGTGTTGCCAAGTGGGAGCAAGCTCCTAGCTGACTCCTCCTTGGCTGGAAGAATAGTTCCCAATCCATAGGTGAATATCCCATGCTGGAGAAAAATGGGAACTGTGCATAGAGTTGTTTTTAGTTATTCTCTGAAAACTTCCAAATGTATATTGCTTAGCTGGCTCGTGGTAAGTGTTTTGAGGCGATCGTATTTTAAACGTGGTAAGAGTGACTGAATAATTTAAAAATATTTCTGTGTACATTATAATTGAAATTAAAATACTAAATTAGGTAATTACTTTTTTAATATTTGTTTTTAATGACAAAGGGTATTTATTTGGGCTGTTTTCATACGTGAAATATAAAAATTCCAGTTAATGCAAATGTATTTCATTAGAACTTTTACGGGAAGAACTGTATCTGGAAATATATGTACCTCTCTACTGGAAGCTGCGAGAGCAATTAAAACACAAGAAACCCTTAAAACATGAAATATTAAGCATAACCCAGCATTCAGACTTTTCTGGGGAAATGGCACTTTTTCAGCATTTTGTATGTATTCATTGCACATTCTGCCCCTCTGCTCTGGTGAGACCCCATCTGGAGCACTGCGTCCAGCTCTGGAGTCCTCAACACAAGAAGGACATGGACCTGTTGTAACGGGTCCAGCAGAGGGCCAAGAAGATGATCAGAGGACTGGAGCACCTCTGCTATGAGGACAGGCTGAGAGAGTTGGAGCAGTTCAGCCTGGAGAAGAGAAGGCTCCAGGGAGACCTTACAGCGATCTTCCAGTACCTGAAGGGGCCCTACAGGAAGGATGGGGAGGGACTCTTTATCCGGGAGTGTTATGATAGGACATGGGGTAACGGCCTCAAACTGAGAGAGGGTAGATTTAGATTGGATATCAGGAAGAAATTCTTTACTGTGAGGGTGGCGAGGCACTGGAACAGGTTGCCCAGGGAAGCTGTCAATGCCCCATCCCTGGAAGTGTTCAAGGCCAGGCTGGATGGGGCTTTGAGCAGCCTGGTCTAGTGGGAGGTGTCCCTGCCCATGGCAGGGGGGTTGGAACTACATGGTCTTTGAGGTCCCTTCCAACCTGAACCATTCTGTGATTCTGTGTGATTCTGTGCTTTTTTTAAAAATTGATACTGAAATGCATCAACAATGCATGCTTCTATAAAATCCCTACAGTTCTCGTCACCAGCAAAATGACTTCTCACTTTCTTTCTCATTTTATTGCTAACTTTTTGGGGGACTCTTAGTCTTTGGGGGACTAAGGTCTCCCCAGAATCAGATTATCCTAATTTGGATCTGAGAAACAACATTCTCAGCTTCTGTAGGGAAAAAATATCACTGGACAAGATGCACATAAGTGGTGTACCAAGGCCACTTTTCTTTTCGAGTGCACAATGCAAACTCCTATTTCAGATCTCTCTGTAAGGTAAAAGTTCACTGTGCTGGCTGTTAAATTGCCTTACAGGCTATGAGAGCTGGTGTCTCAGACCTGCCGTGGATTTAGGGGTATGCTGATTCACACTAACTTTGAAAATATGATTTTATCTGCCTTGAGGACTTAAAAATGGCTTTGCTATATTTTTAATGAAAGTTTTCTGAGTAATCTGTACCAGATACATGGCAATTTCTGTGAAAAACATAATGACTGCAAATTACTAAATGTGTCAGACTGTGCCTTGCTTTTCAGCTATATATATAAAAAGGAGGTAGTGTTCCACAGAGCATGTTAACATGAGTTCACCAGGACACTGAAAAAAATAAGTGAAAGGGAGATCTTTGGAGGATTAATAACTCAAAAATTACTCCTCTGTATTTTGGAAATCTCTAAGGCCTGCAGTGGGGAATGGATGCGGGAGGCATCACACGTGCTTGCCCTGGTCTTGTACCTGTAATCCAGTGTTGACCATTCTCAGAGACATGATGTGAGTTTGGTGGCTTGATCTGACCCAGTGCACCTGTTATTATGTGTTTGCAATCCTGGCCTCCATTGAAGCCTGACTTAGCAAAACGTTTAAGCGCACGAGTAGAATCATCCAGCTTGACTGGAAAAACCAGAGCACCAGTTTGACTTTACCTTTCCGCAGGGTCATTGCACTCAGAAGAAGTCTATAACAGCCTAAGGGTGGTTATAACCTGTGTCTGACAGCTAAATATAGAACAGTTGGGTAGCTCCATGTCTCTACAAAGGTCTAAAAAGGAAAAGGGATATTTCCCCAAAAAGAGCTGCATATGTGAAAATTTCTTGTTCCGAAAATGTTATGCGGATCTGAAGACTTGGGGCCTAGATTCTGTAAGGAGTACTAATGTATTTGCAGTGCCGTGACTGAAACAATCAGTGATGCTCTTGTTCTACTCAGTGCAGAGGATATGGCTATTTGCACCTCGTTATCGCTTCATCACAAGGTTTCTGCAGATGGGACCAGTGAGCTAGTCCCACTGTTTTATGTGCACCCAGAAACGAGCCTTTATGTTCAACAATCTTAACAACTACATACATTTCATTACAGATGTACTTTTTTTTTAGAAGGCCCACCAGCCCAATGTCTCATGTACTTTTGGGGAAGCATTTAAACTTTAATGGCAACTTGCTATGTGAAGTAAAATGCAATTTCTGGAAAGGACTCTTGGGTCAGAGATCTGGCCCCTGCAATTGTAGGGAGCCACCTTCTATAACCCCTTTAATTTCATCAAAGCCTTGAAAAAGTTTACTTCTGGTCCCCTCTCTCTGACTTTACTGACAGGAGTCCTGAGCTGTCATCTCTGCTTTTTCTGTTGTATTCAGCTAAGGAGTTTCTAACGTATAGCAATATACATAAGTACACAATGTGGCACTTCATGTTTTTTGAATTTCAGTCCATTTCTACAACTCCTGCTCTAAAGATTCTCTGCCGCCCTACCTACCTTGCAGTTCCTTTATTCACTCCATTTTCTGCAGCTTTTTTAATAGCTTTGCCTGTAGCATCCCAACAAACGCCTTTTAGCAGGCTTGAACAGGACAGGTCTATTGCGTTTCCTTTCTCTAGAAAATCACTTCTATTATTTTGTACATCTTTATGAGCTCTCATATTAGGGTGACCCAGTAAGTTTGGTAAAATGATACTGAATTGCATCTTCTGTTCAATGTAACTCAATGTCTGTTCTTCCATATAACTGGCACAGATTTTTAGCACGAGTGCCAGTATGATGGGACTATGATTGCCCAGATCACTTTCCCTGCTCTCTTGGAAGCTCATTTCCCCCAGTTTATGTCAATCAAAAATTTCTCAACTTCCTTGAAAACTTGAGTGTGACTCAGCAAGAAATTTATAGAAGTTACTGTTTTCTATATCGTGATAGACGCTTGTGAATAAGTACACTATTAAGAGTAAATACAATGTATTTTCCTGCAGAGCCCATCAAAAGGCAGTTATAAAATAGATACATAAGAGAGATATATAACAGGGAACTCCGGCAATATATTTTTCTGTTGTAATCTCATGGACTCTAGTCTTAGACTGTAAACTTATGCATAAGCAGTTCTTCAGTGGAGCTGTATGTGATACTGAGTCAAATCCACTAAAATGAAGACACCATGCCTTATAAAAGCTGTGTTGGTTAAACTTTTGTCAATGAATTGGAATAAAATCTTTTATGACTTTCAGAGACAGGATTTCTAGATAAAGATGATTGGAAAGTGTCCACTTTGAATTGCCCGTGTGACCTCTTGGAGAGGAGATTAATATTCTCCTACAGTTCATGATATGTACATAGTTCCTGGTGCTTAGTACTTGCTTAATTCTGCAAAATATGGAACATTTGGGCCATGCTACCTTTAACTCTCCAAGAAGCCCTTTTTGTCTCCAGTGATATTGCTCATAAAATAAAATTAAACAGATTGACGAACTGAGGCTGTGGTGCATAGAATTTAGCTTCTGCAATATAAGATGCATTGAAAATAGGCATCTATTTATGTAACTATTCTCTGGGGAGAGAAAGTGTGGCAGTTAACCCTGCATTCAGTGGCCAGAACATCTGCTTTTAATTCTTGGGTGTGGAAGGTCATACTCCCACATGCAGAAGCGCTGGGAGAAGACTGGTAGCTGAGACAGTTGAGTTTCACTTTCTGTGGAAAGTATGACAGTGTAATTTTTTATGCTCTCAGTATTGCGTTAGTAATGAGTTGCATAACACATCCTAATGATGGACGATCCTAGTGGACCAAAATGACTATATTCTGTTCAAGTAGATGTCAGCACATAAAAACTGGAGGAGCAGTAAGAGCTCTCTGTAGAACATTGGCATGACCCTTGTAATATTGGGAGTGGAAAGTGGCACTTAAATTTGGTGGTTCTTCTCCTTGCTAAGACCGGAATAAAATGTCCAAAAAAAGTAGTTTTCCAGAATGCTTTAATGATTTCCCCTGACACTGTGGAAATAGTGATGAGTAATACCAAAATGATTATTGCTTATGGCATAAATAATAATTTGTTCTGGTGCAGCAGGGCAGCTGAAGGACTGCCTTCTTTCCATGCTTTTTTATGTTATGTGGTTTTTAGGTTATGTGGATTGCAACTGTATGCAAAAGTTAAACCTTAACATAAGATGCTGATCCTACCAGAATTTACATGAGTAGAGTAAAGGCAGTGAAATTAACATGACTACATTCAAGTTTGTAAGACCGGGTAATTAAGTTTTCAGGTTTATCAGGGCAATTCTTACTTTAGTATGGTATGAATACTTCAGGTACATCTAACACCTACTTCTCTGCTCCTCTGGGTCAGAGCTTCCCCTTCCTCTGACCACTTCATGTGTGCCACTGTACCCACCTTGTATAAATACTACTTCTACTCTTCCACTCTTCATCTATATTTGGGTAGGGCTTATAGGATCAGTCAGCCCATGTGCCCTCCTGTACGAGGTATTATAAAATTGAAAGGTGATCTTTGCTTCTGAGATTTATAACGTAAATAGATGAGACAAGCTTCATGAACACTTTAGTCTTGAATGACAAAATGCAAAGGGTGAAAATGGTGGTTTGGGGTAACATCGAAGTGGCCCAGTTAGATGACTCACCTGTGGGTAAGGCACTGTGCAGGTCCCAGAAGGTGATATCCAGATGTCCGTGTTGGAGTCTTAGATTCACACACTACTGCTGCTGTCTGGATTATCTGCAGTGGCTTTGTCAAAATTAAAATAGAAACTTGTATTGAATTAAATGTGATCATGAATTATGCAGTCAGCATGAGAGCCTCCGAGTTGTTTATTTTGATGAGATATGGCTTTGATTTTTGTTGTCTGCACAATTTTTAGTGTGAGACACGGCACAGACTTTCATGTTGATAATTTGTAGCTGCACAATAACAGGTGGTGTTGAGCTGGAGGCTTTGGTACTGGAGACAGCATCACTCTTGATACTTGAGATGGTAGAGTCTGATCTGAGAATAATTCTTCTATCGGTGGGTTTTTTATAAAAGTATCAATGGCAAAAATAGTTATTTTGGACATATTTTTAATGCTATTTTTGGATTTTAGAGTCAATGTTAGATTGTAATGGAAAAAGTGCACATACGTACCTGTTATCCTGAAAACTTGGGAAGATTTAATTTTTGTTTTGTTTGTGGTTGTGCTGTGTATTTTGAATTTGAAGTTGTTGTTAGGTTTTGGGTTTTTTTAATAGAGTTTTTAGGTATAATTCTCAGACATATCTTGTGGATGCTAAAATTTTAGTTAAAAGGCCAAACTAGTTGGCTTCAGCTGCCTGTCCCCAGACCCAAACAATCAAGACAGAACTGTGAAACAAACACTGTCTGGCCAGGTGAAGGAGTAGGGGAGAGAGAACATCATGTCTTTCAAGAAAGTGAGGAATACCCTGTTCTTTTCTAGAGCTTATTTTGGTACTTTTGTAAAAGGTAGATAAAAGATCACAGCTGAGTTTTTTTCTAAGTGCAAGACAATTCAGAAAAATTCAATAAGTGATTAGTGCTTATCAGAACATATTTGTTCTGGGTTTTTTGTTGTGGGTTGGTTGTTTTTTTTCCTGTGTTCCAGCAAGAGGAATATAACGTTGGTTTTAGGCTGAGATAATCTGTAGGTGCCTCACAGTAGCTGGCAAAGAAAGATATGAACCGACCTTGTTGAACCAGGAAGAAATTCTTTCCACCTATGCCCACCTAGGCTAAGAAATAAGAGAAGGTGATACTAAGCCAAAGCTCTGGTGGTGGCATCCATCACGTGCCTCTGAAGAAGCAGCCTGCTAACCACTCCAGCTTAAGGTTGATATTGATAGCTAGTCATATCTGCATTGAGAAGTGTTGCAGAAGTAGACTAAAAACATAGTGCATACCTTGGATCAAAAAGTTGTCTTCCTTTTAACTCTTGGAGTAGAGTCCCTAATACCTATGTGAGCGCTTGCAAACCAGTATTTGACTGCTCCTAGACTATTGAATCTTAGTCGTTTTGAAGGCAAGAGGGAACCCATGAATTCAGCTCAGTCTTAATTTGTTCACTTTCAGTAAAACACTGCATAGTTTATGTTAGATAAACAATGGAAGACAAGAAAACTGAATTTTTTTCCTCCATTAAGAAACCAGGTAGGTTATTTACTACTGTAACAGCAGTGTTAAATGAGTTGAGAACACACTGTTTCTTGTCAAAGAACTAAAATAGTCCTCCAACAAGCAGCAGCCAAAGCCAGTAATACATTGAGTGAAGAGAAAGGAATTGCCCTTTTCTAGTAGAAGTGAACTTGTGGAAAACTCCTCAATATTCACATATTAAAATATTTAACTTCCTCTTTTGCTAATTTCCAGGAGGAATTTCAAATATGATAACTGTCTTCCAGCAGACTGTTACTGACATTGCAGAGCCCTGAAAATATGCCCCCCACAACCCAGCACAGAAATGGGACTTGAATTTGTTTTGGCAGCACTTTCCGTGTGAGCTGGAGGGAGCTGAACAGTCTTCTAGAGCAAATGCTGAGCTGGCAGCCCCTCAGGTGTATGCAGACAACCTCCAGATGTTTTTTACGTAGTCAGTCTTTGAAAGGCAAAGTTAATTTAACATTTTAAAATGATTGTTTGATTGCAGACTAACAGTATGCTTCAAGCGTTATGAATATTTACCTAGACCAAGAGCTGATGGAAGAACATCAGGATTATTTAGCTAGCAGCTTGCTGCGAATCAATGTTCTAGCTTCCGCTCATACTTATATGATCATATTACCTGAATCGTCCAGTATTTAAACTCACTTGATATCTTTTTGTATCAACTTTAATAGCCGTGCCCCAGAATTGATGTACTGTATTGAACCATAGGTCTGCCAGACCATTATCTTGTCTTGGGCAAGTGCAAAGAGCTGTACACGACAGACAGAAAAGAGGGCAGGTGGAGAGAGATCTCTCCCTGGGCCTTTCTCAACCTGTAACTAACGGGCTTCTGAGTCGAAGTGGTGTTCCTACTGACGTGTTTCACAGCAACACAGGGGCCTACATTTGGTAAATTTTGTCCAGATGCTTTTTGAACAACAGCCCCTCCAGTGGCCTGATAATTTAAGTGAAAGCATCATATTTCTTCTATTGTGAAGACTACTGATGAGTTATTGTTCATTCAGCTCTACTCCATTCATGATTTCATAGATGCCTATTCTGTTCCTCAGATACTTCTCTTCAAGGTAGAAACAGCCTAGTCTTTTTAGTTCTCTGAAGATGTCTTGGAATATCTGTGATTTTTTCTTATTGCTTTCTCTTGAATTTTTCTAGTTTTGGTTAACTTGTCTCAAGGAAAACAAAAGATAATGTACAGCATTGAAGGCGTGGGCTCATCATAAATTTACATGGCAGCATAAAGTTGTTTTTGTTGGCTCTTGGTTCCTATCCTCACGTTGGTTGCTTTTTTGACTAGCTGAACATACAAAGATTAATTTTCCTAATATAAAATAAGATTCATTTTCTTTCTGTGTCTATAGCTTTGAATTTTGCTCTCTCCTAAGCACGAATGCATGTATTTCTGAAACAGTTCAGGCTTAGTTGCTGTGTTTTTCCCTAGGATGGATGTAAGGAGATTTGCCTGGATTCTCCAGTAATGTGTGTGACTCATGCTCTTATAAAGTTGTGAATGTACAGTAATGACAAATGGATTAACAGAAAAAGGTCTCACCATGCCGAGATCCACAAGTCTTGGTCAGTGTCTGCGTACTTTGACAGATGTTTGGAAAACTTCATTTCCCCCATGCCTTTTCACACTGCCGGGCCATTAACATAACTTACCTGCCATGCATATTTAGTGAAGTGAAATGTGGGAGCCAACAAGATAAATACACTTTCAGAGAAACTTCTGGTGACAAATTCAATATTCAAAATAAACCCAGTGTCATTGGGGACTGCATTCTGTAATTGGTTTTCTTTCCACAAGACTAAAAATGTTGCTGTTTGTGACACGAGTCTGTCTCTCTATTATCTGTGTGCTGCTGGATTAAAATGTGGAAGTATATCTTTTTTTAAAGAAGCCATGATTTTTTGAACTTGCCACAATAGTTATACTGAGAGTTACTGAACTTTCATATCTCTGGAGGATTCCATAGGGTCTGTTCAATGTTCACTTTAAAAGTATTTCAAAGTTAAATTTGTTTGCAAGTTTTCGAAAAAAACCAAAAGTGTCAATTTGGTCTGAATTTACTCAATACTACAGGTAGGGGAATGGAATGAAATAAAACAGGGCTACATTATGATAGCAGGTATTTCTCTTACATACTAGTTCTGAAGTTAAAACACTTGGCCAGTCCATGGATTTTAATTCCTTTCTTGTCAGTACAGGCCGGGAGGTGACTGCCTGAGCAGCAGCCATGCTGAAAAGGGATAGGCAGAGGCATGGTTGACCTGATCTAACATTGTGATAGCACCACTTGGAGGAACGAGGTGACCTTCAGGGGTCCCTTAAGACAACAGTTTTGTAGTTCTTTACCATTGGTGTTTCACTGAGCATCTCTAGACGTTAGTCAGGCCCTTCCTATTCAGCTTCTGAGTACGTGGGGGAAGGGGAGGAAGTTTCCTACTGCTGTAGACCGTGAGGCACTGTAGGTAGTCAGTGGAGAAAGGAATGCTCCAAATTTATGTGTCCTCCTGCTTTGTGAGCAGGAATACCTTGTCAAAATGCCTAGTCAAAATACTACTGGAAATCAATGCGCTAGATTTTTGCCATGTTAACCCCTAATTAGGTAAAAATGCTGCAGGGTGTTTTTTGCTTTTTGGATGTTTCTTGGGGTTTTTTTCCCTTTTGAACAAAATAACAGCATCTGTGGATAAGAAGCTGTTACCTTGAAAAGACACCTTGTCACAGCCAATTTGGTTTCTCAAATTTTGTATTACTGTGGTATGGAAATCCAGCCAATTCTAAGCAAACTTAACCTCCAAACTTCTACACAAACGTAAGAATAAGGAACCTGCAATACCTAGGAGCAGCATAATGTAAAGAAGAATAAATGCTTGGCTTTCTCATCAAAAGGTAGGAAATAAGCCAGCTCTGCTGTATTTTTCTTGTTTCTGCAGGCTTGCATGTAAAACATTAACCAGAAACCCATTGAGGAATACTATTTTTTTTTCATTAAAATAAATACTGTGTTTAGAATGCGAAAGACAGGATGCACTGAAGGTAGAATTTCTTGAAAGAAAAGCATTTGGCATCAGACTGTGATGCAGCGTTTTGTAATTTGATATCTTCCTGGTGTATATTTTACCAATTAAATTTAATTTATACCATTTTTGTTATACTTCTTTTTTTATGTCACTGGCATAAAAAACTTCACTGACAGTGAGTACATTGATAATGTAATGACCATGCCCTCTGAAGCAATGTGAATAGCTGACAAGTCATCTGAGCCACCTCTCTGGGCACTCTGCTCTTGAACAAGAGGCATGTTGTTAGTAGATCTGGGGACGTGGGCTATTTATTGCTCTGCTGTAGGGAGGAGGTGAAGGAGAAGGAAAGATTGCCAGGACACAGTTGGCATGTTGACCCAGGAGTTCACAAGGAACAAAAATTTGAAATTGCTGAACTACTAACTAAGGTGTGTCACTGTGTCACTAAGGTGATCTCAGTGCCAGTGGAGTGAAAATCAGATAATGACTTGTTAGTCTTCCTTGGAGGGTACCAAAGATCATCTAGGAACTACATTCCGTTTGCATACTGGGCAAACGCTATGTCTAGAGATAAAAGTAGATGTGGTAGGTTATTGGATAATACAATGTGCTGGAGAAGAGTTAGTGTGGCTTTGTCTGTAAGGAAAGCATAAACTGAGATGAGCTACCAGCATCAGGCTTAGGTGGTATAAGGGAGAGTGTCAGTCTTTGCTTGCCCTGTTTTTTGCATTTTTCAGTTTGTCATCTGCTTTTGGCCACTTCTGAAGACAGGATGTTGGGCCAAGATTGGTTGGTCTGATCAATTTTCAGTTGTTCCTCACAGAGCTTCTGAAAAGGACATGGGAATGTGTTTAGAAATCTCCCCAGCGATCTGTGGGTTTTTATTAAAGGACATCCTAATTAACCGTGTTCAACCAGCTGTAACTTGGACACCAAATCTATTTTTGTGCTAAGAACCAGAATCGTGGTACTGGTATTAGTAGGACCAGTGTGCAGATCATGAGCCTTGAATCCATGTAAGAAAAATGGGGGGGGAGAAATTGTATGTACAAACCTCCAGGAATGCTTCCAGATTATGTTGGAAGCCTTAATCTGGGAATTACAGAAACAAAAGAGGCATGGACTACTCTTTACGGATTGTGGGATTTTTGTAGCCTGTCTTCCCTTGACAGGTCTCAAAGTACCTGCTACTGTGAGCAGAATTGAGGACCAATCAGCAATGGTAGTTTCTATGCCAAATTTAACAAAATAATGGCCAAACTAGTGTCTTTTCTACTTGATTGTTCTACTTCCTATTATGATAATGTATTAATAAGGAAGCTGCTACCAAAATGTGACCAAAATGCAAAAAAAATCCTAATATAATATTCTTGCTTCAGTTATTATTTTATATCAGGCGCATATTTGTTATAATAAAGCTCACAGAATTATTTTACAAGTGGCACCTTGCTTCTTCAAGAGGTTGCCTACGATTGCTGGCAACTTGACACTGGTACATTTTGTCTTTCTCGGTTCTTTTTCTGAGGAAAAAGGAAGATCCAATTTTTGTGACCTGTTTGTGCTAGCTGCCCTTTGTTCCCCTCTCTTCATCATGTCTTTCAGAAGTTTACCTGCATCCCATTGGTTTGCTTTTCTTCCCTTAGATTGAAATGATTGAAATGACAAGATTATACTATCACTACTGTCTGTAATTACTTAAAAAGAGATGAATTATGTTGCAGGGGGAAAAAGGAGTGAGAAATAGAGAAGAAACAAATCTGTGTTTTCAAATGCTTACTTTTCTAATTTCTTGTTTGAAAGACAAGCCAGGAAACCACATAGAGTGGAATGAGGATGAAGGAAGAAAAATAGAAATCTTAATATCTGTTCTTAAAACTGACTCTGGTCAGACAGATCTTTGCAGCTTTGCACAGGAGTAGTTGTAGGAACAGACTCTGAGAACTAAACTCAAAAAACAACTTAAGCATCCAATATGTTACCAGCTGTGTAGTTCACAGAAATTCAACCATAGACATTTGATCCTTAGACTTTGAAGTGTTTATGAGAACTTCTGCTTATCTCCAGAACTGCTGCCAATCTTAGCTCTACTAAGATATGCGGTCTTGGAACATACCTCACACTGAAGAATATGTGGAGTTCACAGCCAGAGACATTTCTATGGCAGGTCCTCTGAAGGACCCAGTCAGGCTGGTATTCTCAGAGCACGTGGCAAGTGCACGGACAACAGCGCTCCGGTACATCTGGTATACGATAGCCCATGCTCAGCCAAGCTTGGTTTCCAATGCTTCTGTCCCAGGTGAGTGCACCCCCACCAGGTGAAGGCAAGGTTGCTGGGGAAGAGGTAGGTGAAAAAAGGAAGTTAGTGCTTAAGGCTGCTTTTCAGATACAGGTCACTGAGAGTGTGCACAAGCAGTCTGACTTCATCGCCCAGACATGAGGTGGAAAGGAAGGCTCTTCTTCCTCTTTACTTTCTCCCTCTCCCTCATAAATTTTGAATTCCCTTGTGTGCAGCGACATAGCTTCAACTGGAAGGATTGCGAGGGCCTCATCCCGATTCTGCTTGCTCTTCATAGCATAAGAACCTTCACAGCAGGTTTGTGAACTCTACCCTTGAGCTAGGTGCATGAAAGTACAGCCGAGCCTGCCAAACCTACATGTTTTCATGGATTTGGGTCCAGTTTATTGCCTGTGTATGTAGTGTTTTAATGCTACATGCCTCAGTGTGTGTTGTCTTGAGATGAGGATTTGGTCCAGTTGAGTAGTTATATGTGTGACAGCTACATAAATAAAAGACTTGAGTTTTTTTTCCCCAAGGGAATTTTGAGGTTTTTTGCTTCTCATTAGATTGGGGAAATGCTACACTGCAGAACTTAAAGATGCAAATATATCACAGACCCCCTAAATGAGTGCTAAATTAATATAATAAGGAAAAAACCTCTGCTTATCTTGGAGTTTTGTAGTGAAACTACTTAATACTCTTCTTTACAGAGTATGCTGTAAAAATAGGTTTTGGGTTTTTTTTATAGCATTAACTTATTTGAGGTGCCTCATTTTAAATAACACTTTCTTAAAAACAGAAAGCATTCTGAAATTTAATTGAAAGTTTTGCAAAACAAAAAGACCTAAATTCCAAACACTCAGATCACATTTGCCTCAATACGGAGCTGTATAATTATGGAGAAGAGAGGAGATCATTTTCAAAACATTCCAATTCCATTTTAGGAGAGCTTGGTTCTGATTGTATTTTCTATAGTAATAAGAGCTGGACTGATTCCTGAAAATGTGGGAAAATAGAACTTTTTTGCAAGGTTTATAAAAATTTAGGGCTGTACTTTTAATGTATCAATGTTCTGAAAAAATTAAGTTGCACTTTCCATCCTATCTTAAAACAATTTTGTACTCTAATGCTTTATGCAAAATATGTGTAGATGTTGGTTTTGTCCTTTTTTTACTTTTATTTAAGGTAGAAATTTCATTAACATTTCCTTGGGCAGAAAAAGCGTAAAGTGAGATAATAAATTTTAGTCAAGAATCCAAATATACAGATACTATTGGAAAGAATAAACCTACAAAATGATAAAAATGTTGCAAGTACTAGCTTTTTTTTTGCATATGCTGGCCCTGGGTGTGTTTACTTTTCAAGAAAGAAAAAAAAAAACCAAACCATAGCCATTAGTGTTGTTTAAAAGACCAGGACACCATTGTGGAAGGGCTGTGCAATGCAAATGGAAATAGCATGGCTGCCTTCAACAGAGTAGCCTGTAACTGTTGATGAGTGTTAACAGGGGCACAGATGAGAGGAGTGAGACAGTATTGTAAGAGTGACACCGTCATATGTACTAACCATCTAAACGTTTTGGGGCATGGCTCTTGGGGTTACTTTTTGTTGGTTTTTGTCAGTATTGCAAAAACACAGAGATCCTGAAAACTTGGAAAATTGAAAACTCGGAAACTTGAAAACTCGAAAACTTGAAAACTCACCAGCCAGGCCGCACAGCCTAACATCCCAGGCCAAGAGTGTGGCGATAATTCACATCAGGATAAGAAATAGGCTGGGAAAGGTCTTCAGACAGAAGACAGGTTTGCTTGCAGCCCTTTTATTTTATTTTCTCTGTTGCTTTCATCTGCAGAGAAGATTTTGTGGGTGCCTTTTGCATCCTTCTGCAAGTCGAATGTAAGGTTGGCAAGTTTTCCTATGTCACAGCTAGAGAGAAGGATGCTGTAATAATCTGCAGGCGAAATATGAGACCTGGATGGAAAGAATGCAGGTAGTTGAGAAGGAACGGCCACATTTTATAGATGCTGTAGAATGCGCAAGATTTAAAAAGAGCTAGGGTGGGAGGACTTAAGAGAAACTCAAGTGTATGATGACTTACAGATTGTGTGTATGCGCAGAAGAAGGTTGATGGCAGTACTCACAGTGACTCAGAGAAGGTTGCAGATAGAGGTTGGTGGGGGAGTTGTGGATTTGGAAGGGGAGTTTGACTAAAACGACCACTAGATGCATAGAGAAAAGCTGAGATTTCAGTTGTGAAAGTGGAGTAGAGGAATATAGATGCAAGTCCTCAGTGGAGCTGTGGTTTTGGAGCAAATATTTTTGTTTCTTGTGATCAACAAAAAGAAGAAACGTGGCAGCTAGCTGGCATGAGGGGAGCAGCTTGTGGAGCAGAGTGAGTTGGCAGCCCTCTAGTGGGAGCCAAGGAAATGCAAGGTATGAGCAGCTGGGAAAGCAGAAGTACAAATCAACTGGAAGCCACAGCAAGGGCAGAATAAAAAAAAAGCAGAACTTGACAACATAGGTGGCAGAGAGAAGTGCTCCCTCAAAGACAGTTGGGAGAGCAGCTGTATTGGTGGGCGGAGAGGATGAACAGAGGCAGCCAGTCAAATGAATGGTGTCTGGAAAAGCCATGGAGGTCAGGCCAAAAGTCATTTGGCTCAGAACCAAGTCTCCAGCAGGAGTGTGTAATGATCTACCCCATTTATTCTCCCAGCCTTTTGCCAGATTATCATTTAGGGGCTTCTTGAGTCAGAGGTGGCATCTTTGTGAAAAGAGGTCTTCATTTTTCTCCTGTAAATGCATCCCTTCTTTAAAAGACACCAATTGCTAGACAGGTCAGGTGATATTCCCTCTAACAGCTGAAGCTGGCAAAGAAGCATAGAGAGACTCCAAATAGAGAAAGAGTGGCCAAGTCTTAAATAGAGAAAAATGGCAGCGGATGTGAGTTGAATGGACCGAATGTGATAAAAAGTAAAAGAAGAGGAGAAAGATTGGGACATAGTTCTGCTAAGAAAGACAAGACAAAGAAAAGAAAGGTAGGAAGAGCGGGGCGTAACATTGCTGAACAGTGGAAGAGCTGGACACCCTGGTCAGGTGTGTTGTGGCAGGAAGAGGAGCAGGACACCAGCTCCACGCCAGGGATGCTGGAGAACAGCTGTGGGCCTTGTGTCTCATAAGGGAATTCAAGCAAGGCTAAGACCAGTGTTGAGGTCACACATGGTTGTAATCTTTTTCAGGACTGCAGTTTGTCCAGGAAAAAAAAAGAAGGGGTTTGCCCTTGAAAATAGTGGTATAATCAAATATGGAAATGGTGTAGATGGGGAAAGCTGAGCTGGAGAGAAATGAAAATGAGCCCTTGCAAAGATGGGGAGATGGAGCCAGGGGACAACAACGGTGTGGTGAGAGCCAGGTTGAGAAGAGAGTCTGGTCACTGGCTTAGTAGACCAAAGGGACAGAGGTCAGAAAACATACTGCAAAGGTGAGGGAAGGGATGCATCTGTATGGGAGTGACTAAAGGGGAAAGAAGATATAGCGGTTGGAGGAAGGAGCCTTCAGGGCAAAAGAGTGTCTGTAGGCACCTTGGTATCTGTGCAATGCTCCTCAATTGGCACATCCATCCTGAGCTTTTCCAGGAGGCTGAACTCACCAACACCTTTGCTTTACTGCTTGGTTGGCTCTAGTTGCTGTTGTTGCTCTGGAGCAATGAAGAATTATTCAAGAAGATTTTGTTGTACCAATTATTCATTGCTTTTACAGTGGTTGTGTTACTAATTATCATACAATCACAGAATGGTTAGAGTTGGAAGGGACCTCAAAGACCGTGTAGTTCCAACCCCCCTGCCGTGGGCAGGGACACCTCCCACTAGACCAGGTTGCTCAAAGCCCCATCCAGCCCGACCTTGAACACTTCCAGGGATGGGGCATCCACAACTTCCCTGGGCAACCTGTTCCAGTGTCTCACCACCCTCACAGTAAAGAATTTCTTCCTAATATCTGATCTAAATCTACCCTTTTTCAGTTTAAAACCATTACTCCTCGTCCTATCACTACAATCCCTGATAAAGAGTCCCTCCCCATCTTTCCTGTAGGCCCCCTTCAGGTACTGGAATGCAGTATAAGGTCTCCCCGGAGCCTTCTCTTCTCCACGCTGAAGAACCCCAACTCTCTCAGCCTGTCTTCATAGGAGAGGTGCTCCAGACCTCTGATCACCTTCGTGGCCCTCCTTTGGACTCGCTCCAACAGGTCCATGTCCTTCTTGTGTTGAGGACTCCAGAGCTGGACGCAGTGCTCCAGATGGGGTTTCACAAGACTGGAGTAGAGGGGCAGAATCACCTCCCTCTACCTGCTGGCCACTCTTCTTTTGATGCAGCCCAGGATGTGGTTGGCTTTCTGGGCTGTGAGCATACGTTGCCAGCTCATGTTGAGCTTCTCATCAACCAACACCCCCAAGTCCTTCTCCTCAGGGCTCCTCTCAATCCATTCTCTGCCTGGCCTGTGTTTGTACTTGGGATTACTGTGACCTAGGTGCAGGACCTTACACGCGGCCTTGATTTTTGCACAGGCCCACCTCTCAAGCCTGTCCAGGACCCACTGGATGGCATCCCTTCCCTCCAGTGTGTTGACTGCACCACGCAGCTTGGTGTTGATCTGCAAACTTGCTAAGGGCGCACTCAATCCTGCTGTCTGTGTCACTGATGAAGATGTTAAACAGCACCAGTCCCAGTCCCACCCCTGAGGAATGCCACTTGTCACTGGTCTCCCCCTGGACATCAAGCTGTTGACCACAACACTTTGAGTGTAGCCATCCAGCCAGTTCCTTATCCGCCGAATGGTCTACTCATCAAATCCATGTCTCTCCAATTTAGAGATAAGGATGTTGTGTGGGACAGTGTCAAATGCTTTTCACAAGTCCAGGCAGTTGACATCAGTTGCTCTACTCTTATCCACCGACACCTTAACGCTGTCGTAGAAGGCCACCAAATTTGTCAGGCACGATTTGCCCTCCGTGAAGCCACATTGGCTGTCACAATGGTGATTTATTATTGATGATTTGTAAACTGCAGGGGATGTAAGTCTGCAGGCATATGGGGAATTTTTGTATTGGTGATTTAAAAGAGTGGAACTTTAATGAAGTGGTAAGTATATTTTGCTTGATGGTACTGATATGATAGTAACGTAATTGATGATCACTGATTTACACAAAAACATAGGATTTATGAAAGTTCCATTGACTTTGTCTTTAATTCTTTGATTAATAGCTGATTCCTGTGGAGATTGCCCAGGAGGTTAGAATGATACTGGAAATCATATTACACAGTTTAAAATGTTAAAACAAAATTTCATGTACTGTTTTTAAGCTTTTGTTATTCTCAGATGGTTAGTTTATTTATTATTTCTTTGCTTCCAACCCTGTGTCTGTTCCTCTGCTCACTGAAATCAGGGATTTTCTCACTGACCTCTTTGGAACCAGACTTGTCTCCACATGTTTTACCAGAAAAGTTTGTCATGAGCTACTGTACTAATTGATTTAGGTTGCAGATCTATTAGCAGTCCTTCCTGACAGTCAATCAAATAATGAGAGATCTATTTAAATTAGAAATCAGCAGCAATGAGATATTCACTTAAGTCAGGAAATGAGCAGAGGTATGGTCGTGGTATCACTAATACGCAACCTCCACATGGTCAGATTCTTCTGGGAGTTAGGAAGATGTGAAATTAGTTCTTTCAGGCCAAGGAGAGATCCGTAGGACGTTTGTGAAGGCCAGGCACTCATGTTATTACTCTTGCTGCCTCCTCTAGCTGTGTTTTGAAAGAGAAAAGTGAGACCATCACTAGTATGCAGATAAACTTGGGCATATAAATCCAAGGGACTGATTCAGCTTGTAAAACAAAACTCAGAACTCCAAGTTCAGGAGGGAGGATTTCAGACACTCTTTTTGCTGTAACTGATGAGAAGGTTTATTAATCCTTCCTATGCTCAGATTCGTTACCTGTCTTAATTTGAGGGTCCCATCTGTTTTCATGCATTGTGTAAGTAACAAAGTTGAGCAACTTACACATATCAATCTTTCAGATATAGCAGCACCTTTTCTGCATCTCCGTGTGGTTCTGACCCTATTATGTCTGCACAGAGCAGGACGGGGACAAGCTGATGTACATCAGGACTCTCAGATTTTCTAGTCATCATGAAACTTTCCTACTGTTAGAAAAGGCAGAAACACCCTGAAACTGGGAGGGGGGAAGAGAGAGAGACCCTGATTTTTAGGTCCTTTTCTTCAGGTATTTTCTATTCAGGAGGTTGACACAGAAGTAGCAGGGAGAGAAACCCTGAGTCACAGTTGTGTGGATTTTGTTGTTGTTGTTGTTTTAAAATACCCAGGCTAAGAGAAGTGGCTTCCCTATAAAGGAATCTCTATAAAGGGACTGAGAGACTTGCCTGCATTGATCTATGTCTTAGACACAGTTATTCCATCTTGTACAAAACAGAGTAATTAACGCTGGATGTCCTCTGAAGTGGTAGAAATGTGTAAGAAGGCATTCACTTACAATGTCAGTTCCCTAGTAGCATTAATAAATGGATAATAAAATAAATATCTGTGTCCTAACTGTCTTTTGTGAAGGAACCCAGGCTCTTGCTTAATACATTCTGCGACAGTCGGAGCTGTGCATTGTGGAAAAGGAAGCTTTTGCACAGATATTGACCGAAGACTGTTGTGTATTCTTACAGATTTGTCTAATGAGACTACTTTAAAACTTTTTTTTAAGAAAAAATCTAAGTGAATCATGATGAGGCATGTGTTTAAGAGTTTCCTATATAATACCATTGAAGTGTGAATGTGCTGTTTTTCTATTTTGGTGGCCGGGAGAAGGGGTTGGGAGCTTTCAGAGAACTGTTTCTCTAACCTTACTTGCCACTCATGGTTGATGGTTTCATTTCTATTCTGATATACTTACTGGCATTCAGTTGCATTCTACCGTGGCAGGAGCTCCAGTGGGAAGTGAAGCTTTTGTGTGAGAAAAGGAGAGGTTAACTACTCTTATATTGGGGGCCGTTTTTGCTTTGGAAAACAGTGGCAGGCTTTGTAGTTCAATCTTTTGGAGGACTGCCTGTTACCACCTTCTGACGTACATTGTTGGGCTGAGAAGAATCGATGCTCCGTGGTGCATGAAAATCCAAGGTGTCAGTTGTAGCCATACATAATACCACTGTCTCACATGCAGGCAAGGCTGTTAATACTTAACATGGTATTGTATTCTCTAAGGAAAAATGTTGAATACCGGTTACTTCACCCATTTTGAATATTTATACACATTCCTTTGAAAAATACTAAAATTAAGAGTAAGGTAATACTTACACAAAAGGCTCAAACTAACGAGCACCTCAGAGCAAAATTCTGCAGAAATAAGGCTCCAGGATTCCTGTGTGTCATGGAATGGTCCTGCGAATCTGCCTAAAATTAGTGTTTTGTTCAAGTTACATGTCTTGCAAGGCAATCGCTTTAACTTGTCTACACCAGGCAGCTAGGGTAACTGGTACCAGGAAAGCAGAGAATCTGCTTCTTTGGAGATCAATAACTTGCAAATAATCCTCCATATGCATGAGGACAAGAATCTTTTGAGGGTTCAAAGACTCTTTTCCTTAAGTACTTGCATCTGTGGGAGGACATAGGTATTGTTCAGTTGCTTAACAACCTTCTGTAGCTAATGATTTGAAGTGAAACAAATCCATAGTGTACAGGAGATGTGTATTGAAATGTATAAAGACACAGAAAGTACCAAGGTAGCCCAGCTCCCAGGAAATATGGCAACAAAGCAGCCACAGCCAACCTCTGCCGGCTTTCTTGCAGTAGCTTTAAATTATGGTGTGCTCACATGTTTTCTGCAAATGTCATGGCTCACAGGGCAGTGTGAAAAATAGTGAAGGTATTGTTGGCTTTCGCCATAATAACCAGGCTATAAATATTTGACTAATAAGGATAACTAACCTTTAGTAAATTAGGAAACATGAGAAACCTCAAAGATAACAACTAACAGCAGCTATGAAGAAGAACATCCGAGCGAAACAAAAGAGAACTTCTCCAAAAGACCCCACAAATGATTAACAGAAGGAAACAGATGCACAGGAGAAGGGAGTTGATCCTACCAGAAGGAAACAGATGCATCGGAAAAGCGAACTGAAGATCATCGATCCTCAGAAACAATTGCCAGAAGGAAACGCACAAATAGAAGAGAAAAGGGACTAATGATAATCAATCATCATAAATCATTACTCTGCCTAAAATAGTGAATACGTATGCAATATTGAATGTATATAAGACGTGGGTGAAGTATTAGCTGGTGTGCCTCTGACTTGAGTCATGCACCCAGCGCTGTGCTTTTGCTTTATCGACTTTGTGCCTATAATAAAATAAGTGCCATTTCTGTTTAAGGGATCTGGCTGCTTATTACAGCAGCAATGTTTTTTCCTGCAAATGAAAGGCTATGGTTCTGGGAAACAATTTCCAATCTGCAATCCAAACAAGTTTTCTTGTCTGAAAAGTCACTTTTTTCCTAACCAAACCCATTAAAATATTGTTATTGAGTATATGTCACAAGACCTTTGAAACAAGTTCTGTATTATATTCAAAGGAATAAGGCAATTTTTGGCCAGAAAAAATAGCTTTCTGTAGTCTTAAGCAAAATACAAGTCCTTCTGTGCAACCAAGGTATTCTGTTGGGGAAAGAGGGGAAAGGAAGTGGTGTTTCTTGTTTCCTTATTTAAAATCCTACAATTTTTAACTTAGAGGCAAATAAATAAAAATTAGGAGTTTGGTAAAATACGTTCCTAAAAGATACACTTCAAAGCAAGCAAATTAAGGCTGCAAGTCATATGCCTCCCTGCCTTTGAGAGTCTTTCATGGTTCTGTTTGATCTTTCATTCTTGCTTGTAAAATGCTATCTGGAGGAAAATATCTGTATTACTCTTCTTTATCAGGCTTCAACTACAGAAGTACAAATTGGGCCCATGAGACTGACACAAGATCCGATTCAGGTAAGATGCTCTTTCAGTTTCTTGATACAGTCAATTCAGTGTTAATGAGTGAAGAAATTAAGGTTCAACCCCTACAGTAAAGTATAATGTTTTCATTTTACTTGTGCAAGGACTATGAGATGGGTAATTGGTGTTTTAGTCTATCTGTTTGCTTGAGGAGAGATCTACAAGTAAATTAACTTGGTAAACAAGGTGCTTAGATTTCCATTAACACCAAATCATTCCTTTTATACGTCCTGTCAATAGGCGGGTGTGTGTATGTGCATTAGCAGGGAAAGAGCTGCCTCTCTGGATGTTGAAAACTATTCAATTCTGATGTACCAAAGGAGAGAGCTCCATTATAAAGGTTAGATACACGGCAAGTTTTGCTGGGTTTTGCACAACAGAACAGAGAAGTACAGAAGAGAACCACAGAGGACCTTAAGTAAAGCAGAAAGCAGACCTTAAGTAAAACCATTAACTGAAGCGTTTTCCATAAAGACATTGTCATACAGTAACTTATTTACAGTAAAGGAAAAACACTTTATGTAAAGCCTCCTCCTTTGTGGAATAAGCCACATCACCTCAGCTAACTTGGTTAGTATTGTACACATCCACACATTTAAAAAATGCGTGTTAATCTTTTTTTCCATCTTGACAATGGAGTTATGCATTTCTCTGTGCAGGGCAAACAGCTACTGAATATCACATTTTAAATGTCTATTTGTGGGTGCTTCATTATGTTAACAATTGTCTGATAAGTCAATTTAGTTTCCTAGAACAATTGCCAGCGGGGCTTTTCCTAGTGATGTTCATTTTATTCTGGTGCGTGTTTTATGCTGTTATGGGACACCTGTGCCAACCTCAAAAGGGCCAGTATTTTTTTCGGCTGGGAGGTGACCTTACTTGCAACTGTGACCTGCCATAAACCATTTAGTAGATTCCTCAGTGGACTTTATGACCACCTGCGTTGGAGGACAAATCTGTTTTGGTTTGTACTAGATCGTGACAGAGGTGCTGTTGACCTTAAAGGGCAAGGGGAAGAGTCCAAAGCAAAAACCTACCAGCTCTGACCCTCCAAACACCCACCCCCTACACTCAGCCTGTATGTCTGATTTTGTACCACGGCTTGCAAAAAGGCTTGGTTTGGTTCTGAGACCTTAGAAGTGACCATGATAAAACTACATATAAATGCACTTTCTCCAGCAGACACATGAGAAGGGCAGTCTTTATAAAAGTTTAGTGCACATAAAAAATGCTGTCTCACCCTTTGGCAGAAGTGTATACCAGGGCTGACACAGGTTTGGATTTTTCCCCCATTCAAATAGTGCATTTTCTACCTCTCAGCACGTTCATTTGCCATCATCTCTTTCACAGCATTGATATCAAACTCCATTTCTGTTCTGGTGATGGTGATCTTCCCTGTTGCACTGCAAACGAAGCATGATGATGTACAGCATTTTACTGTTCGCCCATACCAATTTTCAATTTTCAGTGTAACGAGATCTCTTCTCTAACTTAATTCAGACCCACTATATGTTTTCCAGCTTAAAACACTCTTGCTGAGTACAATAACATAAAAATAATTACATAAATTTATTTTTACTTCTTAAGTTGCTGTTTGTAATTTTCTCGGTTTTGTTGTGTTACCCTGAGTCTGTACTCAGCTGGTGTATCTTGTTTTATTTTGAGCTGTTTAACGCAAATCTCTGTCCATTTTCTGTGTTTGTATGATAAACTGGGAACAAGACATGCAATAGTTGTGCAAAGCAAATACTTAGAAAGATGGTAAAAATTCCAGTACATCACCAAAAAATGTAAAGGAGAATCTCCAAAAGGAGAATTCCACGTTGCTCCTAAACCAGGACAGCAATGAGTAAAATGATCTTTTTACAGCAACACTGGCAAATTATACACCAAAAAATAGACACATGGGTGATTTTTTTTTTTTGCCAAGAAACACAGATTGAATTCAAACTTTTCTTTGACAGTGTTGTTTATATGGATTGTTATACTTTCATCTTGACTTTGAAAGTGTATCTTGCAATATACTTGTGGTTACATTATGTTTAGATGGTTTATAGTAAGCTTCATACAAATGTTAATGAGAAAGCATGGTAGTAATGCTTTAAAAAAAATTTAAAAGTTAATATTCTCAGAAGGATTCACAATTAGCTACCATTGGGAGATCGGGTGGTTTAATTAAGTTCTATTATTTTACAGCCGGCAAGCTATTGCATTTTTGCAATCCTTTATTTCCAAACTGGGAATGTTGAGAAACAGAAGATATCAAAAAATGTGTCCCAAAAAACCTGTTTTCTGAACCGTATTGTACCGAACAAACTAGGAACAAAGTAAAACTAATAGCAGCTGGAACCAAACGGAAGATTGTATCAGAGTAGGGACTTTACCCAAGTATCCACACACAGAGCATGCAACTCAACAATGCTTTCCAACATCTCGATGGCTGGAAAAAAGTCAGGGATTAGGTAGAGTGACAAGTTAGCTTGGTTGTTAAGCGTCAGTAACTCTACTTATTGTTAACTGCAATTAAAAGTACTCTGCCTAATAAATTGAAACTTAAAACAAAACTTCTTATTTCTTAATATTTGTGGAAATTCTGACCTATAATTTTCTTCCACTGTTTAATGAAACCTTGACTGGTTGTTCTGCTACAGTAACATTAATTGAATTGTTTATTGTTTAGAATTCAACAATCCAGATAGCTCAAGATAAGAGAAAAGTTGTGGCCACCTTTTCTAGCTTCTAGACTGGTGATGTTGGATTTCACGTGGTGACACCACAGCTGCATAGAGCAGCACAGATGAAAGGCTGTTGACCTTTCTTACGGATATTTAGGGCAAAATTTTTCATACTTTGCTCAGGTTGTTTCAGTGAAGACAGGGGATGGCTTTTATTTGTGAAATGGACTTTGCTTTATAAATAGATTATTCTCTGGCTGCTGTCTTTCTGCACAATTTGAACAGCTGTGGATAAATTTTTGACTTTTTGAGACCTTTCTTTTTCACAGCATATTGGCACTAAATTAACCTTTTTCTTCATTTGTCACACAGGGTGGCGTGGTTAGTGATCAGTTGCTATGGTACACATGTGCAGATTCTGAAGGGGATTGTGCACATGGCTTGTGTTCCTGGCTATGTAATTTGTACGCTGATAATATAGGTATAATAGTGGAAGGATGAAGAATTTATTCTCTCCTAAAAACACTCTTTCTTTCGCACTAGAAGCACACAAATACAGTTGTTTTCAGCCTATATTCTGTGTGTCAGTTAGCAAGCAGTCTTCCTACAGCATCAATTTGATTTTTAGAACAGTGCCTCAGCACACATCCTACCTGATCTTGTGTGAGCAGTTTCTTAAGTGTTCTGTTGAAGTTGGCAAAACCGCCTCATATATTTACATCATTAGGGACAATATATTGGGTAAAAATTGGGGTGTTTGAATCATGTTTTTCCCTCTATCCATCACTGTCCATACCATCTTGTATGCTGTCCAGTTTTGAAAGAATGTGGGTTAACTCCATTTTGTTGTACATCAAAGGAGAAATAATGAATGAAACTGCATTATGTTAATTGTTTGTCCCCGAACAGCGATAATTAAGGCTGTTGCATTTCAGACAGTTCATTACAATTAAAAGTGTGTGTAGCTGGGATGGCTTGATGAGAGTGGCAATGATGTTTGAACACCTGCCCACTTACTCTGATTGGTTGCTGATTGAATTTGAACGTGAGTTAGAAGAGACTCATCATCTGGCAGCTGGCATTGCCCTAAACGTCCATCCTATGCACTTAATTATTGATTATCTATTGATAATCACTCTGTCTATGAAGAAAGTTGTGCTGCTGTATCAATTGTTTTACAGTCTGTTGTTCAACCTTCCCACTTTCAAAGTAGTCTTAATCCTTCATAGAGCAGAAGTGTTCATTAAGACTTGCACCATGCGGAGAAATATTTTGTATGTTTAATGCGGTGCCGCTGTTTTGCATGCTTTGCAGGTTTTGCTGATCTTTGCAAAAGAGGACAACCAAAGTGATGGTTTCTGGTGGGCTTGTGACAGAGCTGGATACAGGTGCAATATTGCCCGGACTCCAGAGTCAGCGCTTGAATGTTTTCTTGATAAGCACCAGGAAATAATTGTTATAGATCACAGGAATTCCAGATATTTTGATGCGGAAGATATCTGCAGGTAATGTAAAGGACCTTATGCTTCTCTTGAACTTCAGGATATATTGTACAAAACAAAACTTAATAATTTTAAAAACAAAAAATGGTGGGGGGAAAACCCAAACAACAAAAGAACCCCCAAAATTATAGTAAAATGGGATTTTGGAGATTGGCACCAAAAGGTTTGCAAGAAGAGAACATGAAAAATATGCTTTTGGCAAAGCTGAATTGTAGAGTTGTCTCTTTAGATCATAGGTCTCTCAGAGCACAAGGCAGAGCTGCGGTGAAGTTATTGCCCGCTGTCTGTGCCTGCGTCTTTCCCGGGTTACTGCTGCAGCAAAGTCTGAAGCTGCAGGGCTTCAGAGGAAAGTGTTTGTTTGTCCACTGGGTCAGGCACTGCCAGTGCTTCATGAAAGTTCATATCACTCTTCTGGTACTCATGAGTCTATCTTAGCGGCTCTAAGGTTGCAAGCACTTGGTATTGGGATTCTTTGCTAAAGTACACTTTTAGGTAAGCATACATTTTGTACCTTACACCATACTGTGCTTCTCAGTCCATCATGAGCTGAAATTTGCCATGTTTACTACAAGGAGCATCTTAAAGCTCGAATGCTTGTGCTGACGCAAGTTCTTTTAAAAGACCATCAAAAAATATAAAGACTGTTTATTCAGGACAACTGTGACAGGATTGAAAAAAGTTATCTTTAGCCAGTAAAAGCTGAATGGAGTGTTCTTCTGATAGCTGGTCATATACTTTTCAGTTTCTAAATAATAAGTAAAGTGGCAAATTTTTTTTATTCAACATTTCATAAATCATAGTCTCTCATAGACACTTGCTATACCCTCTTTTGTTACTTGCATGCCCCAAAAGCACTTCCTACCCTCTGAAGAAAATTTTGCAATATGTAGAATCACAATGGTAATTACGGGAGAAGGTGGTGGAGGTTCTTGTTTAAATTAGCTAATGGGTATTGGAAATACATTGTATAGATTGACCTTTCTCAACCCACATGTTCAGGGCGGTCTGCTCCAAATAAGCTAAGTAAACAGGGTAAACCTTTGCTAGGTTATAAGAGTGGATTCGGAGACCTGTGTTCATGCCCTGTGATTTTGGAACTCTTGCCCCTTCACTGCATTGATCAAAATCTGAGGAATCTGGTATGAAAATGGAAATGGATTGTCTAAGTGGGGACAGGTAGGTTATGGCAGTGTAATATCCTATTTTCTAGCCTCAGTGGCGTCTTTCAGTCCTGGGTTTCATTTATATTGTCTGTGAAGATACTGAGAGCAAACATTGAGAAAGCATGCGGTGTAACTGAGAAATTTCTATTTCCTCAGGTCTATTCGCGCCACAAAACCACCAGAGCACACTGTAATACTTGCTGTGGTTCCACGCATGTAAGTGTTACTGTTTTGTGAAAAATTTTATTTTACTTTATAACAATGTTATGTATAATAGTTATCTAATAACAGAACGTATCTTACTAGCAAGCCTTATAGAGTAAGTTTAATATTATTTTACCTGAAATGGGTTAGTGATGTTTTATGTGGCCTATTTAAGTATTTGGTAACCTTACATTTATACAGACTAGTACTGTCCCTATCACCTTGAGAGGACCATAATGTAATGGCTTGTATACTAAGAAAAATTAGAAAGCTATGTGTTGGTTTCTAAAAGAAGGAAAAAAATAGAAAGCTATGTGTTACTTTCTAAGGGAAATAACTAGGTCAAATAACACGCTGTGGCTAGTAGGGAACTGGGTAATGGAGTAAATTTCAATGCCGTTGGTACTAAACTCACCAGAATGTTGTCCTGAAATCCTTATTCAGTAATTCATACCCCATGTATTCAGGCAGAATTCTTATTGACTAAAATACATTTTTATCAAATATGTTCAAAAAGGAGACCTTTCCTGTCTTTATTACAACTCCTGCACACTACTGATCGATTCTAATTTTATTGATTTCCTAGCTCAATTAAAATAGTAGGAAACAGAGTGGCAGGGGAAGAAATATTCCTGCCAAGATTAGAAATCAGACTAAGTTTGCTGCTGAGTAAGACTTTGCAACTTGCTCCACTTTTTACTTAATAACACTTTTTTAGATTATTTCTCATAGGATATCACAGCATGTCTTTAATCCTCTTCATGCTTTCTTTTTGTAATACCTTTGTGTGTCTGCGAAGAGACACAGGACTTCTGTAGAGTATCTGTCAGGTGTGCTGTAGGAATAACCATCAGGTTGTATAATAGCTGCAAATACTTATGAAAGAAGACTATAGCATCAACTTCTGTAATAGTATGATTTTATGTATGTATTTTATGCGAGGGTGTTCTTACCGCATTCATTATGTTTAGGTAACTAAGTCAAATCGATACTATCCAATTCTTAAATGGTGTGTGACCTACAACAAGTTCTGTTTAATGTCTTTATCAATGAACTGGACAAGGGCATGAAGTGCACCCTCAGTAAGTTTGCAGACAACACCAAGTTGGGTGGGAGTGTTGATCTGCTTGAGGGTAGGAAGGCTCTACAAAAGGATCTGGACAGGCTGGATCAATGGGCCGAGGCCAATTGTATGAGATTCAACAAGGCTGAGTGCTGGGTCCTGCACTTGGGTCGCAACAACCCCATGCAGCGCTACAGGCTTGGGGAAGAGTGGCTGGAAAGCTGCCTGGTGGAAAAGGACCTGGCGGTATTGGTCAACTGCCAGCTGAATATGATCTGGCAGTGTGCCCAGGTGGCCAAGAAGGCCAACAGCATCCTGGGTTGTATCAGAAACAGTGTGGCCAGCAGGACTAGGGAAGTGATTGTTCCCCTGTGCTCAGCACTGGTGAAGCCGCCACTCCAATACTGTGTCCAGTTTTGAGCCCCTCACTACAAGAAAGACATTGAGGTGCTGGAGCATGTCCAGAGAAAAGCAATGAAGCTGGTGAGGGGTCTAGAGCACAAGTCTTACGAGGAGTGGCCTGAGGGAACTGGGGGTTGTTTAGCCTGGAGAAAAGGGGGCTGAGGGGAGACCTTATCGCTCTCTACAGCTACCTGAAAGGAGGTTGTAGTGAGGTGGGGGTCGGTCTCTTTTCCCAAGTGATAGAGGAAGAGGAAATGGCCTCAAGTTGTGCCAGGGGTGGTTTAGACTGGATATTAGGAAAAATTTCTTCATTGAAAGGATTGTCAAGCATTGGAACAGGCTGCCCAGGGAAGTGGTTGGGTCACCATCCCTGGAGGTATTTAAAGGATGTGTAGATGTGGCAGTTAGGGACATGGTTTAGTGGTAACTTGACAAAGTTAGGTTAACAGTTGGACTTGATGATCTTAAAGGTCTTTTCCAACCTAAACAATTCTATGATTTTGTTTTGTAGATCTGCTGACCAAGAAGAGACTTCTGTTCTTCCCCTTCTTAAAGCAGGCTTTGATAGGGTATGTATAAATTACATATTTAATATAGTAACTATGATTGCTTCGTAAATTACAGATGCTTCTATTTCCTTAAAGTAAAAACTATACATTGCTTATGTCAAAAATTTATTGATGAAAACCAGTGGTAGTTGACTGGGCAATCTTTTCTTCTCAATAGTGTATCCAAGAAGTATAAGAGAATCTGTGATCTAGCTAGTCCTTCCAGACTAAGGAGGAGTACTGAGATTAATTTATTGTGGCCTGGGTGGGTGATGGGTGAGTTTTGTTTATGACCGCAGTACAAAAACAGTGATGGGGGACCCCGATTAATGTGTGCTGCGTATGGCAGCATGCTGACTAGTCACCCGGACATCTCTGTGTGCCTCAGGCTGCTGGGATTCCTCTCCTAAAGGGACTACAAGCCTAGTCCAGCTCCTCCTGATGCAAATAAGAATTTTTATTTTTTTTTCTTGAGATCTATTGTTTTGGCTGGCACGTGTTCTTCTCAGGACAGCGTTAGAGTCTTTCCTATACAGGCAGTAGAAGGGAAAATAATTGTTCATGCTGTTTCTCGGAACAGCATTGTAGGAGAGAGCAGAAAGGCAAGAGTTAGCTCTGGAAATCTAAGTTCAGTTGCTTACCCTATTCAAACCTTTGGGTGAGTGGCTTTGGATGGATATTACTGTTATGTTAATGTAATATAAATCAGATGTAATATTGAAGTGAGGAGTTCATAAGGAAGGTTATGTGTTGAAATGATAAAAGCACATCAGTGGATAGCTAGGGGGAATTAACCATGTATAGTTAGGACAATTAACTGCAGTAAGGAAAATCAGAGAAGGAAGGGAATTAACCCAGGCAGAATCTCATGCTAATACACTCATACTGAGGCCAGTATCTGAGCTAACTCATATTTGCCTGGAGTTTGTTTACAGAGTAGAACATTCACCTGAGTCACCATTTGTAGATCATCTCCAAAAACAGGTGATAGGTCTTGCCTTTCCTGCAAGGGTACTGCGGGGGCAAAAGCATTAAAGGCAAAAGCATTTCTGAAGTGCTCAGATACTCCAAAAACTGGAAAAGCTGGGGCTGAAAAAGGTCACAAATGCTAGTGCTTTCTTACTGTAATTTTCTCCTTCTCTCACTCTCAAAAAAAAAAAAAATTCAAAAAAAATTCAAATCTTTATTTCTTCTCAAGTCTGGTGTTTCATTTGACAACAATGCAGGGCAATATGTTTTGTGGGCTAGATTGTAGGTGTAGCACTGACTAGAGCCAGAGAAGACCCTGTGCAGCTCTGAGAGACATCTCAGTGACGCACTGTCTGCCTGGGAAAATAAAATCTTTTTGGACCTGGCAGCTGCTCTAACCATTCCCTCTAGCCGTCCCAAATTTATCTGAGAGCTCGAATGATATAGCAATTCCCTATTGGAATTCTTTTCAAGCCTTTAAAACACACCTGATGTCAAAGATCCTAGTTTCGCCGTGGGGTGGACATAGGAATTATTTCTGCTTGGATGGGGATCAGTAGGGACTAAATCCATTAAAACAAAAAACCCGCCCCCGCACAAAGATTTAAAAATACCCTTCTTCAAATAGAGAGACAATATTTGCAGGGCATTTCTTCCTCAGCAGCAAAATCTTTTGGAAAATCATATCTGCTCAAATTATAAGTTTCTCTTCGCTATTTTTATTTTTACAGTCCAACCTTTCTGGTAGCTTTATTTTGCATTTTGACTGTTCATCGTATCAGCATTTGTCCTATTTTTGCTCATCGTCTTCCTCCTCCTCCCTTGACAAAACACTGAATGCAATTGCTCTGTCTGGTGGTGACTGCCTCCTAAGTGCCCCTCCAACTTGATTGGTAGAATCTGAACTTCTAGACAATTCATCTGTCACCTTTGTGTAGAGTTTTGTAGACTTCTTACATCAGGTTTGGATTTAAAGATTCCAAAGAACTTCTTTAATATCTTTTGGGGGATACTCTTGCAAATAGCCATATTCTTTTTGTGTGCAGTGAATAGCAGATTATTCTGCTTCAAAATGTTCTGCTGCGTTCATGTGTACTCGTGTTAGAGCAATATCTTTCTATGTTCATGTGTACCTTATAATGTATATTGTAACTAGTCCTAAAGAAATCACTTTTCATTTCTTCTAATGAAATCAGTGATGATTGATCTCTATCTAGATCTGGATCACTATGATCACTGAAAGTTTTATGAACAGAGGGAGATTTCAGGATTTTCTGTTAATTTTATACATTCCTTTGGTATTTTTCTTTATGCTGAATTATTTCTGGTTTTTCTTCTTCCTACTCAAGGAAGTCTATTTTATTACATCTTCTGATATTTTAATTATTTTTTTTTTTTTTGGCCTATATCATTAACAGCTTTTGTGTTTGTGTTTTAATGGTGTTGTTAATGCAGTGCATTTATTATGCTGATTTTTCTTTTTCCTCTCAGCCTCATAAATCTAATAGTGATGGCCTGCTTAGGAAGGACTAATTTAAATAAGTGATTTGGCTTCCTGACTGACTTTTAACTATGATTTAAATTAGCGAATAGAGGACCTTAATGTTTGCAGTTACTATCTTGTCTTATATTTTGAACTTTAGTGCATTTCCTAAACAACATTGATTCTCATTGACCAGTTACTATTAAAATGTTCTGGTTTGCAACAAAATAAATCTTTAATATTAGACCTAGTATTTCTTGTTAAGCAGTAAGAATGATGCATTCCTACTAGCTGATGAGTCTTGGCTTGTGTCAAGCTCTGTATAGGACAACAGTGGAATCCAATTATAATGAAGTAAGCTGCAATTTAGAGTATATGTTAGTTAAATCAAAATGTACTGTATAAATACTAAACTTTTAAAAAATAAAGTACTGTTGTCTGCCTTCTAATATTTGAAAGTTAATAGATCTTCAGCTTCTCATGCCTCATTTAGATGCACAGATTAGAAAAAGGAACTATTTCCTGCTTTTTTCAGGTCCCAATTGATTTCTCAGCTTTGAGCGAGCCAGTGAATGAACGGCATTAGTACTACAAACTTAAATAAAGAGATTCTGTGCATCTGCAGAAGACTATACAACAGTTAAGAGCAGGTTTAGTACTTCAACAAGCTGCAATTCTTGATTCTTAGGCAAAGATTTGTGCCGAGATAGTGGTTGTTTTTTGTCAGTAAACAGCAGCAGTTAAATTTTGTCAGTAAACAGCGCTACTTTAAAATTCAGTTTATAAAGAGGTTTAGTATGCTCTAGCAAATTTAGCTTGTAAAATAGGTTGCCATTGTTAAATTGTATATTATTGGTAGATTTGTTTTTATATTGTTTTAAATTTCACACGAACATATTTGAATATTTAAAAGAGCACCCTAAAACTGAAAATCTAAATCTGCAGTGCTGTAGAAGACAAGTTCGTTTCCAGGCAGGTTGTTATGCAAGAACACACCACCATTTACACCTTTGCTTCTGCCACCTTGATATTGTGCCTCTTGGTTTCCCATGCATTCACTTAGTGTGTGAAGTGAGAGTTACAGAAATATTTTAAGATCGTAATGCTGCTCTAAGCAGTGAAGCAGACCTGTGTCAGTAGTTAATTTTAGTTTTTACATTTTGCTGGCGACTTGGGATTAGGACATTGATCCTCAAAACACAATTTTTCATACGGGAGAGAAGCATACATTTCTTAAAAGCCGTTCTTTGTTCCTCGGAGGTTTGAGTGCTGCCTCTTGACTCTGCATGCAGCTGGGCTGTGAGAACTATTGACAACACAGGGTATCTTCTGTGAAAACTAGAGTGGGTGCTGTATTTCCAAAGGAGTGATTTAGCTCTTCACAGCAGGAGTTTACTAATGAGCCGTAAACTTTTAACTGAAGTCAGAGAATCTACTTCTTTTCTGTCAAAACAAAGTTTCTGATTTCAGCAGGACCAAGCACAAGACCTTTCAGCTTAGTACCTCTGCCTAACAAAGAGAGGATATTCTCTCCTGTCTGGAGTACATAGAAGTTTTATAACGGTTGTCAGCATGCTCCTTACTTTGTATACTTTTCTGCACTTCTGAACTGACAGTGGCAGCTCAGTCAGTTTAACTGTGAAGCAAAGTTACATCACCTTCTGAGCTTCAGCTGCAATATTTGCTTGAAAACAAATGAAATGCCAAATGTAATTAATTTTTTTTTCTTTTTTTAGCATGAATGTCTTATGTCTCTAGAGTATTCTATTTCCATTCTGAATTAAGGATAGATGTTCAAAATGAAGCATCAAGGCAATACTGGTTTTGTGTGAGACTGTGTTTGGGTGTTTTTCAGATTATCTGTTTCTAACTGGGTTGCTAAAACCAAATGGGAAAATTCACAGTTGAGGTTTTAGCGTATTTTTATACTTGCTTTGTATTTAGATAGCCATGTTGTCTTAAGAACTAGAAAATCATTCCTGAGGTAAAGATGATTACTGTACACAAAAGATACAACTAAAGCTTTTTATTTCTACAGAATCACAGGACGGTTGAGGTTGGAAGGGACCTCTGGAGGTTCATCTTGCCTAACCTCCTTGCTGAACCAGGGCTACCTAAAGCAGTTGCCCAGGACCATGCCCACACAACTTGAGGACATCTCCAAGGATGGAGATTCCACAACCTCCTTGGGCAACCTGTGCCAGTGCTTAGTCACCCTCACAGTAAAAAAAGTGTTTCCTGGTGTCCAAAGGGAATCTCCTGTGTTTCTGTTTGTGCCCATTGCCTCTGTTCTGGACACCACTGGAGAGAGGCTGGCTCTGTCTTCTTACTCACTCTCTTCAGATACTTGTATACCATGATGAGATTCCCCCTTCAGCCTTCTCTTCTCCAGGCTGAGCAGTCCCAGCTCCCTCAGCCTTTCCTCACAGGAGAGATGCTTAATCACCTTCACAACCCTTTGCTGGACTCATGCCAGCTCTCTTTATAAGGTTAGAGTTTTAGATGCAGGAACAGAAATGACAGTTTAAAACCATTCCAATCTATTTCATGCACTCTTGATTTGTCTTCCAGCAATTCATGGAGAATAGCAGCATAACTGCTTGTTACAATGAACTGGTTCAAATAGAGCATGGGGAAGTACGATCTCAGTTCAAATTACGGTATGTAGAAGTGCAAGAAACTGCAAACATCAACCACTTGGTCTACATAATTGTGTCAGGTTACTTTCTGCTTCTTCCCAGATATGCATATATGTGCTTTGTGTATGTTAACTAATATACTACACCCTTTTTTCCTTCTTCTGTTATTTCGTAAAGGACAAATTTAAGTGCCTTAGTAACTGGTACCCCGAGAAAGCTTAGTCTGTGTATGTTTCATTCACTGGTGGTTTAAATGATGGCTTTCCTCAATGCAAAGTGCAGTACATGTCCTTGACTCTGATGCTCACTTGTGTCCCATATGTCTTGAGGTGCCCATATTGAATTTGACATCGTTCTAGCAGCCACTACTACCAGCATTACAGTCAGGGCAAGATCCTTTAGCAGAAATATTGCAGAACAATGGCTGTGGCTCATTTAATTGCTAGGGTAGCATTTTAAAAATGCTGTCCTGTGTGTAAGGTTTATGGGCTACCAATTTATATGATGGTAAAACTTCACAAAGTCATTCTTGATTTCATGTGTGTGAGATTTCATATTTGACGGCCTACACTGAGCACAACCTTTTTCTGGCTCTTCATACACTGAGGTTTTATTTTCTTGCTTGGGCAAGACGTGGCACACAGGAGCATAGTTTTTTGTCTTAGTGAGAAATTAAATTACTTTCATTCCCTTATCACTTTTTCTTTAATGTGACTAATTTTATATTTAATACAGGTGCCTATACATGCATGTAAATACGTTTGCAATTCAGCTATATGGAAGAAAAAGTCCTTGAAGTTGAATGTCGTGCAGAGAAGGTGTAGTGCCCTGGGTGTGATAAACTAATTCCAGTCCCATCTAAAGAACTACTATCATTTCTCTACAGGTTTCTGTGTCTCTGTTTAAGAAGTAGATTTTTCTAAGCAAACTGATCCCAAAGTGACTACATGTTCAAGTGACTACATGTTTGTGCATGCAGAATGCAATTACAGTAACATTTTTTTGAAAAAAATAAATACAGAATTTGGGCTCACATGATTTTTAATAGGTGTTTTCCAGAACTAGGCAGGAAAATAAAGCAGCTGTGAAATTTTAGAAGTTAATTAGGTGTTACGGTGGTCCTGACTTGGTTTATTGTTCAGTTGTAAATGCAACATGAAATGAATGACTTCTGAATTAAGTCAGCATAGGTCAGAAACATCAGGTTTGTATAGAATGAGTAAACTGTCATTTATACACACAGTGCTTGTGGTTTATGTTTCAAGAACAACATGCCAATACAGTTTGAGCCCCTCTGCATCAGTAGTATCAATTATGAATGCAGATAATTAAAACTCCATCACAGGGAGCATGATTCATGTTGGCTACCATATTTTTCTGCAAGTTTATTTATAGCAATCACCAAAAAAATCTTAAAATTAGTTAAAATTGGAAGGAAACAATGTCAATCCTCAGTGGCATTTCATCTACTGACAATTCTTTCATCTATAATGTTTAAGGAAAGAGCAGTATACCACCCACTTGTAATTCTGCTTGCTTTCGCTCTCTTGAATGAAGTGACATAAACTATAAGCCTACTTCTTTTTAATTTATGTTAAATAATAACATTATATAAAATGTATTCTGTGTTATCCTGGTTTTTGTATCTAGATAATGCACATTACATATATATTTATGTGTGTGTATACGCATATTCACATCATCTCTGAACATGACTGGTTTGGGAACCTTTGGCAGCATTGCAAAATGCTATGAAAAACGAACAGTGCTATTTCTGTGTTTGCTACTGCCACTTCCAGATGCAGTCCCAGAATAGTTAAGCAGTTTAAAGGGTTTAATAGATGCAGACTCAGGACAATTAAATAGTTAAATACTCTTCATTACATAACAAGCACAAGTAATGCTTATAAGCAACATTTGTACTAACATCTGGGGGCACAAAGTAGCCTTTTAAAAGATAAAATTTCTGGAGAAGATGATATCTTGCAGCAGAGGATTTCCCTTACTAGGCAGGTGCTCTAAATGAATTGCCATTAAAAACTAAGCAGAACTAGTGTTTGGTAATGCTATTTGGTTATAACTTGTTTTCATCCCTGTGGTTTAATTAAGTGGGAAAAAAAATGTTGCACTGTATGTCTGTCCCACTGGGTTTCTGATCTGTTTGCTGTCTTAAGGAGGTTTTCTATACAGCTTTGCAAAAATGAAGGGAAGAGACAATATTTTCATAAATGAGTCAATGGAATTAAAACCAGGACATTTCAGGTGTTCAGATACAAGAGAAACATGGTGAAAAAGTAGGACCAGCCCAAGAAAACAGTATATAAGGTCATGTCAGTGGTCAGAAGTGTCTTTCCATTCCAAGTGGGACTCCGCTTCTCCACCTAGCTTCTTCTGGTTTGAAGCCTGGTTGGACATCTGTGGGAGCTGTGTATTAATCAAATAGGATATGGGTCATTTAAACTTGTAATTTTGCTGTCTTAATGCTTACCAGATCAAATGAAAATACTAAGCCTTGAACAGTGCAAACATAGCCGTGTGTTTTCTTGCAGAAAGTTTATGTAATGACATTTGTTAGTAGTTGGTGTACCAGACAGGCATCTATCACTGAGATAAACTAGTTGCTTCGCACAGCTCAAAATCACACTTTGAAGCTGGCTTGGACCGCTAGAAAATCACTTGTGAAATTACACTGGGGGCTCCTTTCCTTGCATGGGCTGAAATACAACAGTTTTTCCTACAAGTCTTCATCCACGTGGCTGCGTGTCTATGTCTCTGTGTATATTTCTTTGTGTATCCTGTTTGGTTTTGAGTTACTTCCCTGATGAGCAGAACAAGCGATGTCCCGTATTTCTTAATTCTCTAGTCATCGGTATTAATTCAAATCTCACTATGTAGTCTGGGAGCAAGATGTTCTTTTTAGGTAATAACTGTATACAAGAATGTTTACGCATGGTGCATTTATGCTCTCTGCAATGAGAGGTACATAGAAGATAGTTAGTTTGTGTTTAGATGTTGTGTTTAGATGAAGTACTGACATCTATCAAAGAGAGTACGCCTGGGTTGTTTCTCCTAGTATGCACTCTCTTTCTGTGTGCATATATATACACACACGCTTTTTTTTCTTTCTAGTATTTGGAGCCTGTATAAATGTTAATCCCATCCTGTATAAATTATAATACAAGCAATTTAAATTTTGTAGCAAGACGGTAAGGCTTTTGTTTTTCCTGCATTAGTTCAAGGACAGCCCTGAAACAAATGGGAAACAAAGATTGTTTTGGCCCTTAATAAAGATCACGAAGTATGGAAATCAAGTCACTGAATTATTACTTGGAAGCAGGAAAATTGATATTTTTCTGACTAGGACTTTGAGATGAATTAAATTATTTCCTTTAATTATGTTGTATTACAACTTCTTTGATAGTGCCGATCTATTTGCTGTATTGGAAACTTTGTATATATCTGCTTTGGTGATTTTTGCATTCCCTATCTTTAATGATCACAAAGCTTTCTATTCTGGTGTAACAACCTTTTGTTATTTTTACTGCTAATTGTTAGTTCCTGCTGTCTAGAGCACATTTGGAGAAAGAAATGTACTATTAAGGTGCTGCAGTATGCATGAGCAATTTTACTATGCGATCTACAGTAAAAACACGTTAACAACAGGGATATCTGAAGCTGAATTTCCTGAAAAAAAAATCATAATGGAGACAGTGACATGGTTTAGTCAAAACAACATGCTACTTTGTGACTCATCTACCAAAAAGTACAATATAGCAATGTATTTATAGTGAGCAAAATGTTCTAACAATAAACTAATGTGAATCCTTCACTAATTTCAGGGCTTGTAATGCAGTGTTCACAGCATTAGACCATTGTCAGGAAGCTATAGAAATAACCAGTGAAGATCATGTCATTCAGGTAGGGAAAAGAAACTTAACTATTTCATAGAACTTGGAGAGAGGAACCCCAAAGAGATCTTTGCTCAGTAGTTTCCATTCTATTTCGGCATTTTAATTTTGTTGCCCATTAGAAAGCCCTGTACAATGAACTCTGTTATTTCTAGATGCTGGACATTGGCACCTGTTGAAGTGTTAAGACTTATCTTTCAGTAACTTCATTTAGATAATAACTTTGAGTAAATTAATGCTGCTTATGGTAAAACCAGCATGAAATCTGTAGCACAACTAGATAACCTGTACAGTAAAGTTTTGTTCTCTTTCTGTGCCTTCTGACGGCAACTTAGATATCGCCTTCTGAGTTCAGCTCCTTAAATAAAATGTTTAACTGTAACACGGTATTTGTATATGAAAAACACTGAATTGTAGGGATCTGTGGTTATGGCTTTAGATGTATAACTTGGAACACTTTAATAGTTATATGTGAGTAATTATCCTTTAAATATGTTCTTTTTCATAGTATTCTAAAGTACTTCTGTTTTGGCAGTATGTTAATCCAGCCTTTGAACGGATGATGGGGTATCACAAGGGAGAGCTTATTGGCAAGGAACTTACTGAACTACCAAAAAGCGATAAAAACTGTGCAGATCTTTTAGACACTATCAACACATTTATTAAAAAAGGAAAGGTAAGCAAATAATAACTCATGCAAAATTGCTTCAGATTTCTATTTGGCTCTATTTTTCATGCTCTAGGTTTAAGAACACAAGATGTGTTTTTTTGGAGTGCACATATAAGACCACAGTTCTGCTCCTTAGATGTCTTAGGAGCACAACAGCCCATGCTTCAGACAAGTGACTACAGGTTTCTTTAGATTTGCTTTTAGAATCTGACTGAACTCCTCCACCAATCCATTGGCTTAAGATCAATCCAAGAATGTTTTCTGTTTCTGGTTTGCTTCGAGCTCATGGAACTTTTGTTAGTTGGAACACAACAATTTGTCCCTCAGTCAGTCTCTCAGGTGGCTGCATCATCCAACCAAAAGGTTTAACTGTTCTGCCATGACTGCAGAGCCTTCATTGACTGCACGCTTTGAGCACCCCGTGGCATACAACAGTTGTGACCAAAATACATCAGCATCCAGTGGGGTTTGTTTTTCTAACCATAGTTAGAATATCTGCAGTGCGCTGTGAACTCCTGTTGTGGTGGTGACGGGCCACAAAAATGCTACATGTTTCTGGCCCTATGTTCCCCTAGTACATGCAACAGCCTCTTATCCCATCTCCCATGGGCTGCAGAAGTACTTTTCACCCTTCCTTGTCTCACTCCTGAAGTTCTTTGTGAAAAATTGTATACTCTCTCACAAGATAAACATATTTACACTGTCCTTACATTACCAAATGCCTGTTAAAGCAATAATAATTAATGAAGGATTAATAAATTTTACACTATTTTAAAAAATACAACCGTGAAATAATATGTAATTATTTACTACGTGATGACTGTGTAATAACAAATGAATATTTGACAGCAAGCCATGTCTTCTTAGATGCTGTCTCTGTTGTGTGTATTTGATTAGGAATGGCAAGGTGTTTACTATGCAAGAAGAAAATCAGGAGACAGTATCCAGCAGCATGTGAAGATAACACCTGTGATTGGTCAAGGAGGGTAACTGACTTGTCCAGAATATAATTGCTTTCTCATTTTTAGGGCCTTCTCTCTGCCTTCCCTATCTGTAAGTTTGACATGAACCGCCAGGTATCACTCAGCAGGGTGATAATATAACTGCTGGCTTTAAGCAATGTGGAAAGAATAAGCAAAATTGAGGTCATGTTCTTTGCTGACGTTTGTCCATTTCGCTGTCCTCGTATGCTGGCTAAAAGAGCTAGAAAGTCATAACAATTAATAGTGTTACTGCTATAGATACCTGCAAGCTGATGTTTAGGTTTCACGTTGCCATGCATTTCTTTATGAAGTTATTCTACAGTATCCAAACTCTTGGCCAGTCAGCTGGAAGAATGAGCTGGGTGATCTCCTTTGTGTGCGTGCCTGTAAGTGCTCGCACCTTTGCAGTGTAGTATGGGCACGTTGCCAAATTCTGCTCCCAGAGGTGCAGGTGAATTCCTGCAGGAGCAAAAGGATCAGGTGTCCTGGGAGAAAAAAAAGAAAACATAGCTCTAAGGCTGAAGGAGTGCTTGTTGCCCAGTTGTCTGTTTGGTGTTGAGTTTGGTATCTTGTTTCATGAAGGCCTGGAGACCTCTGCTTTAGAAGACAGCGGTGTATCATTTCACTTCTCTCTACCATTTGATGTGGTAACAAGTGACTATTTCTGTTGCTAGGAAAATAAGACACTTTGTGTCCCTCAAAAGGCTGCATTGTGCCAATGAAAACAACAAACAGGTATTGTAGTTCTTTCATGTCATAATTTTAATCGCTTTTAGCAAGCTGATATTTTTTAGTTCAGAAACTGATATTTTTCCAAGAGGATATGACCTGTATCACCAAAGAGATTCTCATTGATTGTTGGAGCAAGCAAGAAATCTTCAGCTTTTCTCCTTTTGTAGGACTGATGAGTAGAGAAAGAAAGGCTTTAATTCGCTGGAGCATGGATGTGACAGTTGAGTCCATGATACTGTAGGGCAACATACACCATAGTCCAAAAGGATCTGAGGGGCTTTTTTCTAGAGCTGCTCTTGCCAGTCTGATCTGGTGTACTTATGTCTAATAATGACCTATGCTCAGCTGTCACAAGGTTTGCCAATGTGTGGTTCTTGAATAAAGAGTAGCCTTCGTGCAGGACCTGAGACATTGCATGCCCACCAGAACATGTGTTGTGGGGCAGTGTTATCCAAGCCATAACCCAAGTAAGCCAGCAGTAGCAGTTGGCCCTGGTCTCTGCAGTCCAGGCACATATGCACCCGAGCAGGTCCTGCAGCGAAGCTGGTGGCACGGGGAGCTGTTTGTTGTCATCTGCTTCTGGTTCCCTCCCTCTGAAAGTTTTCTGAAGCAAATCACCGTATTGCATGCTTTGCCTCAAAAATGCTCCAGTACATGGCCTACAGAGTGAAGAATTTGGGACTTTTGTGAACAAAGGAGTGAAATCTATCTTTAGCCTGTGGCCTACAAGGGTGAGGTAGAAAGTGGGGAGCAGAGGAAGTAGCTGGCAAGATTTTAGACTGATGATGTTCTTGGGAAACATGATATGTTTCCATGTTCTTTAGGAGAGGGAGTATGTATCTTGGTTTATTTAGAGTTTTAATGTGCTTTTATCCAGGATGTGGGTAAAGATGCTTGTGCATAAAAGATATTTAGAAAGGCACTAGTATTTCTTGCCCCTTCTTCAGTATAACAATACCGAATATTTACACACCATTGGAAAACTTCTACTATTGGAAGAAGCTGACAGGTGGTATTCTGTAAAATTCGACTCTTGAAACCATCCCTCTTGAACAAGTTTTTGTGGGGGCAGGTAGTAACAAGTCAAGGGAGAAAGCTGCACAAGGTTTTGAAGAACTTTGAAGGTCTGCCACAGAAAAATAGGGCTCAAAATGTTTTAAACTGACCTCATCTTTGAACTAAAACATGGATTTTACTATTAGCAGCGAAGTATCATTTGCAATAGCAGGATGTTTTAAAGTGCTCAAGCTAGATTGCATGAGTGTTTTGTAATAGCAGCAGTACTGAAGTTACATGTATTTCTTTTTAATTCATTATTTAAACCTCATCATTGTTACTGTTTCATTTATAGATGCTTTGATGTTGAGATACAATTTAATGTTTTTTCTATAATATACACTCAGCTGAAAGACTGGTACAGGGAAGTGTGGATGTGGTATGCTTAGTGCAAGACAATCAGTGCAAAACCATTACAAACTTGCAGCCATCTGTAAAAAGCAACAGTAGGAATACAGATAAAAAGTCCTTCTCCTTTCTGTTTTTCATTGCTCCGTTCATTGGGCTGCCTAAGCCATAAGCTTAAGAAATTTTAATTAGGCATTTGCGTCCAAGGCCACATTGATATTCTCTGTACTACTGACACTGTTGGAAAGCACCATCAATTCGTGTTTTTAGTATTGGTTCATAAGCAGTTATTGGTAAATAAAGCACTAGCACAATGAGCTGTATGTTCTGGGGAGTTTTACACATTTGGTGAGCCCAGGTATATGGCCTTCAAAGGGTTCTCAACAAATGCGGAGATCTACCACAAAGGTTAAAGACCACAGCCTAACAGAAAGCATGGTCTGTGGAGATTTAACATCCATTGGGGAAAAAACAAGGCGCTTCCAACAGAACTAGGTAATCATTCTGTTTCACTTCTGTGGTGGAAATATCCCCTGCCTGTAGTAGAGCGCCGTGTGCTCTCGCATTGCATGAAAAATTCAAAGAGTGCCTTAGAATTTTGGGATTTTGAGTGTGGTTTTGGGTTGGCTTTTTTTTTTTTTTTCATTATAGATGGGCAGTGATGGTGACATATAGGAATATCTATATTGTATTCATAATACTTCTTAATTCTTAGAGTTATTTTTGTAGCAATACTGATACAATGGTATCAATCATGATCAACATGTAGACACTGTTGTTCTCCTAAAATCCATGCCTGAATACTTGCAGCAGTAGAACTTTTCTCTGCCCTAAAATAGTACTAGGTCTCTTTTCAAGCCACAGATAATTCTTTATGGAAGGATAAAAGGAAATCAAACTAACTACTTATTTAGTTACAGAGCAGAAAAAGCTGTCATGATTTAAATTTTGATTCAAATGTCTGATGTTTCACTGCATCAACATAATTTTAAATGGCTTGATCTCAGCATTCAGACACCGTATGCAGACTTGGAAACATCCTTACATTATTATGCATTGTTTCCCCTTAAAAACTGTAGACGTGTTCTTTGTCATTACTGACAGCCTCCGTAAGGGATATCACAGTATCATTAGAGATCACTGTGTAGGAACATTCATGGATTTCTGTGCTAGATTTATCACATACAAAAATTAAGCATGTTGGATTTATTCACAGGAAAAAAAATACATCTGAGATTGTATTTAGTATTCTTACAGTGAAGATTTATGAATGGGGATTGACTTTCATGTGACTATTCCCATGTGCTGAAGCCTAGGTAATGATTAATGCTGCCTTTGTCAATTTGAGACCTGGTAGGATAGAGTCCGGTGTTTGCACATTCATAAATATAAAACAGTGGTGGTGTTTCTCCACTTAAGAACATATTGGCCCAAGCTTAACTGTGTAACTGCCCTCATAAATTACCTAGGTGTGCAAGAATGATGGAAAAGAGAATTTGTGTCATTCCTTTCCTTCCTTTGCTGAATAACCCCTGTAAGGACCATGCAGCATGCACTGTCACAAAATGATACGGACGCTAAAAGCGCATAGGCAAAACCTTGCCATACTGTCCTCTTAACTCACAGGTTGCAGCCACAGATTTCTTGCTTCCACGCAATCTAGTGCGTTGCTATAGGCAGGTGATGGATTTGGTCAGAGGGGCCAGCCACCACAGATTAGATGACAGTACTGGACTCCTAAATATGTTGTGTAAGTGCAGTGACTGAAATCTATTCATCTGAAGTAGAGGGCATGTGTATCTTCTCTAGTGAATACCACAAAAAAAGCAATGCTTTATTTTTAGTCCATTTCAGTGTCCCTGTTAGCTATACTTAAATACGTTATGTGCTAATTTTAGAGGGAAGACTTGAGGAACTGAAAGTTCTGCTCAGTTTTGCTATTAACAGCAAAATACTTTCTTGTAACCATGTACTGAAGGACCGGGGTGAAATGGTTAGCAGATGTTAAACTGTCATGTATTGGACAGACTGTGCTACTGTGTTTCTGAGCAGGATGGAAAAGAAGAGAAGCATTTCATCTGTGTTTCTGTAGACCAAGCAATAGATGTAAACTTTAAGATGATGGAAATAAGCCGTTTAAATTCTAAGAAAAATTGAAACATCTATCGGTGGTGCTACCCAAGATGTTTCAGAAGCATAAAGAATTAAGATTTTGTATTTAACCTTTTCATTCATGATAATGATTAAAAATTACTTTGAAATAAAGAAAGTTCTGATGGGTAACACCTACCTCTACCCTTCCACTGCTGGAGACCTGTTTTTGTGACTGGGTTTTTTGAAGTCCAGTTTATCAGTGACTCATGAAAGGATGCATGAAAAATTAGCTTAGGTAATACTAAGAAAATGGTTTTTAGATTACTGTACAGAGGGCAAAAAATTGACTGTTTCTGGGTTATTTTTTTCTTTTTGTGTTTTACTCTTGGAATCTTTCAGGTTCATATGCAATTTGCACTTAAAACACTATTTAAAAATGAATATCAGTTCTCTTGCAGACACAGACATTAAACAGGAACTTAGTATATAAAAGCATTACCGTATCCGTGACTTCCTGCATTGCATATCTGTTTACTTTCATATTATTTCTCTACATTTAATTACACCTGAAGAAGTGTCTTTGCCAAACACTTCTTTTTTTAAATAACTGAATAGTAAATGTTGGAATGTAGACCTTTTAAAATCTTTTTGTATCCTTTTCCCTTACATATATATTTCACTCTTGGTGCATCTTCAGCTCTACAAAAGTCACCGTGATGAGAAGTACACAGAAGACAATTCTCAGTCAGGTCAGAATACTGTCATTTACCTTTATATACGGCTGTGCTTGAGGTCGTGGCCGGGTGCTTTGCTGGTATGAAACGCTGTCTCTTCCCTCTGTCGAGTCAGTGGTCAGAGCAGTTGGCCAACGACGTCCACCAGCTGCTCTGATGTCGCACCATGAATTGGGTTTGTAACCATCGTTAATGATTCAACCTCCTGTGCAGAGCTCTTGTCGTGCATTCGGAGTTAAGATGCATTGCTCTTTGTTGCATTAAAACACTGTGTCTGATCCTGAAGGTGGTGCACCTTGGCACCCCATTCTGTTTGAAATTAACGTGGGACTGTGCTGATTCGTGCCAGCAGACCTGCCCTAGTGTTTCCAATTTTAGGACCTGTTGGCAGGCCATCGGTTTGGCCCCATCACGGGGCTGAGACAGTGGTCCGATGTGTCCAGGCTAGAGCTGGTCATGTCCAGTCAGGGCCGAGTTGTTGCAGCGTGTCTGCACAACCCTTGCCCCATGTCTTGGGCAGGTTTGATTGCGCGTTGAAGGTCTCAGTGACTTCTGCAGGCAGCTTTTGACTAAAGGTGTGGAGCGTTAAGGGGGTAATCTCTTCTTCTGATGCTGTATAATGCTTGGAATAACCATTTTCCCTGAAGAAGGAGGCAGTAAAGGCCAATTCTGAGTTTGTGATTCCAATGATGTGCGCCAGGCGCAGCTCTGCTGCCTTATTCTGAGTGAACAGTTCTCACGCCCCCTTACCTTCTGGCAGCCAAGCCTCTTTCCGCTATCAAACACTGGACAACGTTGCTGTGCAATGTCAGGCAGCCTCTGCTTTTCACATGGGAAGAGGATATAACTTACCGAGAGCACGGGAAGTGACTGCTTGACATCCCCTACTGTTTCAAGTAGCACAAGAATATGTACAAGCATCGGAGAGCCTTGTGATGACAATAATGGGCAGGGGGGAGAAGAGATTATATATGCAGTTTGCTGCTGTCATTACCTTTGCTGCCTTCAGAACCAGCCCATCATGTGTTAAACTGTTTGCTCCCGTGTCCCTGTAATAAATGCAGGTTTTTTTCTTGCTGTTTCTTTCTTGCAAACAGGGGACGGTGAGAACACTTGTGAATTAAACTGAAGAACACTTGTTACTAGTTAACGCATAGTTACTAGCTTACTAATGTATTTTGCAGGTTATGTGGGGCATTTAGGTTTGCTCATTATTGTCACAGATTTCAGCAAGACTGGGAAGCCACATCCCATGAAGCCTGTCGATGACTGCAGTGCAGTGTGAAAGCAGGCAGCCTTCGAGTCAAGTGGTGTAGGTTATCCTTCCCTGCAGCCTATAGTTGTGCCCCAAGAATAAATTCCCAGAGCTGTTGGCATGTACCAGTATGTGATGACAGCAGAAAAACAATCCATGTGGACCGTGCCATTTGCGATGGTGTGATTTGTAACACATCTGGATGGGGAAACATTCTGCTCACCAGATGAAGGAAATTATTTTTTTTTTTAGGCACTTAAATATTTTCAGCTGAAATTGTAGCGTGGCACAGAGTAGCTTTTATGCACCTGTGACTCTCTAGGCGGCACTAGCAAAGTTTCCAACTTGCTAGTTGGTATTTAATACAAGGAGAGTTGTCTTACCTGATACTGCTACTCGCAGCTATGTTTATGCGTAAATGTTTGCTCCCACTTAGCTGCTTTAGGTTAAACTCCTCCAAATGTTAATGCAGGAAAGGGGTTTGAAAGAGAAGTCCTGCCAAATAAATAAATAAAATAATTTAATATGCATTAGTTACTCCCCACTCTTAGCTGTCAACAGAGGAAAATGCTTTCCATTTCTCCAGTCTGGATTACAAAATCATGAAGAGACCCAAGCTGTCTTGTAAATCTGTAGTAAAGAAAATCATTAAGACAGAAGCAGCATTTCTGTCACTTTTACGATGGATATATTTTTACTTCTGGGGAATTGTATACTAACATTTTCTTTTGCTAAAGGCAGGCTGCATATATTCTGTCTTGTAACATGGTTATGCAAATTGGCCCTTATGTTGAGAATATCAGTTTTATGATATTTCTGATTCTTCACATGGGGGTTTTCTCCTTTTGAAAGGTTGCTGGGGCCTCTGATCTTTGAGTGGCGTTTCAGATACTCTGGGAATAGGTACCACAGAGACTCTTGCAAAGAGGTGCATGAATGCACGATTGCTGTTTTTAAACATAAGGGAGAGTACAGACTGTAATGTTTTGGAGGAAAATGAAATTTTACAAAAAAATTTTTTTTTTTTTTGAGGCTGTCCCCAGGCTTTTCATCCAGCTATTGCATTTGTCTGGATGTGACAATTTCTCTTGCTTTAGCAAATGGCAGTTCCAAGAATGACAGCTTGGTGCATGGCTAATTCTCATAGCAATTGAACTGATTGTTTATAATCATTCTCAGTGTGTTGGATTTTGCTTAAACCCAAGGTACAAGCAATTACCGAAATTAAAAGCAAAAGCTGTCTGAGTCTGAATTGTGCTTGGGCTGGAAGAGTGTAGGCTGAGACAGGACTTTTCTCACTTGGCTAAATTTCTAGGCAGTTAAACTCAGGCTTGTTCACTGGTCGGTGGAGAGCTAAAGGGACTTGCAGGAGGGGTTCAACCCACCTGTCCGAGACATCTCTCCTAAAGCAGGATCTTTGAAAACTACCTTAGACAAGACAGCCTAAAAGACTGCTGCTTTTAGGCAGCTAAAATTAGATGAAGCAACTCCCCTGTTCTATATGGCATCTTGACTTCTTTGTGAAACAGCTTTCCAGGTGGCTTTAGACAAGTTGCCATAAATTGACAGATATTGAATCCTTTGTGTCCAATGTGTCTGATGTATCCGATGTGCAGAGGTTACAATATTTCCCACATTTATGTGGTATCATTAAGATCATTTCAGAATTTTAGATGGAGAGGGCTCTGTAGAGATCTTACTTGATGCATTTTTTAAAGCTTTTGTTTTGTATTTACAGAATCCCATTCCTTCAAATGCAAGAACAGAAGGAAAGACTCAACTGATGTTAAGTCAATAACATCTCAAAGTAGTGATGGTAAGAAAGTAAACTGCCAAAAATGATGTTATAAATAAAGACTTGCCCTGGGCAATAAAAACAGAGAATGAAAGAGGAACCAGACAGATTCACAGCTGCTCAAACAGAGATTGCTCCAGTTTTTATAACTGCTGTAAAATTTCTTTATTCTCATTTGCAAAGCAGTGCCCCAGCACGAGCACCAGCATCACTCCACAACGCCTGTGGCACGCAGCGCCTTCACAGGGAGGGGAGCGTCCGTGCCACAGGCTGGGGGCAGCCTGCTGAGGGGGTCCGTGGTGAAGCATTAGTTCCACTGCTCTTAGAAAGCTGCTGCTTCTGCTCCCAAACTAGCATTTTGTTTTCATTAGTGTGGGACACGAAGGGACCTATTGCTGCTGGTTCCTTGAGAGCAGTACTTCTGCTCCTGATCCCACTTGTGGCTGCTCGCTGGGGCTGGGAGGGGGGGTGGTGGCAGAGATTTCTTTCTGCCCCAGTGTATAGTGAGAGAAGCACAGCTTACGGGGAGCGGGAACGGGTTTCATTAGAGCAGCTGTATCACCGGGATGAGAGACACACACACGCACACTCACAGGAGGAGCCACGTCTGGCAGAGATCCACTGCAGACAAAGGGAGAGTGGCCAGTACTGGGCGTGAAGTCTAATATAGCTTAAGTGTAGCTTCATTTTGGTTCAGCTGAAGTGACTGATGGACAGAAAAACTGACAGCAGGAGTGAGGGGTGGCTGCAAAGGAGGTAGATGACAGTGCAAGAAATTAAACAGTAAAGCCAGAACTTGCAGGAGAGCAGACAGAGGAGAAATAGATGAGGCTGGATTTTGTCGTGCTGTTCCCCAGTGACAGCCTTCTGCACTCTTTAATTGCTGTCATCTGGTTTACTCTCTGCAGCATGTTAACGGTGCTCTCTTTAATGGCAGCTCCAAGTTTGCAGACCCGACGGTACTCTTCCATGGCAAGGATCCACTCAATGACAATAGAAGCTCCTATCACAAAGGTGAGTCCTGAGCACTGCCTTTTCCACAGACTCAGACTTTGGAGCTGCTCTCATAAGGAAGTATGTAGTTTGTGGCAGGACAGCCAGGGGTTTCCTGCAACTCATATTTAACAGAATAATTGAAATAATTTTTTCTTTTCTTACCTTCTTTCTGCATCTCATCCTTTCATTCCAAATTCTAGTCACAAGGAGGAATATTAAAAAGGGGAAAAGGGTGTCTTTGTTAGATACACTGCTTACGGCAGGAAGGGACCCTGCTCTGTGGGCCTGTGCACATGTAGGAGGGACATGTGCTTCCAGTCCCACCTTTGCTTTTACCATTGATATTTATAAGATAGCACGCAGAGGAGAGAGCACCTGCACCATATTGTCTCCCTCCACTTTCCCGCAGTCTTTTCTTCACTACCCACGTTATACAAACCCTGCTGTCACAAACCAGCTGCACAAGCACTTGTCCAGCAAACCAGGGTGCCTTCCACCTCTCACCTTCAAACCACTTTTTTCCTCTCTCCCCATCTTCTCTTCCTGGCATCAAGCTCTTTACTTCCCAGCACCACCATGCCCGTTAGAGCAACTGCCTCCTTTCCTTTTCCTTCTCCCTAAGCATACCCTGTAGGGAGGCCTGTAGCGCCTCAGCAGCAGTTTCTGGCCGCTGGAGAAGACAGCACTGGGGCTTTCTCCCTCTCAGTCCTGTGTGTGGTGCTGCTGTGTCGTTGCGGTATTCCCAGGTTGTGGCTGAGACATAAGGTGAGAGGCAAAGAAGAGCCACCTCTTCTCCCTCAACCACAGCCCAGCTGTTGCTGCTCTCTGCCCTTTGTTTTCACAATGAGACAATTAAGGTTTTTACATCCAATATCAGGATATCTGAATTACATCCAGGAGTTCATTTGTTTCCTTTTTTCCTCTGAGGACGGAATGATTGCTTCTGAGCAGCCCTGGTTATGCTGAAGGCCTGGGACATGGCTAGTTTTTGGTCTCCCCCCCTGCAACTATTTCAGATATTTCACACCCTTCTGCTTTCTTTTCCCAGGAGTTTGCCAGTTACAGATAGCAGGTGGATACCAGGGAATCAGAGCACAAATTTACGTTTTCAGAGTTTTACTTAAATGACTGACTGGTGGGGAATTACATAGGATTTCCTAAATGGGAAGTACCATAATCAAGCCAGGAATAAAGATTGTGTACTAAGAAAAGACCATTCACTCACTAAAAAGTGCCATTCACTCTTCCTCACCTGCCTCCTTAATCTGTTTTCAGGTTATTAACATAATTAACGCTGCCCAGGAAAACAGCCCCATCACAGTAGCAGAGGCCTTGGACAGAGTTCTGGAAATCCTGCGGACAACAGAACTTTACTCCCCTCAGCTAGGTACCAAAGATGAAGATCCTCACACAAGTGATCTTGTTGGAGGTCTGATGACTGTGAGTAAAATTAGCAAAGATTGAAATACTGCTACCAGTGTCCTAGATCACAGTTCAGTGCTCTTCTGTGCTAAAATTTCATAAGCACTGGGATGGGGACTCGTAACTCTCTACTAACAGTAGGCACCAAGATGTCGTATGATATGGCCACGCCGCAGTCCGTTGGGTGCATTCATCCTCATACATAAGTGAACAAGGTTGCCACTAGAAACTATATCATCCAATCTGATTTGTATCAAGGAGATACTTTTTAGAAAGCCTAGAAGCTTCGATGGGACTAGAGGGATTGCTCTACAGCTGGTCCTCTGTAAGAATGAGGTTAATCAGGTTCTGACTTCGGTCCTGTAACAGCAGACAGAGACAGACCACCTAGATTTCACCTTGGTTTACCTGATTTTTTAACATACACTGAGCTAATCCTTGTTAAAATAATATAAAGAAAATGAAAACTAGATGATAGTGGATAATTTGAACGATGAAATACAGCAGGTGCCAATGAAAGGGTCAAGGAGGGAAATACACTATATAGTTAATAATATCCTTTCTGGAGATCTCATAGTAGTGTTCCTTAGATCCTTTCATGTCTGTTTTGAAAGACCTTAAAAAAAGGATGGCCCTTGTAGTGCTACAATAGCAGCCGTGCTTTTAGAACCCAGGAATATTACCTGAAGTGCATGTAGTGGTTTTGCAATTAATGATGCATGGATACTCTGCCGAAAACTTAAGATAAACTTGCTTTTTCAGGATGGTTTGAGAAGACTGTCAGGAAACGAATATGTGTTTTCTAAGAGTAAGCCACCGCTTTAAACTTCCCTTTGCATGTGTGACTTCTTTTGTAGGTGTTAGTGATATAGAGCTCCAGGCTAATTTGCAGTGGGATGTTTGTCCTTGGAAATGGTTGTCTGGGTGACTGCAGAACAAGTGCTAGACTGCCTCCATTTTGGAGTTGAAGCAGGTTCAAATAATTAAAAAATACATTTCAAAATGTAAAAATTCAGACCAGGAAAAAACTAAATTGTCACTCAAAGAAATGTTCACCAATCTTTTTGGTTTATGTCCAAATCCTCTGTAATAGTATAAACCATATACATTATAGTCTTTTACAGACTTTTTTATGTAAGGAAAAGAGTTGTTTTTCTTGAAAGAGAGTTGTTTTCTAAATGGAATTCTGCATGTTCGGAGAGGGAAATAATCCAGAAATGCTGTAATTCCCAAATTCGATTTCAACAGATATGAACCTGAGCCATAGCCACCTTTCAGTGCCAAACACCATCAATGATGTTCCTCCCTGTATCGCACAGCTCCTGGACAATGAGGAAAGCTGGGACTTCAATATTTTTGAGTTGGAGGCTGTTACAAATAAAAGGTACTGGACTCCTTTCCCTGGGTGCCCACAAAAAGGTTGTTGAGAAGATGTAGCAGAAAGCTCTTTGCTCTGGAAGAACTGAAGCAAGACACAGCAAATCTGAGGGAGATGTCTTTCTTTTACTCTGTGTGTGTGTTGATACCACTTGTCCCATTTAACAGGCCAGGCTCACACCATGGTCAAGATGAACGGGGAGCCCTGTGCAGACTGTTGTCTTCCCTGACAGTGTCTGCAGCCTTCCAGGATTGCTTCCCGTTCAACTTTTACCTTGCTTGACTCCCATCCACTCTGTCCAGGTGACACTGTTTGGCACGGTCCAGTGTTGCTACATGCTGGGTGTCCCACAGATGCCCCTTTTTCCTGCTGAGGCACAAATGGTCATGCTGGAAAAAACAGGCCTCTCCCCTCCCTCACCTAAATAACCCTATGATTTAGGAAGCTGTGAGGCAACTGTGGCTTTTGATTATAGGGATAAAAAACTGGGATGGAGGATAAACCTGTGATAGGATCAAGAGCCTGAGATTTTAAAGCTTACAATGAAAGAAGACGCCAGTAGTTTCAAGGTCATGCAGACCACAAAACCAAACATGTCATCCACAGAGAAAAGTGATTTTCATTCCAGGATGCAAAGAACTGGAGGGACTACCGTTTCTCTCGTACTCTGTTTGAAGAAAACAGCCATTTTTGGAATCTGCATTTGCCTGGTTTTAATTTGCAGGTGTTGGCTTTTGGTTATGCCTTTCTCAGCTCAGTAGCCTTGTCGATCATCTTGCAGGAGTCAAAAATGTGACGGCTAGATAGATAGATAGGACCCTGTCACAGGCAACACAGAGTAAATGACAGCCCACCATGGATTTGGATTTAAGAACCAACAAGATCAGAAATTTTTCCCTACTTACTGTTTCACACACAGGCTCACTGCTGTCCTCCCCAGCATTGCATTCACCAGACACCAAATTCCCTCTCCAGCTGGGAGAACACTGCTGGTAGGATTCAGGACATGCTACTTCTGTTTAGTCCAGCCCATACCACCCTTCCACACCCCAACACGCACGCAGAGTTATCCGCTGCCTGTTAGCATTTGGAATTCAAGGGGCGGGGGGGTTACCGATGGCAGACCCCCGCCTCAGCTCTAGGAGGTGATCCAGTCCTCCTGAAGCTTGAAGAGTTCACATGAAATAGTAACCTGATGCTAAGAGCTGCTCTGAGAAGCATCAATATACTTTGCATATTGCCAACTTCAAATAGTCACGAAATAGAAACCCGGACGCCCTGAAGTTACAAGATTCTCTGAAACAGTAAACATTTGATGTTTTTTGTCTTAGGGCTTTTTAGCCTTTGGGACGTGCCTATGTCATGTTCAAAGTCTGCTTTTTCTGCTCAGAAAAAAAAAATGTATTTTTGGTTGATTGACAGATACTAAAAACACAAAAGACCCGAGCCTTTAAGAATTTTTTTCTGAAGCCGCAAGAATTGGTGAAACTCTAGTGGAACTGCACCATTTCTGCAGAACATTATAATAACGTCTGAAAGGATGATAGATGTAATAATCTGTAACTTTGGCCAAGCTTTTGAGGGTTTATAGATTTGCAATTTAAAAATGTTTACCGTTCCCCTCCCCCCTCCCTTTTATTTTTAAGGTCTTGTTGATTTCTTTGTCAAACCCACCACACTTTAGAACATCAGAAGTTCCTATTTTACAGCTGTGCTTTTTTCCTTCTATTGTTTTTCAGGCCATTAGTGTATTTGGGCTTAAAAGTTTTTGCCCGGTTTGGTGTCTCTGAGTTTTTAAACTGCTCGGAAGCAACGCTGCGAGCGTGGCTGCAGGTGATTGAAGCCAACTACCACTCCTCCAACTCATACCACAACTCCACACACGCAGCAGATGTCCTGCATGCTACTGCTTTCTTTCTCAGGAAGGAGAGAGTTAAGGTATAACCAGCACCTAGGAGTCCGTTGGGCTACGATTTCGATGTGTTTACCATTTTATGTGTGTCATTCAAAAGTCAGATGTTTACTTAAATAATGGTCCTGGCTTCATAAAGTTGCTCTGCCCTTGAGGTCTTTTCCCGTGATGCCTGCAGGCCCACACAGTTTCTCTAAAGTCTGTTTATACAAGTAAGGAATTTACATTTTTAAGTAGCAACAGTGGGGGGGACAAACCTGGCTCTTTTCTGTCTCTTGGTAACTGGCTGTTAGTAACAGCTCTTGATAAAGCTTTGTGCAAGCTTTGGGGAGGGAGGTGCTGAGCTCTTTTCCCAGGTATCCAGAAATGGGACACATGAGAATGGTTCAAAGCTGCGCCAGGGGAGGTTTAGACTGGACACGAAGAAGCATTTCTTTACCAAGAGGGTGGTCAAACACTGGAACAGGCTTCCTAGAGAGGTGGTTGATGCCCCAGGCCTGTCAGTGTTTAAGAGGCTTTTGGGCAACACCCTTAACAACACATTTTAACTTTTGGTCAGTCCTGAAGTGGTCAGGCAGTTGGACTACACGGTCATTGCAGGTCTCTTCCAACTGAAATACCCTAGCCTAGCCAAGCCTATAACACACAAACTGTGTTGGAACAGTCAGGCAAGCACACAAAGTGGAAGGACACCGCTAGAGGATCCATCCACCATTAGAAGATTTAATGCAAAGATATTGCTTAGGTGACAGGACAGTAAAAAGCTTCATTAAGGAAAGAGGGTTTGAGTAAGGGTAGGAGAGGGAGTTTTGGAGTAGGCAACCTGTGGGCACAGTGAGTGGAAAACAATTGCAAGGAGGTAGAATCCCTCCTGCACTTAAGATTACACTTGCGTATTCGTGGGTACCTGGAAATCAGAATTAGTTACTGTAATTTTTGTACCACGTCATAATTTTTCTCTCTTCCTTATAGGGAAGCCTTGACCATTTAGATGAGGTGGCTGCGTTAATAGCTGCCACGATTCATGACGTAGACCACCCTGGACGGACCAACTCTTTCCTGTGCAATGCAGGCAGCGAGCTGGCTGTCCTTTACAACGATACGGCTGTATTAGAGAGTCATCACACAGCACTGGCATTTCAGCTTACAACTAAAGACAGCAAATGCAACATTTTCAAGAATATTGATAGGTGGGTCTGCTGGAGAAAGGGAGTGTGTATGTGTGATTGCTTGTGTGGGGATTTTATTTTGGGGCAGATTGAGAGCATATCTTCTAAACCAGAAAATATAGTTTGAATAGAGGCATTAATATTTAACGTCTTCCAGAATCCTATGTGGACGTGATTTTTTAAAAATCCCCCCTGACCTCCAATTTGTGTTTTTTTGGAAGCATGTAGAGATATCTGATAAACTTTTATGGATTATGTCAGCATGGTCTAGTTGGCAGCCTCAAGGCTGCATCTTGACCCACTGCCTTTTCATTGCAGCCGGACACTGCATGCTGTGTCTGCACGTGGCCCCATGCTGGCAGGCACTGCTGCATTCACACGGGACGGAAAGGGGTGGCAGCGGAGGGAGCTGAAGCTCTGGGAAAGTCGGAGGAACCCTGCTGCTGGGCTTGCACGTAGCCTGGGAGTTCCCACTGCATCAGCCTAGGGACAGGGTGGGAGAGAAAGGGACCTGAAAGGGAAAGGGCCTGACCCCAAACAGATAATGAATTTGTCTATCCCACCATAACACTTTGGGTTTTTGAAAAACCTAAGATTTGTGTTCCAAGCTAACATAACAGTGAGATGGAGATGTGCTGGTGCCGTTCCTGGAGAAGGTCTCTTAGTGTTGCAGCATTATGAAACGGAATTGTAAATTTTTATTGACTTGAGGGGATTGGTTTTCATTAGGTAAAAATAACAGAAGAAAAGCAATACAGAGCTGGAGGAGCCCAGAGAGGCATGATCTAGCCCATTCCTCCAACCCTAGACCGTTCATAACCCTGAAGGTGCTGGCTCGTGTGGATGAGCCCCTGAGCAGTGTTTTGCAGCGCTGTCTGGGCAAAGGCGAGGCAAGGACAGAGCTCTGCCTGGCAGGCTTGTGAGCAGGAAGTATTTTTGTTTCCTAGAAATCACTACCGGACATTGCGCCAGGCCATTATTGATATGGTTTTGGCAACGGAGATGACGAAGCACTTTGAGCATGTGAACAAATTTGTGAACAGCATCAACAAGCCAATGGCGTCTGAGGAGACCAGCTCACACGTAAGCGCTTGCAGGACTTTATGTCTTCATACATTTCAGTGAAGTTCTTCCTACTGCTAGCAGGAAGTAATTCAGTAGTTCTTCTACTACTTCAAGTATCATTTTCATTCATGTTGTATTAATTTGCACTGTGGTAATGCCCAAAACACACAATTGGATTTGTGACCTCACACCTCAAAGTGTGAAAAAATACTTTTATTTTCTTGTTTTCTATGTCCGGCTCTCCCCTTAGCTCATTTAAACTTTTTTTAAGCCTTGGTATCAAAGCCACCTGGTGTTCACAAAGCATGCGAATGGGTGCTTTCGTACATGCAAAATTCTGTGCATGGAGCCAGGTCGCCACTTGTGCCTACGGTCCTGCTTCCAAACAGTGGGATTTGCCTAAACCTGGGGTTGTAGCTGAGGAACCTGCCCTGGTGGTTTTGTGTCTATGTAACCTGGAGCCTTCAAGCCACAAGGAATAACTCCATTGCTCCCTGAGACCTCTCCACCCCATCACCATTCCTGATTGTGCCAAGAGATGTCTGGCCTTTATTCCTATCACTTATACACCCTAATGCTCCATCACCAGCCAGGGTATATTCCTAAGATGCCTCCGAGTTTCCCAGCCCTTTACCTTCTCCTGTCGCCTTCCAAGGTCGAGCACTCAATTACTGACAGGGTTTTCCAGGGCAGTGTTACCTAAGCAAAGACCATCTTATCACAGCTCAGTGAAAATAATGCTTTGCTAGAAAAATTTAAAAAAAAAAAAATCAGGTCAGTGATATTAAAAATAAATAAAAGCAGCTTCTGTCAGTTCTCCATAACTGGACAGAAGGTCCACATCAGTGGGTGGCATGGAATTACCCGCTCTCAGGTTTCTCTGTATTTAGATGTGGACCAGATAGCAGCTTGCTCCACCACTTTCTAAAAAAGCCCTCTGAGGTGTCACTGGGAAATGTGGCTTCTCATTGTGCTTCATTTCTCCGTCTGACAGCTTAAGCATTTTTCTGAAATGTTTCCTCCATCTCTACCCTTTTAAAATCTCTTTTGTTTTCTGGCATCCCCGCATTGGCCTGTAGGATTTAGATTCGCAGCCGTCACTGAAACCATGGTGTTTCCAAGCTCTGAACACATTTCGGGGACGCTCCCTTTTATCCCATGAACACATTTGTTCCAGCACTTCATAAAGCGCTTTTAAACGCTCTCCATACATTCTACTGCAATCAGCTTTTCTAACCTATAGAAGACATTGTCTTTGACTCACTCTCCTTTATCTTACTGGTTTATAGCAGAGAGTATTTTAAAATGTACAAGAGTTGGAGAGCAATAAAAGTGGAGCACAGAACCACTTGTATTTTTCCTCAGTATTAGGTTGTTCTGTTCCTTATTGTTAACAGTGGCTCTTCCTATTTTTGATCTTGAACAGCAGTTAAGGAGCAGGGTTAATTTGGCAGCTCTTTGCTGGGCTACCCATACTGAAAAAAAAAATTAACTGCTAAACATAAAGTTAGAAGATTAATGCCTGAATTGGCAAGAGTAACTGCAAAGTATCTACCCATAAACCACAAAGACATTAATTTAGTCGTGGTGGTAAAAAGTATTTATGTTCAATTTTTGATTCAAGAGTTGAATTTAGCAGTGAAGGGAGGCCATAATTACACAAATATATTATTTTGAGAATAGTGTTAATGCCATGGTGAGCTGAGGTGGAGGCTTTTTATTACTCAATAAGGAACATAATATACCTGTGCCCTTCTAAACTGTTCAAGACCCAGAAGATGATGCCACAGCAAACTTGTAATAACTACTCTGTCCCCTCCACCTGCTCTCCAGAACAGTCAACAAGCACTTTGGCACTTCACCGCCTAGCAACAGAGACTGTCTGCAGCCAGTCTGCCACTCCTGCATTTTCCTACTGTTAAACTCGTAAAGTAGCTGAGACTTCATCCTAGGTGGTAACTTAAGACCAAAAAGTATTCCAGGCCGAGGGTTCAAAATCCAGCACAAAGGCAGCAGTTTTATTCGCAAACATAGCAATATGCAACCATATTGCAAACATTTTTGCAAACGTTTGCAAAATACCACATGGCACAGACCTGCTTCTCTGCCTGCGAAAGAAACAGCCAGTTGTGCAAGTCGCTTCACCCTCCCACATCTGCCTCAGTTTTCTTGTCCAGGAATGAAAACCAAGCTCCAGAAACTCACCTAAATAAAGCAGCCCCCTCCCACATTTAAGCACTCAGCAGGGAGGACGGTTTGTCAGCTTGCAGTTGGTGGATGCGTCCCCTACCCTGGTCCTGTTCCAAGAGTGCAAGGCTGGGATGCAGAGGAGGGTAACTCATCCCAGCTGGTAAAGAGCCTGTGACTCTTTTATTTCACAAACTTTCCTACTGAGAATCTTCACAACTGTCATATGTAATGAGACTATCATTAGTTACTTAGCAAGGCTGCAGTCCTCAGACATCACTTTCTCCTCCCAATTCCTGGTGCCCTGTGTGAAATCCGAAGGCATCACGCTGGGTGCCTGCTTGCTGCCTCATTGCAGTAGGGCTGATGATGATGCCCTCGCTCCTGCTGGCAGCGATGCTGGCCACCGGCGCCCTGTAACCAACTCTCTTCCACAGAGCGAAGGCAGCGACTGTGAATGTACAGCCAATATAAAGAACTTTCCAGATAACCAGACGCTGATCAAGCGCATGATGATTAAATGTGCGGATGTAGCAAATCCATGTCGCCCCCTAGAGCTATGTATCGAATGGGCAGGGAGGATTTCAGAGGAGTATTTTGCACAGGTATGTGTATTTTTATAATTTGACTATTATGTTCTGTAAGAAAGTGCATGTCGGCTGGTCTGCTGATCTGCACGGGGTCTGCCTGGCATCCCTATGGAGTCCAGACATAGGCTTTTCATCCCCAGTCAGAACGGGCCCCTCACTTTCACGCAGAGAATTGCCCCCAGCCAAAGTTAGACAGTTTGCTTACCACGAAGCTTGCAGTACAGAATGGTGGAAAGTTTCTCCATCTGGCCAAAACAAAATGATTTGACTAGCCTCAGTCAATTTAATTGGCTGAAGTTCAAGACTCTCACCATTCTAGCTTCTAGTCCCAATACCTTCTGTGAGGAGAGCATGAAGATCCGTGCCTGACGAAGCCCCCAGCTGAATCATCGGGGTAGCCCTTTCTCTTCTAAGATGGCACCCAAGCTGTTGTCACGGCAGGCAGGCGATGTGGCAGGCCAGTACTGCAGGCGTGCGGGCAGTGTAAATGCTTATCACGTGGTATCTCTCCAGACAGAAATGGAAGCCCAGCTTCCTTTCTTAATACTCACTTTTCTTAACACTAATGCACTAGCTTCCTGAAAGTGAAACACTTTTCTAGTTCTTTATTTGGACAACTGATAGATTCTTACCTTTTATTTGCCACTAATGGTGTGGAAATCATCAGCTATGACTGCAAACAGAAAGGTAGGCATGCCTACCATCCAAATTCAGATTATACATGTGATGGTTAGTTATTACTGAAAGAAAATAGTAGTTAGTGCCTGGGACATGTCTCAATTTCATTTTAATCTTTGATCACTTCCTAGGTAAGATCAAGGATCACTTAGGTTGCATCTCCCCAGCAGCCAAGGTATTATGAGGCAGCTTTAAACTGCCTACCTGCAGCAATGATGTGAGGTGTGAGAACTGTTCTGCTCTTCGTTCACCTCATCTGGTAATTTTGGGGACAGCTCTGCTGCCAATTCCAGCATTAGGTGCTGCCTATACTACTTAAAATGGTTTTTTTGTAATTAAATTGTAAGCCTATTGAGGTGATTGGCAACAAAACCAGACATCTTCCAGTTGTGGGCACAGAGCTGAAGGGCACACCCTTACTTCTGTTCATCTGATAACCCGATACAAGCACAGAAATAGTGAGAGCAACATCCCTCTTAATTAAAAGACAAATGGTTTGAAACAGCCATTAGAGATGTGGAAAAAGGAGAGATGAAACCTCTCCTCTGCTAAAGGACTCTGCAACCCCATTTTCCATTTTTAGCTGGTGTGCCCTAATCACCAGATTAGAGCGTTCTGTCTCGCTGGAGCTAAGAGCAATCACAGCACTACAGTAATACAGTACTTGTGAAAGGGAAGAGATGCTGATTTCAGTCCCTGTTCCAGATGAAATAAAGCACATGAAAGTACGGCAGTTCACCTTAGGGGTTCTAAGGTTTGTCTCAAGTCTCCTGCTGCAATTCATCTAATCCCCTGGCCTTTGCTACTCCAGCATGAAAGGCAGGCAAAGCTCTAGGGGCTAACTGGAGTTTTGTTTTCTTAGACTGATGAAGAGAAGAGACAGGGTCTGCCTGTTGTAATGCCAGTATTTGATAGAAACACCTGCAGCATCCCCAAGTCTCAGATTTCCTTCATTGATTATTTTATAACAGATATGTTCGATGCGTGGGATGGTAAGTACATCTGCTTTTTTCTTCCTTGCTCTGAGGCAGAGATTTCTACAGAGTAATATGAATAATCTCAAACTGGCCCTGAGTCCATTTCTTCCAAGGGCTGTACCCATGTATGAGCAGTGCAGCACAGGATCTAAGCAATGATGCTGCTGAAGCCCGTTACACTGCACACAACACCAGCTTTATGAACGTTGAGCGTTTACCAGACAATCTATGTAAAGAAGGAAGGAATAATGGCTTAAAACTATGCTTTTTTTCCGTCTAGGTCTTTTTTTTTCCTTTAGCAATATATTTCTTCTTAGCAGCAGAAACTGAGACCACAGTGGTTGCGTGTTAGCATAACTTAATAAAGTCATCATACATTAAGGAAGGGATTTCCTTGAAAGAGACTGAAGAGATCTTTCCCCTTTTAGCTTTAGCTAACAAAAGACAGTAGGAGAATGCCAATTTCAGACAAAGTTGGGCTGGTCTTCTGCACATTCTGCATACATAGTACCACTCTTTCTTCTGTTTATTTCAGCATTTGCACATCTCCCTGTTTTGATGCAACACTTGGCTAATAACTACAAACACTGGAAAACACTGGATGAGTTAAAGTGCAAGAGTCTCAGGCTCCCATCAGAAAACAACAACTGACACTAAGGCAAGAAAAACAGACCTCTTGATCTACCAGTTTCACTGTGAATCACTTACTGACTTGGCTACAAGAGGGATGGTGTTTCCTTTCCAGTGAAATTAAGACTGCGTGGCAAGAAGGAGATACTTTATTCATCACTTTTAAGCTTCTCTGAATTCTACAGAACAATGTTTTCAAAAAGGCTACAAAATCCACTGACAAAAAAGTGCTCTTTGGAAATAACACTTTGTGGCAGAAAATGTACTGCTGAAACTAATTTCTAATACTGAATATGCAGTTGTCAAATCTTTTAATTGATAGAACTGTATTCACTAACACTTCCCACAAGTGTTCCTCAGCCAGAGGGGTAGTCACCAGTAGAGTAAGAACAGGTTGACAAATATGCATAAACTACCCACTTATCTAGCATAAATTTGCTCCAATTCTAGTGATGTTCTTCAGCTCTCTGAATCACAGTTCTAAAGAGAACATGCACAGTAGAACAGGTAAACCTTCATAAAACTGACGCAGTGTAAAACAAACCTTGCACCATCTAAACCAGCCTTCGTACTACAGAGACTATCTTTCAGAGCAGCACCTGTTCTCTCTTCTTTCTTATCCATATAAAACCTTAGTCCGAGTCACATTCCCTTAAAATCAGTCCCATAATAGAGGAAAATAAGCATATTCTGTATAACTGGTGCCATCCACATGTTTCTCTGCCATCTAAGAGATCTTACCATGCAATGTTTCATCAAATTTTACACAAAAACCATCGTGGCACTTGACCAACATCCTTTTTTGATAAAGTGGTGTTTTGTACACCTGGCCATCAGTTTTATTAAACTTATCTAAATTTTACAGTAAGTCCATATATTGTGCTACTTCTAGGATGAAGCTGTTGCTTTTTAAAAAAAGTTTCCAAGTTATAATTTATAACAGCATTATAATTTGTACTGCTTTTTCCCTCATAATAAAATGATGGTTTGTTTTGTGATGTAAAAAGTATGTCAAAAGATGTAAATAATTTAGAAATCAAACATAGTTTTTCATTAGTTTTAAGATATGAAATTTATGCTAAAGCTTCCAAAGCACAAATGCATATTTTTGTACATCTCATTTTAATCACGTGCAGAACATGAACATGAGTTCGAATTTTAGCCTATTCTCAGACTATTCAGTTAACAAATACTAGCAGAACTGCTGATTTTTAACACTGTGCACTCCAGGCTGCAGGCAAGAGTTTCAAAGCTGCGGCTGCAGTTGAAGCCGCAGTCCACTGCTCATTAAAAGGAAAGGTCTTGAGACACACTCTTTACCTCCCCTCCGCTGTATCAAGAATTGAACCCAGTAAAGGAAAAAGAAAAAAACAAAACACAACCCAAAACTAGAGTTTAGATTGCTGTGGAATAAAAGTGACAATGATTGTTGTTTACTGCAGGTAGCTTACATAATGTGCCAACCTTTTTTGTATGTTTTGTACCAAGTTCTGAAACAAAAGGAAACATTCATAAAATGTACGTGCAGAGAAATGTATATAAGCTATATTTTTGTTAGAATTGTAATAGAACCTTACTTTTGTCATAGCTAAGGCAGGTTGCTGTGTATTAAAATGCTGCGTTGTGTATATTTGAAGAATGGTGTTTCTGGTGAAGTATGTTTATTCATTCTTTCTTATTATCTATTGCAGCATTCTTCAATGGATTTTTATTCAGATAAGTTAAACCTCTGGTTTTTATACTGTAAAATGTTTGCTTTTACCATTCCTTTATTTGGAACTAGTGCTCTCGGTGGTTGTACCTTAACTATTCTGATGACTAAACGCTCACTGCGGCTTGCATTAGAGAAAAGAATTTCACAAGATTCAAAGCTTTGTCATCTTACTTGATTCAATAAATACACCAACACTGTAAGACCACATCCATGTATAACATTTCAGTTCATTATTTCTGTCACACTTCTGTCACAAGGAAGAAAATGTGAATGGTGGAAGGAACCTAAGAAATAAAGTTCAGCCTCAGTTCTGGTTCACGAGTTAAGACGTTAATGTGGAATCAGTATATTTGTTGCAAGATCCTGTGTTTTTTCCTGCAGTCAGAGACTAAGCAAAAAAAGTAATTTGTGTGGAGATATGTCCTCTTTAAGAGCAAAAGAAGTCAGCATAGATTAATCGGCATCTGCCAGTTGTGTCAGATCTCCTAGTCTCTAACCTGTCCACTTGACCAACAGCTCCTTGTTATATGCTATTGTCAGTGCACAGATAGGTAAAACAGCCACCTCAGAGTTACGCAAGTATGAAGGGTAGGTCTGATATTTACTTTCATGATGTGAACATATGGAATTCTATGTTACTGTGAAGTGGAAAAAAATTTCAAAGGACAAAGGTGGAATTAAAATTTCTAATCTGCTTACCCTAACTCTGCTCTCTGCACTTCCCCACAGCAAGTGACAAGCTCTTATTTAACAGGAGTGGGCTAGTATAGCCTTATAGTGTTCACTGTTAACGCTCAAAGTTCATTTGTAAAACAAAGAACTCAATTTAATACTTTCAACTCAACCATCTTTAAAGGAAGAGACCCGTGGGAGATCTACTACCAATGGAGTGTATCTGAGAACAACGGCACTTTTGATAGATATAAATATTTATACCTGCATGTAGGACTATTTAAGGCTGAATTACATCCCTGTAAAATGCACAGTGAGTTCTGTGACTAGAACTGTTCAGTTAAATAGGTCTGTTTCTCTACCAGGTATTCACTTAAAAGCAGTCACATAAAAATTAAATAGTTGCTCTTATGGTATAGGAAGAAAAGATAATAAAAAGATGATGTGCCTTCTCTGGTTACAACCGATGACAGCAGTAGTGCCTCCAAAAAAACTAAGATTTATAAGCTTCCGCTGTAAATTTTTAGTAATGATGTGTAAACACACTATATACAACTAAACAGTTACATCTCAACTGAAACAAGGAAAAAAGAGGCAAAGAGAAACTGATCTCTCCAGCTTATACTGGGGTAGCCAAAAATGCAACACTTGCTGATGAAAACAAGCTGAAACAATGCAGACTGACAGGCAGAAAGGCTCATACCTTCCTCCCACAAGTTTAATACCAGATAACCAAAGGCACGTTATCATCAGCTTTAATCCTGTGCTGGTCTATAGAATAGCCACTCCGAGCAAAGAACATGCAGCTCAAGATTTAACACTGGCTTAACCTTCCTGAATTGAAAGGAGAGGGTAATTTTACAATTTCTCCACCCTTCTTGTGTTTTTGAAATATGCCATTTTGAGCTCTACACTCAAATAAGATTAGTTATACAAGTTAACTAATGTGGGGAAAAATGTACAGCTCAAAATTTTACTGTCCCTCTGCTCTGCCTTTCAGGGAAGATTGAGGCAAGTGTCAAGAGGCAAAGCTTGGCTTCTGGGTGGTAGGGGGAAGGCATGTGCCCATGGGGGCTGGGGGAAACAAGTCTAAAGGGCTCCTTGGTTTCTTCTAGGAAGCTGGAGCTTCCTCCTTTTGCTTCTGCTCTTGTCAGGATGTGCTTATCCCTTTGGTTTAACCGCACTTACTGCAGCCGCTGGATCTTAAGTCTGGAATTACAGCCCCATGGTCTCCTATACTGAAAACAGTTCTCATCAATTCAAAGGGAAGAAATGGCACTGAAAAGCTACATGAGACTCACTACTAAACTGTTTAAGTGCTGGACCTTCTGAGTAGGCATGAGGACAGTGGCACCCTCTTCTATACGGCTTCACAACCACTAAGCTCCCAAACTCCCTGCTCCCTAGCTCTTCTCTGTTCAAATAGTAACTGACCTCTCACTATCTCGTCCTCCCTCTTACCTTCTTTCTATCAGTTCTGGGTTTAACTTCACTTTTTCTTCCTTTTTTTTTTTTTTGCTTTTGGGTTTTTGTTGCTTTAGTTTCTGGTTTTTGTTTTAGTTTGGAGTTTTTCCTACTATTGTTTAGCTTGCAGATTACTGCTGTTATCTCAGACTTGATGAAAAAGGCATTGTGTACTTAGAGACTTGTTATTTTTGAACTCTAAAGTACTTTTTATCCTTACAAACTTGGTGCAGATTTCTTTGCAGTCAAACTTCAGCTAAGAATTAATCTGGCAGAAGTGTTTTGCTAGTACTGAACACATCAAGTGCTACTGCTTAAGAAAGTTTCTTACATCCTGAAAATCCATGGTAAGGCCAGTGCTTTCTATTAGATACAAATTAATTTGATGAATGCACTATGGAAAGACTAAGCCAAACCACTCACACTTCATACTAGACATCGTAATGGTGCTGTATAAACTCCAGTGTACATTAACCCACAGTTAAACTGCAGCTACTGCAAGCTTGTAATACTACAAGCAAGCTTGTAGTACTACACCTTGCTTTGCCAAAAATTTAAACCTGACAAGTTGGTATTGCCTACTTTTCTTTCTTGCTCTTACTCTTGGTGCAGGATAGTAACTTCAAATGCAAATATTCTATTTGAGAACTGTTTCTTTTGGGATTTTTTGTAGATACGTAAATCTGAGTCATCAGTGACTAAAGATTAACTCCAAGAAATAAGTTACATAAAGCTGGAAGCCTGAGGGGGTTTTTTTTTTGTGCCTCCTTTTTGCACATAACACTGTGGAACGCCCCCATCTGCTTTAGTTATGACCCATCTAAGGATTTTCACAAATCGTAATTTTGACATTCACCCAACATATTTTTAAACATCAGGAATAATATTAGAAACTATTTATGAGTCATCATTATCATCAGTCTTTCAAGAGAACATAATTTCTGCTGACAGAGTAAGCCAAAATTAAGTTTCAACATGCAAAATACTCCTTTGAGAAGAGTAGCAGCAACTAATAAAAATTCCAATATAATGCATGACATTAAGTGTAAACCTTACTGGTAGTCACATTCCCAGTAGCTCAGACTTCCCTTTATATACACATTTCACACATCCAAGTTATACATATGTAGCCTGTATTTGAGCAATTTAAAGTTTCAGCTGCAAATCACCATTTTGTGCCAATTTTTGAAATAGTGTTAAACTGCGGAGTCTAGATTCACGTTCACCATCCTTCCACAAAATAATGAGGTGGTCAGCAGAGCACGTAGCCAGTCCCAGTTCACCAAAGTACAGGAACATCTGCAATGAAACAATTACTATTACCACAATGCTCACATGAGGTTGTCAGCTTGCTTACAAGTTCAGTGTACAGCTGGACTAAACAAATACTGTCTGAAATGGTTCTGCTGGAACACAGTTATGAAAAATAAAATGTATACTTTCTATATGTTTGAGATGTCATAAAATCCCTACATGAAAACAACTCTTAAACAGCACTTCCCAGTGAAAGATCTCAGTTTAGAAAAAGCAATAACGCCTTACAGACTGGGAAGCTAAAGCACAGGATGTTGAAGAAACTTGTTCCAAGTCAGCAGTAGAAAAGTGAGCGACTTGTGCAAACTTATTTCCTGGTCTCTTAGGAATAGAAGCAACTCTGATCTCCTGGTTTCTTACAAATAGAAGCCACCATTCTGTTCACTTGGGTACACTGTCCCCTTCCCACACAACATCACAGGCTACCATCACCAGGCCTGGAAGGATCAGAGTAAAAAACTCTGACAGACATCAGCATGTGCCTGGTCACACAGAGGAAGCCAAACCAGCAAGAACTGCAACACAGGAGAAAAGTACAGCAGCAGTGGAGGAATTCTGCAAGAGCAAGCCATGTAGTCATGCCTGGCTTCTGAGACATCCACAAGGCTGCCTAAAATTAGCCACTAATTGCAGTTCAACACGACAACCAGTGGAAGCAGGTCACATGACCCCACTATGGCACGCTTGCAGTCTCCTGACTCTTCAGCTTGTTGAAGGGATCTGCCCAGGGGAGGCATTCAGGACAAGTACTGAGCCTACCTGCTCTGGGAACAGCTATGCAGTTTCAGTAGAAATACTCTGGCCAAGCCCACATCTTTGACCATCACATTTCATCACTACTCAACATTTCCAGCCTCAACTGCTCCAGTCTGCCCAGAGTTTAAAAATGGAATTTTCTATATGTAGAACATTACAGGAAATCACATCCACCATCATTTCAGTTACTCCTTGGCTGTGCAACATCCCAGCAAAGATCCACCATATGCCTCTCACCTTCTTTGCTGTGCTTCTTGCTGAATTACACATTATGTCCTGTTTCTTAGATAGCAATAATAGCCCTAATAATAGGGCCTCTTTCAACAATTCTTCAGAAAGAAAGATAACAGAGAGAGACAGAAAGCCTTGCAGAAATCCCTGTAGCAGAAAGGTTCAGCTTAGCTATTAGTGAAAAGCTTTTGGCAGCAGCAGTTCTGAAAACCAGTCCGTCTCAGGAATACTTGTGAGCAAAACTACTCCAGAACCACACCACTCCTTTCTACCTGCCCTTCCCCCTGCTCTTGCCAGGAATGTGTATAGAAGTCCACCGTAAGAAAGTGACTTGTTACTCCAATAGGTTTGTCAAACACAAAAAGGTGTGGAGGGAAAATGCCATTTAAAGCAAAAACATACTCTATTAGGCAGACAGAAGCACAGGATGGTACCTGCTTTAAAACTAAAACGACATACTTAAGGCTCGCAGCATAGAGGGCTAAGAAATTCCTAAATCATAGAATCATAGAACCATAGGGTTGGAAGGGACCTCTGGAGATCATCTAGTCCAACCCCCTGCCAGAGAAAGTTGCAAAGGAACGCGTCCAGGCGGGTTTTGAATGTCGCCAGAGACGGAGACTCCACCACCTCTCTGGGCAGCCTGTTCCAGTGCTCTGCCACCCTCAAAGTAAAGAAGTTCCTCCCTGTGTTTAGGTGGAACTGCCTATGCTCAAGTTTGTGCCCGTTACCTCTTGTCCTGTCACTGGGCACCACTGAAAAGAACCTGGCCCCATCCTCCTGACACCCACCCTTTAAGTATTTATAAGCATTGATAAGATCCCCCCTCAGCCGTCTTTTTTCCAGACTGAAGAGACCCAAGTCCCTCAGCCTTTCTTCGTAAGAGAGGTGTTCCAGTCCCCTAATCATCTTGGCAGCCCTTTGCTGCACCCTCTCCAGCAGTTCCCTGTCCTTCTTGAACCTGGGAGCCCAGAACTGGACACAGTACTCCAGGTGTGGCCTCACCAAGGCAGAGTAGAGGGGGAGGATGACCTCCCTCGACCTGCTGGCCACGCTCTTCTTGATGCACCCCAGGATGCCATTGGCCTTCTTGGCCACAAGGGCACATTGCTGGCTCATGGTCATCCTGTTGTCCACCAGGACTTCCAGGTCTCTTTCCACAGAGCTGCTCTCCAGCAGGTCAGCCCCCAACCTGTCCTGGTGCATGGGGTTATTCCTCCCCAGGTGCAGCACCCTACACTTGCCCTTATTGTATTTCATAAGGTTCCTCTCTGCCCAAATCTCCAACCTGTCCAGGTCTCTCTGTATGGTGGCACAGCCTTCCGGTGTGTCAGCCACCCCCCCCAGCTTTGTGTCATTAGCAAACTTGCTGAGGGTGCACTCTGTCCCCTCATCCAGGTCATTGACGGATATATTGAAGAGGACTGGACCCAGTACTGACCCCTGGGGAACACCACTTGTCACTGACCTCCAACTAGGCTCTGTGCCCCTAATCACAACCCTCTGAGCTCTGTCTTTCAATCAGTTTTCTATCCACCCCACTGTCCATTCATCTAACCCACACTTCCTAAGCTTCCCTATGAGGATGCTGTGGGAGATTGTGTCGAACACCTTGCTTAAGTCAAGGTAGACCACATCCACCGCTCTCACCTATCCATCCAGTCATTCCATCATAGAAGGCTATCAGATTAGTCAGACATGATCTCCCCTTGGTGAATCCATGTTGAGTACTTCTGATAGCTTTCTCTTCCTCCACATGTGAGGCTGACCAGCCTGTGGTTCCCCAGGTCCTCCTTCTTGCCCTTCCCTTTTTGAAGATTGGAGTGACACTGGCTTTCCTCCAGTCCTCAGGCACCTCGCCTGTTCTCCAGGACCTTTCAAAGATGATGGAGAGCGACCCAGCAATGACTTCCACCAGCTCCCTCAGCACTCTCGGGTGCATCCCATTGGGGCCCATGGACTTGTGGATATCTAATTGACCGAACTGATCTCTCACTCGATCCTCCTCAACCCAGGGGAAGTCTTCTTCTTTCCCCGTTACTTTTCCCAAAGGCTGGGACTCCTGAGGGCTGGGCCGAGCAGTAAAGACCGAAGCAAAGAAGGCATTCAGTAACTCCGCCTTCTCCGCATCCTCCGTCACCATGGCTCCTGTCTCATTCCACAGTAGGCCCACAACTCCTCTAGTTTTCCATTTGCCTCCAATATACTTGTAGAAGCCCTTCCTGTTGAGCTTGACATCCCTTGCCAGGCTTAATTCCAAGGCGGGCTTGGCTTTCCTCGTTTCATCCCTGCAGTGGGTTTTGTTTTATATGAGCCCTGGTTTAGACTGCAAACTTAGGATGAAGTCTGGAACAAACATGCAGTTCCAAGCTGTACCATTTGCACTCTATAAACAAACACAATACCCCACCAGATTAGCTGTAGCATGTATGTACACATCTGCACGCACAATCCTCAGGCATCAGTGAGTGTCTGAGTTCTCATTAGAACTCTGTGTCAGTAGGTAGTATTGTTTTCACACTGCACTAAATATACCACACAATCAACATGTTCCCAGCCTCCAAAGCCAGTTACAGCTGTTTAAGAAACACTGCTGAAATTAAATTAGTAAGTGAAATTCACTTTTTCTTGTTTTTACTGAAGCTGACCTACCTGCACAGCTGATGAATGACCAATCAAATCACCCACCAGCTCCAAGAAATACACAGGTGTATTCTCCTGCATCTTCTTAGCAGCTTGGTTTGCCTGCTTGTTTGCCCTTCCAAATCCCCACATATTGAAAAACCCTGGAAAAAACAAACCACCCACTTTTATTTTGGCAAAAATCACAAATAAAATATATTTCTTCTAGCTAAAGAGAGAACTACAGGAATGACTAAAAATCTAAAAGCGTTAACAGTCTGTATGGCAAAATGACAGAAGCATTGTACTGAGCAGCATTTCTACATGTAGATTATTCATCGTAAGGGAGGGAAGGAAACATAGCTACTTTGTTTTTTGTTGTTACTAGATGTAATTTAGCAAACATTGAATTACTCACCTGGATGAGACAATATATAAATTTAACAACAAATCCAAGGGCTGCCTGAAAGAACTAACTGAACAGCAAAGGTAGATGCAGGACAGTGATGTTTACCTTTGTTCTGTCCTCCTAAACTGTTACTTGTGCAAAGACGAGAGAAGTGAGGTGCCAGTCTATCCACTGTTTGTCCTGCTGGCATACAGGTAACAAGCAAGTTTCTGATGCTGAATTGCCTGTTTTTATACTGCCCACTGGCTATCTCCCTCAGATTTACAACTATCAGCCAAACTGGAGTGTAAAGATACTACTACACATGTTCCATTTAGATAGCAAGAACATACACATTTATGCCACAGCCTCCAGAAGAGCTGTGTAATAATACTGAGAGAAGTAAGAAAGTTGGGTTCTGTACACAATCCATTTCAGACTTTCTTCCTGACCCTTCCCTCAGCCCCATCAGCACACAAAATAAGAAGTGTCCTAGACCATGGCCCTGGTGCAAGGTAGATAACTGGAGAGATGAACAACTACTCAGGGGATTCCTTAGAATAAAAACAGACCAAATCAATAGCAGTCCAGCTATCTCACTATTGCATATGGTTTCTTCCAAATTTCTCCAATCATAGAATTTACAAGTTTCCAACGTGAAACCAAATACCACGTGACACAATAAGAAGCAGAACTGTGTAGATCAGCTGTCACCAGCAATACTGAAGCCAGAACACTCCTGACAAAGTGTTTCTAAATCAACCGAGGCAGCAAAAAGATATTTGCAAAAATTACCATCAACAGGTGAACAGCCAGGTAGACAAGATACATCAAGAAAATTATTCACAGCTTGAATAAAAAAATTCCTACAAGAGAGAGTAACAGCTCACTACTGTTCCCCGTCCATAACACTAATTATATTGTCCAGAGCACCTGTCCAAAACCGCAACCACCAGTGCCCAGGGAAGCCCGCAGTCGAAGAGCAGCAAGCACTACACAGGCAATGTCTGTACTTGGGGAAAATGCTTCCTAAAACACTACCAACTAGCCTTAAGGACTGTGATGCCCAGAGGTAGTATGTAAGTGAGGTTGAATACAGCCTCAAAGCGAGGCCCAATGTCATTCCAAGTTCAAGGAAGAGATGTGGAAAACACATCTTTTTATGCCAGCTGCTCATCTACAAGCTTCTCTTTACCTTTTGTCACAAGGTCCTGCAACTAATTACTCTTGCATGGCAGAGGATCCAACACTACTCAGTACAAGAAGCAGTGGATCAAAGTTTTTGTTAAACCAGCTAATACAACGGTAAACTCTAAATAAGGTTTATGGCACAGAACTGCTTCAGCTGGACCATCTAACTTCCCATAACAGATCTTGGAGGCCTTGTACACCCATGCCTTCTTCAGTTTCCCTCCCACACCTGTTATCAGTTGGTTGAATACAGACATCATTCTCTTCTTACAAAGCCTGTAAGCCTCCCTGTTCCTATATGATGAATACTGGGTTTCCCATTATCGTTTTTAAATATTCTTTTCACCCCCCACTACTAGCAAACCTGTTGGAACTGGTTCAGCTGGCAGCTGCTGTTTTTCTCGGAGCTCCCAAATGCGCACACTGCCATCTTCTGAACAGGAGATCAGCTGCCTGTAGAAACAGTCGATAAGCAACGCTAGCATGGATACTTATCTGCACAAGTCGCCTTGTGATGTTTCTATAAAATAGACAGCAAGTGCCTCAGGTTCTACACAAGTTTGCCGGAACTCTCAAAAGTAGCAGGACATCCAGATGTTCCATACAAAGCAATATGCATTTGTAGCAGGACCAAATATAATGGACTTACAAAATAGGTGGAAAAAATATACATTTTCAATCCCATTTTAAAAGCATACCACTCTGTAAAACAAAAACCAACAAGTCTAGACTTTGCAAACACAGTTCCACTAACTGGCTTCTATAAGCTTACTTTCATCAAGCAAAAACATATTTTTTCTTACGGAAAAATAACAAAAGGAAAGATACTCCTTTTCATTATATGTTTAGAACAGCACATGCATTTACAAGATCAAGGCCCTAATTTTTATCTTCTTACTGACTTTTGCTCCACTGAACAAGAGTACAAAGGGATCTAACAACAGAACTATTAGATTACATATAGGTAGCAAATTGTCCAACTTGGCTGTCAAATAAGTTCCAGCTAGAAATTCAGCACTAATGATCAAAGGCTGGAAGTTATTATTTTTTGTTAAAACATTTCAACTGTTACAAAATATTTAGTGAAAAATGTTTACTGAATATGCCATAGGCCTTTGCTTTGTAGAAGTAAAATGCTGTTAAGCTATATTTTCACAATGTAGACGAAAGTGCTTTATTAAGTCTGATTTTGAAGATAGCCACAATATTTTACTCTAAGCCTGTGCATCAAGCATATTGGATTATAGTTTTTTCACAATGAATTACAATGATGCATTTTCAAAAATCAGATCAACAAGTTCTATGTAATAAAAGTAGATCAAACTAAAGATTAAGTCCCTGCCCTAGAAATTAGATGTAGCTTTGCAGACTGTCTCTAGCCACGCTTCCAAGTTGTGCATTTCTTTAGTGCATCAACAAAACGTACCATGACTCGTACCTGTTTGGAAGCCTCTCAATGTGCAGTACAGAGGAGTCGTGAGCAGTTCTCTGGCAGGCAATCACACGCTTCATTTGAAGATTATATACGTATATGCCTTTCCCAACAGCAGCAAACACGCACTGGAAAGAAAATTCAATGGAACAACTTACAGAAACAGATACTGAAAGATCACACTGCATGTAATGGATTTCCAGCAGTACTATGACGTCATCTACCCCGCATTATCTAGCTTGTTTCTGTCCTTGTGTTACTGCTTTATCCCAAACATACAGAATCAACAAGTTATAGAAAAAATATGGATTTCTTGGAGGAAATGAGAGATAGCCTCCTATACTCTAAGCAGTTTCATTTCTGAATTTTCATCCTGTACTTTACAATCTAAGTGGAAACCAAGGATACCAACAAATCAACACATTTCTGCAAATAAACTTTTATGTTCTTAAACCAAAATAATGCTCTACGTTTTGACAATCTCTTGTTTTATCAGGAAAGACTGAGAATACAGGAAGCTGTTTTGCATTTTTGCCTTTTTTTTTATATTTAACTGAAGTTGCACAAAGAGGTACTGTTCAAGCATTTGGGCTCTATTGAGTGCAGAAAAGGAATGGTATTACACAATACTGTGTAAAAAGACCTGGAATCATTTTGCATTCAATGCTCTTCTTCAGAAAAGTGCAGGGATTCTGTCTCATAACCATCGCAGCCCTAAGACGCCACAAACAGTTTACAGATCATTAGACCTGGACCCTCTCATGACTTATAAGGATTCTAGAGAGGACAAATGTACAATCGCATGTACATACACATGATAAATATTTGGTACCAAACAGAGGAGTGCAAAATGCTTCTATTCAGTACATATTTGGGGTTTTGAACATACCTCGTTTAGGTAGTGGTATGCCGGATCATTTCCCTGAATGGCCTGCTTCCACATACAACGCACAAACATTAAGGCCTCATAAGCAGTTCACACCACACACTTCTCAACATTTTGTAAAACTGGTAACCCAGTGTCTTTGACTAAGATTTCCTACATATATTCAACAGTGTTTTGAGACTGTTCAAAAATCTTTGTCTGGGTTTTTGTTGGGTTTTGTCTTGGTTTTGTTTTCTTACACACATCTGTGGTGAGAGCTCCAATAGCTCTGAAACTAAGCTCAGATTTCTGATAGCACTCTACCAAATCAGGTTTAAAAAAATGAAGCACATTTTTGTTATTTTCCTAGTTTTGTATGAGGCTCAATTCACTGGCCTTCCACATGAATCTTCCATTCCTATATTTCAGCCTCTTCTTCTTTATAGTCTTCCACCTTGAGACAGGCTCTTGAATTTCATATAATCTTATAGCTTTGCACAAGATGCTCTTCACAGACCACACCCTTCTTCTCCTCGTCCCCCCACCCCCACCGCCCCCCCCCCCGCCCCTGCACAAGCCCCATCAAAACCCTGGTCATCTCAAACCCCAAGAAAATAATAGATGATGAAGCATAAATAGTACGCCTATCTTAACAGGCAAGTTACACACACATACCAGGACAGCTGATGCACTCTTTAGCACTGTTTCCTAGTATTGCCAAATCTTAACCACCCCATTTGTTTCTGAATCATATTTTGCCTACAAGCTCAGTATCAAACTAGACAAGTGCATCTTCAACTACCCACCTCGCTAGGAAGCCTGCTGATAAAAGTTCCTAACAGCGAAAACACCAATTTAGTTTTCTTTTTTTTAACATGAAGAGCATTCTGCTTTTAGATAGCAGGTAACAAAGTAATTCATTGTAGGAATACCGTTCTTCACCACTTTCTAAGTAGGAACTTCACAATACTGACAGCTCTGCCCTAAAAGCACCTTCTATTTCAGGACATAACATTAGAACAACCTTTTCTTCCCACCCTTCAGAAGTCTCATAATAAATAAAATTCTGCAGCAATTTGTTTAGTTCAGTTCCATGAATGAATAAAGTCCTCAGCAGCCTCAGATTCCACATTCAATGTTTTAAGCATTTCTGAACTTCACAAAATTCTTTTCCCCTCCCTTAAAATACATCTTGTGTAGCTTTCAAGCAGGGAATCAAAATGTTTTAAATTTAAATTATAGAACTGGCTTTTCGCCCCTTCTCAAACTAAGCACACACAAGAAAACCACTGGAAATCCTACCTTTAGAGACAACAACATTTCTTTCTCCCCACACCCTGCAACGTTTCTCTCTCCAGCGTTTTAGGAATGCTCTTTTCACAAAAAGACAAATGCATCAGGTGACTACTTGTCCCTCAGCCTACGTTCAGGCTTTTACACAGCTTTTATTTCGTTATAGCTCATATCTCTGAAACCATTTCCAGGAATCCCTTTCTTAACCATTCCCCTGCAATGGACCTAGAGGACCCAAAACAGCATCCCACTGTACCCATGGTACTATGAAACATCTTTTCTTTTGCCACTAATAGTTGGCAACGTTTCACAAAAGTAAATAACAATCTAATGATTTTTAGTGTTTTCTGAAGAATAACTGGGTTCTACCTGAGTATTCTGACAAAGAACTCCTATATTATCTTCAAAGTATGATTACAGTAGACTGGATTTTGGACCTGTATTTGTGCACTTTGCAATTGAGTATAGCCCATCTGAACAGAAGCAGCAATATTTATTTACTACTAAGCATAGACATATGCCTATTCTTTAATTCACTTCAGAGTACCCTCAGCTATAACTGTTCAAGAGGCGCATTATTGTGGAAACTGCATTTCCAGAACCATGCAATATGAAAGATGTATGCCATCCTGTTTGTTTTTCTCTAGTGGTACTGTAAACAACTAATAAATCTTTGTCACTCAAAAAGAAATGCTGTTGTGATGGTCCGTTATATTAGTTCCCATACCATCAACACATTATAACCCTTCAGTTAGCTCAACAACCAAAATTTTAAATAAAAGCTGTTGACTGTATAAAAATAGTCGTGCATATTTTAAAGAAGCCTCTCATACTAAAACAAGCAAACTGTAAACACAAAACACTTCGCCTTCTGTGGTAAGGTCATGTTAGCTCACTTGAAGTAGTTAACTACTTTTAAAGCTTCTTACCTCCTCATCAGATGTTAAGTGTTGAACTGAAGTTTCATTTGGGCTTTCGGATAATTTTATTTCCGGCTGTACATCTGGATGGACAGAGGAGTCCCAGAAGTTGCACTCAGAGGCCTGTTTTGTCCAGTCAAGTGCATCCCAAACTATTAGCTCACCCACATGAGAACCTGTCACAAAAGTCAAGTCTAGAGGGGGAAAAAAACACACATAGAAATCACATGATATTAAAAAAAAAAAAAAAAAGTCCATTTCACACAAAGTTACAATCCTAGAAAGTTAAGAGAGCCCATTTTTGAGTGAAGCTATGTAGAACGTGCACTACATAGCTGACTGGACAAAAACCTCTCCCTCTGAGTAAATACTCATTTCAGTTACCTAGCATAGGTCAGACGAGCCAAAGCTGATAACCTCTCTCTTGTAAAATTAAAACTAGGAAGGAGAACATTCACCTGCCCAGTGCACAGTACAGTATAGCAAGGGCAACGAACACCACCAGAAGTATGTACAAATATCTGAAGTTCGTTTGTTGCCTACATACAAAGCCCTTCTATTCCTTGGAGAAGCAAGTGTATTAGCACCCCTCAGACACAGTGAACTATGTCTTTGCCATAAACAGAAATACTAATGACAAATTAAATGGATAAGTTAATGGCAAGATTGAAGTAGCTGGTCATGAATTTGCTCATCACACATGGAAAGGAACTGCTTCAACAATACTTAATGCAGGTAGTATACTGTCTTTTTAAGCCAAATATTGCTTGCCCTTCATAATCAAAAAGGAGAAAACAATGGAAACAGGAAACCGCAGAAACAACTACCATAGAATCCAATCCATTTCTTCTTTCCGGCTTCTTGTTACCTCTGTACCACAGGCCCTTTGTGCCAACAAGGCTGACACAAATAAGCCCAAGGACAAATATACACTCTCTATCACACCAAAAATAACTCGTCTTGGGCTCTGGGAATGCTCCATAAAAAAATGGGGAAGAACAAAGTAGAAGGGGTTGACTCCTGCAGCAGAGTAGACAGAATTTCAGGTAATAGCTCAGTATTGCCCTAACGCGCAGCAGAGACTGCATCATCCTCCAGAGTCTCTAAATAACGGCTCTATATGCAGGCCCATACCTGCATAACCAGAACTTTTGGTTACCTTGGGACTACAACTGCAAAGGACGTGGCATTGCATATTCCATTTTAAGAATCAGAAGGAACAGGAAAAAAATAGCATTTAAAACCTTCCTAACAGGAAGAAGACCGAGAGTTCTACTCCCATCAATGACATGGCCTCTTCTGTGCCTTTTCTACATTGTAACCTGCCCAATTTCATTTCACTGTTAATCCATAAATAAACCCATTATTTCACTACCTTTGCAGCTACACAGAAAGGTACATCAAGTTATGAAGTTTTGCTCCAGTTAAAAGTTTGGTCCCAATAAAAACTCCATAGTTGAAACATCTCACTGGTAACTACCACAACTAGTAACATCATAGAACAAACTCTTACCATTGACACTGACTAGTGACAAAATATTATCCTGATGGTCAACAAGGCGTTTTACTTCAAGGACATTCCAACCTTCAGACCCCTCATTAGAAGCAACCAGCCTAAAAATTACTTCAGAGATGAAGAAAGAAATTGTCTAAATAAGCTTTGTTATTCAGAATAAAATGTAGCTATGCCTAAATAAAACATCATTTTCAGAAAGACACAAACTAAAACGTATTACAAACGAGACAGCACAAGATATGCAAAGCCACTTATGACCACTCACAACACCAAAACCAAAATGGAAATAAATCATTTCAGTGTTATTATTAGGGCCTCTTACTACAGCAACTATAGGGTAAAACATTTCAGCATAGTAACTCTGAAATTCAGAGAATCGTTCAATGTCAGAAGTTGCAGAAAGCAGGGGTGAAAAGTATTAGACGTCTTCATGGATAAGTAAACTAGAAGTGCAATGTTTTTCTTAGAGGCTTATCTGTCTGAAAACTATTATTCCAAAAGATGCAATATTCTCTAGTAAGGCAATGAAGATTGCCAGAAATTAAGACTTAATTTTAACCAGTCTTGAAATTTCTTTTATGATATTTCAAGGGCACTATAAATGAACTGTGGAAAACTCAGATGGAAGTTTACATTGTGTACCAATGTTTAAACACAAGAAGACTATTTATAGTTTCCTCATGATTCTCCGATCAGAATATCGGATTGCTATTTTTCAGCTAAGTGTTTAATAATACTGAACAAAGTTTGTTGTTTTGCTGATTCAGTACTCTACTTTTTATCCTGAATTTTTTTTACATATTTTGAAATTTCAGTAATTTTATACAACACTCTTATTTAAAAGACTGTCCACATCCGATGATTTACAGTTTGCATACACAGAAAACCCTGACTCCAAGTGAGCAACAAAAATCATCACGTTGTCTCATAGCTTTGGACAGTATAATGAGATCGGCAGTATCTCAGACTCCTGATCTTGGGATAAGGAGGCTCTAAATAAGCCTAGTATCTGACAGCTCAGATCACAAATTCCAGACCTTCTCCACAGGACAAATGTAGGTCACCACAATCAGATCTGGACAGGTGGCAAAAACAGTAATAACAAAGAATATAGAAAAGTTTTGTCATGCAGATCTCAACAAAATTCCTGACTGAGATTAGTATTTTCTGCTTCTTTGACAAATAAGGGGAAAGGAAGATGGTTGCTAATCACACCCTAATGCCATTTACTTTTCCTTTACAATTCCAGCAGCATGGTCTTTACATATCTCTGATAGGCAGCTGTTATAAAGGAACACGAACATTTAAAAGAAATGCAACATACTCACTTAGCTCTCTGCCAACAGCGGCTGCAACACAATTTTTAGGCAATTCAACCAAAGCACTGATACCTTTAGAAAAATACATGAGATAAAGGAGAAAAGGATATTCATTGGCCACAAGAAAACACAGCAAAATGTTATTTCCTTATTAATAAAGTTCTCCATAATCTTCCTTCCACTTATAAGTTATTATAAAAATAAAAGCATATTGCCTGAAGTGAAAGTTAAACAGAATTGCACATGAACAGATTACTTCAGATGGAGGTACAGTCAGGAGTTTTGGTCCTGAATCCAACAGAATTCTGAACATCAAACTTGAGGTGAAGCTGTGAATCAATAATCTTTTTATTCTAAAAACAGTTAAGATGATTACGTCCTAATGCTGGACAATATTGAGGACACTGTCGTAATTATTGAGACTCTGAACATATGCAGTACCAAAGTTATTAGATACTGATACTACCACAATATGCACGATACTAAAATATTGTGCAGAGCCAACTGAAGGAGAACAGGGCACAAGATAAAATGTCCAGCTTGCTGTTACTCTGCCTTCATCCTGCACAGAATTCCATCAGTCTGTGCAGCCACAGTATTAAAAGTGAAATTCCCCAAGGAATAAGTAATCTGCCTCTCTCCCCACAAAGGAAGCAAGAGATTAGGAGGGAAGAGAGGGATGCTGTACATCCTGTTGCCGCCTTCTATGAAAGTTTCAATAGCACCTCACGCTGAGCACTACAGTGCCACTTCTGACTGGTATGTGGCATGATATTTCATAATGAAGCAAAAGAAGCATTAATATCCTCAAAGATTCAGAAGGTTTTGCCTACCACTATTTCATTCTATGACAAAAATAAGGAAAATATCAGTTCCAGCTTTGAATTTGATTCACAGCTTCGTAGGTATCTTTGTGAAGTGTGGCAATATTATGCAACAATTTGCATGGACAGATAATATTTATTAATAGAAAAGCACGATTGACATTGAGATCTGATTACTTTTACTGTATTTCTACCAAAACCTGAATCTTCTACATCAAAAGCACTGATTCTTAATAAAAAGATATGTTTACTGCTCTACTACTACATAGCCTTACTTAGGAATAATAAAACTCCCACTCATCCATACAGAAAGCCAGCCAAAGGATCTGGTCCACATTACAGCAAACAGCTGTATAAATCAGCATCTGAGGTCTAGCCCTATAAGTCCAAGCTAATGTACAGTTACTGAGATCTGACATACTCTAGAATTCACATAGCACAGAAGATTAAAACCAGTCTTAATTCTAAAACGATTAAGTCTGACATTTAAAAAAATAGAGAGTGACTCTAATACATAATGTTATCATTAGAATTAAAGAGAATTTGCCAAGTTGGTTTTGCATCATTATACAGATCCATTTTACTTGCACTTTAACAGCTATAATGAGTCATTTACATTTTTACCTGCATCAGTAAGATGACTGGTCTTACACAAGAGATCTAATTTTCGGTTCCAAACACATAGATCACTCCCTCCAGACAACCATACATCCAGTCTTTGAAGAACTGTCAAACACTGCAGAACAAAAATCAGATATATGTCCCCTGCAAAAGTTCTACAGGGAATTTCTCAGTGAAATGATCATGAGCTTTAGCTAGATAAAGCTGTAAGTACTATGAAATACAGTATTAAGGTGTCACTTTCGTAAGAAATACAGATTTAATTACATACTATATGTTACATTTTTCTACCAACAATGCAAAAACTAATTTTTCAGTGATTTTTTTCTACTATTAACATTGAAGAACTAGTTTGACTGTAAATTGCCTTTTTAATATAGTAACAAAATGAAGCCATAAAATGATCTTTGTCCTACATCCTTGCAAAAAGAAAATCGAGATATCGAGTTCCAAAAATAAAATAAGAATTGTGTCCACTTCTCAGCCACTCATTATGTACCTGTTCTTAAACCAAACATTGCCATTAATTTTAACACACCTGCCCATATGGCCCATAAGCCATACGTAATAGATTCTTGTCTACAACAAAACAACAGACATACTTAGGGTTTCCTCAACTTACCTTTACAGTAGAATGGAAACATGACACTTTCTGAACCTGTCTGCCGCTAGTGCAGTCCCAAACCTGACTTTATTCATTAAGGAAACTGAAAGGTTTTTATGCATTATATTTATAAATGCTGTGTTTGTAACTAAATGACAGATTGGGAAATAGGTATGCGGAGACTCAGTCTTTAAAACCCAATATTCAGCCAAAATGACATATTAATAAAGGTCTACTATGGGTTCATTTTTGTAGCAATGATTGCATCTACTTGTGAGCAATAATAAATAAAATCCTAGTGTAATCCAATTATACCTACTGGGTATGACCAGCCAATAAATTTAAACAACCCGCAGCCTGTCTCAACACTACCTTTAAAAGTAAAAGCCAACAAAAAGCCCATAGAAATTTGAATCCTCTCCAGATGTAAGGATACAATAACTGTTCTATCAGCTGATGCTGTTAAAATCAAATGTTTTTTTTCTTCAGAAGCATCTGATGAAGAAAATGGTGCTATAGCTGTAATTTTGTGTGTGTGTCCATGAAGTTCAAAAAGTTTTTCTCCAGTCTGAAAAACAAAAACATTGGAAATTAAGGGTAAAATTTGGAAAATGCCTACTGTAGCATATGACATAGGTACCAAATGACTTTTGCAGGCAAGAATGTCTAAGAGTCTAAAGTCTCCCTTTCTAAAGTAATTTATGGATTTACTTCTTGCTACCTTCAGTACTGTTCAAGATCTTAACTAGAATTAAATAACATATTAAGTGTAAAGGAGTAGTACATGATAAAAACTACTCTAAGGGTGGAAAAAAAAAACCCCCAACCTCTAAAAACCCTTAAGAACTAAAGCTTTCCATTAAACTCATTTCATTTTAATGCAAATATTGGTCATTCCCTCTTTTTAATGTATACTAGCGTAATTCAGATTTGTTGACAAACCCTCTCTTGAAAAGTTGTTGTTTTTTTTTTAATTTATTTTAATGATGAGAAAAACTTGACCTATATTTTTGGCAAACACAGTACTGCCAATTTCCTGACAGCGTTATTTGGTATGCACATTAGCTTTAAGCTGGTGTTTAGATAACTGCAGCTGCTTCTGCTCTGTTTAGTTAGATGGCAAAACCCTACGAACACACATGCAGAAGCATACTGGCATTTTAAATATGCAATTAAAATACAGGGTAGTTATAAATGTACACTTCTTTACAATTGTGGGCTACGTTTTTAAGTTAAAATTACAAAAGATTTGTTTTAACAAAAACGTAATAAAAATCCTACAGAAGTAGGAAATGGAACTCAGTTCCTAAGCTGGATATCTAAATAAGTTTTACATTCAAACTGCTCAGAACACTGAATATATATACTCACAGACATGGCTATGAATACTCAAAAACAATTTCTTTTTCCAAATTATAGAATTATAATGGGCTTTCAATAACAGCAAAGCACTATCTGAAACTGCTAAAGAGAGAGGAAAAGTTTCAAGCTCTGTATTTTAAAATCACACCATCAGAAATGTCACATAAATTTTGCAGAAAGCTTCCAAAAAAGTTTACAGTCTGAGATTTATTTCTTTCTTAATTGGAATGTTTGATACTCAGAGTTTAGACACGACAATATTTTAGACTTCCTATCGAATAATCTAAGTTGTATACTAGCCCTCCTTAACACAGGTCTAATGCTTATCCCTTCTCTATAATTTTGTCAATGACAGGAAGACACAGAGCAGAAGAGCAGAACAGTGGGTATCACACTTAGCACTATTTTCATGATAAATCTAATGCCTTAGTAAAGTTTTCAAAAGCTATAAGAAGATTTTTATCACAGCAAGCAATTAAGGCCTTGTTTCTGCACTGCATGAAATGTTTAACTTCTGCTTGACTTTGGTGTCTTTCCAATACAGTTTTGTGTTAGCTCTCCATCTAGTCTAATCAGTTATACTACAAATAGACATTGCTAACAGAGGCACTGGAATGTACTTAAAACTTAAGTATATATACAGATCTTGGCAGGATTGGGACCTCACTACGATTTGTTAAGTTACTAATCAACATTTCAGTGTTCACAGCAAACACCAAACATATTTTAAAAGAATTAAAGCCACAAGTTCGTACACGCTTCTGCTTCTCACATCATTATTTCATCTCAAATCTCCCTAAAATCACTATGTCTTCCCCAAACACTCCAAATTTTAAAACTATTGTTCTCTTGGGTTTACACAATTTTTACTTTCCTAGCTCTCCTTTGTAAACTAAGATTTGACAGACTCCCTCCACTTCTACATTTTCAAACAGCAGCTTTGCAGCCATTCTTACTTATTCTGCTTTTTCACTCCTAGACATTTCTAACTCCTCTTCCCAACTTCTACCCTCTCTGGAGCACACAAGCTACCCCTCAAAAAGAGCTAACCTGAGCATTCCACAGAAATATGATTCCATCATCTCCTGCAGATGCAAACCTGGGGGAAAAAAAAAAAAGCACTATAAAAACTTCAATATAGTGTAATGGAAAAGCAGTAAACTGTTATGTAAGAAAAATATTTACAGTTATGTAAGAAAAATATCAGACTCTGGCTTTAAAGAATAAATATGTATTCGTAAATCCTCATTACAGTTTATAAACTGAAGTCAGTATGTTCAAATATGTGTTTATCAACATATAATTAATACAAGAACAAGGTTTAAGAATTCCAGTACATAATATTATAAATAGAATCTCACATTACAGAACCAATTCTCTTGTTAAAAAATATGAGATCTTACACACCAAATAACAGCAAACTCTAAAATCAAATAGTATTAGTAGAGCTAACTGACTGCAAGACAGCTAACAAGTTACAAACCACTCATATGAGTTCAGCTCAAGAGTAGAGGAGCCCAGTATTTACCACGATACTTTAAACTGTGGCTAAAAAGAACTCCCAAACGGAGTGAATTTAAGATGCTAAATTTGACTTATGCTAAAAATCCAGCTGGAAGACATAACCATATAAGGAAAAAACAGGTTCATATTAGCATGTTAATCCCACATTAACAGAGTCTGACCTAAATTCAATCTTTTTCCCTAGGCTAGAGCAAATATCTAACCATCTGCCTACATTTGCACCTTATCAACACCACAGCTTTACTGTAGCTGGAACACACAACCCAGTTATCCCAGTAAAGACATAGTATGAGTTGAGAAAGCCTAGAATAGAAGCAAGACCTTCCGTAGAATACGTTCTACTCCTGATATTTTCCTTTTGTTTTGAGCCTTTACTAAGGGTTAAAAAGTTTAGAGAACTAAGATCTGTACTATGTGCAACAAAGTCATGAAGAAGAGAGGTTATATCACTTCTGAATGTTCTTCTGTTACCAGCTGTGAATGGTTTCATTAACTTTATAAATGTCCTTTCTTTAAGACTCTTTACAGTTGTAATGTCTGTGAAACTTGCTAACAGAATAAGTTTTCAGGCATAAAGCCATACAGTTTCCCTCCCCCCCTTTTCTTCCACATATCATCCTGTTTTATTCTATAACAGTAAATATAAAAAAGTGTAAGCTATACTTTCTGAATATCTTTCATTATTCTATATCTAATCAAGCCCATTCTTTAAAAACATTAGGGCAAAAAACAGTCTTCAATGCACACCTCTGATAACATTAATTTCTTATCTTTAGTTGCCTTTTAGCTCTATTATACCTTGTTTTGTCACAACATCAAGAACTTAAAATATTAAGACTCTCACAATTCAGCAGTAATAGCCCTTTACATCCCAATTCCTCTCTTGAGTAATACTGGAGCTGTGTGGCATTTGAACAAAATTCTGGGAAGAAAACTGGTGGTTGAAAGAAGGCATGAATGTAATTCATCAACATAGAAGTTCAATAGAGTGTTGTTTTGTGTATTTTCCTCCTCATCTTTAACCAGGATTTCTGTTTAAATACCAAGGTACATTGGTCAGAGTCAGTTATCCTACAGTTACATTCTGTTCACCAACGTGGAGATTCATGCGTCACCTGACTCTTTTCCAGTCATGAACACCATCACCTGCAACCTTGTCTGTTTCCTGAAGGAGCAAGGAATGGTCAAATGAGCAACAAAAAAAGCTATTCTTAAAATGTGTTATGAACTCTGTTTAGCTTAATGTGTCAAATGCTAGAGTATTACATGCAATTTTATCTCAGTCCATTTTTTTGGAGGACTCTTGCTGAAGCTTAGCCTTCCTTAGTGATCTTCCTATCAATACGACCCTTACATCATGTTCAAAAAGTACAAGAGAAGAAGAAAAAAACCCAGCTTTCTGTTACATTTATACAGGATTTATTTAGTATCTTCAAAAACCAATCTGAGAAAATTTTCCACTCACTGGTTTTAGCTGAGCCACTGAGAAAACAAGAAAATCCTTCTGCAAAATTCTCAATAAGATGATATTATCTAAAGACCTGAAGCGTGAAACTTGGCTTACAACAGTTGACAAAAAGCACACAATGGAATAGCTGCAGAACTAAATAAAACATTTCAGAAACTGAGTAACAATACTAATTTTACTGAAAAGAATCAAGTGAAAAATATTATCAGCTGTTTAACAATCCAGAAAACACCAGTGAAGCGACTCTATTATAAACTCCTCAAATTCTCAGAATATTAACCAGCTATATAACTTACTCCTTATCCATATGCTATTTTATAACCTATCTTCAATGCGGCTTTAGTTTTACACTTATTATCATTAGTTTAGCTTCAGTAATTTACCTGCTACCATACAATGAAGCCCAAAATGGCAAAAGATTTCTTTGCATCAGACAGGGCATGCAATCTAAGAACACTCTGGTATTTCTATAAAGACCAATTACATTTATTGAGCATGTGTTTTGGGAAAAAAAGTACTTTGAGGAAAGGTCATTTTAATAACTTCTCTGGGAAAAAAAAAAGACTGCAAAAACCCCCACAAGATTCTTCTATTTTTATGTTAATCTTCTGGTGGATTACTATAATGTAGAAAAATAAATTTTATGGTAATGCATATAGCTTTTCTGATATATATATATTTATTACATTAGGAATGAAAACTGACAAGCTAAAAATTCTCCGTGGAGTCTTCTGCAAAATTTTTATATATATATATATAATTATTTTTTATGAAATTATTATAAAGTAAGATTCTGCAGGCATTCTAAATTTGGAAGAGACCACCGGACTAATCAACGTGCACAGGGAAGGACAGAACCTTCCTTCACAAAACACCTGCTGTACACTGCAAGAACATAAACCAAACTCTTACCCATGTTAACTTGGTGTAGTGTATTGATGAAAATATTAGAAAACCCCTTCTGTGCCCAATTCATAAAAGATATAAATTACTACAGCTCTTTAACAGAGAGACTCTTGCCTATTACTTACATTCTTAGTTCTAAAGGTTTTCTATTTAATTCTCCACATCAGCCAACAGTCACTATTGACTAAAGGCTTCACAACCTTACTTTTAAGGCAGATAAATATTTCCTCTCTTGCAGGATTAAGTTAAATTAGGGAACACACAACGCTAGTTGAGACAAAGCTAGGATAGAAGCAGGTCCTAACATAAAACTATCACAACTCATTCTCTCAGTCACACTTCCAAAGTGACAATGGTAAATGTAGTGACTTCATCTCTGCTTCACAACCAGTTTTCCAGATGTTAGATAACTCCATCCTCAGAGTTCACAATAAAGTTGGACCTAGCTACAAGGAACTGAGAACTAGCTACAAGGAAAGATTGTTAGGGAATATTAAAAAAAAAAAGTGTACAAAGCTAAAAATTGGAAGAGAGAAACAAAGAAACTGCCAGATTTCAAAGAAGAGCAAGTTGAACAAGATCAAACTGGAGGAGATATGTAATGCAGAGATTAAGCATATGTTGAGTTTTACTAAGTAGTCATTCTGAATAAAGTGGTGAAAATTTCAAAATTTGAGAAGTTCAGAAAAAAGTTGCATTAACCAAAGCTCAAGTGAATTGATCACTCAAGTTTCAGAGGAAAGCATAACAGAAGATAAGAAAGAAAGGAACAGCAACATTCAATATTGTTGAGAATGTCATGTTCAGTTGCTAAAGGGTCTCTGTAGGAGTCTATTACATTCTTCTGTAGAACGAAAAGGTGAAATAACAGCTGTCCTCAATTCAAAAAACATACATCACATGCATCCACTCAGAACTGAAGCAGACACTACTGCATATTGTCCTGGAGAAAGCAGAAAGTGTGTGTATGCATGTACAGAAGGGAACGTTCAACCCAGAAACAGCCTAAAAAAGAAGGGCTGAGTTAGCTACAGGCATTTCTTCCAAACAAATCCATTTGTACCAAGAAACCTTACTCCATCACCATTATTTTCTCATGAAAGTATAATTTACAATAGAGGCCAAAAGATATAGTAACATGCCAAGAAAAGGGAGTGTTCATTAAAAAAATAAAAAGGATTAAAAATATTAGTATATTTTTAAAAATATTGGCTGAAGTATTGCCAAGGATGCTGTGAAACAATTTGAAATGCAATTTCATACCTGCAATCATCTATTTGCACTAGAAATCGTACTATATCTTGATGACCTTTCAACACAAGGAGCTCCGTGTAAGGGTTCTGTATTTGTTCTTCACCAATTGTCTGTACAGATGATTTCTAAAATTCATAAAAAAAGGAATTAAATTTATTTTGTACTGACATAATTATTTTCACCAGGTCTTTGTAACATCTAACAATCTACATATAGATTCCTGTGTGAATGTATAGTTATATTTGAAGTTAAATTAAGCTTCTGAAATATCATTTTGCCTTAATGAAAATCATTACAAAAGATCATTTCTTATTATTTCAAGTAAATAATATATTTCTGTAGCATGTAGTTTAAATTATAATACAGCATTTTCTATTTAACAAAAATATTTTTGTACTGCTTTAATCACTGATACACAAAAATGAAAACCCAGTTTAGTCATGAGCTGTCATGTGGAGCCAGCTTCATGACTCAATTCACCATACATTCAGTTTTTCATTAAATTACACCTCTTCTGCGAGGTCTGTAAACCTCTCATATCTTTCATCTACTGTTCAATTTTAAAATCCTATATAAAGATGACATATTTAAAATAAATAAGAATAAATGCTATTCTGTTACATAACATATACATCATTCATAGGGACTCTATTCACAAAATACTACAGCCAACTGCTTAAAAAAACCTAGAGAATGATTATTCATTTTATAGAACAGCATCTGCAATTACCCCCAACTAGACTATTAATTAAAAGAACAATCAATCACTCGGAGCAAGCTGATCACCAGGCAGAGTCAATAAAATATTGCATAGGACTGCAGTTTCAAGCACAATAGTTCTGCTAATCTCAGTCATCAATTTGTTTCAACAGAAGACAACTTTTTTTGTATTTAAGGTCTTCCACATTCTGGAACAACTTAACATTAGACATTACTTTAAAAAAAATAAAAATATCTAAATAGCTCAGTAGGAACTCAGCGACAGCACTTTCCTCCTTCTAGATTTATTTTACATGACTGTCAACATAATTTTACTTCTAGGACTGTCTCTTCTTTGAGGACTTCAACAGAACCTACACCGTAAAACAGCAATTACTAAATACTGTAGAGCATGCAGCACACAGCAGTTAATCCTACGTGAAAGACAAACATATTATCCTCAGAAACTTCAACATTCTCTTGCAGGAATAATAAATTATTTTCTCTTACTTCTGTATTGGTACTATGATACTATTCTTCAGAAGTTAAGAATGACAAAGTTAATAGATAGGGAAAGAAATCTGTGTTTATTTTTAAAATGAAGAGGTTGTCAAAATGCTAGTTCCTGTGATTTTATCTTGGTTTTGTGCTACCTGATGCATTTCATGAAGCAACTGTTCCTCATTTTATGCAATTATGTGAGAATAGCAGTTCCCATTTAAAATAATGCAAGTAGAGTCTGCATGGTTATAAAGAAAAGTTGGACAAATATGGAAACTTGGAGTTCAGCTGTCAAAAGCTCATCAAAACATTCCTTTTAAAAAATTGAAAGTTCTAAAAATCCTAAGCAAATCTCAGCCTCACTGGATGACATCAGCAATACTGTAGTCAGAAGACTTCCATTTTTATTTACTAATAAAAACATATATTCACAAAACAAGTGTAACACCGTTTCGAAAGTCAGAATTTGTAACATTAACATCCCAATTCTATATTCTGTTGTTGCTTCTTATTCAGTACCAGAGTGCTACTTCTGTTGAACAATGTGTCTAATCTTATTTTTTCTTAATTCTAAGAATGCCTGTGAATACTGAAAGGTACAGTACTTATGAAGTACTATACATAACAACAAAATAACAGTTTTCCCCCCAGTACTGTCAGACAACAAGCTATGCTCTCTTCAGATCTTCATTAATATTGACTGAAGTGTTGGGTTACATGTGCATTCTTTCTCTGAAGAAACCTATTTTTGATATAAACTATTAATTGAACTCTCTTGTAGCAACACCAAGTTTTTAGAAGAGAAAGCTAGATGCTGATGCTAATGGAATCCATTCCCAATTTGTATGTTTTGATGCAGGACCTGTAAGCATCACTACGATAATCAGTAAACAACGCCACAACCCCCATGATCTGAAGGATTTAAAAGTGGGATTGTCAGACGTAATTCACCAAAAATATGGAAACAAGAGTATACAGACATACTTACGTATGTATCATGGAGGATAATAAATTGGCTTATACGGACCATGACGGTATTGCAGTTGAGAACGAGCCACTCTGCTTAAGACATACACCATGGCCATCAACTGAGGGAAGCGATCGTCACCCCGTACTCAGCACTGGTGACGCCACACCTCGAGTACTGTATCCAGTTTTGGGGCCCTCACCACAAAAAAAAAGACATGAGGTGCCGGAGCGGGTCCAGAGAAGGGCTACAAAGCTGGTGAGGGGTCTGGAGAACGAGTTTTACGAGGAGCGTCTGAGGGAGCTGGGGTTGTTTAGCCTGGAGAAAAGGAGGCTGAGGGGAGACCTTATCGCTCTCTACAACTACCTGAAAGGAGGCTGTAGTGAGGTGGGGGTCAGTCTCCCAAGTAACAAGTGATAGAGCAAGAAGAAACAGCCTCAAGTTACGCCAGGAGAGGTTTCGACTGGATATTAGGAAAAATGTTTACACTGAAAGGGTTATCAAGCATTGGAACAGGCTGCCCAGGGAAGTGGCTGAAGCACCATCCCTGGAGGTACTTAAAAGATGGGTAGACAGAGTGCTTAGAGATATGGTTTAGTGATGGTTTTTGTCAAAGTTAGGCTGATGGTTGGACTAGATGATCTGAGAGATCCTTCCAACCTAGGCAATTCTATGATTCTATGATTTTCAATTCCACAGCAAAAAAAGAAATGGGTAAGGAGAAATTTACATTTCATGAACTTAAGGCAGCTTTCTCTATCCACCCAGTGCAATGTCACTCTAATACATCTGGCCTTTTCATGACTGGCTGAAGACATAGCACATGAAACAAGCATCATAAGACCATAGCCCACACACTGCTATAGGTTTCTTTATCTAGTTAAGAAGAGAGAGAACTGATAGTTATGAAGATGATCTCTACATGAAACAGCATTACATAATGCAGGAAAAAAGAACTAGAAGTGTTTAGGGAGTAATCCTTATCAATATTTGTTATTCAGTTTTTCCACAGAGAAGCAAAATGATCACCATCATTCACCAAACCAGTAGTAGCAATGGAAACAGAAGTCACATGGATCAGATTTAATCAAGCTACAAACGGCAGAATGGAAGAACTGCACCACACCTTGACTCGTGCTCACGCTTTATTAAATCATAGTATAACTAAACCATAGCCAGAGTTTAAACTTTGGAGAGGGACACAGAGCAACATAGTTTCCTAGTGCATATTAAAAGGTGTTGCTTATTTCCCATTTCCTTTTAAAAACAACTGCACACAAACCTGCTAAATACGACTGCAATATAACCAACATTTTGACTGATGACAAAGGTCAGAGGCATTCACAGACATCATCATTCCAAACTGGTACAAACTCAAACTTCCACCAAAGTAACTACCAGCATTTGAAATAAACCATGACATCGTCATGACTTGCTCACGTACAGCAGCTGAAAAATAATTACTTCCTCATATTTGTCTAGATTACAAAAGCACTAAGTAGCTCAGGAATAGTGTTAATTAACTTTTATTAAGTCCAAACTGAGAACCTCAACAGAGTCTTGGGGACAAGAAAATCCCAATAATCTCTCCCTCAAATCCAGTAAAACTCTTTTTCCAAGTAAGTCAACAGGAAGGCTGTCAGTGTCCAGTGCACTACATAAGCCTAGTTTATTTTACGGATGAGAAACTGAAAAGAAATGCTAGACGACTAATACAAACTACAACTAGGCCACAAAACGGATAAGTTACTGCCTACAATTTACGTTATCGACCGAAGAGTCCCGAGAAACAGAACTCTATAGGCTTGCAAGCTATGAAACATAACCCCGACTTGTCCAGAACGCGCCGAGCAGGAGGAGGAGGAGCTGACAGGGAGGAGCTACTGGCAGGGAGGGCTCCCAAGCCTTCCGGCTCAGCTTGAGGGTTTTGCTGTTTGCTTTTGTGGGTTTTTTTGCCCTCCCCTCTCTCTCTCCAGCGAAGCTGGTAAGCCTTTCTAACCACCAGAAAGCCCCACAGGCTGAACAGCTAGCCCTGAAGGCCCCTTCCTCCGCGGAGCCCAGGAAAGGCCCCCGCCCACCGCCCCCCTTGCTCACACCGCCCCCTCCCCCACCCCCCCGCAGGCCTATAGCTCCCCACGGCCCCGCACCGGCGCCACGCTGCGTGAGGGCGGCTCTCCTCACGGGCGAGCCCCCGCCCCAGGCCCGGCGGACGGTTCCTGGCTGAGGGGACAACGCTCCCCCCGCCCCCGCCAACGACCCTAACGCTTCTGCTGGCCCCGCCTCCCGCCGCGAGCTGCTCTGCCCCCTTCCGCCACGCCCGCTGCCTTACCTCCGCCAGGCCCTGCGGCTCCCGGCCGCCGCCGATCAGCCACCGCAGCATCGGGAGCGACACCTGCGTCTCCCCCCCCCAACGGGTGGCCCACTACGGCGGCGGCGCTATCGCCGTCCGCCCGCCCGCTGCACCGGCGGCTCGACGGGATGGCCGGAGCGGGCGCTCCCGCTGAGGGACAGGCCTTCTTAATCGAGCTCTGCGCGGAGAGCCGTCCGCCGGTGGGAGGGGCCGAGAGGGGCCTGAGCAATCGATCGCCGAGTGGGTGCCGGACCGCCGCGAGGGGGCGGCAGTGAGGCGGGAGCCGTGAGGGGCGGCGGTGAGGCGGCCATGAGGGGGCGGCGGTGGTGAGGCGGCCATGAGGGGGCGGCGGTGGTGAGGCGGCCATGAGGGGGCGGTGCTGAGACGGCGGCCGTGAGGGGCGGCGGTGAGGCGTGTGGTGAGGAGAGGCCATGAGGGGGCGGTGCTGAGACGGGGCCCGTGAGGGGCGGCCATGAGGGGGCGGCGGTGAGGGGAGGGCCGTGAGGGGAGGTGGGAGCCTCAGGCTGGTTCAGATTAGCCTGTAGGTGAATCCTGCAGTTTAACTGCCGAATGTATTAATTCCGTATAATGGGCAAATAAAATATTTACTAGCTTTTTACTTGCTGTCTTACACTTTGAGGGGAAATTTATGCTACAGCAAATGAATAATTGTTACCATTTTGTTGTGACTGTCTTAACCTATTTCCTGAAGTAAATGACCACCAAAATTTTCTGTATATAACAGATTTCCCTGGACTGTGACTCTTTTCATTCTCCTTCACTGAACCTCCTTTAGGTCCACAGTGTCTTTGTTGGGATGGAGCAACAAGTACAAATGAGGCTGCACCATCAGGCTAAATGACACCCTCATGTACTTCATAGTCATGTAATTCACAGTTCTGCTCCTCCTCTGCCCTTAACGCAATGATCTGGGCAGCCTTGTGGAATTTTAGGTGCACATGGAGCAAGATCACATAACACAACACAAAAAGCCTCACAAACCCCATTCTTGAGCAGACACAGGTAACAAAGAAACCCCTAACGTGTATGAACTTGCCCAACAGACGCTGCTCTGTACATCTAAATCTACACATTTCACTTGTCCTGTTGCCTTTTCACACGTTTCTGGTAATCGACACCACACAATATGAGACATACCTGAGATTTCCCAAATACCTAAGGCAGGAGATAATGGTGGTTTGCTAAAACCTGAACTTTTAGTAATGACCAACCTGTGTGTGGAAAGCATGGGATGCATCCTGGGTCTAGGATGAAATAATGCTGTAGTGATGCAAGTTTAACAAGTATTGGTGGCGTGCAACCTGAGTATTGCCATTTGTTAACTTCTGTGAATTTTTTGCAGCTTCTCAGCACACCAAAGCTGATGACAGGCATAAACCAGTTTTAAAGCAGGAAATGTTTACTCCTACTTTAGCATACTCCTGCTTTCCCATTTCAGCTCAGTTGTGCTAGATTCCCAGCTCAGAGGTGCTGTTCCTGCAGGCTAAGGGCATAGCCAGTGGGATTGCTTTGTGTGTGCAACTACCTCTGCTGGGGTTTCCATGGTAATATTTTGTCATCACCAGTCTGCTCTTCGGCAGCCTCCTTAAATAATTTGGTATCTTCTCCAAACTAGAAAGTGTTGACTCGTTTCATTGCATTTCATTTATTGGAAGGAAGGACTGCACAGCATAACACTACTTACAGCTGTATGACCTGTAATCCTCAAATCCAGTATCCATAGTGATACCTCCAAAAATTAAAAAGAGAGCGAAGAGCACTTACTATACTAGATGCAGGGACAGAGAATGCTGTTTACTTGAGTTAGCAGCATGAGAAAGGATCTTATTTCTTCTTTAATGCTGTGAGGAAAATACACTGCTGGACTTTACCTCTCCTTTCCTGCCATACCTCATTATTTTAGCCTGGGCTGCTGTATCACAATTCACGCATCTGGAAGAGACAGGATAGAAAAATGCAGTGCAGTACTACACTGAACAACATCTTTGTAGGTAAATACAGACCTGCATGGCAGCACCTGGAGACTGTAGGCGCTGGTAAAGACAGTGCTGGAATGTGTTCTTCAAAACAGGAGCTGGAAATGCACCAGGTTCCCAAATGGTGAATATGGGGTCTCACATAGCTCTCATGGTTCATTGGGTTTGTGTGGCAAGGTATTGGTAGCAGGGGGCTACAAGGGTGGCTTCTGTGGAAGGTGCCAGAAGCTTCCCCCATGTCCAATAGAGCCAATGCCAGCTGGCTCCAAGATGGACCCGCCACTGGCCAAAGCTGAACCTGTCAGTGATGGTGGGAGCGCCTCTGGGATAACATATTTAAGAAGTGGGGAAAAAAACTGCTGCACAACAGCAACTGGGAGAGAGGAGTGAGAATATGTGGGAGAAACAACTCTGCAGACACCAAGGTCAGTGAAGAAGGAAAGGGAGGAGGTGCTCCAGGTGTTGAAGCAGAGATTGCCCTGCAGCCCATGGTGAAGACCATGGTGAGGCAGGCTGTCCCCTTGCAGCCCATGAAGGTTAAGGGTGGAGAAGATGTCCACTTGCAGACTGTGGAAGACCCCACGCCAGAGTAGGTGGATGTGCGCAAAAGAGACGGAGACCCTGCGCTGGAGCAGGCTCCTGGCAGGACCTGTGAACCCATGGAGAGAGGAGCTCACGGTGGACTATTTTTGCTGGCAGGACTTGTGACCCCATGAGAGACCCACACTGGAACAGTCCATTCCTGAAGGACTGCACCCCGTGGAAAGGACCCACGCTGGAGCAGTTCATGAAGAACTGCAGCCTGTGGGTGGGACTCACGTTGGACAAGTTCATGGAGGACTGTCTCCCATGGAAGGGAACCCACTCTGGAGTAGCAGGGGAAGAGCGTGAGGAGTCCTCCCCCTGAGGAGGAAGGCACAGCAGAGACAATGTGTGATGAACTGACCACAACCCCCATTCCGTGTCCCCCTGCGCCGCTGAGGGGAGGAGGTAAAGAAATCAGGAATGAAGTCAAGCCCGGGAAGAAGGTAGGGGTAGAGAGAAGGTGCCTGTAATTTTGTTGATATTTCTCATTGTTCTACTCTGATTTGATTGGTAATAAATTAAATTAATTTCCCCAAGTCGAGTCTGTTTTGCCCATGATAGTAATTGGTGAGTGATCTCCCTATCTTTATCTTGACCCAAGAGCCTTTCATTGTATTTTCTCTCCCCTCTTCAGCTGAGGAGGGGAACGATAGAGCGGCTTTGGTGGGCACCTGAGATCCAGCCAGGGTTAACCCACCACAGATGGACTTCGGGAGAGTTTCTTTTCTTTTGTTGATGAGACCTGACTTCAGAACTCTGCTTCTGAGCATCTTTGAATTACTCATTTAAAGAACTCAGTCTTTGTTACTCCATTTTGCATTTTTCTACCTTTGTATGTTGCATGAATTTCTCTATACTTCTTTTTTAAATACTTCTTGTAATCTTGAAAAGCCAGTTGTTGTTATTCAGGCATCTAATGTATTCTACACTTCCTGGAAGCAGAAACAGCTTCTCTGCTGCCCAGTGTAGTTTGTACAGGTGCTATATTTGTTGTGCTGCCTAGGTAAAGAGTGTGATCTACCACCGCAGTCCAGCTGCCGGGCCGACATGCAGTGTCTTCTGCAATTTGGTGGGTTGTTGCTATCAACCGTTGGCCATTGACAAAGGGTTGTGTTAAGGCTCTTTATCAATATGGAAATGATGGGTCAGTTTGAGGATAAGTGTCACTGCGGGAAATTTGCAGCACATGTTATGACTACACTTGCAAAAGAAGTCTCTCGTCCACAAACGTGGCATTTCTTGTCCCCAGGCCTTGTAGCTGACTGGAGGAATACTTTTTCTTTCTAGCTTCTAGCATGACAGCTTCCCTTTTAACTCACCCCAATGAGATCCTGGCCTCTGCTGTAGTGACTGGGCATAGAAACTGTCACTGGGTTATCTCTTCCTCTCTTAACTAACATTTCTAATATGTCTGTTGTATTCTAGCATTTTCTACTGTATGTTGTGAATAAATATGCTTCTTTTTGTGTATCTTGTGTCTGGTTTACATCTATTTGTGAAAAAGCAGCAGTGTGTCTTACGCAGAGCCATAATGCTGTGTTTCCCTTTGCAAATAAAATTGGTTTGCTTCTTCAGTGCCCATTTCTTGTATTATATTCTTGCTGAAGGACTAAGGAAGCAGGTGCCATAAAATGGAATAACACCTTCATGAGCAACACCTAAAAGTCTGACTGTACTTTGTGAAGAAAATGGAGCGAACAATTTTTTTTTTGTCTGACAGTACTAATTGCAAACTACTCTGATCTTAAATGGACTGTGATGGCAATATAAGCCCCCAGGTGGCATTCTAACCTTGTTTTTCTAAATCATTTGTTTTCATAAGGAATGAATCTGATTCTTTTGTTTAAAAAGAAATTTTCTTCACCCTCATGGTAGATTTGAACAAAGAAATTAAAGCTGTACCCTGTTCCATTTATTTTTTTTTTAAGTTTCCAATTTGTATATGTTTTGGTAATTCAAATGCAGTAGTCTCAAACCCAGCTTGAAATCTGATAGATGTTTAATGGAATAATGTAAATTATACTATATCCCAGATATTAAAGTCCATAAGATGATGATGTCCTGCAACAGCTATTCAATAAAACACACCATTCAAATTTTAAAGATCACAATTACAGTAAAATTAGTTACATTTCAACAACTTTATGAGAAAAGTGTAAATCCAATTATGACTAATACTTTACAATGCATGGGTATTAACTGATACTGGGTCACGATGAAACCTGGGCAGAATTCGATATTACGCCTACATGAAACGGAAAGGCTTCTGGTGGGATTTCTGTTCCTTTGCAGGAGTAACAGGTAGACCTCTGCAAAGACCACGACTTGTACCTCATATCTTAGGCACACAGGTTAGAGGCTGAGGGTGCTGATGGTTTGTCTTCTGCTCCCTCATTTACCAGAGGAGGGACGGCTCCCACAGAGATTGAGTCAGACTACCCCAGGCAGCTACTCATCTGAGTTGCTCCCTGCTGAGGCATTTCTCTCCCCATCAGCTTCACGGTTCAAAAGCTGGGGTCCAGTGTTGCTCTCATAGTGTTTTTTTCCCTTTCAGCCATTACTTTCCTGATGAATGCCTATGTGCTTTCTCCTACATTATCTTGAATGTGTGGGAGGAGTGCCCACAAAAAACATGCACTGCCCCTCCTCGAATCCTTTCTTCCAACTCTCCTTTGCAACAAAACACACAACTGTCTTAGAAACCACTGGGCTGATGTGCTGCAAGTCGTCCTTAAGGCACTGACCGAAACCATCACCTAATGATGTGCACCGTGGGCTGCCCCATCTGCATCTTCTTGCAATGTATTTGCTTGTATTTGCATTATAACCTCTTTGAAACATGGGCCATTTTAGTTTGTATTTGTGCAGCACTAAGACAAATGGCATCTTTATCCCTCTTTAGGATTCCAGTGGGATATAGTAGCACAAATACACAGTAATCATATTTAATAAAGCAAACGGAGCTAATTTAAATTGCTGCTTAAAATACATTGATATGTAATAGGTCATAAATAAAAAACGACCTACACATTGCCCTGGATATCTTTCAGAGTGTGCTTTAAGAGGAGTCACTAAGTCAGAGTATCATCAACCACACTTCCTAAAGCAAGAAAACCCAAATTGCTGTGGCTGTATAAGACTGTCGGTAGTCAGGAGACACAGAGGGAAAGTTTAAAGTTCAAACTTTCATCTCTCTTGTTGTATTTCATCCCTAAAGCTCTCAACAGTACCTCTGAAAAGTCATTTCACTACATTTTTAGGCACTAAGCTGTAGTTCATAGCAGTCACTTGCAGGTGGTATCACTGGGCTTTGGTCTGGACAAATGAAAAATTTCTTTGAATTTAAATGGATTTTGAAACAAAGCTGTGTGTGCTTGTGCACAGAGAGCTATAAATAACCCTTTTTAGAATGTCTTGTACTGTGCACATGACATATTTCTGTTTGGTTGTCTTCCTATTTGTTGATGACGTTTTTTCATCCCTTGTTTTCTAGTGGCATTTAGGTATGGTTAAGTGTTAATCATAGACTTATAATTTTCATATGTGTCCCTTTCACAGTAAATGCAAAAATGGTCACAGGTCATTCTCTTCTTCCCTAATTCATAAATGGTTGAGAGGTTCCTTCGTCCTTACAGAAATTCCTCTTGGGCGGTAAAGTATAGCCTGATAGCTGATCACAGTAAAGTTTTGTGCATGTAGCAAAGACGTCCAAAATGTAAAAAGCCTCACTGCCTTAGCTGTAGTGAGTACTCTGGTGGCTACAGCAAACACCTTCAATACCTACAGCACATTTAAGTCATTACAGTGAGAGGACAGGTCACTTCTTGGTGTCCTCTGGGGCCTTGCCAAAGAAGAAGTTGTTGAATGTCCTCTACTATTAATTGTTTAATTCCCTTGGGGTGACACTCGGTCCCTGGCTATATGAATATGTTGGCAGTGGGATGTGACTGTACAACTAATCTGTGCAACTGCAATGGTGAGGTACTTCTAGTACAGATATGTGTTTTATAAAGACCAACATATGGGATGCTAGCAAGACCTGACTCACTGGGTTATGTGCAAGTCTGGTCCCCCAGTCAGAAAACATTAATTCACACCCATATGTGAGCAGGGAGCAGTCACCGTAACCCCATGGCTGATCTCACCAGATGACACCAGAAATTCAACTCAACCAAACACAAGTGGAAAGGGGAGAACAGCTCTCCCTAGTGTATAATGGAAGCACTAGAAGGCAGCTGGAAATTGGGAAGGGTTTTCAAACAAAAGCAAAGCTTTGGCAGGAAAAGCCTACTAAGGGGCTGTGCAATGGCACATGGGCGGTCTCGAAGTGGGCCTGTAGGGACAGAGATGGTGGTTGCCCTCAGAAATCCCTTCCCATGCTCCTGTCCTGATGCACTGGGCTGGCACAGGCCACTAGGTACCCACTTCAGCTGCACAATTAGATGGGAATAAAAGATGCATTTACCTTTCTCTGATCTCTGAACTGAGGGTGGGGGTGATGAGGAAATTTCACCATTTGCCAAGGTCCAATCTAGCAAAGTATTTCCATTACATTTCCAGTATGCACTGTCTGAATTGGGTCAATTCAGACCCAATTCAGACCCAAAAAAACCAAAATTTTAAAAGGAAGTCTGTGTTTAAGTATGTTGCATAAACACTATGTGGGCCACATGATGATAACTGGATTTCATGTGGCATGCCCTTTCCATTATTCAAGAGAAATCTTCCCACTTAGAACAACAGATTAAAGCCAAATCCTTGAAGATATTTGATTATTTCTTTCATTTATTCCAATCAAGTTACTGGGAAGCAGGCAACTAAATATCTGAAGGAGTAAAGGCTCAGTCATAAAAGGGTGATATCCAGTCTGTAAAGTCCAGCACTCCAGTTAAGAAATACACTGGAGTGTAGGTTACATGAGCACTGTATACCAAGGTTTTTTCTTTCACATTTCAGTCTGCACAGTTTGAAATAAAATGTCATTCAACTTTACATAATAAGTTCAAACAAAAATTATAATTGATGAGCCATAATGATTTAGAAGATTAGCTAGGGAACAGTTCTTTTCTACGCATACCATGGTTAAAAAATATTACTATATTAATTCATGCTATGTCATTAAATAAAATGGTTTTCTAATTCTGACTCCCTTCTCTGTATGAACCTACTGAAATGCCTCAAAAAGACATCAGTATTAAGCCATATCCTTTGCTCCCTTTTCATACAAATTCCCCCTTGAAGTAATGAGTAAGGTTAAGTCCGAAGAGGGTCCTATTTTCTTTGGCCTTGATCTCATAAATCCTTGCACGATGTACATCTGGAAGCTTAAAAGTGTTGCTCTCAAGGCTAATTTTGTGGCAGAAGAGTCTGGATGGTGTAGCATAGTGTGTTTGAGTGCCAGCTAACTGTCTTGTGTCATTTGTCCTGTCACTGTGCTGGCTTTCCTTGCCTCCTCCCATATGAAACTTGCCTTGGTTGTTTTCCAGAGCAAGTACAGGCAGACGCTGCATCTGGGCTGCAAGGAAAGTTAGGTGAGAGCTGAAATCTTCCACTTGGTGCATTAATGATTCCCAAGAGCCTGTTGTCTTACACTGTTCTCTTCATGATGAGAAGGGCAAAAAAAGGGCACAAAGACAGTTAAGATGGGTGACTGATGAGAACGGGAGTCTTGGTCAAAAGAGCAAAGCTGGTGTAAAAGCAACATGAATTTCAGCAGAATCAATTCCTCTGACTAAACATAGATCCTCAGAATTGTACTACTCCTCCTCTCTTGCTTTCCACTTAGAATAGGAGAGGCTGTGTTGATACCAACACCAGGCCAGGTTATGAGGAGGTCATCTCCCCATTCAATACTGTTTTCTCGAGTAGTGCACTGGTGTCCAGAGTGTCCTGGCTTGAAGGACATTTTAATAGGATTTCAGTCCTTTCTAAACATTTCGTCTTCTTTCCTCTTTCTTTCTTCCTACAAAAGTCTATATTTTCAGCCAGAAGGAGCTATTAGGTTTGGTAACTCTCATCTTCCATATAACACAGACCAGAAAACTTCACCCAAACATTTCTATAGCAAGTTTCCATGCAAGCTGCAGCAAGTCCTCATAAAGGCAACCACTCTCCATGTAGAGATCTCACATGACAGAATCTGGCACATATGCGGTCAAGCTACTCCAGGGCTTGATTCACCTCACTGTTTAAAAATGTTTAGAAACTTCTTGAAATTTGTCTCGCTATAACATCCAGCCACAAGGATCATGGTGTGTCTTTTTCTGACAGATTTCTATGGCTAATCCCTTCATTCACAGTCGAGTCAGCAAAGTGAACAACTAAGTACTTTCCTATACTTCTCTGTACTTTTGTGTACTTCCAGATTTTATTTTTGTTCTTTCCTAAGTACATTCTTGCTCTCCAACTCAGCAGGTGGGCTCTCCTTCCTCCCCTCTTTGCTATACTAATGTTATGAGCTTGCACACCTGTTTATGCCTCCTCTTTTGACCAAGACTTGTGAGACCACAAGCCCTGTGGCATAGTCTTATCTTGTCTCGCTACTCATCTTCAGTTATATAAGGAATCAGAGGATGGTGTCTACCAGACAAATTTTATGAGAGTATTGTACTTGAGGGAATACAAATAAGTAAAAACTTAACTTCTGAGATGACTGAAATGTAGGCTGTGAGAACTGCTGAGTGCAGCTGATAAAGATTAAAGCTCATATCTCAGCTAAATACAAGTTTCTAGAAACTACTGATCAGCTGCTTTCATAGTCTTACATATCCTGAATCCACCAGAAGATAATATGTCTCCTGTTTCAGCTGTGGAAACTCAGCCTTGGTAAAGCATAACCCAGTTCAGATGATGATACTTATATTAAAACCATCAAGAAACATTTTTGGATGCTTCTGTGCCAAGTCAGATGGTTTTAGCATTTTGTCATGCAGCATGCAGAAAAAGAGACAGGAAGCCTGGTTATCACTGTACACAGACATAAGCTGCTTCCTTACAAAGAGCCACCAGATAGGCAGCCTCAGCCTGACTGAAAGAATTAGGGACAAAAAAGACATGGTCCTGCCCTGGGGCTAGCCACAACTCCTGTCACATGTTGTGAGGGAATGGGGAAATACCAGGCCCATAGTTCCTCTCCCTCCTCTGAGGGCCTTCAAAACTGATGGAGAAGGAGTGGTGTTCTTGGGCAGATCCAAATTAGGTGGTGCTGTGGCCCAGCAGCTTTGACCATGTTCAGCAACCTGGCAGGCTCAAGGGGAGTCTCCCGGGCATGAGACAGGGAAAGGGCGGAGGTGAGACAGATTCACTCTGGCAAGGACTCACTCAGAGCTTAAAAAGGGAAATCTTTGGTCAATCTCTTGTTCTCAACTGCTAGAGACATGTTCAGCAATTAGTCTTGTTTCTCATCAAGAACTAGCAAGGCTCTGAATACCAGTGAACCTTTCCAGAACAAAGCTCAGGAACTTCCACCCTAAATGAACACATTTTGGGATGTTTTGATTTGGGGTGCCAGGCTTTAGGTCCACTTTCAGAAGTACTGAGCACTGCCCACCAAAGGAGAGTTGCCCACAGCTGTCGGTGCTCAGTGCCTCCAGAAAACACACCTCAAGGGGGTTCTAAACAGCCAAAAATCAGGAACAGCTTTTGAAATGTGCAGGCTTCCAAAGCAGCTGAAGCAGCTCTGCTACTAACCAGCCAACTTGCTACATTGCCAGCCAGGCCTTCTCTAGCAGCAGCTTTTAAAACCAGATTTGATCACTGAACAATTTTATTCATTGCAATTTCTGCAAGTGCTACTTTGTGAATACGGGCCTGGAACCACCGTCTGCTTTTTTGTTGTAGCAGTAGTTAGGCCCTCACAGTATCTTAGCTGGATCAATTCTGGATCCAAATGAGAATTCAAGAGGAGAAAAGGAAAAGGATGATGGAAATTCTTCTTTTTCCTTCACACACTAGCCAAAGAACAGCCAGGCTCCGCCACCTTCACTTCGTAGATATCCATCTGGATTTCCATGGATATCCACCTAGATATGCATCTGCATAACCATCTTGGCATTATCTGCAGTTGATGGCGCATTTTTTTTTCAGTGGGACTAGAACTTCACTCAGATTCTTGATGGAGTCAAGGAAAATTGTGCATGCATCCCTGGGACAGAGCTTTGTCTCCTCATGCAAGTTATAGGAATCTCCAAAACAGCCCAGCTGGGCAAAAAACAAGGACAGGATAGCCTTTCCTGAGCAGCAGTGTGGTTTGGAGGCCAGGTGTGTTGGAGCGAAGACTGGGTCCTACATGTCATCCTTGGCAGCACCAAGACACCCATCTCAGCCTTCAGACTGCACCAATGCGTTGCTGAATTGATAGCGGCGCTGCCACCACTCGCACTCCGCTCCTCACGACAGCCTTTGAGTGAGATGTGGACGCATAGTTTAGTGGATGACCTTTTTGCTTTCTCAGCTCTGCGTTTGAGACAACCTTAGTGATTAAAATTTCTGTGAAGCAACACAGAGTTACTGGATTTGTGATTTAAGCCCGCTCTTGTGTCACACTTTTGGATACTGACTTAGGCTGTTGCTTCTCTGTCTCCGTAGCTGCAGGCAACCAGGAGTGTCTTCCCTTGTCTCAGGCAGCCAAGAGGTACCAGCAGCTAAGCCAATACAAAATAATGAATACATAAAGCTTGAGACTCCATATAGACAGACATACCCACCTTTGCCAGACGGCTCAGACCCTCTTGTTATCTCCCAAGTTAGACAAAGAGCCTGTCACAGCCAAACAGATTGGTACATTCAACAAAATCCCCTCTGACCCACTCTCTTCTCCCAAGAGGCTTCAGCTCCTCTCAGCTTTTACATCATTAGCACTCTCAGGGCAGGCAGGGGGTCATTTCTAATTTGTGAATGCCCTTGGACCACAAGCTGGGATTTTTAATTTGTTTACCTTGCATATTAAACAGTACTTTCAAAGGTACTGTCAATAAATCCTCTATGAATAGGGATCTTCATTCCAGACCTAGTCGTTACTTTTTCAATTTGATTAGATGAGATTAAAAAAAAAAATTCCTTGAGGGCAGTCTCAGTCACCAAACACAGTGCCATCACTGGAATCCCCAGAGGGCTGAGGGCAAACCTCAGGCTTTGTGACATGAGGGAAGAGCGTTGCTTTGTGAAGGTGAAGTCAAACTAAGCTGCTACTTCAGGTCCAGAAGTGGGCATTCAACTTACAAGGTTGTGGCAGTGCAAAGTGCCTCCTGGAAGAAGCTCACACATGGCTTCTGCCCACCAAGAGGGATGGGGGGGGGGGGGGGCTGAGTCACCCTGCCCAGTGTACCCTCGGGAGTGCCTAGACCTGTGCCATCAGTCCCCTAAGTGCCACACACAAGGATCCAACAGAGAAATCACAACTAGTTTATCAGTTTAACCTTCCCTCAGAGCTCTATGCCATGTGGACAAGTATCACCGTCAGCCCAGCTGTTTCTCTAACAGGTTTGCGTCTTCATGTAATCTTGTTTGTACACTTGTCCCTCTTGTTTCTTCCCCAGGAGAAATTAGGAAGTTTTACTTGCTTTTCAGTTCCCAAAATACTTTTATTAAGCTTGTAGGGCAACAAGGGGAGTGGATCCCTGTGTTTGAATGTAAAGGCATGATAGGAGATGAGTAGCTCTCACGCTGTCTCTCCCTCTCTGCCTGATACGTGGTGTTGCAGGGCTACTGAGTTGTAGCGCTAGTGTCCGATATAGAGCCACATGGAACTCAGCAGTTTGGGTTCACAGGATTTGTGCTAACCTTGCTCACACTTTTAGCTCCTGGAAGGTTTACTCACACAGGTCTTGTGAGACTTTGCTCACAAGACCAGGTCTGAGTTTCAGGACATCTAAAAAGTTGGAGCAAAAACTTAGCTACTAAGTCATCTGCACTCAGTTTCTCATGGGAACTGTGGCAAAGCCATCAAATGTTTAATAATATGTCATCAAATGGTCATCTCAAAGAGGTCCAGTCAAACCTGTCCCAGGTTTGCTCCTTCTTAGTCTCAAACTCTTTCAAAATGGTGCCCCATTTTTCAAAGATGTGGAAATCAGAGCAAGTATGTAAGGACCCAAGAGATTCTCATCAAGCACAGTTGAGTTGATGCTAAATTGGCTTCCTAGTCCTTCTACTCTGGTACATCTCAGTAAATTTCACTGGCTGCTTCATAGAAAGCTGCAACAGGAAAAAAAAAAAAAAAGAAAAAAAAAAGGCAAACCAAAAACTACTTTGCATGCAGTTATTGGCCTTCTCCAGGGTACAGTGTAAACTGCCTTTCAAATAACTATGTTTAGAGGTTAACTTCCATCCTGAAACATCAAGGATTTTCTATAACACAGCATGGGGAAAGAAAAAGTGTGTTGTCACACTAAACACAAACTGACCAAATGCTGTCAGATGAGGGACAACTACCAGCTCAAAAGATAGTTTCCATTTTCAAGGAAGGATGAGACTTGAGGTGGCTGGTCTCACACAGTCCTAGTCACAGAGATAAGCACCTCCTGGGCTTTGCCTTATTGTGAGCAACTGCTGCAGTGATGACAATTCCCTCTACTATTTGCCCTTGCCTGCGGTACTGAGGGCTTCCAGGTAGGGCTGCTCCACCATGGAGAAGAGGTGTTTTCATGAAGCAGTCTGTGTGAACAGAAGAAGAAAGCAAAAAAAGAGACAAGAGAGGCAATGGCTAACCTTGGCCTGAGACCATGAAGACCTCTGTTTGCAGAACATCTCAGCATTTATCTTCCCATCTGGATCTTCTTTCCAACACTTCTCAATAGTGTTTCCTTTCCTGTGTTCAGGGACACGAAACTGGGTGCAGGGGTCAAGTCCAGCCTGTAGACTTTGTGCACATGCACTTCCATGACATGCAACACCATTGTCCCATGGAAAGTCAACGAGTGCAAATGACCCTGTACTGTGTGTCTAACACAGCAACGCCAGCAACACTGTAGGGCTTCTGTGAGCTGGGGAATGGAGCCACGTTGGTGGTGGAAGCAGCATCGCAAGGGTCCTGCATAGGGCCCTCTTGCAAATTGACGTGCTGGAGTGGAGAGACCATGGCCACATCAGCTTGATAGACTGGGCCCCCTGAAAAGGAGAGGGAGAGGCCAGAAGAGCCCCTTAGACAATGAATTATCTAAATCAGGCACTAAGATGTAGCGCTGATTGAAAAGCTTGTTCAAATTGCTTTCACTGTGATTCATAAACTCTTCATGCAAATTCATATGTTAGGATGAGCACAAAAATTAGAAAGCTGGAATAAGATTGCTTTAATTTAAATAAGAGACATGGTTGTGAATATTAGGCTTTTACACTGTTAGCAGTAACCCATCAGATGTTAACAAAATCTGATATGCAACAGTTTTACATATCCCCTTGTGGGAGAAAGATCAACTTGCAAACCGCTTTATAAATCAGCCACACTGTTAGAGTTAGGCTACTGTATCTAAATGGCTTTTAGATATGCTTCCTGTTTTAAGCTACCATATTTACAAATGAAAGCTTTTTCAAACCACGTCTTTTAATATAATTTGCATATTTAGTAATACATTGATTAACATTAAACACGGATTATTGCAATTTATTTCAGAAACAGATGGGATGCATTAAGTGAAAAGCCAGAGCATTTAAACAGAGCACGCTCCCAGGCTGACTTCTGATGAATGATGAATACAAAAACTTTATTAACTAACAAGAAAAAGAAAAAAGAAAGAGGAAAGGACACTTCACTCTGGCTCATTTTCAAGCGCCTCCCTCGCTTGAAAGCCTACGAAACTGCCATTAAGGAGAATTTAAATCCAATAATCTCATTCAGAGACGCGCATGGGTCTATGGCAAGCTCTGGCACCCCGCAGACAAATTCCTGACCCTGAATCTCGGCCGCAAGGAGGAAAAACCTGCCCCGGGAGCCGGAGTCCCGTCCGCCGCTTCGGGCTCGTCCCCTGGTGCCAGCAGGTGGCAGCCGCCCACAGCGCACATTTCCCCGGCGCGGTTTTGGGGGGTTTCCGCGATGCGGAGAAGTTCTGGGGCTGGGGGGAAACTCTCCGCCGGGTTCCCCTCTATTCGCAGTGGCCTCACGGCCTCTGGTTTTCAAAAGCGCTGCCTTTGGTTGGCACCCGGTAGTAGGAGCACCCTACAAAGGGTTGTGGAGCTCTTGCGTGTGTTTCTGTGCGCAAGTATATAGATGATACATACGTAATTTTGACACAAAAATAAGATGTACATAACCTGTACAAAATTATCTATGAATCAGCCACATGTACGTGGATGTGTAAGTTTTTTTAATAGCAAAATGAGCATTTCGAGCAGCAATGCAATGTGAACATGCTACTTGAATTTACAAATATTCTCCTCTAAGAGAAACCTTTCTTTCCCCAAAACACATCAGCAAGTCTTTCGTCTTTTATTTAGGAAAGTACATTGAAATAGATTCAGGAAAGGAACAGGCAGTATCATAAAAGGTAGGTCCAGTGGTGGCTTTTAAACATGACGATTCAGCACCTGGCTGAGGCTGATTCCCATAGCCATGGAAGTACGGTACAGGAGGGATTACTTCTGTATGTGCCCTGCTTCTTACACTCTTTTCTTAAGAAAATGTATCCACAACTGGGCACTGATGAACCTATAGCCTGACCCAGTGCATTGGTTTGTATCTTATTTAAATTAGCTTTCTGTATAATTAATGATGCAGCCAATTAGTCTGTCAAATGCTGAAATACCATAGCTAAAGTAAGCTTTGACACTTCAATAGATCTGTTCACGTAGATTACATAGATGTTATTTCTATACTACCCATTCAGAGCATTTCTTTTTGTTTTACGCATTTTACATTTCTAACAGGAATGGTCCTTCCCAAAGCCGGGGGTGGAGATCTCCAAGGGGAAGCAGTTCTGTCTTCCCTCTTCTGATCATTTTATTTCCAAGGGGCCTTCGTTCTCCTCTCATGCAGTTGCACGTGAGCTTTGCAGTTTTGGATAGCAAAGGAAGGGAAACCATTTTGCCCTCCCACACATCTTGTATGTCACACACACAGACACACAGGCAGCATATTTGTATTTTTTCCTTTTTAGCTGCAGAACATAAGTCACTGTAGAGCTGGGGAAATAAAGACTCTGTCCATCAGAGCACATAGTTCATCCTGAAGGAATGGGAAGGGCTGCCCTTGAGCAAAGCCTCAGGGAAGGGACCTGGGAAAGGGAAGGCATTTTTCTCTGGAGTTAGCTTTGGGTGTTTGCTCCATAATTTGTCCAAAGAGAAGGGGCTAAATCAGTGGAATGATGCTGCGGTTTAGTTCCCAAACCCCAAAATTTCCACAAGCTCCCTGTGAATCCAGGGGGAACAAGCAGAAGGCCAGGGGACCCCAAACAGAAACCTGTGTGCTCAGGGCCACTGCAGGTCAACCCACTGCCCCAGTGGTCAAGCCCTCATAGGAGGAGAGGAGACCCCGAGCTCCAGCCCCAGGGCTGTGCAGGGAGATCGGCCACTGATTGGCCACTGGTGGCCACAGGTGAAGGAAGTATTTCGTTTTTCACCTCCATCACTGTTACTCCTTCTCTGTCCCCTTGACCCTGAGGAGTCCTGTAGAAGGAAATAGTTTTCAATACCACTTTCTGTAGAGGAAAGGTGGAGAGCTATGTATGATATGGGCACCTCCTGTGCAGACCCCAGTGAGTAGATGAGCCCATACATGTCCATGGCGGTGTGGGGGTTCATACACAGCACTGCTGGACACCTGGTTCCCCTCCTGCAGCCTGGCTGACAGAAGGCACGTGGCTTGGTGAGTTCAGATCCTGCCGTTCGATCTCTCTTCATCTCCTTTCAACTCAGGCAGTAGACTACCTTGACTGCCTTACTTAAACCTCTTAATCTCCCATCCTTTTCTTTTCCTTTCATTTAGCTTTGTGCCTGCTATTACGGGATTCAGCTCTGGATATTGCTTTGGGTTACATCTTTAGGAAAGACACTGTGCACAACTGTATCTTCACTTAAATCTCTTTCATATCAATCAACTCCTTAAGGATACTTGGGTAAGTTTCTTATCATTCAATAGAGAAAATCATTCTGAATAGGGAGCATTTATTTAGGGGAAAAAACTGAATATAGCGAATTAATTCATAAGCTTTTTTAAATATACAAGCTCTCCCAGCACAGAGGGTGAAATTCTTTGTTAACAATTTGGATTGCGGAGGCACAGAGCCAACATTTCAGTTACACTATAAAAAGCACCCAAAAATTACCAACACCTCCTTTCCCCGTCTTCAAAGTTTTATTAAATACTCAAAAGTATTTAAAAGGTCAGTTACCCATTTCACTGCTATCAGGGGATTACACTAACATGATGTGTTTGTCTCCTATTGTGAGTAGTGAAAATCCCCCTGTATCCAGTGTGTTTTGTTTGGATTGAGATGGCATGCAGCTGATGGCTGTGACCTTCATGGTGGCTTAGATCCCTGGCTGGCACTGATTTTTGATTTAGTGCCGATCTGCTGCGCTTGTCACAGGCTGCAAGGTGCTTTCCATGCACTAATGGAACAGCTCAAGGGCAGAGGGGCCCTGTAAATGTCTATCTTTCACCAACACTGTGCTAAATAGAGAGCTGAGTTTTCTACATGTGAATGACAGACCCTGAGATTATATACAGGAGTGAACTGGGAGTTCTTGCGCCTGGGATGATGCTCGGCGGTAAATAAATGTCACTGTAAAATGGGAAGTTTTTATTATTCTGAGTGGTAATGAATATAAGTGTACTGTGTTAAACAGAATACTTAATATTGCCTGTGTATCCACATCTGATGGCAGGAACTAGCCATATACAGACCACGTGCCCTGTAAGCAGTTGTGTATTCCCTTCAAATCCTAGAGGATTTGCACCAGAGTTCAGTTTGACTCTGTCTGCATTAATAAGTCATTAATAAATCCTGTTCCTTAATAACATATTCAGCTGAAAATGAATTCACCCTGAGCTCTCCCTAGCAGGAAACCAGCACACAGCATTGCAAATGGCAAAGGATTCCAGGTTAACTCTTTGCATATTCACTAATGTTAGGAACAGATGAAGGGGCAATGCAATGGTGTCTGCACAGGCAAAATCTCCTATTAGGTACGATGGAAGTTTCTTCCACGTACGAGTGCAAGGAGAGGCCATTAGGTTTGTCTCAGCAGCACAGGGAGTAAAACAATGCAGCTTAGTGTCATATTAATCTTATCACTCATTTTTAATAAAGCAGGTCTTCCCAGGATAAACATACTCCTTACACTCAGAACTTCATATCGAGCTGATTGGTAATTTTCATCTATCAGATGCAAGCTGGAATATTCGGATAACATAAACAAATGAGATAATAAATACATGCCCACTTAAGTATAACAGACCAGATCATACCATCAGCCTCTGAACAGATCTTCTCAGTGAAATCAAAATGAAGAAGAGCTCTGCATGGGCTTGGAGAAGAATGAGGAATTCTGCTTACAAGATGGAACCGTCTCTCTCTCAGCTGATTGTCTCTCTCCTTCTTTTCGGAAAATGATCTGTTTATTAACTACTTAACTGCTTTTTAAGTTGTTGGTTTAGTGATTAAGGTTGCCATCACTAATTTCTAAGGTGGGAGAGGAAAGGAAAGATATGTTGCCTCCTTGTTTTGCCGCTTGACAGCTAAGTGTGTTCTCAAGGCTACTTGAAACTACATTTTGCTGCCCATTGCCCCACGGAGAAGCAAGGGGTAACTGAAACCCGGGAGCACTCTGGCCATGGAGTGATGCTCAGGACCAGCTTTGCTGACTTCAGTCCATGTACTGGGCAAAGCTACATTAAGCCAGTTTTCCAACCAAAGGGACACAAACAAGCCATGGTGAAAGAAAATGATTCTACACCTTTTCAACTCAGTTTACCTGTTTAGAGGGGGGGGAAGAAAAAAACCAGCCTTCTGAAATTGAATTAAGATATTCTGAGTATATGAATTATGAAATCAACTAAGGAATTTTTATGGAGAAGGTAGAAGGAGTAACATCCATTATGGAATTTTGTAATACAGGGGTTTAGAGTAACCAAGACCTTTTTTTTCCAGCAATAATGAGTACTCTATGGGTTTTGTCTGTAGATGAGGACGTGTAGGAGAGGACCCGTAGTCCTCTCATTTGGCCCATTAAAGTATTTTCACTGTTTCTGACAGACAGAGGCCAAGCAGAATCAGGCTATAGGCTATGGAGCCTCAGTTTCCTCATCTATGACAGAGGAGAAGTGCTTTTCCTAAGGGTGTTGTTGGGCTAATTAATTACTGTTACTAGACTACAACAAGAGTCTTACATGGAAGAGAGAGAGAGGGAGAGAGAGAGAGATCAATCCCACCTGAGGCTGAGCTCTCTGCTCCGCTTCAGCCTGAGCCTTGGCTCAGAGGAAGATGATTTGGAGGGATGAGGGTGGCACAGTATGGCTTCGAGCTGTGGAGAACCGGGGTTTCCCTCCCGCACCTGCTGCTGCCTGGGGTTTGTTCAGGCATTGTGGTTGTTTGGAAGACCTTGAAGAGGGACACCTGGAGCTGTCAAATCAAACACCGCCCAGAGCTGCCAGGCTGGCACCCTACCTACATCCAGATTGCGGCTGGGAACTCAGCTCCCTCCATCAGCCGTAAGGGAGCCAGCGTCTGGCAGCCCTATACTGTAGAAAGTCTGAATTCCTCCTCTCCACTTGAACTCAGACACCGCAAGAAGCTCAACACCTTACAGTCTTGGCTGCCATGATGACAGGGCTTCATGTTTTTAGGATGCAGTTCAAGCACAGCAAAGGGTACTGTGCTGTGCCAAAGCCCCTTCCACCATGCTTCAGGCTGAAGATATGAGGGCCACCTCCCCTGCCCTGCCACCTTCTCCTGGATCTGTCCCCATGGGCCTGGGACCCCTGAATATCCAAACTTCTGGCCATGCCTGTTTGAAAGGTGCTGGGAGGAGACTAGCCCTGGTGGCAAAATTGGGATCCTGGAAATAACTGCTGTGAGAAAGGTTTGGACACCAGTGGTGAAGACTTGATATGGAATATCATAGCAGCTGTCAGGCTGCTGGGAAACTGCAGGCAGGCATGCTTATTGATGGTCATACTTAAAAGACAACATACCTTTTGCTCTGGTGTGAATATGATGCTTTGACACAAATTAGCATCGCTGGATACTCTGATATATCCCACAGCATGGGACTCAGTTAGGGGGGAACCATAAAATGGCCTAGTTCACCTCTTAATTTCTTCTTATGATATAAGAAGAAATCAGGTCTAGAGAGCAAATCTTATTTGCCCCAGCCACAAATAAACTATCATTGGAAATTCAAGACATATATGGACAGCACATGAGAGCATGGATTTACCTAACACATAGATGATAGTTTGAGCATGCTTCGTCTTCACATTAACTCTTCCCCTGGAAAGCTGACAATGTCAGTGAGATCTTGGTTCATCTGCTGTTTAAGTGCCGGTTGCTTAAGCCAGAGCTGCTGTGGGACAAGTCTCAAAACATTCCTACCTCCCAAATTTGTGAATCAGTGGAGGACCTCACAGATGTGTGTCAGATCCTTTCCTAGCCCTCCTTATCCCCTGCTGCCATTTAGGTTTTCTAAAGCAGCATATTTCCACGTGTTCTTCTGAACATACCTGCCCTCTGGGGTGAGAAAACAGAGCATTAACTAAAAATTTGCTTTGCAAAACTCACTGGAAATATTCATCGTGCTCTTTCTTGTTCAAATTAAGAGTGATACATACAGTGTTTACTGCATGTGAAAAATAAATCCCTACGGCTGATCCACTCTGCAGAAGTGCCAATAGATGGATAATGCAGTCATCGCATCCTATGAAAGACCTTTTTCTTAAAATTCTTTTGCAGTTGGCTTTTTTAGTTTTTTAACTGAGGCTCACATGCCAACCAAACATCGACATAAGACCAAATTCTGTGTGAGTCTCTGGGATCAGGGTCTGAGCTGGCTTTTTGCGTGCGTGAGGCTGAACACTCAGTCGCTGAAATGGCTGGAGAGTCCCAAAGTGAAGGATATTAAAACCTAATTTTCAGTCTTAATTTTAGAAAAAGCTGCTTCAGTGTTATGTGGTACGGAGATATCTCATTAGCTCTTACCAGATCCCTGCCTTTGGAGGGCTCTTTCACTGTGCTAATGGCACTTTGACATTTTGTGGATTACTCTTTCAGGTTCCATAATCAATTTAACATTAACATTCATGTAAACTATTAATGAAATAATATTAAAAAAGAAAAATGTTCCTACAATACTGCAACATTTTAATGCCTCATTAAAATCATTAGTAATGCTAATATTAAAGAACTTACTTCATCTTTCAGAGAACCCCAAAATAAATCATAATCAAATGTTTGCTAACGTACAGCCAGAGAAATAATTTACACATTGCTGGCATATAGGCATCACGTACACTAAAGATGACACCGTAAGGTCATATTATTAAGCACTCGCAACTAGTTCTGGCTTTGGAAACTCATTGTACACAGTATTATTTTATAATTATCATTAAACATACTGAATATTGTTTGTGGGTTTTATTTATGAGAAAAATATATAGTGTGCATCTCAGCCAGCCAGTACTTTTGATGGAATTCAAGTTGCAAACAATGACATGCTTCACTGACCTCAACGACTTACAAAAGCCATTTATATTCAGTACTCTCATTTACGCTATCTTTAAAAATGAGTAAGAGACATATATTAATAGCAAGAAACTGAGAGAATGATTGCATCACTACCCGTCTCCAGACTTATTGCAACACTTTATTCTCCATCAGTTGAACTGGCATGGGAATGTAAATGTCATATATAATAGTTATATAAAATTTTACTACACATGTAAGGGAAGGCCTGTGGTCCCGTCTTTGTTGGCGACTTCTGCACCCCATCCTGAAGAGCTGTAGCCTTTACTCAGTGACTTGTAAGGGTGAGTCCCAGAGTGGAGCCCCGATTTGGGGTAGACCAGGGCTTTATCCGTGTAACAGGGGGCTGGAAGGAAAGCTGGTGCTGGGTGGGTCCAGCACCGTTTCACACCAGCACCCTCTGGACACAAGGTCTAGAGAAGCGACAAGGCAGATGCTAAAGCTGAGCTGGAAAGCTTTCCCAAATGGGTGTATCGCTTGGTTTAAACCAGCACAAACACCCAATTACACCGATGTGCCACCCACTGTCAGACTAGTAGTCCTGAGATATGAAGTGGCAAACAGGTGAGTAACTGCCCATCCAAACCCACCACAAGGAACCAAAGAATCTGTCCTGGGGGCGAGCCCCCCAGCACAGGCTGGGCCGGGCAAGGCTGCTCCAGGGGTAGCTGTGGCTTTCCCCGCCACGTGTTCAGCATAGCCAAGGTCACCGCCTTAGGCTGGGGACAAGCTGAGTCCTGCCGCACTCCAACAAAAAGCCAGCTTGGCTGGGATGCTCCCTCCATCAAGCTACAGCATGCAGCCCACCCCTCAGTCTGGAGCAAAACACACTCGATTTTAAAAATCGCCTCCTCACCGTTGGGGTTTGCCGGTGCTAGACATTTGGGATGGGATCCACTGGATTAAAGAGGAGCTTTGGTCTTAACTTCCACAAACAAGATACCTGACCTTTCCTGGGCAGCCCCCCGACCCACTCACTGAACACCACCCTCCTTTACAGCAAAGGCACCTTGCACATCCTCCCGGTATTTTGAGTGTTGCCTGACCCAAGCCATTGTTGCTGAACGGGAACAGCCCTCATTGCTCAAGGAAGCTCAGACAAATAAATCCCGGCAGCGTAGCCTTGTGAATTCAAAATCAGAGTGTTGATTCTGGCATGGTTTGCATTTTCTGTTTTAATTTGTCATTTGGTTTAGATGAAAGGTTAATTGCGTTTTCTCTTAATATATTTAATACATTGTGGTAACAAGCAAGCTCTAGAAATGATAAAGTCATTTGTTAAAAAACTCAGCTACATCATCTTTAGCCATTCATGTTCCCTTCAGAGAGAAAATTAATTGTTCCAATCTAGTAAGCTACAAAAGAAATACAGCCGACAAAGGGTGAAATATGAACATCAATGGTAAGTTTCGAATTTACCCTATTTATTTTGAATGTAAGATCTCATGACCCACTAAAATTCAGTTCACAGTGTTTTATGAAAAATAATGGCTGAAATTGAATGTCTTAATTTACATTTAATGCAATTAAGAATGGTTTAAATTATGACTGATGAACAGCACACACAGATGTCAGTCAGTTTCATCAGAATAAATTGAAGTCAGTGTCAATGAATGCTCCACTGATAAATCCCACTTTACATAAAATTAATAAAAATAAGGAAATATAATCCTTAGCTAATTGCAAAATGTTCTGGAATTCCCCTGAATTTTGGAGGGGGGAGGAAAAAAAGTGTAACTAGAGAAAGCCACAAAGTAGCGTATGAAGAGTGATTTCTTTTCAAAGGTGCCCTGTGTGAAATTGTGAAATGGTCTGAAAGTTTACCACAAAGGGTGTTTCTGTGCAGAAATACGTTGCTTTACTGAAATGAGTCATGGCAGGGCGAGGAAGACGCCCATAACGTGCAGCTGTGTGTGATGGCAGGAGTGCTGTGCTCCTTGCAGCTTCCCGGGAAGGGAGATGTGCTGTACCTCCGCACAATGCACAGCGTGTGACTTGGCATTTTCCCTGCTTTTGCAGCTTACTGGGGTCCTGACCCTTGGCCGAACCTGGTGCCAGCAAGAATTAGCCCAGAGTTTCCAACTGGTGCAGTAAACACCACACAAGTGTCACTTAGTGCTCTCACACATAAACACTGTCAGCTCCTCCACACGGGTATCATCTTTTGGTTGGTCTCTCTCTCCTGGCACAGCAGGATCATGGCTCTTTGCTGGTCCCCCTAAGCACGTCCACAGTATGGAGGACAATTTTTAAAAAAGGAATACAAATTCAGCCTGATTTACAGAATGGTTTTGAGGTAAAGCAAGTGTACACTGGAATTTCACCAAACATTTGATAACTGTTTTTCATGCTAACACATGAGGGCAGCTTTCATTCTGCGTTCTGCATAGAGAAGATGTTGTTGCTTTCCAAAAGAATATAAAACATGTGAACCATTTTTCAGTCTGTCTTCCAGGAGCAAACATCCAACACAGGGAGAGTTGAAAGCTCAGTACTCGGCTCACAAAGTAATTATGGTGTGGTCCTGCAATCCTAGTACAGGAGAAAAAGAGAAATCTAACAGACATTGAAGTCAGTAGGCTTTTGGGCGTTACTTCTGTCTCTGTAAGGACTGCAGAGGCTGAATTTAATAAATATGAATTCTCGGGGTAAACAAAAATTATTTCTGTGGAAGACTGGCGCAATGCAGGAAAATGTTGGGCTTCCGCAGCACAAAAGCCTACACATGCTCATGACAATCACAATCACCAGGAATGTTCTGGAGGGCAAGCTTATCTGAAACACGTGAGCTGTTCTCTGTGATTTGAAAGTTATGCATAAACACTTCCCTGGGTAAAGGTCGTGCTTTACTGACCATTTGTTTGTGTATACATAAAGACAAATGTCTCTGAGATACTCACATCTTCACATCAAGATACTTTTAGCCAAGATGCAGTTGTTCTTTTGTGTGAGAGAAAGCATAATCTCCTAAGACCAAGACACCACATCTTCTAAAATGTATGCAAAGGCAATTTATTATGCTAGTATAACTAAACCTCCCAATAATATTTTGCAGTTAGAACCTTTTCTTTTCACAGGGCAATTTTAGAACAGGTGGCAACAGCCCAAGTTTAAATTGGCACTTAAATGCACATGGTATATATTTTGCATAGGTAGATAGTTACTCTTTACCTCTTTCAAGATATGCCTGTTTCCCCTTGTATGTCTGTTCTGTGAAATCAGATTTATCGGGTTGCCTTAATTGTGTATTCTCTCTGGGTGTGGGCGTTCACTGTCTGTATGTTAAAGAGTCGAGTGTCCTACCTGTCCTCATACAATATGGCCACTGGGCCAATCTGTGCCCTAGATAGGTCAGTTGAAAAACTTATTATCCCAGGGGAACTCTAATGATTTATGCAGCCCCTTTCTGAGGCCCAAAAGCGAAGGGGTACGCAGCGTCACCCAGTCCTGCATGCGCTTTCTGCCCCTGTGAAATGTTCGCCGGCCGTGCCGAGCTCAAACTGCTGGGCTTGCGTTTCCATAACCCTGTGCAAAGCAAGCTCCTGACCCAAGAGCCATGGGAAGGACCTGCCACCAACAGATGCTGACCCCCGCCGCTCCCACTTCAAGCCAGTGGGAGCTGTGGGTGCTCCACACCCAGTCTTAGCGGCGGTGTCCCTCACTCCACGTGTGGAGCGTACAGCGTCAAATGTGGCTCGTTTAACTCCTGCCAGGGACTGCAAAGGTACCAGATCAAGCACTTACCTAGGGCCAAGTTCTCAAAATGGAGATGCCCAAGACTGCAAATCAAAAAATGAGGTGTGTTCAAAAGTGCACTCAGAATTGCATGCAGTATTAGTACAATGTGTCTTTGCTATGCCCTTATTATCCTGTAGATATATAGTGTAATTTATGCTAATAGACTGACTCCCAAATTTACCCTTGCTGTGCTAGTTACTTTTCTAGAAAGTACAAATGGCACATTGTTAGCAAAGAACCAGAAAAAACTGGAAATAGAGGGCAGGGGGAGAGGCCCCCAGTTATCCAGTCCAGCCTCTAGTGCACAGAAAAGTGCCTTATATTTTATTCTCCTTATATTTTCTAATGCTTTTCCAATTTAGTTTTAAATGCATAGGGCTTCATGTGATGGGGCTTCTCTGCTTCCCATGAGAAATTGCTCCAGAGCTGTATTATATATTTTGCTGTCAGGAAGCTTTTCCTGAATCTTAACCTAAATTTTTCCTTTGTTAACTTCATCCTATTACTCCTACTTATATCTCCTTTGTCAGCCTAAATAACTTTCCCACCCTCATTTGATAGCTGCACCCTTCAAACATTTGTAGCATGCCATCCTGTCCTCCCCACTTAGTCAAGCTACACATATTTTGTTTTTTTAACCCTTTTTTATCAGTCATTCTTTCCGTTCCCTTACTCACATTTGTTGCTGTTCTCCACACAGTTTGCTCTTTTGTTCGGACCAGAAAGCAAATGATATTCCATACACATGTTTCTCTCAAAAACAAATGCTATGCATTTGCCTGCTTGCCTCCTGTGTCCACAGATTTTCCCCTATGCAAGCTAAACATATAGAGGGAAGCACAAATGAAGGAGGCAGGATTTGCGTAGGCACAGAGACTGTGTTGGAGTGACACAGAATGCTAATAAAACCAGTTTAAGGGGTTTTTTATGTACATTTTTTTTTCCATTTGACTTTAAGAGATCATCACTCAATGTTATTTCTTAAACTGAAGAATCTGAGGCGAATGCTTTCACTTGATTTTAAAGACATTGAATTTTTTCTGCTGGTATAAATAGTATGGACACAGTAAAAGTACTTGAGAGAGCCTAATGAACCATTTCTTACACCCCATTACCTTTAGTCTGATATGACTGAGAGTACGGGCACTAATTATCCTCTCTTTCACAGGCACCGACATAGATCTACAGTAGGTCTTAAAACACAATATTCCATACAACTCTTAGCAGTTCCTCATGTAATACATTTCTGTATTTTTTTCTAATCGAAATGTAAATTAGAGGCATGCCACTTCCCATCTACCTGCCACTTATATATGTTTTATGAACAATTATTTAAGATGATTTCCTACCCAAAAAGTGCAGGTAGCACACGGCCAGTCACAGGGCAAGTCCTAAAAAATTAAAGGATTTTTCTTGAAAGGAGTGAGGCAACCATAGTGCTCTAATGACGGAGCAGCTCTGCGCGGTGGAGACTTGCACAGGAAGGCTGCCAGTCCAGGGAACCAAGGGAGTGTGAGACGAGCACAAGATCAGAGCTCATCTCCCCCGGGTCTCTCGGAGAATGGAAAATTGCTTTTACTAGTTTGGCTCTGCTCTTCTGTGCAAGAACAGAGCGAGGAGCAAGGCTGATCTAGGGGGGCAGGAAGCCATGCATCGCTCTGCATTGCTCTGCCTCTCGCAGAAGGACTTGCCAAGGCAATGCAGGTGCACCAGGTGATGCGCACGCCCTGTCGTTACCAGTAGCTACGCTTTTGCAAATTATTTGTTCTCCTGTTGGACTTTCCAGGCTCAGCTCATGTGAGGAAGCCTGCCGGCATGCTCCAAATCCTGCCCTAGTCAATCCACCAGGAATGCAAAGTGTAAGGCTCCAACAATTCACTGCCCTGGGGTAAATGCTGCTCCCAACTGGAGAGCTGATTTGTGTGACTGTAACTGAGCTTGAACCTTTATCTCACGTCAGACGGAAGATGAAGTTTTCTGCTGGTTAACGAGGAAACACTTGGAAACATATGAGCTGCATATTGGGATGCAGATGGTTCTATAAGACAGTACATACATTTATAAAGGAGACATGTAAGGTCATTGGGAACCATCTGCTTTAAATATTTAAATGTCCTTACACTAAACGTATGAGTAGTTTTGCCCTGGACTTGTAATATTAGCCATCTACCAATTTTTTATAATAACGGTGAAACAAAAGAAAAATGGGAAGGTGGGAGAAAAGGCATGGCAACCAATTTACAACATCTGGGCCCTACACGGCCAGCTCAGAAGCAACTCAACCCGTCCAGGATGAGCTTGCACTCTTTGCAGTGTCTCACTCCCACGCAGAGCGCATCTTTTGGGGGTGTCCTGGAGCCCTGTGCCCTGGACACAAAACTGCTCTGACCCTGAGAGGAGTGCAGGCACTAGGCAATCTAGGCATCAGGAAATCTCGATGATCCTCTTCCTCCTTGTACAGGGTGTTTCTGTAGAGGGTAGTTTTGGTGTGATTTGTCTCATCCAAAAAGCAAGACTGCAGAAGCTCCTTTTCTTGCACTAGTCGGTAGGCTAACAGGAGTGAGCGCTGGGGAAATGGCTCCAGAAACCCTCGCCTCTGCTGGCTCTGCACTGATTTCCCCAAGTAGACAGGTTCCCACCTTCCTTCAGTTACCCCCAGTAACAACCCTAAATAAACCCGCTGTCTCCCCCTCTCTGTGTTTTGCTCCTCACGTGTCTTGCAGGCAATCACGTCGGCACTGAGAAAGCCACCACCCTTCACTGCCCTCAGTCCAAGCTATGCAGACCCGTGATATTTGTGAAGGCAAATACAGTGTTAAACCACCTTGGTCCTGGGCCAGTGCATCCCACAGCGTTAGTTAACACCATTGAAGGGCCCCACTGGGACAAGCTGGACACGCTCCTCACAGCCAGCAGAGCTGCTGCTCATGCCTATGCCCTCAGCAGACTAGTTTCTTCATACACTTTGTGTTTCTTTAAGTCTCCTCCAGCATCAACAAAGCCGTCACCAAGCTGCTCTTTTTGAATGGTCATCTGGATTCACTCCCTTTCCTGGGAGTATACATATACAATATCTATTATGCATATGTATACAGATATAGATATACATAAAATGTTCCTGGGGTGATGCTTTCCTTAAGGTCTGTCACTGCACCTTCCTTGCCAGACTCTCCAGCAAACATATGCAGGTACGGGGATTAATGAATTCACCAGGACAGATGGATTATTTTTGATGGTTAGAATCTGTTACCAAAAGAAGGAAAGCTGATCTATTGCTCTCTTCTGGAAAGGAGTGAGGAGTAAAACCACAACCAAAAATATCTGTGGGGCTTTTTTGTCTGAATCTCTCTCCCTCTGACTGCCCTGGACCTCAGGAGCAGATCTGCTTGCAGCTACCAAAGCCTAGGAGCAGACCAGGACAACGTCCTTCCCCAACACGAAGCCTTGAATCGTGCTATTGAAAAACACAGTTGGTTGTTGTTGCTATTGCACTTCACTGATATTATCATTTAAAGCCCTGTCTTGTGCCTACTGAAGAGAAAAGGCAAACCCCACCAGCCTTATGGGAGCCCCCATGCTCTTCCAAGTTCTCTTTGAGATTGCTTTTTTCATTTTCCCCAGGAGATATTAGTCTGTGTTAGTACAGATTCACTGCATCTATCTTGTTATCTTCATTTCAGTATTTCTGTCCTTTTTAAAGATCCCTTTACAAATATCGTTTGCACCATCTTGATAGCAGCTTTCAATTCAGAGCAACAATGCAACTTCTTAATGAAATCTGTGCATCTATCTTTTCTTGGATAATATTCATAATGAGCCCCAAATGGCTACCAAGAGAAAGAGCGAAGAATCTGAAGAGAAGAGAAGCAGCAAAAATAAAAGATGAAAAGCAAAACTGTGAAAAATAATTGCACTGCTCTGTTCATGCAATTAAAAAGCATATCAGAGGAAAACAGTTAAATTAGCTTACTGAGTGCTTACAGGAGTTTTAAAGCTCTACTGTCAGTTCAATTAAAAGAAATACCCTAACAACAGCACACTGATTTCTAAAGCAGGTGACATTCTCCAGCAGCCTGAGATGGTCTCTGTGACACTAACAGCCCCCTCCTTTCCTTGTCCTTTGGAGCATTATAGCCTACCCAGGATGATTTCAGACTGTCAGGGCTCAAACACAGCTGTTCCTTTTCTGGAAACCAAACAGCCCAGCCTTCCACTTTCTATGGCAACAACAGTGAGCCCTTCGCAATCTGACCTGCCGAGGAAAACCTGCTGTTAATTAAATGTTAATTGCCTTAATGCAGTCTGCATTATGTGGAAAAACGCAAGTTATTTTAATCTGTATTTTAAAGAAAACATCTGAGGCTTAAAATGCCAGGCAAAGGCACCTTATAAATTGACAGATATCTATTGCTCTTGCCCCTCTGGTGTCAGAAGAGACTCCTATGAGTTTAATAGACGTGTTCTATTATTCTGTAGACTTTCAGGTAGCAATTGTTTCAGACAATTTAATTTGATTTCTGTGAAAACCACAAATTTTAAATGGTATTTTAAATTATACTAGGATGTATTCATATTTTTTATTACAGCCGTTATTTATTTTAATTTTAAAATACATCAGGAGCTGGGTCCTCTCTAATTTCGGCAGACAGAGTGTGTGATTTGATTGAAGGGTCTTGATTCCTGGATAGACACGAATGCCTTTGTGCTGGCCCCTCTGCGGTAGGCAGACACTCATGAAACTGCCCTCAGAGGGACCATGCCACATGTGAATCACTGCCAGGACCCCCAAGGAGATAGGATTGCCCACTTCCTGACTACAAGGGTTTCTCTAGAGCAACCTGCCACCCTCCTGCAACCTGCTGCCTTCGCTTAAACTACTTGGCACCTGGGTGAACAGACTTCATTACTGCGGCAGCTTTTCTGCCAGCTTGGCCCAGGCTCTGCAGAGGCTTTTCACCCCTAAGACTGGGGAAGGGAGGAACTAGAAAGCACAAAATCCTCTTTGGGGTGACACAGGAGCAACCTGTCCCTAGCTGCTCGCACTGGCCAACATTCAGTTTAATGGCTGATAGTCTTAGCTCTGTTAACCAGTATTTAGAGCTGGGAGGTGGGTGGTGGCTCACTCCAGCCCCGACACTGTCCCCACTTGTAGGGCAGAAGTGACCGCTTGCGTCTCCACAGGAGAAAGCTGAGACCCACCAAGGGCCGTGGGGACAGGGGTGGGAAAGGTTCCTGGTTGAGGCTGCCTTTTTGTCCAGACTGAGTTTATTATTGTATTTTACTTTACACGGACTGCTGTGAATGCTGTGATGGTCTGTGCAAGGCATTGCAGGTGACGTAACTGCATGGAGATGCTGAAATTTGCTATAGGACCTCTTTTCCTTGTGTTTGCCATGTGTTCTTTTTTTGTCCTGATGCCAACCATGATGATATTTGAGAGTAATTTCTGAAATTTCATGAAAGACTGCCTTGAACTGTACAGTAACTTCTCTTTCTTTCTGATAGAAACGTCAACACACACCCAAAAAGAAAAAGAATTTATGGGTTTATTCCCGTTTACGTTTGGTTGACTCAAGAAGCAGTGCGGATGAAACAAGGTACCCCGCAACTGGTGCTTGCGTAAAATCACTGATCATGTACTTATTTTGTCCAAATTGTCTTTTAGGAAGAACAATTTGGGCAGGGGTGTAAAAGACAGACCTGACAGCATCAACCACAAATGTGTAATTCTCTCTCCTTTCCTTTTTCACTTATCTGCAGTTTGCGAAGGCAAAGTATCAAAGTTGAATAACAGCGATGAAGGGTCAGCTGCTTTGTTGGTGCAAACAGGTGTAGACCACTGCAGCTGATGAAGTTCCACTGATTTACACCAGTGGCAAGCACTGGTGAAAATAAGCTGCAGTGGTCTCACGGGAATAGGGGAACACTGCTTCTGTGATTTGATGCAAAACTATTTATAGCCTCAGAATTTAACCCCCTAGAAAGGAAGCTACTGGAGGGAAGAAGCCACTGGAGGCGAGTGCTGTCGGGGAAGCGCTGGCACTGCCACTGCAGCCCAGGGTCCCACCTGTAGGCAGAGCCAGCATCCATGGATACTTCTGTTTCACAGAGACCAACCCCTTTCTCAGCCACTTCTGAATTTGATCCCCGATGTTTACATAGCTGGGGAGTGTCTTGGTGGTTTTAGGCTGTTATGTGCATTATTTTTCTCATCTTAAAGCTGCCCATGTAGAGAAAAATACAGGACTTCAGTAACAGTTACCAGCATGATTTGCTTTATTACCTTTCTGTTCAAGACCCTTGTTTCCCCTTGTAGCATGTCAAATTGCCCCCAAAACCATATTATACAGCAGAGAAATGTCGTTCACACTTCACTGGCTATTGATTTACTTTATTTATTGGCACAAAATCAGCCTGAGATAAACATTTTGTCCCCCATTTCCACTATTGTAAGCGATATAGTTCACTGCGAGATAGGCAAACCCCAATGTGCTGGGTCACAATTCGACATGGCTTTCTAATCAATGTGTGAAAAATTACCTAATGAATAATGGGTTGCACATTTCCACAAACAAATTAACCAGGGTGAGACTGAAACTAATGATTATATTTATCTAATGTAATTTCACATCTGTTACTAGAGCTAGTAATTTTTTTTTTCTTCTTTCCATGGCGTCCTTAGAATTACAGCCCAGCTTTTGAGAGACAGACATTTTACATCCGTTTAAATAGATAATGTTCAGATTTATTAGATACATACTTTTAAAACCACGAGATATTTGGGGAGCGTGTTATTATTTTGCAGTACTTCGTGGGGGTTGAACTGCCTTTTGAAACACAGTGTGGTTCTCAGACCAGAGCCAGGGTGGTCACTCACAACGCGTCCCATACAAAGAACAGCAAAAGTGATTTTTCTTTCCCAATATACAGCCAGTTGAGATACACCCTAATAATTTTTGCTGGAGTTAGGCTAATGTTATTCACAGATGAAAAAGCACAACAGTGGGAAGGAACCTCACGGGCTCATTCTTTATCTCCTTCTTAAAGTAGATTTGCGTCTTCCTGGTGAAATGATGGGTTTTGTAAAACAAATGTTCCTGGAGTCTGACTGCCGACTCCACATGGGTTCAGCAAGTGCCCGGGGCCTGATGCGGCGGTTGCTTCTTAGAATGGGGAAAGCAATTGGCTCCGCAGGGTTTACTTTCCACTGAGTGTTTTTATTCTCCGAGCACTTTAAAATGTTTTGCTTGGGCTGTCAAGAGTGGCTTGGGCACCCTCCCTGGCCTCAAAAATATGAGGCATTAACTCGCCTGTCTGTGTCCCTCTCCTAAGAGAAGTGTTTCAAAGAAGGGCTTGTCAGAAGGGCCACCAGGGAAGGAGGTAGAAGACAACGCTGGGGTTTCCTCCCCCGAAAGCTGACTCTCCTCAGTCCCCATGGTGAATATAGATAGAACCCCCCCTTGCTGCAAACACCTTCCTTCCTGCTGCTGGGGGCTGTGTCTGCTCTGTCACATCTGGCAGCTCGCAGTTGTCTTTAAAGACGTCGCAAGAAAACCAAAAGTCTCCAAATGATGTCACTACTTGAGTCAACATTATTAAACGCATTCACAATTTGTCTCAGTCGTGGTGGCAGCTTTCATAAGGATTTATTATCCAGAGAGAGAAAAAAGGAGGGGGCTGAGACTGCGCAGAGGTTTGAAAGTCATTGTACCGAGAGTTTAATTATTGCATTTTTCACTGAAGTTGAAAGTATTGAGGAAAATCTAGCCAATTTCATATTACCTCATTTGATTAAAGAAGTTGTATGATTGTTCAGAACGTGTAATTGCCATTCAGCACATCTGAGCTGAAAAGAAGCTTTTTGACTTCACATCCTTGATACTTGGCAATATTTAGTAGCATCATTGGATTAGCCCAAGAAAACTTAGAAAATGACACCAGCTTTATTCCAAAAACACTCTGATAATTGATTCTGCTGAAAATTATGAGTAACTCAAAGTGTAGTTCTGTTTGGATTTGTTGGGGGGGGGGGGTATTTTTAGTAGTATACAGTTTTCTTATTAACATTAGGAAAAGTCCTCTATACAGCCGTGTCAAATATGGGACAATATGTAACATCATGGGTGGATTTTCAAACCACAGGAAATAAAGTATGACACAGGATCATGTTTATTACATGGAGAAAGACATGCAAATATCCCACAGTTGTGTGCCTTGTAAGCCTACACTACGGGTTTGTATTTGGCTTCTTTATTGAGAAGAGACTCTCTAAATGTGTACCACTAGAAATTTTTTTTAAAACTGCAGATAGCCCTCATTCCCTTCAGTGCTGATTCCAGAAATAAATGACCTTGTTCTACTCAGAAGCTTGTGGAACAGCTGAGGAACATTCTGTCTGGGTCAGTCTTAAACTGCTTGGTTACAAAGCAGACCTCTGGATCTCTTGTTTTGGAGACTTCTTGTTCCACCAAATGCAGAAGAGGTGGTCCATGTACTACTAGCACATTACCTAATGAACAGTGGGTAGCACATTTTCACAAACAAATTAACCAGAGAAGCAGACACTAGCAAGTGTCAGCAAGCCTGGCAATGTCTGAGCTGCTCCCTTCTGTGGTGGCATCTTCTGCAGCAGCTTGCTAACCCCCATCTGTGCAGTGAAGGACCCTGGTGTAACACCTGAAGAGGAGTGTTTCTGGCATCTGGCATGCAAATGGACTGGGATAACCTCGGATGTGTCCATTGCAGCTGGAGTCAGATCATGGAGACTGAGACATGTGCTGCTGCTGGGGAAGGGAGGGAGGTGTCGGTGCCAGGTCTGTCCCTCTGTGCCAGGACGGACAAGCAGCTCATCATCGACCGTCTGGCACCTCTGGCCAGCACCGCTCCTACGAAGAGGGGCTGAGAGAGCTGGGGTTGTTCAGCCTGGAGAAGAGAAGGCTCCAGGGAGACCTTACAGCCACCTTCCAGTACCTGAAGGGGGCCTGTAAGAAAGCTGGGGAGGGGCTGCTTGCAAGGCCATGTAGCGATAGGACAAGGGGCAATGGTTTTAAACTAGAGCAGGGTAGGTTTAGATGGTTTAGATTAGACATTAGGAAGAAGTTCTTTACAATGAGGGTGGTGAGACACTGGAACAGGTTGCCCAGAGAGGTGGTGGAGGCCCCATCCCTGGAGACATTCAAGGCCAGGCTGGATGAGGCTCTGAGCAACCTGATCTAGTTGAAGATGTCCCTGCTTACTGCAGGGGGGTTGGACTGGATGACCTTTAAAGTTCCTTTCCAACCCAACATGTTCTATGCTTCTATGGTTCAGGGGTAACTTTGGTGAAGTCCTGGGGCATGTGGGATGGAAGTTGGAAAACAGTATGAAAATAGTGGGCAACATCCTAGACATGAGCTCCTGCGTAGCCACACTTCCCAGAACACTTGATTGCCTAATTGTACCATTCTTCCTAAAACACCTTTTCTTCCCTACCCTGAGTGTGATGGCTGTAGCATTCCTGGGCTGCCTGAGCTTGCAGAGGCCACACAGCAGGATAACTTTGACAAGGCACTGCAAACCCATTCTATTTCTTTATTCCTAAGGACCACCTTGACAACGACAAGGCAACAGTGAGCAGCCACAGGTAGAGTTGTCTGGGGACTGAGCTCAAGGAAACATTTGATGGTTGCTAATAACAAGCACCCCCTTCAACATACTCAGTTATTTTTGCTTCTCCTTTACCTAGTGCATTTGACTCAGTTAAAGCCACTTAGCCTAAGTCAGGCTCACTCGGTCGTGGAGATATAACTCAATACAGGCAATTCCTGTTTTTATAATGATTCACCAGTTGCTGCAAAGACATTTGTTGCTGGAGAAAGTAGTGAACTCTGTTGACCGAAAGACACAAAGGATGATGATGGAAACAGTGCAAAGCTGCCCGGAGGGACTTGGACCAAACTTCAGCATCTATACTGAAAGCACACGTGGCAAGATAAACCAAGCATCAGCTTTTCCAGCAGATGCGGTCTGGGTGCCTCAGCCTGAGTCCAGGAGGAGGTCACACTGGAGAAGCACGGCGTGACTTCAGTCTCTGTGCCTGTTCATGGTAACCAGGCTGCACTGTTTGCGTTTCTCATTTTCCCTCTGGTAGAAATTTCTCACTGAGGGTTTTGACAATTTTCAAATAATGTCGTGGAGAGTGTGACAACATGAAATGAGAGTAGAGCACAATGATGCAGTAAATAGTTACATTATTAGAAAGGCAGATGCTGGCACTGAAGCAGGGTTGTTGGCCTAAAAAAAAAGTAGATTAGGAGGGAGAAAATAGAAAAAAATCTGTGAGGTATCAGAAGCGGTTGATAGCATAATAACATTCATATGCAAGCAAGAGTTTTCTGTGGCAATGTGAATCAGCTCACATGCTAATATGACCAGTAAATAAACCATAGTAAGATTCTGGAATTGATATCATTACCCACCAAATACAACTCCAGGCCAGTGAATCATGTCTGGGATTTCGTTTTGGACTCCAAGCCCTTTCACTGAATCCCAGTGCTCAGGACAAAGTCCTTCAGCAGCATCTGAGTCACACCCAGCCATCTACAGACAACCTAAATTCAGCATGAACCTAATGCTTTGTATTTCCTGTTGGCTTATTCTTGGCGCTCTTCAGAGTCCTCAGGGATATGCCTTGAGCAAGCACAGGGATACTGGTGAAATTTCGGATGTTTGAATGTGCTATGGTACCTAAATTGAAGCCAACAAAGAGTGATTTGGAGCAAGCCTGCTGCAGCTTGGTCCCCCTCTTAAGCAATCAAGAGGAATGGGATCTCCTCACCCTGCTGTGAAAGCCTGTCACCCGCCTCTTGTGCCTATCATCCTCTCCCCAGGCAACTATAAACTGCAGTCTGAATTCAGCCCACATGGATAAACTTAATTTAAGAGTGTCTGAGGATTTTCTGTGTGCCTCCAGGGTCCAATAACCCACACAACGAATCTGAGGATCTAATATTCAGAGAGCCTGGGCACCAACAACTCCAGTATCAGGCTTGAAGTGCTTCAGGTACCACTACCTTGAAAATCCGTCACAGCTGCATTGATGCAGGCACCCAGACCAATTGGGATTATGTGAAAACACAAACCCACCTTTAGCAAATGCGGGAGCGCTGCTATAATCCTTGGTAAAGCCACAGTAAGTGACACCTGCTGTAAAGCAGAGCAGTCAGAGAGCAATTCAACAGCTCAAGAATGCTCTAGCTGCCACCACGTCAGCTGTCTGTGCTTAAACACAGCACATTACAGGTCTCTAAAACGTGTTGTATTATGGCTATTTCTCCACAGGAATGCAAAACTGAGAGAAATTTTCCTGTGTTTCTTTCTTGTGCAAGGCAGGGCAGACACACAAGTAAGCAGGGGCATTCCATGTGGGTATTGTCAGGACAATGTTAACCTCTCAAAAGCTGTGGATGTGTTGGCCTGGCCCCAGGCACAGCTACTCCGCCTAGCACAGCTCGGCTAGAGCACAAGTAGGACTACAACTGCCTTTGCCAGCCAAGCTGCTTCCTTGGGAGCCTCTCAAGAAACTTATGCTGAGGCAAACACAACACCTTTGGGATTTTCTGATGCTTCACAGACCCTGATACGAGGCAGGGACAATTAAAATTGGCACTGGTGAGGCTCCACCTCGAGTACTGCGTTCAGTTTTGGGCCCCTCACTACAAGAAGGACATTGAGGTGTTGGTGCGTGTCCAGAGAAGGGCTACAAAGCTGGTGAGGGGTCTGGAGGACAAACCTTATGAGGAATGACTGAGGGAGCTGGGGTTGTTTAGCCTGGAGAAAAGGAGGCTGAGGGGAGACCTTATCACCCTCTACAACTACCTGAAAGGAGGTTGTAGAGAGGTGGGGGCTGACCTCTTCTCCCTGGTGACAAGTGATAGGACAAGAGGAAACAGGTTCAAGTTATGTCAGGGGAGGTTTAGATTGGATATTAGGAAACATTTTTTCACTGAAAGGGTTATTAAACATTGGAATAGGCTGCCCAGGGAGGTGGCGGATTCACCATCCCTGGAGGTGTTTAAAAAAAGGGTAGATGTGGTACTTAGGGACATGGTTTAGACGTGGTTTTTGTCACGGTAGGTTAATGGTTGGACTTGATGATCTTGAAGGTCCCTTCCAACCTCAGCAATTCTATGATTCTATGATTCTAAAACTGCCCTGAGTACCTAGAATGAGGAAGGCTTTTGCCACTAAACAATTTGCTGATGGGTCAAGTGCCAGCTCGTTTGAATTTTTTCTGCCAGTTTGGAAATGAGAAGATACAGATGTGACCTGGATGTATCAAAGTCATTTCACAGAGGTTCACCAGTGGAGTGTCACACACGATGATGGCAGAAGGTGAGGCCGAAAGGCACAGCCAGGAATGGTGCACTAAATCCTTTTTCACCTGGTGTGATTCACATAGATAATCAGAAGAGTGTGTGATGTGTCAAAATTCTAGAGGGATCAGTGAAAGCAGGAGCAGGTGGGTAGATAATCTTTCATGTGGAGGACCCCAAACTGCTTTACTCATAAAGTCATTCTGAAGCTAGAGGTAAAATATAAGGATCAAGATGAGACTTAAAGCTGAGATGGGACTTTGTGGCTTGGTAGAAAGAGCACTTCCAGAGCAACTGGGCAACTCCAATGCCAAAGGTGGCCAGGATCAGAGCAGTGCAATTAATGGAAAGAAGAGATTTGTGTATTGGTAGAGTCTTTGGACAGAACAAGTTCAGAGGACGTTATTTGATAAAGAAGAAAATTCTGAACTAGTTGTGGAGTTTGATAGGAAGCTGGTGAAGGTAACAAGCGTATTAAAATTGATGGAACTTGGCAACCTACATTACTCTGAAGAGGAGACCTAGATACTAAGACACTTAGATGCTTTTCAAAAAAATACGTGCAACACTGGATGCTTTCATTTAGCAAGTAATGGTGTAACCAGCTGCTGCTGAGAGTTGTAACATAAAGAAGGATGTGTATGGAAGGCATCAACAAGTAACAGGCCAGCTTTACATTTTGGGTGTAGTTGATTGACTATAACATCCATGAATGAAATCTACAGATTTACACCCTACTGGAGAGGCTAAGAGAGATGGAGGTAATGTATGAAGGACTATCAGAGCAATTTATTGGAGACGGGAAAAGAATCACCTCCAACAGAAATGAGAAAGGTCTGATTTAAGCGAGGATACGAAGCACGTGATGAGTGGGTCAGAGGCAGCAGCTTCTTGTGTGAGATACCAAGAAAGGCCAGAGCAATCGGCTAATAACACAGGATCCTGCATCCTTTAAAAAGCATATCAATTGTAGCTGTCTTTACCTAGATGGGATCCCTCAGAGCCCAGCAGGATACTCCACTCCTGTGGGGATCTGTCTGGTCACAGTTCAGGCAAACCCAATCTTAAAATTGCACAGAAATTAAAGCAGAAAAGGTGAAGTGACTGTAATATAAAATATAGTGGAATTGTCTTCGAGTATTTTTTATAATAATTAGCATTTCAAGAATAAAGCATGAGTCATTTATTTGCTACTGAGACCTGAAGATAAGAACACAAGCTGACAACAAATACAGTTGTAGGTGTTAATTATTGCTTAGAACAGACGCAAAGAGTAGAGCCACCAACTGCACCAAGTGTAATTCTTTATTTAGTAATTTAATATTCTTCCCTGTTAATCTCAATGCATTTTTATATGTCTGACCTTCTGTAGACTTCTCATTTTGTTCTCCAGCTGAAAGAGCAAAGCTGGTTAATTTCTGGTGACATTTTGTGGCCGTGTAGCTGCTGAAATATCTTTTTACACTCGGTTTTGTTTATAAATCTGAATTCAGTGCATATCTGCCCAGTGACACAAGCCTGTAAGCCAGGTGACACTGCTGAAATGAGAGCCCCCTCCCTCCTGGAGAATTCCTGAGCACGTTCTGGCCTCAGGAGCCCAGGGGACACCAAAAAGCACCGTGTAATGGCCATGGCTGTGGCAAAGAGTAGCTAGACCATGCTATGCCCCCTTCGAATATCATGTCTTCTGCTTACCCGGCATATCATTGACTTTCATTGACTGTGACTGTGGCACAACCAAATCCTCTGGCTACAATGACATGGGGAGTCCTCGTGTTACAGTCAAATCAAGTTTTGCCGGGACTGTGATATAAGGCAGGAAGCCAAACATCACAGCCTTCCAATACATAGGAATTTCATTATAAAGTAATGTTTACGCCTTGAAACAGGGGATGGTGCTTGCTCTTAATTATCAGATACGAAAAATAGGGGAGGGTGCTCATAGTAACTCTGAAATGCTCTTTAAAAAGTTAGCAAAAAAATAAACCTTAAAAGCTTGTAAAGGAGCCACAGGGAATCATAGCTGCCACTTAAATTATATTAAAGGGCAATAAATTGAAACCAGTAAAAAAGAAATGTGTCCTTACAGGGTGCATCGTCAGCTTATGAAATTCACTGTAGCGGGAGGTCAGTGAGAGAAAGTCTGTAGTTTGTTTTTTTCCAAAGTACTTTTTGGATCACTACCATGATGCTTCTAGTGCTGCAAGAAAAGGCTAATCAAACTTCATACTCCAAGGCACAAACTGTGTATGGGGGTCAGGAGAGAACGTCACCCTCACAGACAGTGTATTAAGCATATTCTGCATTTTCCCTCTCGACCTTCGAAGGAGGGTAAGAATCTCTGCAGAACGGTTGTGTAACCTCCAACGGCAAATCCTGTATAAACGTCTCTGGGTTCCTTCCTCCCAGGGAGTGATTCTCCTCTCTCAGATTTCAAAGCTCGTAAAAGCATAATTTTAGCTCTGAAAAATGTTTTTAAGCATAAGTGCTGATGAATGATGCAACATAAAAGTGAAGCAGAGCTCTTGAGCCTCAAAGATGGTCTCAGGAGAAGCTGAAGCAGTCACAATTTATTGGCAAATAAGAGATGCGACCTGCCACCCATACCATTGTACAGCATCCCAGGTGGAAGACAAAGATGGGCTGATCTCTGACACGAGCCCTGGCTGTGAGGAGCATGAAGAGAGAGACACCCTGCTGCCGTTTTTGCCCTGAGGAGTAGAAGTAAATTTTACAGAGGGCGTAACATGGCTATTAGTGCAGCCCCTTGAGCACTACTCAAAAAAAAAAAGGATGATGGTTAATCAAAGATAGTCCCCTACCACATCCCGAGCACGGGCAGCCCCTCTGGCTCTTGTTGCTGTCCTTGCTATTCTTGTCATGATGAGGTGAATAATTAAAACCAAGCTGTCCCTACACCCCCCCTCCACCACCGCCACCACCTCTGTTTTCCTCTCACTGGTGCACCACAAACAGAGTGGTGATCGGTCTGCAATATTTAAAAGGAGACCACGGGTGTCATACCTTTTGGAGAAAATTCTGCTTCTCTGAGTTAAGCCGTGGCTGTCAGCTGTCTTACCCGGAGATTTTGGGGTAAATTGTGTGTGTTCATAAAGTCAAACTGGTTCTCGGGCCCTGGATCTCACCTATGACTGGATGAGCCAACGTGGCACAAGCTGTGGTCAGACATTTGAAGGCAGACCGCGGGTGGTCACAATTTCTTTTAGGAAAGAGAGTTTACGGAACGGGGGAAAGCTGTCTGGCAGAACAATTTTGAACACCAATGCCACAAATCTGCACACATGCATCTGCTGAACTTGCAGCCAGGTCAGCATGGGCTTTAAAGGGTGCAGGATCAGGGGCTTTGCTTCTTTGTCCCTTTTGCCCAAGCTGTAACTCATGTTATGGCTACCAAACAGTTGAGATAGATCTGTGACATTACAGGATGCTAATTTCTGAGGACTCCTCTTCCTTTTCCTTTTGTGGCGTTCAGATTTTTCCCTATGTTTACAGCACACATGAGGGAAAAAAATGAAATTCCTTTGTTCTCCCTTTCATCTTTATGCTGAAAGGCTAAATAGGCCATGCTTCCCAGACCAACCGCTCTGAGCTCAGACTTAATGGCAGGCAGGAGGTGGTCACCTCTGTGTCGGGGCTTGCTTTTAAAAAAAAAAAAAAGGATCTTAATTCCAGCATTGGAAATGAAGAGGAGTTCGCTATTAGCTCTCATATTAATAATTTAGAAAATACATGCCCAATCACTTGTGTTCTCTCAGTTCTCTCTGAACACAGCTGCAAACTGCATTAGGTGTTAGGGTGAATGGATATATTTCAGATGAGATATTTGTACTGAATTATTAGGGTAGTCTGTATTACAAAATTACTAATAAACATTGCTTCTGGCTCAATTTAGCCTGAACTCAGTGAACCTAGCCAGTGGTGAGAAATCAAAAACTCTGAAATACCCGATGAATGAATCTAACTAATCAAGAAGCCCTGCAGGAAGTAGATGCCAGGATTAATGAGCCAGTGGTTTCACCATGCCATGCTGTTATTTCTTCACATAAATGCCCTCAGATGAGATTACCTTTGTCATGAAAAGGAGAAAAGGAAGGTTACATACTTTCAACTGACAGGTTACTGCCATACCTCCATTACTGCAAGATACATTTTCATGTGCTGAGATTTTTTATTCTGAAAAATGAAATTTAAAGACCACAACACAAATTAAACCACATTTTCATTTCTAGGAGCAGGGATCATTGCTGCTAGTACAATAATATAATCCGTGCTGCAATGCTATCTGATCCCTTGCCTTGCACAAACTTTCTTCTGATGTTAGTAATTGCCCAGTGAATGCAATCTCCGGCAGCGGGTAAGAGCAGATTCGGCCTTCCAGGGGGATTTGAGGGGAGGAAGAGAGGAGAGAGAGAGTGTCAAAGCATTTCATCAAGAGAGCAAATGAAAGGTTCAGTGACATTATCGTTATGTATATTCCTTAGACATTAGGGGTGATGTTGTGTTTAGAGTGAAGTAAACCTGCATGGATATGTGCTGGTGTGGAAATCAATCCATATATACAAATGTAAATCTGAGTCTATTTACACATTGGGTGGAATTGCTCAAAGCTAAAACACACCTTAAGATAAGCAAATAAGCCTAGCTTGTAACAGTGTCTGGTGTTAGCTACTTAGTCGGTAATAGGCTAATTGTTATTCAGCATAAATATTCCCTCTCGGTTTATGTGGAATTCACTCATTTATTTTGATCACTTTATGTGAACGAAGCAAGCTATCCTGTTGTTAGGTAGAACTAGTCGGTGCTGTTTAATTTTTATCTTTTAATATCAGCATGAGTGAGATTTTATAATAAAATCATTCACACACAACCTGTAACATGTATGAGTGAAACCTGCAGTCCCCTTCCTTTCATCCATGTTAAATACATAAGATCATCAGCTTAGATATTTTATGTTGCAAAGCTTCAGCTGGTGCTAAGGGTACGTTTCAAAAATCTCCAGGACTCAGAACACGAAGACCTATTGCCATGGAAACAAATGTTGTATCAAAGTTGGATAGGATCAAAAAGCTTTGCTCATAACCAGGACAACAGTTGCATTAGAATATGGGGGAAATGATGGATGGCTTAGGAGCGAGAATTCAGCTGAAGGACCTTTGTGAGGCCCCTTCCATAGAGTTGCAGCATTTGGTGTCAAGAGTTGGATCTTACAGGTTGCGTCTCAATCCCCTGCTCCCAGCCAGAAAGAGCATTTTTCTCTACCGTTAAAAAGCACATATTTTTTAAAGATCTTCCATACCACACTTTACAACATTCCTACATCATAAAACTGTCTTGCTCATAGCAATATAAAGCAGCTGTAAAAATTACATGCTTGTAAACAACCTTCCATACATTTGGAAGAACCAGAGTGAGATTTGCACTCCTCTGCACGTAAGTGGGGACCTGCTTTTCCCCCCAGCACACCATGGCATGGGGCAGGGACTGCTGTGGCACTGCGAAAACCAAGGGATGTCCCAGATGGGCTGTCGCTCCCCTTGGCCCATGCAGGGGCACCTGTGGAATAAGGGAGCTGGGGGTACTCTGACCAGCCCTGCTCCATAGGCACCCTGTGCGCTCACATCCTTGACGGCTGATCTAAACTGATCACAAATTTCAAACTCGGAACCAAGCCCGGGTGCAGACGGCCTCCTGCTTGGCCCAAGGCTGGGCTGGGGACTAGAGGGAGGACTGGAAGGAAGGACAGAGCATGGTGTTTTCTTACTCCAGGCATTACCATGGTATGGATTATGGTACAGGACCTGTCTTTCCTGGCCTAGCCTACCTCAGGATGAGCATCCGGGGCTGTTTCAGCACCTGCACTAGCAGGATCCTGCAGAAGGGCACGGGGCTTCTTCCTCAAGTGACCCCCAGCGGACTCACTCATGGCCTGGATCAGCAATAATTTATTCTGCTTTTATTTCTCTTTTAAATTAAATATGCATACATAATATGCACTTTGGAACAGGCAAGGACCCTTCTGCGGGTGCCTGTGGAGCCGGGCACTCTCAGGTGTGTAATTAAGAGTGTGTAATTGATGTACAAGGAGAAGAGATCTCAATGCATTGCATAAAAAAAGGAAAGGGGGGAGAAGAAAAAAAGAAACGCAAACCGGGCTGTACGACGCTTGCCAAAGTCCGGCACTTTTTTTGTCTCCCGTATCAAAGTTTGCACGGGAGTAATCCGAAGATTTTCTCTTCCCTGGGATTCGCGCGCCAGCAGCCGCGCACCCATTTCGGAGCCGGCAAAAAGTTCTGCGGCAAAGCTCCGCTCCGCTCCCGCTCCAGCTCCGGCTGCAACCCCAGCTCTCGTCCCCCAGCCCCGCACCGACTGCGCACCGGCCCCTGCCACACTCCCCACCCGCCTGGCCCCGGCCTCCCACCGCCCCGCTCCCCCTCGCCCCTCGCCCTTCGCCCCTGCCTCGCCTCGCCACGGAACTCGGTGTGTCCTGCAGTTTAAAGACCAGCCACACACAAAGATTAACAAAAGTTTATTAGTTATGAAGTATTAAAATTGTGATAAATGAAAGGCTTCAATGCAAAATTCAAGCAAGCAAACTATCCCCAAACTTGTGACAAAGGACTTGGTGAATCCTACAGAAGGAAGTCCTGTCTTTTTTTGTTTTTTTTGCCTGCAAGTCAAGACACTTGTTATATCTCACACGCAACATCAAAATCTATAATTCTTCATATCACATACTGAAAATGATATTATTTATCCATTTACATTAACTTGATATAAACGTGTCCGGAAAAGTCAATTAATATGTTTTATATTAGCTCAAACATTCATTAAGAAACCCAAAATGCAATAAATAAGCACAGACAATAAGTTAAAACATATCACGAATCGACCAGTATGTAACAAGAATGCTTTATCTACACAAAACATCCTATTTCACATCGTTTGTTCATTCCTCCAGCAGCCCAGCCCAGCGGCGGGGTGACCGGCACATGCAGGCGGGCGGGCCGCGGGGCCGGGCCGGGCCGGGCGGGGCGGGGGCGGCGGGCGGCGGCGCCTCCGCCGGCGCCTCCGCCGGCGGCAGCGGAAGATGCAAGAGGGACAATAGCAGCAGGAACGTAAATAAATGCGTAAATAAAGGTGGGGCGGACCGGCAACTCAACCGTCACGAAATCAAAGGGAAGTGCTCTTCTCCTCCTCTCCTTTTTTCTTTTTTTTGCCCTTTCCTCCCCCCCGTGTGTTTTACAAAAAGAAACTTTTTTTTTTTTTTTTTAATTTTCCCTCATCTCTCTCGCTCTCTCTCGCTTATAAATTCTTTTATCAAAATGGATTTTATTCTCTCTGGGGTCTCCGTACCTCCCCGCCAACCCGCCCGGCCGCCCCCCGACGGCGCCCTCGCAGCGGAAGGGGCCGGCAGCAGATCGCTGCTCTTAAATAAACCATAAAAACTAAGAAAACAAAACCAAAATGCATTTCTTTGCAAAGCGGCCGGCGGGAGCGCCGGGTCGTGGCGAGGGAGGGAGGCAAGGCCGGGCTCGGGAAGGCCCCAAGTGCCCCCGCCGCCGGGGAGCGGCCGCCACCGGCCGGGCCGGGCCGGGCCGGGCTGCGGGGGGGAGTGCGCGGGGGATGCGCGGGGGCGGAGAGGGGTGAGAGGTGGGAGGGGGGGGGTTCTCGGCCCACAAACCAGTCCCGTTGGCGTCTGATTTCAGATCCTGAGTCGACTCCCTGGTAAGTCAGGTGGGGGAAGGGGGGGGGCCGGGGCGGGCCGGGGCGGGCGGGCGGGCGAGGCGGGGGCGCGGGGCGAGGCCGGGGGGGGAGGAAAGGGGGCCGGCGGCGGCGGCGGCAGCGACGCAGGGCGAGGCGTCGGCCATTAGGTGAAGCTCATGGAGACTGTGTGCTCTAGTGCTTTGCGGCGGAGGGAGGCGATGCTGGTTCCCCGCCACACGTCGCTGCTGTCCGGAGAGCTGCAGAGCTGGGGCGAGCCCGTCACGTTGCTGGGGCCGGGCAGGGAGGCGGGCACCATGCCGGGGAAGGCGGGCTGGTAGAGGTGCGACTGCAGCCCGGCGCCGTTGGAGCCGGCCAGGCTGTTGGAGAGGCCCATGGAGTTGGGCGGCGGCCCGGCCGCCAGGCTGCACTGGGAGAGGGACTGCGCCATGGCCTGTTGCCGGCCCAGCGCCGGTGGCAGCGGCAGCTGCGACACGCCCGGCATGGCGGCGGCGGCCCAGCGGGTGTCGTTGGCGTGGAAGGAGCAGAGGCTGTCGCCCATGGCGGCGGCGGCGGCGGCGGCGGCCGAGGGGAACTGCGGTAGCCCGGGCGTCGGCAGCAGCGTGCCCGGGGCGCGGAAGACATTGGTGGTCTTCTTGCGCTTCTTCCACTTGGCCCGACGGTTCTGGAACCAGACCTGCGGGCGGCGGGGAGTCACACGCACCGTTAGCCACCACCCACCCGCCGCGCCGTCCGGTGGGACCGGACCCGTCACCCCCGCCCCGGCCTCCGTCCCGTCTCCTGTCGCCCCACACCGCGCGTCTTTCCCCCACGGCCGTTGTCTCTCCCACGGCCGCTCTTCACAGCCTCGGCCCCACGCGTGTCCCCGCCACGGGTTGACGAAACCGCTGGAAGTTTCATAACGAAACCGATCGATGTGTCCGTCCCGGGACTGAGCCGCCTGCGGCCTCCCTCCTTCCCGGGGGAGGCTCCGGGAAAGGAGCCTGACCTCCACCCGAAAAAAAACAATAACACAAATAAAAAATAAATGACTGTCCCACAGCTCTTGGCCGTGCGTGGAAGCTCTCCCGAGCCAACACCGGAGCGGGGCGCCGCCCGGGTCCCGGGGCAGGAAATCCTACGGCCAAACGGCCCCCGTTTGGTTTCGGTTTGGTTTTGTTGTTTTTGTTTTGTTTTGTTTTTTAAAAAAATTGCAAAAAAAAAAATCTCAAAGGTGTTTTGGGTAAGCGGGTGTTCGTGGGGCCGGCAGGGATGACTCTGTGGGTTCTCGCCGCACCGCTGCTGAAAGCACCCGGGGGGAAAAGCCGGGTCGTCTGGAAATCCAGGGGAGCGCAGCGCCCGGACTTGCTGGAGGGAGTCCCTGCTTTGATGGTACGTACCCAGACTGGGAAACACGGGCGCCCATTAGCGGGAATGAACAGCCGTTAGGGAACTAAGTGTTATATGAATAATCGAAAAATCGCGTTCAATTATGTTTTAGGGTTAATAGTTAAATTGCGGCTACAAAATCTTTTTATGTTTCATGGTTTACTGGTGTTGTAAAGAATCTCCATCAGGTCTGATCGCCTCAGCTCATAGCTACGCCGCATATGCTTTTGAAATGTGAATGTTTCCAGTTGAAAACTAGTGCATGACAGATTAAAACGCAGGGAAAACCTGGGGGAGATTTTGAAAATGCACACATGACAAGTCTAGAAATATATTAGCCACGAGCTTTTGGCAACTTTGGACTCCTTTTAAAATGCAACTAGCCTCTGAAAATTATTAATACAACAGTGAGAATCTAATGGAGGTTGGAATCTAAAAATCTACCTTGATGATGTCTGCTGTTACAGTAATATAGACATACTGTAAATGTATTTTAAAATATATAGCCCATTTAATTCCCCAGCTATAAATGGGTTAGAGAGAGAGAGAGAGAAGGGAAACAATACACTTTTGTTTTTCTTTTTTTTTTTTTTTTCTTTTTCAGGAGCCGAAGCTTTATGAAGATCTCATTGGAATCCAGCGGATGATTAATGTGAAGATTTGGTAGGAAATCTGGAGAGCTGTATTAAAGCCCAGATCTCAGGTTCATTTCGATCAGCCAGCCGTGAACTCTGGGCCGAATTCATTACACTTTAATAGTGCTGGGAGAGGAAGAAAATGCAATTTCTCATTCCATTAGAAAACTAGAAAATACTCTCAGCTTGTCCCCTATTAAGATGTGGCAGGTGACGGGACCATTGTGGGGGACACGGTCAATGGAATTACAGCACATTATTTTTTGTTCGTATAAAATATTGAAAGGCAAGCCTGACTGTGCAGAAGTTATTTCACTGATTTGGTTTTATGTAAATAAAATATTGAAAGTTAATTAATCCGTGCTAGAGACTAATGATTATGCTTATTATATTGCATTTGATCGCGTAATTTGCATGATTCTCGCATTGCTGCTTAATAAGCCATTCCAGGTTATAAATAATTCTGAAATTGGTTTCTAATAATGGCATGCTATAAAAAGAATGGTTTTATTACAGCAGCCTGAAAAGCAGAGCAATATCAGACGTGGAATTGGACTCCCGTTTAAGCACCAGCCGCTTTAATAATTATTTAAATGTATCATATACATTAAATACAGATCTAAAATGAGGAAAGTGGTGATTTATCCTGGCTCTAAAACCCTTAAAAACATATACAGCCGCTATAAATTAACTATTTGGAGCATTCCTTAATCAGTGGTGGAGCCCACATACTGCAAGGAATGTGTAGGCATCTGTTAACTATAAAGAAAACTGTAAAGTACTCGTATAAGAACATAAACCAATTACTATTTAATTTAAATTTGGTCAGGAGTAGTGATACATCGGATTGTGAAGTAAATATATTAAATAAATTATTTGCCTTAGATTACATAATGTTAATCATTTTGAAGTGTTAATTAAGAAGGTTAGGTGATCTGATTACTTTTTAAACTACAGAACATTATTGTAAAAAATATTTAAATTGCCACTCTATTAAACTGTTTTTATCAGCAGTCTCGAGCTATTAGCATTGGTTTAAGATTATGCCGAGGCCATTAAAACACTTTGTCTTTCTTCCTACGAATTTCTTTGATGTGCTGTTAGAAATAACTATTTCCATTTTAGATTTTATATTTTACTTCATTTACCACACTCCTAATATTGAAATTGGTATCATTAACCTTTGGGAAACCCAATAAAGTTTAATAGACCTCGTTTTCTTTTTTCATAGAGTCGGTTGTCCAATTATATTTTATTTGTGAATCTAATTTCTTTCTTAATTTAAACTAATTATAGTCCTATGTAGGCTGAGTCAAATTGTTTTACTTTTTAAAAGCGGACGTGCATTTTCTGTCACATTCGAGAACGGAGTCGGTTTCCGTTCATAAAAAGCGTTCATTTAGGGATTTCTTTTGACGTGTCTTTATTTAGCTGAGGCGCCTAGGCTTGCCGAGAAGGATTTTGAATACCGGCTGCGGTAAAGTGCGGCGGCATTCCGGGTGCGCTGTGCTGAGCGGGGATGCACATCCCACAAGTGCTTCCATTGTGCAGGCTTTCGTTCCTCGGAAGGGACTCGCCCAGAAAGTCACTAAAATATCCTTCTACACACAAAAGCCCCACCTGAGCGGTTTAGCGGTTGGATCCATCTCCCCCTTTTCCAAATTTCGTTTACATTTATTTGCCTAAATAGTTTCTGATGTGCCTGTGTGCAAATATATATATGTCTATGTGCATATGTATATATAAGTACTTTAGAGAACAAAGTACACCCTAGATGTTGAAGTTACTCGCTACCCCTGTCGTCCCCAGGCATTATAAAAGCCAGTACGGGGAAACTCCGAGTCCAAATACAACTACCTTTTACCGAATTGCCTTTTCACGAGCCTGTGTGCCTTCCCGGCCCCCCACTCTCACCCTCCCGGCGGCGGCAGCGGGCTCCGGATGTCGCCCCTTCCCGGCGATGGCGGCGCCGCGGCCGTGCCGCCGTCAGCACCCTGGACAGCGGCCCCAGCGGGGCGCTGGTCAGTGCCGTCGTCAGCACCCTGGACAGCGGCCCCGCGCCAGCTGCCCCGCCGCCGGACCTCGCACCGGGAAACGGGGCTCACTCCCCGGCGGTTTGGGCTCACGTCTTAGCGCCGAGCTATTGCGAGGGCTGAGACTCGCCCCTCTCGGGCTGTGCCTCCCCGAGCTCTTTCCTGACCCGGCCTGGGCCGTGGAGAGGGGGGAAGCCCTCCCCGCGCCCCGCTGGGGACCACCGCGCAGCAGACGTTTAGGGGACAAGAGGGCACCCCAAGGGGACAGCTTTGCGAAAAGAGGGACGGGGGGGTGTCCTGTTTCATGGCTTCGTCCCCAAACTGTTGCATTTAGGGGTGGGTTTCCTTCCCCGCCGTCGGGACCAGGGTTGGGGGCACCCACCCGCTCGCCCCGTTGTGCCTGTCCTCGCCGCCGGCCGCCTGTGCCGGGGCGGGCACTGCGCGGAGGCCGTTGTTTTACCTGCACCCGGGACTCGGTGAGGCCGATGCGCAAGGCCAGCTCTTCCCGCATGAAGATGTCCGGATAGTGGGTCTTGGCGAAGCTCCTCTCCAGCTCGTTGAGCTGCGCCGGCGTGAAGCGGGTGCGGTGCCGCTTCTGCTTCTGCTGCCCCTGCTGCTGCCCAGCCTGGCTGGGGTTCTGGCCGCCCTGCTGGCCTTGCTGCTTGTCGGGGTCTTTGGCGCTGACGGCTAAGGAGCTGGGGTTGGATCCCACCGTGGTGATGTCTTCCCCCGGCAGCAGGGTGGTCCCTTCCACCGAGTCCGAGTTGGGGGCCATGTCTCCCGGGTGTCCCCCCGGATCCGAGCCCCTACGCCCAGCCGACACTTCACCGCCTCCCTGTGTCCCAGCAGCTCGGCCGCATCTTTCATCCCTGCGAAAGCAAAGGAGCTGCGGTCACTCCCCTGCTGCCGTGCATGTATTCATCAGTGCCGCTTTCCAGCGCACCAAGCCGGCGACAGGCATCCAGCCACCGCCTCCGCCCCGCCGCCCCCCGCCACCCCCCGCCGCCCCCCGGCCGCCCGCCAGCCCCGCAGCCCGGCTCGGCTCCCCGGCGCGCAAAGCCCCCGGCCCGGCGCAACTCGGGGTGGGGGAGAGAAAACTTTACACCGAGAAGCTCCTCTTCTTACTTAAATAACCAGCTCCCTGCCGGGCCTCCCCTTGCGAGACCAAGACAGGGGAAGGGGGGGGGGGCAAGTTTTGCCGGATTCAGCTTGGTTTTTCCAGCGGGGCTGGTAAAAGAAAGAGACGGAGAGAAAGAAAGAACACTCGAGCCGCCCTGCTGCCGGGAGCTTTACCTCCCCGACAGATGTGCGGGGACCTCGGTCACCCTCTCCTCCCTCCGCTCCTCTAAACAAACGCATGAATACCACAAATAGGTAGATACAGGTATTTCTCTGTTTTTTAAAGGAAAGAAAGGTAAAGGAAAGCGAGCAGGTGAGCAGGAAAAGGCCACCCAGAACTCCTCCGTAAATACCATCGAGCTCATCTGTCCTAAAATAATAATAATCATCATCATTGTAATAATGTGTAGGTATGTATATAAAAACAGGGGAGAGAGAAATTAAATGATCCACGACTCGCTGTAGATCTACATACTCCGTAGGTCTCCTCTCTCTCTCTCTTTTTTTTTTATGTTAAATCAAATTAAACTTTAATACAGTACAATTACTTTTAAAGGAATTAGCCCATTTAGATCGCATTAAGGTAAAATAAGGAACAAATTGTCAATTTCCTGCCCCGGCTTCCTCCCCGCTCGCCGCTGCCGGTGCAGCCGCCGCGGGGCGGGGGGGTGCTGGGGGAAACTCACCGAGACGGGCGTCCAGGAGGTCGGCGTGAGACAGCATCGCGCACCGCTCCAGGGCGAAGGCTGTTCCCCCCCAAATTTTAGCGGCCTTAAGTTATTTAAAATAGATATGAGATATAAGATATATATATATATAGATCGCCTAAATGAAAGAAAATTCGGTGTGTGGTTAAAAAGGGGGTCTCCTGCATTATAATGTCCTTTAGAGAGACGGGGAGGTGCTTAACACTTCAATGAACCCGTGAGCAGCTCGGCGCGGGGACCAATCAGGAGGGCAGCCTGCAAATGTCAGCGCCCGGAGCGCCCCGCTCCGCCCGCCCGCCGCCCGCCCGCCGCCGCCGCCGCCGCCCCGGCCTCCCGCCGCCCCGGCCCGCACTGCACCGCATCGCCGCTCCCTTCCCCTGCTCCGCTCGCCTTCGCTGCCCTCCATCCCCCTCTTCCAAATGCACATTTGCCACCCTCCTCCCGCTCCGGGTCGCCCCTGATTTATTGTTTTGGTTTTTTTTTTCTTTTTCTTTTTGGCTTTTTTTTTTTTAATGCCTCTTCTGAGCGCACCCTCGGACCCGACCCGGTCAGGCTCCCGGGGGTGGCTCGCAAGTCCAGCGCCCACCGGGGGAATATAAGTGGGCGAGCGCAGGCGGCTGCGCGGCGCGGGGGCGAGCAGCGCTGGCCCCGCTCGCCGGCTGCCCCGGGGACCGAGCTCGGGGGCAGCGGCGCCGGAGACCGCGTCCTAGCTCCAACCCACCCGCCGCCGCCGGGCCCCGACGGCTGCGGCGCGGCGAGGAAAGAGAAACTTGCGCCAGTTCCCGCAGCGGCCCGGGCGACAGGGGCTGCCCTGCCCCCCGTCCCGGGGCTCCCCGCCGCCCCGGCCCGGCCCGGCCCCGCTCGGTGCAGAAGCACACGGCAGAGCGGGAAACGGGAGCCGAGCACCGCGCCGCCCGGGGAGCGCTGCCTCCCTGCCCGGCATTTAAAAGCCCGTAAGCCCTATTTTTTCGGGTAAAGTTTCCAAGTTCGGCTCGCCTACAAACTCAGTTTAAAGCTGTAAATAAAGTTAAATGCTTTTTATTTTCCTCTTGAATATGTTAAACTACTTGAACAATTTAAAGTGCTTTGCACAAGTGAAGCGAACCATTTCTAATGTTCTGATTTTTCAAAGCCAGCCAACAACAAAGTTTAGATTAGTATATATTTCTAACCAGAGTAATTTCAAGATCATTAGGCATTATGTAATTAGTGCCAAATCTATAAGCTTTTATTACGATTATTAGAGTAAAATCAGTATAAATTTGTACTAATTTACTACTGTTTAGACTTGGCTGTCAAGCCAAGAGGTTCTTATTGTAAATGATAACTGAGGAAATTAAGTGCAAAATTCTGTACCATTTCTGATCCGCTCCTAAACAATCCGTTTCAATTGTATTAGTAGCAGAACATAATGCCCTTTTAAAGTTATTTGACTTGTATTTTTATTTGCAAAACAAGAAAAATACCCTCTACCCGGGCACAATGAAAACTGATATTTACTACTTCCAACTTGATTAACATTGATTTTTAATTCAAAAGTGATGCAATTAAGATTATTCATTTAGTGCAAATAAAGCTTCCACCAAAAAGGGAGACCAGTGAAGTCTGTGTTAAATAAAACAGAGCCGATGCCTTTTTTTTTTTTCTGCCATCCAATTGACTTACACAAAACATTGTAAATACTGCATGCGAACAGATGCAAGAGTGGTTTTGTTTGCAGCTCAGATGTGCAGGGGTTTCGGCAGAGGCTGAACAAGGAGACAAAGGAACCGGCCGACCGATCTCTAGGGCAGTTTTGCTGCTTTTTTTTTTTTTTTTTTTTTCCTTCCCTCCTCCCTGCTCAGGCTACATTGATTCAATTCAGCTTTCGAGACGTCGGGCTGTTGCAATGAACCTGGGTGCCCGGGAACGGCCGCTAAGAGCAGGGAGAGAGACCCAGAGCCGGGCCACAATTTAGCTGGAGAGACAGAGAGAGAGAAAGAAAGAGGTGGAGGTGGGGTGGGATTCTCTTTTTTTGCCTTTTTTTTTCCCGGTTGGATGGGGGACGGCGGAGATGGCTCGTTTGTTTTGCTTTTTTTCCTTTGAAAATTATTGTCTGTGTGCAGCTCCAGGGCAGGAGGGGAATCCCCGGCGGTGAAAATTCCCGAGAGCTGACCCCCCGGCCCGCCGCCGGGCGCTGGGACCCGCGGAGCGGAGGCCACGGAGCCGCCTGCGGGGAGGCGGGCGGGGGCCGACGGTATCCGCGGGACGCGCAGCCTTCCGCGGCCGCGGCGGATCTGGCCCTACGTTAGGCGAGTGGTCAGGGGTCTGCCGGGGGGGCCTTTGGGTCTCAGTTTTAGCTGTAGCTGCTGGCAAAAAACGTCCTGGTGCCTGCAGCCGATCGTGCGGCGGGCAGGGTGGCACGGCGTGCGCATCGCGTCCGCGTTGTTGTGTGTTTCAGGTCGATAAATAAATGTGTAATAGTTAATGGGCAGACAGATCAGAGTAATAACAATGGGATGAAATCAAAGGATTATCAATCTCTGTTAGTAACTGCTGAATAACAATGTTGCGGTGTGATTGATAGCGCGCTTCATTTTATGACTTTTCTATTGCTCTTGATTTTTATAGCAGTATAAACAAACTAAATCATTTCTTCCA